>CM067348.1:26470590-26500590 GCA_034190875.2 Urechis unicinctus | reverse complement strand
CACTGGCTGCGGTGACGATTCAGTTTGGCTAACAATATTTGGCGCAAAAGATTGTGGTCCATGTGACTCTGACAAAATAGCAATGAATTCTGTATTTCGATACTCCGCGCATCGCCAGAGTCAGAGTGCATTCGGTGAGTCGAAATATTGCTCCCTATATATAATGTAGTTACCAATAAGACTAATTTATCTTCTATACTATGGTCATGGGAATTTTATCTAATAATCTTCTGATTATCATCACGTGGTGTGTTGTGCTGATAGTCGTCCGTGTTCATGTGTTATTCCAGATTTACACGAGGCAGACCTGTTCATCATTTATGCAACGATGCCAGGTAATGCGTGGGTCACGTGAGACCTACAAGTGCTTACGGGCCCCGTACGGACTTCAGTGGGGTTCAACTTGAATAGGGTTCATATTAATTTTGATTTGATTTACCTGGCAACAATGGTGTGGGTTCAATTGGGAGTCTAAGCGCACAAACGTTTTTGTGTTGTATCTGTGCGTGGCAATTACGACTTCCTTGAGTGGAAGGTTAGGCCATGTCAATCGTTTGCGATCGGTGTCATAATAAAGACCATAAAAGTTATGCTGGCCATACAGAGAGCAGTTCTTCGTGTGAACAGCACTATACCATCTTCTGTTTGCGCTACAATAAATTCACAAAAGCACATGGGACTGATGATTCAACTTCGCAGTATTAACCCCAATGCGGTATATGTTGGTCTAGGCGATTGCGCCCCAAAATGAACCTGACATTACCATATAGCTTTAGAATATATGCTATGACTAGCGGTGATGAGCTCATTGGTCATATTATGAAACTGATGAAAAGTGTTATACGTCAACTTGATGTTAGTTCTAAATTTGGATGCAGCTGTCTCTGATTTACGTTGCCGCCAATACTTTTTTAACCCATGAACTCTTAAGTTTGCAGGTAAACTCAGACAAGTACACTTTTTATCAGGTTTCCATACTTGTTGATTGCAATAGATCGACGGAGAACTAGGTTCTGTCTGTGCGACTCAGCCGGACTGACTTCTTCCATAAACAACGCTTGTCTGCCTGATTCATGTGTGTGTGCGTTTGTGTGCAGGATGCGGGTTCCACTCTTTGAAACAAGGCCCGACCCCAGTCATGTCCATGGTAAGCTGCGCCCAAATAGGTGTACGCTCACAGGGATCACCAATGCGCATTCTAAGTGGCATGTCGAAGACACAATGCAATGTTTATTGCATGGAAACGCAATATTGTCAATCGGTCAACTACAATGAGGTCAACCGGCAGTATGAGCTGATGTCCGCGTGTGTCATCCCTTCAAGTCCTCCAGTAGGTGCGCCGGGCTACGAATTTTGGAGCCCTGCCAATTGCTAAGCAGGTGCGACCAATAATGTAAGTATCAATAGAGGTGTAGACATTGTAGTTGGATTTGATCACTCAACAACCCACTATCTCCTAGGATAGCTCTGTGATGATGAGTTTAATCTCGTCGTACAGTTCTGTAGATGTGTCCCGTGATAATCAGACATCCATCTAATAGCACTATTGCGACATGCCCGAGGTCAAGGTGACCTTGTGTCATATTCGTTTTGTTATTGCTTGACCTTGTGCCGAAATTTACTGATATTGTAGCTTGTTTACTTGTTATTGGTCCAGATCGAATTGAATAATCCGTTATGTTATATCATCTCGTTTAAGGTATTCAAGTCATGTGTTAACGATATTTGGTAGGTTTATTTCATAACCCCTGAATAGGTATTTCATATTTCCTTGCTTACTTGCGCCTATGTGATATTTTGGAATGGTGAATGTCGGGAAGAATTCTTTCAGGGATATAGAAGCTGGAGATTGGGTGTGCTTGAATGGAATCATAACAGCTGCGTTGAGATTGGATAGTTTCGAAGCTTAGTTTGGAATTGACTTGTTGTTTGTAGTCTGCGTAGAGTGTAATTATAGGGAGCTTTGAGAACACAACACGCATTGGATGTGAACGCCCCTATCCCCGGTACCAGGACTGGTGTGTTGAATTCGAATTGAGTCATGTCGTCTATTGTATAAATGTTTCAATGTGCAATAAATACAGAGATAACATTATGGCATTGAGTTTGTTAGTCAGTTGGATCTTACCTTATTTTAAATGCAACTCTTATCAATCTAAATCTAATTAATTTCCAAATCTAAATGATATTTTCAAGATGTAGATTTGAATTTACCACGGTCGGATTGGAATTTCTATGTAACACCAAGTTGCACATGTGATGGAGCGTCAGTTATGCTTTGCTTGGGGTAATGTTTGAACTTAAGCGAGCTAGTGGTGTATTGTAGTAAAAGGACTGAGGTAACATTAGTTGTCATTTGTAAGGGTTTCCACTCACCATGTAAGAATTGCAACCATTTACACACCGCCTGCCTCTATCCTACAGATATGCACGCAGGGACTCCGACGATCATCAAGACAATGCTTATACTAATTTCCTCACCAGCGCGACGCATTAGTGATACCGTCAGATATGGAAAAAGTTAATCCATAAGATGCTTTTTTAAAGTTTAATGTAATTTCATTTGCATGACTTAGTCTTGAATGGAGCGTATGGAAGCAAATGTTAATAGTTGCAAATGAGCAGCTAAAAGGAAAGGCGTTGACATCCACCAATTAACATGACACTTGTAACCCAACATCTCATGGTGAGTTCGATTTGACCTCACGCTCAGAGGAGCTCATATGATACTGTGGTAATGCGGAATACATTTTCCACTGCAGCCAGGAACTATGCATTTTTTTCTATCCCCTCCGTAATTCTGTGGCTGCAATAGAATAACCCACCTCAACAACATCAAAGACGGAACAAAAACGTCAAAATGCAAATGAGTCCTCGGTCTCTATCACAGTATGGTGTAACGCTGGAGTAGTCAAGGAAACCGACCCTTCACCAAATGAAGTATGGAAAAGATCCACGACGAGTGAACGGAGAGCTAGAAGCCCAAGTGAATAAATTCGTGGGCGTCATTAAGGGCAACTATTGACTTGTTTGATAGAACGAATGTTGCCATAGACGCCATAAGATGGAATTGCTCAAGTGTTTTTGACCGAAAGGATCGCTTTGAATAATATTGATTAAGTAAATGTACTATTATTGCGGTTAACATCTATTTGAGATCAGATTTAACACATTACATTAAGGAAAACTGTGACATCAATAGACCAAATCAATAGCTTCGATCCGATGAAGCTAACATTTCCACACCAATTACATGGGGCAAAAATGCAGCAGAGATCTAGCTATGAAAACATTTGTGAATGCGTTGTGAAGGTTTTTCTCATTTGCAATCAAATACGTTGCCAAGAATGTTACGTGGTCGTTAATATAAATGCACCCCGAATTTCTGTTGGGTTACCAACCCCCCCCCCCCCCTTGAGTAATGCAAAACAGTTCTTACCTCAGCTAATGGAGGCTACATCACAGGCTGTTCAATCTTTGTTTTTGTATTAGCTCCCATTTACCTTACTGCAATTTACAATGCACTTTTGGGAATATAGCTCTATTTCTATATTCCTGGATGTAAAGATTGGGTTATATAAGATGGCGGATTGATTGTTGCTCTTGCTTCAAAGCTGAGCCAGATTACACCTGGCTTGTTTTAACCTGGCACTGCAATCAAGTAGTGCCATCTGTTTGCATTACCGATTATTTGTTCATATGTTAATTACATTTTTTGGTTTATATTGCTGTATATTTTCAACCTTGGGCATTTACTACCTAAGTTCGAGTATATCACCTCTGTTTTTTAGCAGTCTCGATGCATTAATAATAGTTTTTTTAAACAGTTTTTGTTTGCAAATAGTGCGAGTTTCAAATATGTATGAACACTTATGATTTGAATTGGTTGATGTAGCACGTAGCGTTTTTCGTTGTCATGGTTTCGTGAGTTTTATTGTTTTCTTGGTGCCCTATCTTGTAGTCATTGTGTCTAAAACAAGACAATGATTTGCTTCCCCTGGGTTGTAGCTGTTTGTTTCCTTGATCCTCGCTTTGAGTGATAGTTCTGAGTAATCGGCATATTAATTAGTGAGATAAGCCTATTTTTGCGCCGTTTTTGTCAGTCTATATTTGGTCACATGTCGTTGAGTTGTCCCCCAGTTGTCTGTTCGTCTTTTGTAAATGACATATTCTTTTGATGTTGCTCTTGTCATTGTTGCTACAAGTTTACATTTACTGTTTTATCTGTTGATGTCCTGACGTTGTTTTCGTATAATGTTTATATAGTTAAGATTCTGTCCCTGTTGCATTTTGTTTAGTTAACTAATTTGTTCGTTAGTTGCCCCTACCATTTCATTTGTCTCCTTCCAGCTGACAGTAACTGCTGCTTACCTCAGCAACGCCCAGGTTTTTGGTCATATTTAACCTCAGGTAGCATGACCTCTTGACATCGACGCACCCCTTGTCACTCAGGCTAACATCATGGATGTTGGTGACGATGCATACAATGTGTTTCATTTTGAGACAAAACCAAATCGAACTTTAAATCAACAATGGAATGGACCTCAAATGAAAAAATCACAGAAGAGAGGTCCGATGGAAAGCAGGATCGATATGGTGTTAGAGGTAGAGGTTATTAGTTATTTAGGGCCGGAGATAACTAAGGAGAATAAACGATATAAGAGATAGAGAGTAAGGGAGAACAGCGAAAGAGGGATAGCATTCAAGACTTAATATGACCTTAATATTGGCTGTGCAGGACTGTGGTCGGCTGGGCGACATACGCTCTATGCATGATGGATAGTTGTGTGAACGTACTATTTATTCATAGTGTCAAAAAAGATTACCCCTTCGGCTATCAGGGTGAGCCAAAAGCTGCACTCATTGGCTATCAGTGTGGGCCGAAAGCGGTCTCATTGGCTATTAGTGTGGACCAAAATCAGCTCTTACCAGGTATTAGGGTGAGCCAAAAGCAGCACTAATTGTCTATTTTTGCAGACCAAAAGTGGCCTGTTTGTCTATCATGGTGGGCCAAAAGCCGCTCCATTGTCTATAATAATGAGCCAAAAGCGGCCCACATTGGCTATCAGAGTGAGCCAAAAGTGGCCTCCATTGTCTATAAAGTTGAGCCATAAGCGGCCCCAATTCTATATCATGGTGAGCCGAACGCGGCCCTCATCGGCTATCAGAATGAGCCAAAAGGGGACCCATTGACTATCAGGGTGAGCCAAAAGTGGCGCACATCTGCTGCTTTAGCTGCTTGTACCTGGCAATAGCCAATGACTCCTGAGTTATTTTCTAAATCGGATATAAATCTCTAGTAGTCTACGATCCAAACCATACGTAAAGTTGAAACTTCTGTTATCAGAAGACCCATTGTACATTTTTCCAAATGTATAAAATATATTGTAAGATCTTAGATTGGAGAGGTCACCAGGGGCCTTGATCTCATTTTGAATGTCTGAAACCTTTTGTAACTATGTCTATCCATCACTGTTTATCCTTCACTGTATATCTCTGTCTGTCCGTCTCTGTCTGTCCGTCTCTGTCTGTCCGTCACTGTCTGTCTCAGTCTGTCTGTCCATCTCTGTCTATCCGCCTCAGTCTGGCTGTCACTGTATGTCTATCTCTCTCTATCCTTTTCTGTCTGTCCTGTTTTCTCTCTGTCAATTTGTGAGTTTTTGATGGTACATTTTATTGGGGAGCAGACTAGCTGCACCAAATCGTGCAATTACTCTCTTATGTAAATATGTCCTTACAAACTAAAACAAATCGGCTCTGCATGACCTTTGACGCTCGAGTTATAAATGACAAACTAGTACGTAAATCGCTTGTGCCATGTAAAATGTGGTTACAAAGCAACCAAGAAACCTTATGTTACTGTATTGGAGCTACGCAATACCCTCATGCCACACTCTTAAATAAGGATTATCTGATACACATGAATGGCATCTGTTCAAATATATCTCGTGGAATGCTATGAATATACTAACCAAATGCGATGGTGCAATTACTAAGCCATTTAAATAATAATCCGTGGCACAGAAAAGTATGCCACTGAATACAATGTAAAACCATAAACGCTATGATTTTGTCTTGTCAAACTTTTACCATAACAAAATCAGCTGAACTGTGAGACCTATTGGACCCTTGTTAAATATCAACATGTCGCTGTTGGCGTTTGATCAAGTTCCCACAGGAACGTTTACCTTGTGATGGTTCATCTTATATTAAATTTTCTTGTTTATGTGCGCTCCTTTATAGTTTTTGTTGCTGCTTGTGGTTGCTGGAGTGGAGACTAGCCAGAGAAAGAGCACGAGTCCAGAGTCCAGGAGTAGAGTTCTTTTTGTTTATTGAAGATTAGCGTTATAGGTTTGGTGGGATCTCGGTCAAAATCTGTTCAGAATTTCTTAGTCTCGTCTCTTTGCTAGGTAGCTCTCCCAGAACTAGCATGTGTAGCTACTTGGATTCCGCCCCAAACCGCTCGATCAGCTGACACCTCATTAGTTCAGGTAAAGTTCTGGTCATGTTAGTTTGCTGGCTGACTAAAGTGACAAAGTCAGGTCCGCTGGGGGCCGAGCCCGATCCGTCTTTCTGAAGATCACCCTAAAAAACATCAAAAGTGAGCAGGGAGCAAAAATCGAAACACTGTATAAGCCATAATTAGCGGTGTAGTATAGTGGGTGCGCCACAACCACTTCCTATACTACTAACATGAGGTGCGTATTGAGTCTATAATGAATTCAAAGTCCAATATGTCTGCAGACGACATTGTGGTACTACACCATTCCGAAATGCCTGAAAAAACCGGCCACATCAGACCGGAAGCTGAGTGGTATATAACTGAGATTCGCAAAGCAAAACAAAACCGAAAACAGACAGAGAGATTCCGGATAAAACACACCTCCGGATTCACAGAAATGCATATATCAAACAACGTGATCTAGTTAACAAAATGATAAAGCAAGCCAAAGCCAATCACTACAGAACGCTGATCAATGACATCAAAGGGAGTGCCAAGTAGCTTTTGAACATGGTACGCAAGCTACTGGGGGACAAGCAAGACTCTCAACTCCCTGACTTGGATATTCGTTCTATTGTCAACATGGTCAGTGGGTTCTTCATAGATAAGATAAAAAAAAGAACAATCACTCCATATCATATGATCAGACACTGATATCCGAGGATCTGACTATGACTGCATGTTCATTTGATGGATTTGAGCGCAAATGTACAAAGACAATATTATCATGTCCTAATATACAGTGTGACCTGGACCCAATCCCTGTATCATAAGTGAAGAAAAATACTCAGCAACTTGCCTCTGTTCTGACATGTATGATCAACAGATCATTATAAATAGGATAAACAGGATGCCCATTCTTGTGGAATAACCTCTCTAAGTCTCCTAAGACATACAGCTAATTTAGATATCTTCAAGTCAAGATTAAAACATGTCTTTGGAGGCTAATTCATGCACATAGCACCTAGCACTTAGCGTTTAAGAGCACTCTTGTTGTGGAATTTACGATTTAAAAAATAATTTATTATTATTATTATTGTCTTGTTTGACATTAATTCCGTTTATCAACACTCCTTTAAGCATGCCTCTATTCCGGCTAACATTCAGCAGCATCTACCGGGGTCCAAATCATCATCAGCATATTTGAAACTATCTTTGTCCGAAATGATACAATGTCAAGGCTCCTGTTACCAGCAATTGCCCTCATAAACGCAACAAGTTATGCCAAATCTTACGAAAGGGGTATCAATTTCTGAAATTACAGAGTTGTGTGAAATCAAATTAGTATCCAATAGTGTCACACCTACAGTATGGAAATTATTCCAAGAAATATAGCCTCAATTTTCCTTGCGTGTTCAAGTACAAAAATGACCAAACCAGACAGCAATACATGTATTTTACGCATTCCATATAAGTGTTCTGTTGTTGCAGAGAAAATTTATTTGCCGACTCGTATAAACAGCTGTGCGTTTGATTCAAGACCATTTCATTTCCCCTCATGATATTCTCACTAATCTGTCATTGTCAATTCTGATCATTATTACCATCCTAATTCTTGGAACCCTTATTCTCACAATATACAAAATTGCAATGCAGAACACAACCCTTCAACTTTTTCTAACAAATAGTACGAGTTCCACCACTTTGTATTTACTCTACTTGACGCTGTGCCCTCACCATTGGAACATTCCTAATCCTCTTCATTTTGTCAGCGCTCAGAATGAGTTCGGCAAATTTCAAAACTCCTATCTTTCTTGGGATAACCCTTTTATTACCAATTGCTTGACAAAATACGCCCTTAGCCGTCCCAATCCTGTACCCATTGCGTTTTTTCAAAACACGCAATATACAAACAATCCTTTATCCAGCCATTGTCAGTTCTTACAAATTATTCATTCCAGCCACATTAAAATTGTACCTTCTTCCTTTTCTACATCCGATTCCCAACTTTGAAATGACCCCCGCGACTTGCACTGTGCTCTGCCCCTTGCCCGACAAACTTCCTCTGCTCGCAATAAGCATACAGGATACATACACGCCAAGAGACACAAGAACACCACACTTTCCGTTCCCGAGCGTGCCAGATATCTCGGAAACTAAAGCAACTCGTTTCAGTGGACACACCTCTGTCTCACTCCAGTCCGTTCCAGCTGGGTGTGTCCTGTGGAGAAGTCAATCACTTTACATTAGTTACATATAGAAATTTCGTTTGACAGGGGCTGGGCTAGACCATCATGACCATCATGTGTGTGTGAATGCATCTCTCTCTCTCTCTCTCTCTCTCTCTCTCTCTCTCTCTCTCTCGCTCTCTCTCTCTCTCTCTCTCTAGCTCTCTCTCTCTCTCGATCGATCGATCTATCGATCTATCTATCGATCTATCTATCTATCGATCGATCTATCGATCTATCTATCTATCTATCGATCGAGCGATCTATCTATCTATCTATCTATCTATCTATCTATCTATCTATCTATCTATCTATATCTATCTATCTATCTATCTATCTATCTATCTATCTATCTATCTATCTATCTATCTATCTATCTATCTATCTATCTATCTATCTATATCTATCTATCTATCTATCTATCTATCTATCTATCTATCTATCTATCTATCTATCTATCTATCTATCTATCTATCTATCTATATCTATCTATTATCTATCTATATCTGTGTATGTGTTCGTGTATAAGTGTGCGTGTGTGTGCATGCTTGTACAGGCGCATGTGATTGTGCATTTGTGCGCATGTGATTGCAAGCGCTTGGGTGTATGTAAATGTGTGTATGTGTACCCGCCATAGACTCTAATACTTGCGCCTGCTGTGCATCGATTGCGTAATTTTTTCATAGGTGGCGTGGCACTGAGGTGGCTTCTGTGTATCTTGATGCTTCCCGCGCTCACTACTTTTAGAAGCATTGGGGAGGCAGCGATGGAATGTGACATCGGCCATTGTCTTACCGCTGGTAAAAGTGATGCACTAGATTAATTCCAAACACAATCCCGAATATTTCACGTACGTCTTAAGATAGTTAATTGGCTGTCGCCATCAAGTCAACACTGACGAAGTTGTTGCATATTGTATCGCTTAGCAAGCGTAGACACTCATGTAGCATGTGTCGTTAGATTGGATAATGCTGATGCGAAGTACCCCCGCCACCGGCCACAACATTCTGGACGTGTGGTCATCCAACTCACCTGTCATGCATGACGTCAGTGAGTTGTGGAGTGACGACCCCGCGGTGAAGGGTTTGATGAAATCGCCGCAAGTGGATAGTAACTGGGATGCAGTAGAAAAGGTAGTCTGACCTACAAAAGTGCATTACTTCGACGGGCTGAATTCGTGTATACACTTCTGTTATTCATGCAATGGGAAAGGTTATCCAGGCGACTTGAATGCAGTATAATTAGGATTTGATTATTAGATGTATTTTGGTCATTCATGTTTTAATGTGAAGCAACGTCACTTCTTTGATTAATACCTTTTTGGGTGCAGATACGAATTGAGTTGCTAACTGCCGTGCCGGGCAACATTTCAATGTGGATGGAATTCGATGCACGAGGCGCAAACAAAACGGATTGGTTCACATCTTCTCGAATGTTGTCATCAAGCTATGGACTGAGTCCGAAATACGCCGATAATTTCACCATCGGCCTGTGAGTGCATCACTAAATACATCACAAGCTAGTAGGCGAATGACATTTATACTTCTATTGAAACAAAAGCGCCTGATCTTTTTCGGTATCGTTCGTTTCTGTTGTGAAAGCAATAAACTCGGCCGACAGTTCTACGTGGCTGGCTCTCACCAGGGCTGCCACAGCGATCTAGTTTGGTTAACAATATTCGGCGCAAGAGTTTCTGGTCCATGTGTTTACGACAACATAACGATGAACTCTGTGTTTCGATACTCCGCGCTTTCTACGGCTCAGAATGCGCTTGGTAAGGCAAAACAGTTACTCAAATATACCACGTAAGGTTACAATAACTATACCTACAACTGTCATGGGAGTTTTCCCTATTGCTCTTTGGATGACCCATCACGCGGTTTTTTGGTGCTGAGAGCCGATCGTGTTCCTGTGTTATTCTAGATTTACACGAGGCAGACCTGTTCATTATTTATGCAACGATGCCAGGTAAGCAAACGTAGACACATTTTGGAAAGGGTTCATGGTTACTAAGATCTGAATTACCTGGTTACCATGAGACATTGTAGTTGGATTTGATCACTTTCCAACTCACTATCTCCTAGGATAGCTCTGTGATGATGAGTTTAATCTCGCCGTACAGATAATCAGACATCGATCTAATTGCACTATTGAGACATGCCATATTCGTTTTGTTATTGCTTGACCTTGTGCCGAAATTTACTGATGTTGTAGTTGTTTATTTGGTATTGTTAATGTAATCGTAACAGCTGCTTTGAGAGATGATGGTTTCGAAGCTTAGATTGGAGCAGGTGGTAGGGGAGCTTTGGGAACACAGCACGCATTGGATGTGAACGCCCCCATCCCCAATACCAGGACCGGTGTGTTGAATTTGAAATAATTGATGTCGTCCATTTTATTAATGTTTCAATGTGCAACAAGTACAGAGATAACATTATGGCTTTGAGTTCGTTTGTCTGTTGGATCTTACCTTTGTAACTCTACGTTTCAATTCATTCTAAATTCAACTCTTATTAATCTAAATCTAATCAGGATATCTTCAGGATATATATTTGTATTTACTACAGTCGGATTGGGATTTCCATGTAACACCAAGTTGGTCAAGTGATGGAGCGTCAATCATGCTTTGCTTGTGATAATGTGCGAACTTAAGCGAGCTAATGGTGTATTGTAGTACAAGAACTGGGGTAACATTAGTTGTCCTTTGTAAGGGTTTCGATTCGCCGTGTAACAATTGCCACAATTTACACACCGCCTGTCTCTATTCTACAGCTATGCAGACAGGAACGATTATCAAGACAATGCTGATGCTAATTTCCTTACCAGCGCGACGCATTAGTGATAACGTCAGATATGAAGAATGTTAATCCATTAATTAATGAGTTTCATTTACATGCCCTCGTCTTCAGTGGAGCTTATGAAAGCAAATGTTAATAGCATCCACCAATTAACATGACACTTGTAACCTAACACCCCATGGTGAGTTCGATTTGACCTCAGGCTCATATGCTGCTGTGGTAATACGGAATACATATTCCACTGCAGCCAGGAAATATGCATTCTTTTCTCTCCCCTCCGTAAAACTGTGGCTGCAATAAAATCGCCTACCTCAACAACATCAAAGGCGGAACAAAAACGTCAAAATGCAAATGAGTCCTCGGTCTATATCACAGTATGGTGTAACGTTGGAATATTCAAGGTAACCGACCCTTCACCAAATGAAGCATGGAAAGGATCCACGACGAGTGAATGGAGAGCTAGAAGCCCAAGTAAATAAACTCATGGGCGTCATTAAGGGCAACTATTGACTTGTTTGATAGAACGAATGTTGGCATAGACGCCATAAGATGGAATTTGTCAAGCTTTTTTGATGGAAATGATGGCTTTGAATAGTATTAAGTAAATGTACTATTAGTACATTACGGAAAACTGTGAAATCAATAGACTATATCAATAGCTTCGCTCCGATGAAGCTAACATTATCACACTAATTACATTGGGTTAAAATGCATCAGAGCTCTAACTATGAAACATTTGTGAATGCGTTGTGAAGGTTTTTCTCATTTGCAAACAAATATGTTACCTAGAATGTCACGTGGCCGATCATATAAATGACCATCCAAAGATTCGTCCAATGGTCATGTGGAAGTGTAAGACAGAATGGGGTTGCACCCCCGGATTTCTGTTGAGTTACCCCTCGGTGAGTTATGCAAAACAGTTCGAGCCTCAGATCATAAAGGCTGCATCACAGGCTGTTCAATTTTTTGTTTGGTATTAGCTCCCATTTATCTAACTGCAACTTAAATGCCCTTTTGGGAATATAGCTCTAGTTTTATATTCCTGAATGTAAAGATTGGGTTACATAAGAAGGCGGGTCGATTGTAGATTACACCTGGCTCGTTTAACTTGGCGCTGCAATCAAGTAGTGCTAACTGTTTGCATACCCCGTTATTTGTGTATATGTCAATTACATTTGTTGGTTTATATTTCTGTTTACCTTGGACATTTTCCCCCTAAGTTCGAGTATATCACCTCTGTTATTGTATTGATATTAGGGCTTTTTTAAAAAAATAGTTTGTAAATAGTGCGAGTTTTAAATGTGGGCGTTGTATAAACACTTATGATTATAATTGGCTGATGCAGCACGTAGCGTTTTTCGTTGTCATGATTTCGTGAGTTTTGTTGTTTTCTTGGTGCCCTATCTTGTTGTCATTGTGGCTAGTACAAGACGATGATTTGCTTCCCCCAGGTTGCAGCAGTCCGTTTCCTTGATCGTCGCCTTGAGCGATTGTTCTGATTAATCAGCTTAACGATAAATGTCATTAGCCTATTTTTGCGCCTTGTGTTTATCAGTCTATATTCGGTTACTTGTCGTTGAGTTGTCCCACAGTTGTCTGTTCGTCTTTTGTACATGCCATACTCTTTTGATGTTGCTCTTGTCATTGCTGCTGCAAGTTTACATTGACTGTTTTATCGCTTATGTCCAGACTTTGGTCCCTGACGGTGTTTTTGCATAATATTTATATAGTTAAGATTCTTTCCCTATTGCAGTTTGTTTAGTTAACTAATTGGTTCATTAGTTGCCCCTACCATTTCATTTGTTTCCTTCAAGGTGACAGTTACTGCTGCTTACCTCAGCAACGCCCAGGTTTGCGGTCATATTTAACCTCAGGTAGCATGACCTCTTGACATCGACGCACCCCTTGTCACTCAGACAAACACCATGAATGTTGCTGACGATGCCTACAGCGTTTTTTTTTATTTTGAGACAAAACCAAATCGAGCTTTAAATCAACAATGGAAATGACCTCAAACGAAAAGATCCCAAAGAGAGGTCAGATGGAAAGCAGGATCGATATGGTGTTAGAGGTAGAGGTTATTAGTTATTTAGGGCCGGAGATACCTAAGGGGAATAAACGATATAACAGATAAAGAGTAAAGGAGAACAGTGAAAGAGGGATAGCGTTCAAGACTTAATATGACCTCAATATTGGCTGTGCAGGGCTGCTGTCGGCTGGGACGACCTACGCACTATCAATGATTGATAGTTGTATTAACCTTCTATTTATTCATAGTGTCAAAGTTGCTTCTGCCATTGGCTATCAGGGTGCGTCAAAAGCGGCCTTCATTGGCTGTCAGCGTGCGTTAAAAGCGGCCCTCATTGGCTATCGGTACCTGGCAATAACCAATGACTCCTGAGTTTTTTTTATAAATCAGATACAAATCTCTAGTAGTCTGCTATCCAAACCAAATGTATAATTGAAACTTCTGTTATCAGAAGACCCATTGTACATTTTTCCAAATATATAAAATATGTTGTAAGATCTTAGATTGGAGAGGTCACCAGCGGGCTTGATCTCATTTTGAAAGTCAAACCCCAAAATAAGGGATGTGTTGAATCTGAGACCTTTAGTAATTATGTCTTGCACAGCGTAATAATTGCACTTGCGAACATGTCTTAGCATGCCACTCGACCCGTGATGCTTTACTAGACTCAGTGACCTGCCTGGCCATCTCTGTCTGTCCTTCTCTGTCTGTCTATCTATGTCTATCCATGTCTATCTATGTCTGTCTGTCACTGTCTGTCTCATTCTATCGTCCATTGATGGTACAACTTATTTGGGGAGCAAACCAGCTTCCCCAAATTATGCAGAAACTCTCTCATGTAAATATGTCCTTACAAACTAAAGCAAATCGGCTCTACATGACCTTTGACGCCCGAATTATAAATGATGAGCTAGTACGTAAATCGCTTGTGTCATGTAAAATGTGGTTACAAAGCAACCAGGAAACCTTACGTTACTGCATTGGAGCTTGGTAATACCCTCAAGCTACACCCTTAAATAAGGATTATCTGATACTCATGAATCTGTTCAAATATATCTCGTGGAATGCTATGAATATACTAACCAAATGTGATAGTGCAATTACTAAGCCAATTAAATAACAATCCGTGGCCCTTCAAAGTATGCCACTGAATACAATGTAAACCATAAACGCTATGATTTTGTCTTGTCAAGCTTTTACCATACCAAAATCAGATGAACTTTGAGACCTAATGGACCCATGTTAAATATCAACATGTCGCTGTTGGCGTTTGATCAAGTTCCCACAGGAACGTTTACCTTGTGATGGTTCATCTTATATTAAATTTTCTTGTTTATGCGCGCTCCTTCTTTATAGTTTTTGTTGCTGCTTGTGGTTGCTGGAGTGGGGAATAGCCAGAGAAATAACAGTCAGGAGTCCAGCAGTAGAGTTCTTGTTTTTTTGAAGATTAGCATTATAGGTTTGCTCCAATATTTCTGCAGACGACATTGTGATATTACACCCTTCCGAAATGTAAACCAATGTTGACACCCTCGCGCCTGAAAAAACCTGCAACATCAGACTGAAAGCTGTGTGGTATATAGACGAAATTTGCAGACAGACAGAGAGATTCTGGATAAAAACACACCTTCGGATTCACAGAGATGCACATATCAAACAACGTGATTTAGTAAACATAATGATAAACCAAGCCATAGCCAATCACTACACAATGCTGATCACTGACATCAAAGGAATGCAAGCAGCTCTTTAACATGGTACGCAAGCTACTGGGGGAAAAGCAAGAGTCTCAACTCTCTGACTTGGATATTCAAACTATGGTCAACATGGTCAGTTGGTTCTTCATAGATAAGATAAAAAAAGAACAACAGCGCCATATCATATGATCAGACAATAATATCCGAGGATTTGACTATGACTGCATGTTCATTTGATGGATTTGAGCACAAGTGTACAAAGACGATATTATCATGTCCTAATAAACAGTGTGACCTGGACCCAATCCCTGTATCATAAGTGAAGGAAAATACTTGCCCCTGTTATCAACAGGAGTTTCCCAGACTCTCTAAAATCTGCACTGGTTATCCACTTCACTAGACAAAAACAAGCTAGAGAACCACAGGCCAATCTCAAATTTAGCCTTTGCTTAAAGCTATTAGAAAGGGAGGTGGCAACACAACTGGGCATATATCTGAAAGAGAACAACTTGACGGAAACAAACAGCATACAGAAGGGATTATAGCACTGAAACATTATCCTTGCACAGGGTCAGCAGAAGGTTTTAGTGTTGGTGCTATTAGACCTATCTGCTGTTTTTGCCACAGTGGATCATAGGTGTCTGATACAAGTACTTCGGAGCATTTGTGAGAGGAATATCGTACTAAATTGGTTCATTACATATCATTAAGGCCGCATTCAATGTGTGTATACAAAAGGCATGAAGTTGTTGAGTGCCAAATTCATAACAAACCTACCCTTCATCATAACGTCACCTCATCAGTTGATGGAGTAACCCCCTACAGCTTATATTAATTATAAACCCCACTTTCCCAGATCCATGAGTGACCTACATGTCACCTGCCACTTCCCCCCTCACCTCATACATACACCATATTCCAGAGCCATATGACCATCCTGCCCAGGCAACGCCCGAAGGCCCCAACCCTCACTGACCTGGCTACTGCACGTCCCATGATAATTGGGAGGGAAGCCTTTTAGGATTTAATATCAGTTCTCTCCTGGCCTCCGAGCTCAACAGATCTCTCTTAAATTTAGGCTAAGTAACATCTGAAATTCGAAAGTTGAAAACAGACAAATAAAGTTCAAGTTGTTATAAACCCTACATCTGGAGTTCGAGTCGTCATTATAACAATTGCGTATCGTGAGCATCTCAACACCACATATAACGTTACGACAAAGTCTTTCCATAAAGCTGTCAGTGGCGGTGTGATCCCAAATACCACGATGGCGCAATTGAGAAAATGCAACTATGCATAGCAAAAATTCAAACACGGATGCGTCAACATCATCTGAAAATAAATGAAGGTCATTTCGTCAAGACAGATGTCCAAAATGATCACACCCAAAAGCTTATGTATCAATAATCATAAGATAAATCCATCACATGCAGCTAGAAACATCGGTGTAATGTTTGCCTCCTTTACATCAATGAAACCACAGATCACAGCCATATGCAAAAGCTCACATATACATACCAGCAACGTATGTGAAATAAAAAAAAATTTTCTTGACCGATTGTCACTGGAGCAAGTAATACATCCATTTATCACATCAATATCACAACAACGCTAATTACTGGACACCTAAAGTGTTATCACATCACTCCGGTTTTTGTATTCACTTTACTGGCCTTCAGTGATAGAGGGAATAAAATTTAAGATTCTGGTACTCAAGGAAAAGAATTGAGATCCGCTTACCAAAGCTCACTGCAAGTTCCTTTTACGTTGTCAGCAGCGGGCTTTCGGTGTTCCCTGCCCATTCTTGTGGCATAACCTCTTAAGCTTCCTAAGACATACAGCTAATTTAGATATCTTCAAGTCAAGATTAAAAACATGTCTTTTGGGGCTTATGCATGCACATAACACCTAGCATTTAGCGTTTTAAAGCACTCTTAATGTGGAATATACAATATCAAAAATAAATTATTATTATTAGTATTGTCTTGTTTGACATTAATTCCGTTTATCAACACTCCTTTAAGCATCCGCTAACTAGAATTTCTAGCAATTAGAGCACTATTTGGTAGCAGCAACATTATCTTTTTTGTTAAGTTATTATTATTAGTATTGTCTTGTTTGACATTAATTCCGTTTATCAACACCCTTTTAAGCATCCTCTAACTAGAATTTAGCAATTAGGGAACTATTGGGTAGCAGCAACATTATCTTTGTTGTTAAGTTATTAATGTAGAAACATTACATTGGCGCCCCCTATAAGTACCTGGATACCTACTGCAACCTTCATTAAGCGGTCGCTGTGTCCTCATTGGCCAACCGAAACAGACGCCGGCCTGCCCCTCAGGTCAACAGGCGGGGGCAATCAGTCTAAAGCCAGGGAACAAAACACATCTCCTGAACTCCAACAAATTCCAATTCTCAGCATATCACGAACTTTCGACACACCTTTCGGACGATAATTAAGTTTACCCCTTTCGGCCTCACCTACCTTGTTGATTCATCACTAAGCAACTTCATCTACACCTTCAAATACAACATGTGGGTATCCAAATTACTTTTAAGTTTTTGCAGAAACGAGTGTTACAGTTAACTGAATTATTTGATTACAGCACAAATTAATCAATTGAAAGATAAAATTTCCAGTCAGATTAAAAATATATATTTCACGAATTAGTACCTGTCGACGTTTGGATAAAATTGCTATTGCATATCAATAAAGTGGATGAACAAATACATCGCGATTTAGCGCTTTACACGTCGCCCATGTATTATTATAATGTAGAAAATGTCCACTTTGCCAGAGAGAACATTTATGTGTTTAACAGCTAACCACCTTTCCCGTTCCTTTGAACCACGCCACTACCCATGCCTCTATTCCGACTAACATTCAACAACATCTATCAGTGTCCCAATCATCATCAGTATATTTGAAACTGTCTTTGTCAGATATGATACAATGTCATGGCTCCTTTTACAAGCATTGCCCTCATCAACGCAACAAAATATGCCAAATCTAACGAAAGGGGTATCAATTTCTGAAATTACGGAGTTTTGTTAATTCAAATTAGTATCCAATAGTGTGACACCTAAAGTGTGGAAATCATCCCAAGTAATATAACCTTAATTTCCCTTACGTGTTCAAGTACCAAAATGACCAAACCAGATATCAATACATGCATTTTACGCATTCCATGTAAGCGTTCTGTTGTTGCAGAGAAAATTTATTTGCCGACTCATATAAACAACTGCGCATTCGATTCAAGACCATTTCACTTCCCCTCATGATATTCTAACTAATCTGTCATTGTCAATTCTGATCATTATTACCATCTTAATTCTTGGAACCCTTATTCTCAAATTACACAAAATTGCAAAGCAGCACGCTACCCTTCAACTTGTTCTAACATATGGTACAAGTTCCAGCTCTTTGTATTTACTCTACTACACCCTATGCCCTCATAATTGGAACATTGCTAATCCCCTTCATTTTGTCAGCGCTCAGCATGGGTTCGGCAAATTTCAAAACTCCGATCTTTCTTGGGATAACCCATCTATTACCAATTGCTTGACCAAATACGCCCTTACCCATCCCAATTCTGTACCCATTTTTTTTTCAAAACACGCACCATACAGACAATCCTTTCATCCATCCATTGTATGTTTTTACAATTTATTCATTCCAGCCACATTAAAATTGTACCTTCTTCCCTTTGTACCCCCGATTTCCAATTTTGAAATGACCCCCGCGACTTGCACTGTGCTCTACCCGTTGCCCGACAAACCTTCTCAGCCAAAGCAGGACAGTCAATGCTATTTTTCTTATTTCAAATGAACTTTTTTAATCAAAACGCTTTTCTATATATATATATATATATATATATATAGATATAATATATAGATATATATATAGAGATATATATATATATATATATAGATAGATAGATAAATAGATATATATATATAGATATATATATATAGATAGGATATATATATATTTGTATATATATATATATATATATATATATATATATATATATATATATATATATATATATATATATATATATATATATATATATATATATATATATATATATATACTTTTCGTTTTGATATTTATAACGCCGTTCGTACTATATAATTTGCATGATTATTTCTGTAACTCAAAAACTTGGGTAATTTCATATTTATTTCCACATCAGCCAGTATTAGTATCGTACTGGGTGTGTCCGGTAGAGAAGTAAATCACTTTACATTAGTAAAATATCGAAATGTCCTTTCACAGTGGCTGGGCTGGATCATTATGATCTCTCCATCCAACTCGCATACATGAGTGTGCTTGTGTGTGTTTATGTGTGTTTTTCTCAGTTGTATGTATATATGTGTGTCAGCATGTGTCTCTCACTCTCTCATTATTTATCAATCTATCTATCTAGCTATCTATCTATCTACATATCTATCTTTCTCTGTTTATGTGTGCGTGTATTAGTGTGCGTGTGTGTGTGCATGCGTGTTCACGCGCATATGTTTGTGCACGCGCGTGCAAGCGCTTGTGTGTATGTAAACGTGTGTATGTGAACCCGCCAGAGCTACAAATAGATGCGCCTGCTGCGCAACAATTGCGTCATTTATCCCCGGTGGCGTGGCACTGAGGTGCCTTCTGGGTACTTTGAGGCTCCCCGCGCTCACTACTATTACGAAGCATTGCGAGAGCAGCAACTATGAAAGTTCTTCTTTAGGAGTCCATCTTATGGATCTTGACATCGGCTGCACTTACCGCTGGAAAGTTTATTTTAAGGAGGACATTGATTGCTTCCCTGAAAACTTAAATTGACAGCTGCTTGCAATACGTCATTTGCGTCGGTTGTACTTTTTTATTATTGCACTAGAATTAATTTTTTATGTGCGTGTGTGCTATACTACAGTTACCACATACTCAAATGATTTATGTACATGGCATGCTTGATCAATTCCAAACACAATACCGAATATTTCACGTACGTCTAAAGATAGCTAATTGGCTGTCGCCATCAAGTCAACACTGACGAGGTTGTTGCACATTGCATCTCTTAGCAAGTGTAAACACCCATGTGTCGTTAGATTGAATAATGCTGATGCGAAGAACCCCCGCCACCGGCCACAACATTCTGGACGTGTGGTCATCCAACTCACCTGTCATGCATGACGTCAGTAAATTGTGGGGTGATGACCCGGCAGTGAAGGGTTTGATGAAATCTCCGCTAAAAGATAGTAACTGGGATGCAGTAGAAAAGGTAGTCTGGCCGATAACAATGCATCACTTTAACGGAATGAAATATTGTATACACTTCTGTTATTCATTCAGTGGGAAAGGTTATCCAGGCGACCTGAATGCAGTAAGATTAGGATATAATTAATGCATGTGTTTTAGTCATTCATGTTTAAATGTGAAGCAGCGTCTGCTTGTTTGATTAATACCTTTTTGGGTGTAGATACGAATGGAGTTGCTAACTGCCGCGCCAGGCAACATTTCAATGTGGATGGAAATCGATGCACGAGGCGCAAACAAAACGGATTGGTTCACATCTTCTCAAATGTTGTCATCAAGCTATGGTCTCAGTCCGCAATCCAGCGATATTTTCACCATTCGTTTGCGAGTGCACAACTAAATACATCACAAACTAGTGTCTGATTGACATTCATACTGACATGGAAACATGAACACCGCGTCTGATATGCTTCAGCATCATTGGTTTCAGCTTTGACGGCTATTCACTCGGCCGGCAGTTCTACGTGGCTGACCCCCATATGGGCTGCGACTACGATAGATCTTGGTTAATAATATTTGGCGCAAAGGATTGTGGTCCATGCGATTTCGACAATATGGCAATGAATTCGGTATTACGCTACTCAGCGATTCCCCAGAGACAGAAGACAACTGGCAAGTCGAAACTGTGGTCCCTATAAATAATGCAGGGGCACAATAAGAGCTACCATTGTCACAGGAATTTTCCCTATAGTTTTTTTAGTTACCAATCACGTGTTTTTCTGGTGTTGAGAGTCGTCCGTGTTCATGTGTTGTTCCAGATTTTCTCGAGGCAGACCTGATCATCATTTATGCGACGATGCCAGTTAATGCGTGCGTCACGTGAGACCTAAAAGTGCTTATGGGCCCCATAAGACCTTGAGTGGGATTCAACTTGAATAGGGTTCATATTAATTTTGATTTGATTTACCTGGCAGCAATGGTGTGAGTTCAGTTGGGAGTCTTAGTGCACAAACGTTTTTGTGTTGTGTCTGTGCGTGGCAATTACGACTTCTTCGAGTGGAAGACTAGGCCACGTCAATCATTTGCCGTCGGTATCATAATAAAGACCTTAAAGCATTGCTTTCAGGGCTCACACTGGCTGGCCATGCAGTGAGCAGTTCTGTGTGTGAACAGTACTATACCATCTTCTGTTTGCGCTAAAATAAAATTCACAAAAGCACATGAAACTGATGAGGGGGTTTGGTTTGACAACTACATGGATAATCTAAGCCTTTACACTCCAGCAGGGTTAACAGCCTCGGAATGTAATATATAGATTGTTGCTGTGGGTCCCTAGAGACCGGGTGCACGCCAGACCACAGAAGGAATAACAAGTTGCTCCTAGAGAATGCAAGGGCGTTGACAAGGGCACCTCCAACAAGTAGCACAATCGAAGACATTGCTTAAGTGTATCACCTGGTATTATGCATTGTTTAATTAGCATATATTTTGTGCCCATGGTTAGGGCTATATAGGCAACTAGGTCGCGTGGCGTGATGTCAAGTTTGGGAATTGCCCCACCAAGAGCCATTTTGTCGAGCTTGGTGTAACCTATTGATATATCAGAAACAACTGCATCATGGTACAGCGTAGTCTGCGTCCCAGACTCCAAGGGTACCGCTACGCTTCTCGCCCTAGAGTCTATGACCAGACAAGGTATAAAACTAGCGCGTCCTAATTTTCATTAGACACGTTCTTTAATCTTCGTGACCAATCAACGCAAAAGGTTGTGACCTGGATTGACCTTAATGGCGCGTGTCTGGCTCGTGAAACTGGCTTGGGATACGCACCCTCGGTTTTATGTGACGTCATGTACATTGTTGTGGTCTGCGTCCAATGAGAACACATTGAATGTCTTCTGGAGTTATGGGGCGTCCCAAAAGTTTAAATTGGAACCACAAAAAGCGCTTTAATCGCTTAGCTGCACGATAGTATGTTTACGTAATAGTCAGTTAAAAAGAACCAGTTGTGTGTCTGCTTCTCTCGCCGACTGTGTGATTAACGGTGCCACTCAGCGTGAAACAACAAATCAGGGCATAGTAGAATGTGTGCCCGGCTCATAAAAATCACTCGTCCGGTTGGACAAGTTCTTCGGAAATTGTAGAACTGACCAATGAGATACAACGACTCAAAAGTACCCGAGAGTGACCAAGAGACACGGCGTTTGATTGGAGCATCCCAAATCTGGGATGCCTTTCCAGTTCAAGACATTGAGGTCCACTAGACCTGAAGGCGAGACTATTGAATGTCAGTAACATGTAAACAGCGCCAGCAGCCATCAGACTAGGTACAGCGGGTGGCATGCATTTTTCCATCAGTAGGTGGTGTTGTCATGACGATCTAATCCATATGAAAACGATTTGTTAATTGTACGTCGTGAGCCAGTTGACTTTTATGAACAAAAGCAGCAACCTGTTTAGGGACTCAGCGACAGTAGCTACTGGGCGTGGGTCCAGGGTGGTCCGCTGAGACTTAGCGTCCTGAGCAAGGAGTTGATCAATGATGGTAACAGCATCCATAAATATAAATATATACTTTGAAGTCTAATATATTCTGTCTTTTTATGGCTGGACCCAGCGTCCGGCGGGTACTACTACCCAGATAATTATACCTAACCCTTCAACCGATGACACAGCTGCTGTCAGGGTTACGATGAACAATATAGTTTCCGTCAATGTCATATGCAGGAGGTTGATCAGTCTTCAGCAACAGTTTTGAGTGCTCGGACTCTGCTAGTAGCTTACGTCCAGCGGCATGTTCCTCCCTTGTTGGGATTGCACATCATTCTCACGCAGGGCGTTTTCAAACCTCTGAATCACCCCACACCCATGGCCGCAACTGATAGGCTTTGTTGAAATGGATGGTAGGGCAGAGGATTACAATATGTTCAAAGGCGCCGAAATAGGGCCCTTCAAGTAGGTTGAGCATGAATACGGTTTAACCACATCCTGTCTGCCAACAGGCAATAGCCGAACAGGGACCATCTGGAAATTTATACTAAGAAGACTGCGTTGACGAACCTGCCATCTTTAATTTTAAGCTGTGCATCCATAACAAAATACATCTAGACGTTCAATGCGACGGCTGCCTCTGATTTTTTGGTTATATAAAATCGGTTGCCATAGGTATCGGCTATTGCCCTGCCCTGTACATTGGTCTCATTCTTGTCTCCTGCCCCCATTTGAATCTTAGTCACATTTTCGTCATCTGATGTGTCAATGCTCTGATACTGGGCGTTCGCTCTCTCCTGTGCAGATTTCTATAGGTCGCCATAACAGTGCTACACATCGCTGTCATCGATGGACATGACCTCTGTGATATGGATTTAGCTTGGTAGGTGGGGTATCTTCCTGATGCTCCGTGACCTACTACGTATCGTCTACAATAAGAGCGGTATTTTCGTGCGCCTTTCCCACGGCGGTTCTATCAGGAACGACTTATGGAGAGGGTCTGTCGGGTCCGATGGCCGCTGGTTTGTCAAAGATTCCTGTACCCCAAGCAGTGCCCAGACATAGGTCCTAATGCTGTAATTAATGTGCTCAATGCTGGTCTGTGTGAAGCCCTCAGACGTGTCCAGTATGATGGTACTACATGCCTCGTTTGCCTCAGAGCCCTGTGCTAGGTGTAGAACAAACACTCATTTGCTCCAGAAAGGATTGTAGGTTGCTCGCGTAGGCAACCATCAAAGGCCATCCGTGTTGGGTCATAACGGACCCAACCAGCAACCTTGACGACGCTCCCGTAACCATATGCATCATATGCTTATAGCACCCAAAGACTTCGTTGGTAGCTGATGCCTTCAGGCGCCTGTCCCTGGTCCATGGTACACCAAACTCACTGCAGAGTCTCTCATATGATCTGCGATCGTATGGATTGTTATAGGGGTCGTGGGCATGATCCTAAGGTAGAGGCGCTTGTGCTTCTGCCAGTAGTCGCCACACTGTGCAATAAACCTGAATCGTGTAGAGAGCTTGGACGAGTGGATCCTTGGCCTCGAGGTGGTCGTGGGATGACACGCCGCAGCCGCATGTTGCACACCACACTGTAAAGTTTATTTGGTTTTGGCAGAACTGCATTGGCTTTGACGCTCAGGCTTATCAGCAGTTAGCAGCGGCATCTTATACAAAACTGAACATCTTGGGAAACAGTGGCGACATAAATTACTGGTTTTGTTAAAACTCTGCCCTCACATTGGCTGGATATACCCCAGCTTTATATGTGTCATTACTGTTGAATTGATAGGCTAACATAGCCCCTGATAAATGCTATAGATGATAGTGCAGGTTATCTATGTGTAGGCCCCAGGTCAACCACATATACTGTGGGCTGGTACAACCTTGAATCAATGGTGTTCAAGGACTGTAGGAGGAGGAGGATCGACTCATTGAAAGCATGGCTTCTGGAATTTCAAACTTATGCAGGTGACAATTACAGCACTAGGTCGTAGTGTGGAGGTTGATTCGTTAAAAGGGGTTATTACCCTCGGATTTCCTGATGGGGTTTTACGATGTGACGATAGTGTGTCAAACCTCACGAGACTAAAGCTGTGGATATACCATGTTATCAAGTGGTACGATCATTCGTATTGGGCTGTCTTCTGGTGTGGGCGCTGATATTGGTACTAAAACAGTTGTTCCTGTTATTAATGGAATAAACCAAGCGGTAGGGATAAATAAGCCTGCTGACCAGCGGGCTGTTGTAATATCATTAGACCAACCTTTACACTTGGAACAAGGCAACGTTATGATTACTTTTATACAACCACTCCAAATAGAACGGCGACATGTTCTGTAGTATCACTCCTTATTGAACTTGACTTGTAGACTTATAAGTTCGGTATGAAACAACAACCAACCATTCTGACGGCACCATTATATTCTGAGCTGCCCCCCACTGATAAGAATCCAGGGCACTCCTATCGGTTGAATGAGAAACAAAACCTTGAGAAAGAGATTGAAAAATATTGTGCTATGTGGATGCAGTAGACACTGATTTAGTTACTATTGGTATGTGTGTTGGCGCTGGTGGCGTAGGTGTAATGTCTACAGTAGTTGCCATTCCTATTGCTGAACTTGAAGGTTGTGTAAAAGAGTTGAAGTTAGTTATAGATTATCTGAGAGAGAATAGACTTAGAGATCGAGCTGAGAGATGTTGTTAGTGATTGTGATGACCTAAAGGATATTGTGAGAGATCTTGTCAGCAAGTCTGAGATGCACACGAGGTTGTGAAAGTCAAGCTGTTGAAGTAGTGCACACGTAGTTAATATAAACTATTATAACATCAGAAAGTGACCTAGAAGATGTGCGAAAATATCCGTCTATTCGGAAGGCAAAATGCAAATACAATATAGGAGAAGCCAGGACTAAAGAAATTCGTACAAGTGTAAAGTCACCACCAAAACCAAGAAAGGCTGCAAAACCATAGGATAAGGGCTCTGCAAAATAGTCATAGATCCGTTTGACTTAAAGCGGTGGATAGCCGCGAACAGCTTAGACATCTTGTCCTATTGTCACGTTAGTTTACAGGCGGTAGTCATCTGGAAGCAGAGCAAAAATCTCCTGTATAATTTTGTAATAAGTGGTGTAGTATAGATGAGGGCGGTGCGCCAGAAGCCCCACTCTCTATACTACTGGACATATATTGACTCCTCTTGAATGTGATACAGGCACTTACACCTCCGTATACTGACCTTTGATACTCAAGCTCTCGTCGGGTGTAACGAGTCGCTGATGAGCTGGCCTACTTTCGATCACAAATCATACTTTACAGATATGACTACAATAATTAGCGATATTAGTCTGGAGGGAAATTTGTACTGTGAGAATCGTGATAACTCCCTCTGTGTAGCGCATATGTTTCCATGTTATGACTTATAGGTTAACGTATCAGATACTGGTGCAATATGCTTCCCTGCGTTGTATCTCACATGAGTAAAGGGTCAATCTACTAGTGTTAATTGCATTAGGCTTTTTGGGCGTTTTTTAATCAAACTATTTGGGTTGTATCTCCGTTTCCTGTGTTTAGCTTGTTGAAGCGGTTCCAATTTAGTTTATATACGTTACAACTTACTGGATCCACTAGGTTTTCATGGACTTACGCCAGCTCTTTTGGCTGCCAGGTAATTAGCCATCCTACCAGGAGGTTACGAATTTGGTTCTATTTCAGGTGTTACTAAACGGCAGCGACTGTATGAACGTACTTCTTAATTTGAGAATGTAATACAATAAATTTTCAACTGCATTATAAAATAAATGTGTTCCACTAACATATGTACATGGCAGATTCATGACACCCCTGCTGTTAAGTGGTCTGACATCTTACCCTTGACTGCTCCTGCTTCCCACCTCTACTGTATAGCGTGTAGCCTCTGGTGCCCCACGTCATGCGGGCTTGATGCGGGCACACCAATTGGCTCGCCACGTAATGTATGGCTGCCCAATTGGACTGTAGAGGACTTCTTTAATATGGCGTGATCAAATGTCGAGTAATAGTCGACATGAGACGGTTAATATGAACGTCTTTGTAGTAGTTATATTTCATGTCACAATCATCATTACCAAACTTGTATCATTTCGTAATCATGCAACATACTCAAAACATGATTACAGTGCAGAAAATTTAGCAGAATGGATGTTTCGAAACAATGCCTCATTGGACAGCTAGATTTAAAGTTAAATTTTTGAAATAGTCTATAGACGTTGTTAACCAATGTCGCTGCAGTGTAAGAGAAAAGCAGACTGCGACTTATTGCGGGCTCAGCTGATATAAGATTGAATAATGACTATCGTTATTTCCAAAGTTGTCACAACAATCCTTGATCTACGCATTTGACACATGAATGAGAATGGCGCTGAGTAGATACATAATATTGTAGCTTCTTTGTAAATGGCACCCAACATATTGACACACCAACACAATGCTACGTCGAACCTCTGTAAGCGAAAACTATGTACGTGCTCTCACATTTCTAACCAAACTCATTCATCTTACTCATTCTTCTGCGAATGCTTTGCATGGATCGTTTTAATTATACTTCTTGTCTACATTACATAGCCACATCACTGTGCTGGTGCAGCGTAAGTCATTCAAATCTTGCATGATTTATTGATGAAATGCAGGGCGCAGATGTTCTGCTGGGGTGCTGTTCGTTATTGCAAATATCAATTTCAATGAATAATTCATATTGTGCAATTGTTTTTTTGTCATCAGGTTATTATGAAGAACATGTCCTATTGTCCTCTATTAGCATTCAACTGAATTTTGTTGTGAATGATTTTGAACACGCATATACTATTGAATACATTCAACTTTAATTTTTGTGGCAGCCATATTTTGTGTTTTCATGACAGGTCCCAATACCCTCGTACGTTATGCTACACACACCCCTGGCGGCAAATAAATCTTTCGCTGGCACACTTGATGACGCATGCAGTAAGCATCAATAATCCATTGGTTCACATGCACGCTATATAGAATTATAAGCAAGCAATATGATTGATATTTTAGACTTCTTTAAGAGGGAGGAAGCTGGTTTAGACAGGGACAATACTGGGATTACAGCGCTATCACAGAGCTCAGGGAATTCATCATGTTTCCTGCAATAATCGGGTTCGAACCTGCCGTGGCTTGCGACGGAGATGTTAAGTGGGCTATGATTCAAACGACTCGCACATTCAACGAATAAAAGAGGCGTTGTTTGGACGCTGTTAGCACGTTTTGTTATAATTTCGGATCCAAGCAGAACCTTTGACGCTTTGTTTTAATAAATGTGCTTTAATGGAATGAACTCCTTGAACGACATGGCACTACAGACTGTGTGTTCCATGAAATGAGGAATGAAAGCAATCTTTTTTTATTGCCGACAGTAAAATGATATTCCACGCTATAATACCGTTCCAGTTGTTTACCGTTTCTTGTTATGAATGCGGTCCTATGACATTGATGATAGTCTTGGTGGCAGTTGTATATATATCGAAGGGCTACTGACGTCAGAAATTATTTTGGTATAGACACTAGGCTCGTGTGACCTCGGTAATAATATAGGCAGATATTGTACCTGGTCGGTAGAGCCATTGTACTTGATATAGATCATTCCGAGAATCCTCTTCCAAAGAGCTGAATAAGCCCAATCTCACATGACAAAGCTTAATTAAACACAAAGCACTGGAAGTTACTTTGTTGCAAATAATACTGTTGATTAACTTTGTGCTAATTAGGCAGAAATGAATAGCCGTCATAAATGAAAAGACTGGGGACCGAAGACGGTTGAATTAAGAAATTTATAGGTTGCATTTTTCATTTCAGCTTGTGTCACGAGAAATATTCCTTTTTTCCAACAAATCTAAGTACTTATCGTTATGAGTAATGGCGATAACGATGTTAAATATTTGAGGGGCAGGCGGTCATGACTCCACACTGGTTGACGGCGCTATATATATATATTTGATATGTATGAATATATATATATATATATATATATATATATATATATATATATATATAGATATATATATATATATATTATTATATATATATACATATATATATATATAGATGTGTATCTATATATGACTATATATCTCTTCTATATATAGATATATATATATATATATATATATATATATATATATATATATATATATATATATATATATGAAATACTATGCAGTATATTTGACTGACTTTCACCTTGCTGCACCTGCTTTCACCTTAAAGCAGGTGCAGGGACTGCCGGGAGTGTTCTCAGTCCCTTCCTTAAAGCAGGTGCAGTAATTATAGGAAGTGATCTCGGCCTCTTTCCCTAAGCAGGTGCAGTTACTACCGTGGGTGTTATCACAGAATGATTATACCTTCCACTGTGATAATTAGCACAGACACAATCATAAGTTTTAATGAGCCATGTATTTCAGTGGATAACTTTAATGTTTGTACCAAACTAACCACACATTAGATATTGTCACAATACGAGGTGAGACAGCCACATGGTCACTGAATTGTTAAGAGTTTACTGAGTATTAACAACGGTTTCCTTAGCTCTTATATCCTAAGCCATTGATGTATCATCCAGTTCATATCCGACGGCATATCACAGCAATACCTTTCCTTCGATCTCGCAAGGTTAATAGATGTGCTTGTCGTCCTGTGTTCCGACTTTGGTGTACGCCTTGTTCCAATCGTATCTGGTTTGGGACCTCGATGAACCCTTTCGAGACAAATACATCTGTTTATATCTGAGAAGGACCTTCAAAAAACATTACCGATGCTTTTTCAGAACAAACATGAGAAGTTCATTCCTCAATCACCAGGTGTGAACGTTGCAGGTAACACCATTCCACAGGTCATGCGGTCGTTAACTACACTTCGCCATGGCGCGTTTCTGCCATTATACCGATTTCCGGATTACTTGTGTGCACGAAGTTTGTTCCCTACGTGGATGAAGTACAAGGGTATAAAGAGAGGGACGAAGGGTGCCATTTGGAGGAGCAAGTTTTCCAACCCTACCTCTCTAACTTAAGCAAT
>CM067348.1:26427058-26466090 GCA_034190875.2 Urechis unicinctus | reverse complement strand
AACATTCGAGAAGCTGTGAACCAATCCGTTTTGTTTGCGCCTCGTGCATCGAATTCCATCCACATTGAAATGTTGCCTGGCCTGGCAGTTAGCAATTCAATTCGTATCTACACCCAAAACATAAAGGTATTAATCAAACAAGCGACGTTGCATCAAATTAAAACATGAATGACCAAAATACATCTAATAATCAGATGCGTTAATCAAATCCTCATCATACTGCATTCAGGTCGCCTGGATAATCTTTCCCACTACATGAATAACAGAAGTTTACGCATGAATTCATCCCGTTGAAGTAATGCACTTTTGTCTTACAAACTACCTTTTCTACTGCCTCCCAGTTACTATCTACTTGCGGCGATTTCATCAAACCCTTCACCGCCGGGTCGTCACTCCACAACTCACTGACGTCATGCATGACAGGTGAGTTGGATGACCACACGTCCAGAATGTTGTGGCCGGTGGCGGGGGTACTTCGCATCAGCATTATCCAATCTAACGACACATGCTACATCGGTGTCTACGCTTGCTAAGGATACAATATGCAACAACTTCGTCAGTGTTGACTTGATGGCGACAGCCAATCAACTATCATTAGCCGTACGTAAAATATTCGGGATTGTGTTTGGAATTAATCTAGCATGTTATGTACATAAATCATTTGGGGGTGTGTTAACGCTAGTATAGCACATACGCACATACAAATTAATTCTAGTGCAATAATAAAAAAGTACAACCGACTCAAATGACCGTATTGCAAAGAGTTTTGCAAGGAAGCGATCTATGTCATCCGTAAAATCAACTTACCAGCGGTAAGTACAGCTGATGTCAAGGTCCATAAGATGGACGCAGAAAGAAGAACTTTCATCGTTGCTGCTCTCCCAATGCTTCCTAAAAGTAGTGAGCGCGGGAAGCATCAAGATACACAGAAGCCACCTCTGTGCTACGCCACCTAAGGAAAAATGACGCAATCGATGCACAGCAGGCGCATGTATTGGCGTCTATGGCGGGTACACATACACACATTTACATACATACAAGCGCTTGCAATCACATGCGCACAAATGCACACACATATGCGCCTGTACAAGCATGCACACCCACGCATACTTATACACGAACACATACACAGATATAGATAGATAGATAGATAGATAGATAGATAGATAGATAGATAGATAGATAGATAGATAGATAGATAGATAGATAGATAGATAGATAGATAGATAGATAGATAGATAGATAGATAGATAGATAGATAGATAGATAGATAGATAGATAGATAGATAGATAGATAGATAGATAGATAGATAGATAGATAGATAGATAGATAGATAGATAGATAGATAGATAGATAGATAGATAGATAGAGAGAGAGAGAGAGAGAGAGAGAGAGAGATAGATAGATAGATAGATAGAGAGAGAGAGGGAGAGAGAGATGCATTCACACACACATAATGGTCATAATGGTCTAGCCCAGCCCCTGTGAAACGAAATTTCCATATGTAACTAATGTAAAGTGATTGACTTCTCCACCAGACACACCCGGCTGGAACGGACTGGAGTGAGACAGAGGCAATTGAAACTTACGAGTTGCTTTAGTTTCCGAGATATCTGGCACGCTCGGGAACGGAAAGTGTGGTGTTCTAGTGTCATTTGGCGTGTATGTATCCTGTATTCTTAGTGCGAGCAGAGAAGGTTTGTCGGGCAAGGGGCAGAGCACAGTGCAAGTCGCGGGGGTCATTGCAAAGTTGGGAATCGGATGTAGAAAAGGAAGTTTTATGTGGCTGGAATGAATAATTTGTAAGAACTGACAATGGCTGGATGAAAGGATTGTTTGTATTTTGCGTGTTTTGAAAAAACAGAATGGGTACAGGACTGGGACGGCTAAGGGCGTATTTTGTCACGCAATTGGTAATATAAGGGTTATCCCAAGAAAGATAGGAGTTTTGAAATTTTCCGAACTCATGCTGAGCGCTGACAAAATGAAGAGGATTAGGAATGTTTCAATGATGAGGGCACAGCGTCAAGTAGAGTAAATATAAAGAGCTGGAACCCGTACCATTTGTTGAAGGGTTGTGTGCTGCTTTGCAATTTTGTATAATTTGAGAATAATGGTCCCAAGAATTAGGATGGTGATAATAATCAGAATTGACAATAACAGATTAGTGAGAATATCATGAAGGGAAATGAAATGGTCTTGAATATAACGCGCAGTAGTTTATACGAGTCGGCAAATATATTTTCTCTGCAACAACAGAACACTTATATAGAATGCATAAAATGCATGTATTGCTGTATGGTTTGGTCATTTTTGTACTTGAACACGCAAGGAAAATTGAGGCTATATTTCTTGGGATAATTTCCACACTGTAGGTGTGACACTATTGGATACTAATTCGAATTCACACAACTCTGTAATTTCAGAAATTGATACCCCTTTCTTTAGATTTGGCATAACTTGTTGCGTTTATGAGGGCAATTGCTGGTAACAAGAGCCTTGACATTGTATCATATCTGACAAAGATAGTTTCAAATATGCTGATGATGATTGGGACCCCGGTAGATGTTGTCGAATGTTAGCCGGAATAGAGGCATGCTTAAAGGAGTGTTGATAAACGGAATTAATGTCAAACAAGACAATAATAATAATAAATTATTTTTTAAATTGTAAATTCCACAACAAGAGTGCTCTAGGGCATTAGTCTCCAAAGACATGTTTTAATCTTGACTTGAAGATATCTAAATTAGCTGTATGTCTTAGGGAGGTTATTCCAGAAGAATGGGCATCCTGTTTACCCTGTTTATAATGATCTGTTGATCATACATGTGAGAACAGAGGCAAGTTGCTGAGTATTTTCCTTCACTTATGATACAGGGATTAGGTCCAGGTCACACTGTTTATTAGGACATGATAATATCGTCTTTGTACACTCGCGCTCAAATCCATCAAATGAACATGCAGTCATAGCCAGATCCTCGGATATTGGTGTCTGATCATGTGATATGGAGTGATTGTTCATAGAACGAATATCCAAGTCAGGAAGTTGAGGGTCTTGCTTGTCCCCAAGTAGCTGGCGTACCATGTTAAAAAGCTGCTTTGCATTCCCTTTGATGTCAGTGATCAGCGTTCTGTAGTGATTGGCTTTGGCTTGCTTTATCATTTTGTTAACTAGATCACGTTGTTTGATATATGCATTTCTGTGAATCCGAAGGTGTGTTTTATCCAGAATCTCTCTGTCTGTCTTCGGTTTTGTTTTGCTTTGCGAAACTCAGCTTTATACCACTCAGCTTCCGGTCTGATGTTGCAGGTTTTTTCAGGCGCTAGTGTGTCAACATTGGGATTTCATTACGGAATGGTGTAGTACCACAATGTCGTCTGCAGACATATTGGACTTTGAATTCATAATAGACTCAATACGCACCTCAGGTTAGAAGTATAGGAAGTGGGGGGTTCTGGCGCACCCACTATACTAAACCGCTAATTATGGCTTATACAGTGTTTCGATTTTTGCTCCCTAATCACTTTTGATGTTTTTTAGGGTGATCTTCAGAAAGACGGATCGGGCCCGGCCCCCAGCGGACCTGACTCTACCACGTTAGTCAGCCAGCAAACTAACATGACCAGAACCTTACCTGAACCAATGAGGTGTCAGCTGATCGAGTGGTTTGGGGCGAATCCAATGCCGGAACCCGATATAAGTAGCTACACACGCTAGTTCTGGGAGAGCTACCTAGCAAAGAGACGAGACTAAGAAATTCTGAACAGATTCTGACTGAGATCCCAGCAAACCTATAACGCTAATCTTCAATAAACAACAAGAACTCTACTCCTGGAATCTGGACTGTTATTTCTCTGGCTAGTCCCCACTCCAGCAACCACAAGCAGCAACAAAAACTATAAAGAAGGAGCGCGCATAAACAAGAAAATTTAATATAAGTTGAACCATCACAAGGTAAACGTTCCTGTGGGAACTTGATCAAACGCCAACAGCGACATGTTGATATTTAAAATGGTTCCAATAGGTCTCGAAGTTCAGCTGATTTTGTTATGGTAAAAGTTTGACAAGACAAAATCATAGCGTTTATGGTTTTACATTGTATTCAGTGGCATACTTTGCTGTGCCACGGATTATTATTAAAAATTGGCTTAGTAATTGCACCATCGCATTTGATTAGTATTTTCATAGCATTCCACAAGATATATTGGACAAATGCCATTCATGTGTATCAGATAATCCTTATTTAAGGGTGTAGCTTGAGGGTATTATCAAGCTCCACTGCAGTAACATAAGGTTTCCTGGCTGCTTTGTAACCACATTTTACATGGCACAAGCGATTTACGCACTAGTTTGTCATTTATAACTCGGGCGTCTAAGGTCATGCAGAGCCGATTTGTTTTAGTTTGTAAGGACATATTTACATAAGAGAGTAATTGCACGATTTGGGGCAGCTAGTCTGCTCCCCCATAAAATGTACCATCAAAAACTCACAAATGGACAGAGAGAAAACGGGACAGACAGAAACGGATAGAGAGAGATAGACATACAGTGACAGACAGACAGTGACGGACAGACAGAGATGGACAGACAGAGACGGACAGACAGAGATATACAGTGATGGATAGACAGTGATGGATAGACATAGATAGACAGACATAGACGGACAGACAGAGGTGGACAGACAGGTCACTGGGACCAATAAGTGAACATCACGGGTCGAGTGGCAAGCAAAGACATGTTCGCAAGTGCAATCATAACGTTGTACAAGCCATAGTTACAAAAGGTTTCAGACATTCAAAATGAGATCAAGGCCCCTGGTGACCTCTCCAATCTAAGATCTTACAATATAATTTATACATTTGGAAAAATGTACAATGGGTCTTCTGATAACAGAAGTTTCGATTTTACGTATGGTTTGGATCGTAGACTACTAGAGATTTGTATCCGATTTAGAAAATAACTCAGGTGTCGTTGGCTATTGCCAGGTACAAGCAGCTAAAGCAGCCGATGTGCGCCACTTTTGGCTCACCGTGATAGTCAATGGGTCCGCTTTTGGCTCACTCTGATAGCCGATGAGGGCCGCGTTCGGCTCACCATGATATAGAATGGGGGCCGCTTATGGCTCACCCTTATAGACAATGGAGGCCACTTTTGGCTCACTCTGATAGCCAATGTGGGCCGCTTTTGGCTCATTATTATAGACAATGGAGCGGCTTTTGGCCCACCATGTTTAGACAAACAGGTCACTTTTGGTCTGCAAAAATAGACAATTAGTGCCGCTTTTGGCTCACCCTAATACCTGGTAAGGGCTGATTTTGGCCCACACTGATAGCCAATGAGAGCTGCTTTTAGCCCACACTGATAGCCAATGAGTGCCGCTTTTGGCTCACCCTGATAGCCGAAGGGGTAATCTATTTTGACACTATGAATAAATAGAAGGTTCACACAACTATCCATCATGGATAGAGCGTATGCCGCCCAGCCGACCACAGTCCTGCACAGCCAATATTAAGGTGATATTAAGTCTTCAATGCTATCCCTCTTTCGCTGTTCTCCCTTACTCTCTATCTCTTATATCGTTTATTTTCCTTAGTTATCTCCGGTCCTAAATAACTAATAACCTCTACCTCTAACACAATATCGATCCTGCTTTCCATCTGACCTCTCTTCTGTGAGCTTTTCATTTGAGGTCCATTTCATTGTTGATTTAAAGTTCGATTTGGTTTTGTCAAAGCGATTCTTTCTGTCAAAAAAGCTTGAGCAATTCCATCTAATGGCGTCTATGGCAACATTCGTTCTATCAAACAAGTCAACAGTTGCCCTTAATGACTCCCAAAAATTTATTCACTTGGGCTTCTAGCTCTCCATCCCCTCGTCGTGGATCCTTTCCATGCTTCATTTGGTGAAGGGTCGGTTTCCTTGACTACTCCAACGTTACACCATACTGTGATATAGACCGAGGACTCATTTGCATTTTGACGTGTCTGTTCCGTCGTTGATGTTGTTGAGGTAGGTTATTTTATTGCAGCTCCAGTTTAAGGAGGGGATAGAAAAGAATGCATAGTTCCTGGCTGCAGTGGAATATGTATTCCGCATTACCACAGTATCATATGAGCTCCTCTGAGCGTGAGGTCAAATCGAACTCACCATGGGGTGTTGGGTTACAAGTGTCATGTTAATTGGTTGATGTCCACGCCTTTCCTTTTAGCTGCTCATTTGCAACTATTAGCATTTGCTTTCATACGCTCCACTCAAGACTAGGTCATGCAAATGAAATTACATTAAACTCTCAAAAAGCATCTTATGGATTAACATTTTCAACATCTGACGGTATCACTAATGCGTCGCGCTGGTGAGGAAATAAGCATAAGCATTGTCTTGGTAATCGTCCCTGTGTGCATATCTGTAGGATAGAGGCAGGCGGTGTGTGAATGGTTGCAATTCTTACATGATGAGTGGAAACCCTTACAAATGACAACTTATGTTACGCAAGTCCTTTTACAACAATACACCACTAGCTCGCTTAATGTTCAAACATTACCCCAAGCAAAACATAATTGACGCTCCATCACATGTCTAACATGGTGTTGCATTGAAATCCCAATCCGACTGTAGTAAATACAAATCTATATCCTGAAGATATCCTGATTAGATATAGATTAATAACAGTTGAATTTAGAATAAATTGAAACGTGCAGCTATACAGGTAAGATCCAACAGATAACAAAACTCAAGGCCATAATGTTATCTGTGTATTTATTGCACATTGAAACATTAATACAATGGACGACATGTCTCAATTCAAATTCAACACACCAGTCCTTGTATCAAGGATGGGGCTGTGTTGTTTTCACAAAGCTCCCTATAATTACACTCTACGCAGACCACGAACAACCAGTCAGTTCCAATCTAAGCTTCGAAACCATCCACTCTCAACGCAGCTGTTATGATTCCATTCAAGCACACCCATCTCCAGCTTTTATATCCCTGACAGAATTCTTCCCGACATTCACCATTCCAAAATATCACATAGGCGCAAGTAAGCCAGGAAATATGAAATACCTATTCAGGGGTAATGAAATAGACCTACCAAATATCGTTAACACATGATTTGAAATGCCCATAAACAAGATGATATAACATAACAGATGATTCAATTCGATCTGGACCAATGACAAGTAAACAAGCTACAACATCAGTAAATTTTGGCACAAGGTCAAGCAATAACAAAACAAATATGCCACAAGGTCACATTGACTTTGGGATTGTCACAATAGTGCCATTAGATGGATGTCTGATTATCACGGGACACATCTACCGAACTGTACGGCGACATTAAACTCATCATCACAGAGCTATCCTAGGAGATAGTGGGTTGGAAAGTGATCAAATCCAACTACAATGTCTACACATTTATTGATATTTACATTATTTCTCGCACCTGCTTAGCAATTGGCAGGGCTCCAAAATTCATAGCCCGGCGCACCTACCGGAGGACTTGAAGGGGTGACACACTCGGACATCAGCTCACACTGACGGGTGACTTCATTGTAGTTTATCGATTGGCAATATTGCGTTACCATGCAATAAAAATTGCATCGTGTCTTCGGCATGCCACTTAGAATGAGCATTGGTGATCCCTGTGAGCGTACACCTAATTTGGCGCAGCTTTCCATGGACAGGACTAGGGTCGGGCCTTGTTTCAAAGAGTGGAACCCGCATCCTGCACACAAACGCACACACACGCGAATCAGGCAGACAAGCGTTGTTTATGGAGGGTGTCAGTTCGACTGAGTCGCGCAGACAGAACCTAGTTCTCCATCAATCTATTGCAATCAACAAGTATGATAACCCGATACAAAGCGTACTTGTCCGAGTTTACCCGCATACTTAATAGTGCATTGGTTAAAAAAGTATTGGCCTCAACGTAAATCAGAGACAGCTGCATCCAAATTTAGAACTAACATCAAGTTGACGTATAACACTTTTCATCAGTTTCATAATATGACCAAAGAGTTTATAGCCGCTAGTCATAGAATATATTCTAAAGCCACAGGGTAATTTGAGGTTCATTTTGGAGCACAATCGCCTAGTCCAACATATACTTTTGTGGATTTTATTTTAGCGCAAACAGAAGATGGTATAGTACTGTTCACACATAGAACTGCTCTCTGTATGGCCAGCAAGAGTGAGCCCTCAAAGCAATGCTTTAAGGTTTTTATTATGATACCGACGGCAAATGATTGACGTGGCCTAGCCTTCCACTCAAAGAAGTCGTAATTGCCACGCACAGTCACAACACAAAATGTATGTGCACTAAGACTCCCAATTGAACTCACAGCATTGTTGCCAGGTAAATCAAATCAAAATTAACATGAACCCTATTCAAGTTGAATCCCACTCAAGGTCGTATGGGGCCAGTAAGCACTTGTAGGTCTCACGTGACGCACGCATTACCTGGCATCGTCGCATAAATGATGAACAGGTCTGCCTCGTGTAAATCTGGAACAACACATGAACACGGACGACTCTCAACACCAAAAAAACACTTGATTGGTAATTAAAAAAACTATAAGGAAAATTCCTGTGACAATGGTAGCTCTTATTGCGCCCCTGCATTATTGATAGGGACCACAGTTTCGACTTGCCAGTTGTCTTCTGTCTCTGGGGAAGCGCTGAGTAGCGAAATACCGAATTCATTGCTATCTTGTCGAAATCACATGGACCACAATCCTTTGCGCCAAATATTGCTAACCAAGATCTATCGTAGTCACAGCCAATATGGGGGTCAGCCACGTAGAACTGCCGGCCGAGTGAATATCCGTCAAAGCTGAAACCAATGATACTGAAGCATATCAGACGCGGTGTTCATGTTTCTATGTCAGTATGAATGTCAATCAGCCACTAGTTTGTGATGTATTTAGAGGTGCACGCACAAACGAATGGTGAAAATATCGCTGGATTGCGGACTCAGTCCATAGCTTGATGACAACATTCGAGAAGATGTGAACCAATCCGTTTTGTTTGCGCCTCGTGCATCGAATTCCATCCACATTGAAATGTTGCCTGGCACGGCAGTTAGCAACTCAATTCGTATCTGCACCCAAAAAGGTATTAATCAAACAAGCGACGTTGCTTCACATTAAAACATGAATGACAAAAATACATGCATTAATCAAATCCTCATCATACTGCATTCAGGACGCCTGGATAACCTTTCCCACTGAATGAATAACAGAAGTGTATACAAGATTTCATTCCGTTAAAGTGATGCATTGTTATCGGCCAGACTACCTTTTCTACTGCATCCCAATTACTATCTACTAGCGGAGATTTCATCAAACCCTTCACTGCCGGGTCGTCACTCCACAATTTACTGACGTCATGCATGACAGGTGAGTTGGATGACCACACGTCCAGAATGTTGTGGCCGGTGGCGGGGGTACTTCGCATCAGCATTATCCAATCTAACGACACATGCTACATCGGTGTCTACGCTGGCTAAGGATACAATATGCAACAACTTCGTCAGTGTTGACTTGATGGCGACAGCCAATTAGCTATCTTTAGACGTACGTGAAATATTCGGGATTGTGTTTGGAATTGATCAAGCATGCCATGTACATAAATCATTTGAGTATGTGGTAACTGTAGTATAGCACACACGCACATAAAAATTAATTCTAGTGCAATAATAAAAAAGTACAACCGACTCAAATGACCGTATTGCAAGGAGCTGTCAATTTAAGTTTTCAGGGAAGCAATCAATGTCCTCCTTGAAAATAAACTTACCATCGGTCAGTGCAGCCGATGTCAAGGTCCATAAGATGGACGCCGAAAGAAGAACTTTCATAGTTGCTGCTCTCGCAATGCTTCGTAATAGTAGTGAGCGCGGGGAGCCTCAAAGTACCCAGAAGCCACCCCAGTGCCACGCCACCCGGGGATAAATGACGCAATCGTTGCGCAGCAGGCGCATCTATTTGTAGCTATGGCGGGTTCACATACACACGTTTACATACACACAAGCGCTTGCACACGCGTGCACACACATATGCGCGTGAACACGCATGCACACACACACGCACACTTATACACGCACACATACACAGAGAAAGATAGATATGTAGATAGATAGATAGCTAGCTAGATAGATAGATAGATAGATAGATAGATAGATAGATAGATAGATAGATAGATAGATAGATAGATAGATAGATAGATAGATAGATAGATAGATAGATAGATAGATAGATAGATAGATAGATAGATAGATAGATAGATAGATAGATAGATAGATAGAGATAGATAGATAGATAGATAGACAGACAGACAGATAGATAGATACAGAGATAGATAGATAGATAGATAGATAGATAGATAGATAGATAGATAGACAGACAGAGACAGACAGACAGACAGACAGACAGACAGACAGACAGACAGACAGACAGACAGACAGACAGACAGACAGAGAGATAGATAGATAGATAGATAGATAGATAGATAGATAGATAGATAGATAGATAGATAGATAGATAGATAGATAGATAGATAGATAGATAGATAGATAGATAGATAGATAGATAGATAGATAGATAGATAGATAGATAGATAGATAGATATAATGAGAGAGCGAGAGACACATACTGACACACATAGATACATACACACTGAGAAAAAACACACATAAACACACACAAGCACACTCATGTATGCGAGTTGGATGGAGAGATCATAATGGTCTAGCCCAGCCACTGTGAAAGGACATTTCGATATTTTACTAATGTAAAGTGATTGACTTCTCCACCGGACACACCCAGTACGATACTAATACTGGCTGATGTGGTAATAAATATGAAATTACCCAAGTTTTGAGGAACAGAAATAATCTTGCAAATTATATAGTATGAATGGCGTTATAAATATCAAAACGAAAAGTGTATATATATATATATATATATATATATATATATATATATATATATAATATATATATATATATATATATATATATATATATATATATATATATATATATATATATATATATATATATATATATATATATATATATATATATATATATATATATATATATGCGTTTTGATTAAAAAAAGTACATTTGAAATAAGATTGATTTCAACTTAAGAAAAATAGCATTGACTGTCCTGCTTTGGCTGAGAAGGTTTGTCAGGCAACGGGTAGAGCGCAGTGCAAGTCGCGCGGGTCATTTCAAAGTTGGAAATCGCGGGCACAAAAGGAAGAAGGTATAATTTTAATGTGGCTGGAATGAATAAATTGTAAATAAATGCAATGGCTGGATGAAAGGATTGTCTGTATGGTGGGTGAAAAAAAAATGGGGAATTGGCTAAGGGCGTATTTGGTCAAGCAATTGGTAATAGAAGGGTTATCCCAAGAAAGATCGGAGTTTTGAAATTTGCTGAACTCTGACAAAATGAAGGGGATTAGCAATGTTCCAATTATGAGGGCATAGGGTATAGTAGAGTAAATACAAAGAGCTGGAACTTGTACCATTTGTTAGAACAAGTTGAAGGGTATCGTGCTGCTTTGCAATTTTGTATAATTTGAGAACAAGGGTTCAAAGAATTAAGATGGTAATAATGATCAGAATTGACAATGACAGATTAGTTAGAATATCATGAGGGGAAGTAAAATGGTCTTGAATCGAATGCGCAGTTGTTTATATGAGTCGGCAAATAAATTTTCTCTGCAACAACAGAACACTTACATGGAATGCGTAAAATGCATGTATTGATGTCTGGTTTGGTCATTTTGGTACTTGAACACGTAAGGGAAATTAAGGTTATATTACTTGGGATAATTTCCACACTGTAGGTGTAACACTATTGGATACTAATTTGAATTAACAAAACTCTGTAATTTCAGAAATTGATACCCCTTTCGTTAGATTTGGCATATCTTGTTGCGTTGATGAGGGCAATGCTTGTAAAAGGAGCCTTGACATTGTATCATATCTGACAAAGACAGTTTCAAATATACTGATGATGATTGGGACACTGGTAGATGTTGTTGAATTTTAGTCGGAATAGAGACACGGGTAGTGGTGTGGTTCAAAGGAACGGGAAAGGTGTTTAGCTGTTAAACACATAAATGGAGTTCTCTCTGGCAAAGTGGACATTTTCTACATTATAATAATACATGGGCGACATGTGTAAAGCGCTAAATCGCGATGTATTTGTTGATCCACTTTATTGATATGCAATAGCAATTTTATCCAAACGTCGACAGGTACTAATTCGGGAAATATATTTTTTTTGAATCTGACTGGAAATTCTATCTTTCAATTGATTAATTTGTGCTGTAATCAAATAATTCAGTTATCTGTAACACTCGTTTCTGCAAAAACTTAAAAGTAATTTGGATACCCGTATGTTGTATTTGAAGGTGTAGATGAAGTTGCTTAGTGATGAATCAACAAGGTAGGAGAGGCCGAAAGGGGTAAACTTAATTATCGTCCGAAATGTGTGTCGAAAGTTCTTGATATGCTGAGAATTTCACTTTGTTGGAGTTCAGGAGATGCGTTCTGTTCCCTGGCTTTAGACTGATTGCCTCCGCTGGTCGACCTGAGGGGCCGGCCGGCGTCTGTTTAGGTTGGCCAATGAGGACACAGCGACCGTTTAATGATGGTTGCAGTAGGTATCCAGGTACTTATAGGGGGCGCCAATCTAATTTTTCTACATTGATGTGTAATTAGAGAAATAACTTTACAAAAAAGATAATGTTGCTGCTACCAAATAGTGCCATAATTGCTAGAAATTCTAGTTAGAGGATGCTTAAAGGAGTGTTGATAAACGGAATTAATGTCCAACTAGACAATACTAATAATAATAATTTATTTTTGATATCGTATATTCCACAACAAGAGTGCTTTAAAACGCTAAGTGCTAGGTGCTATGTGCATGCATAAGCCCCAAAAGACATGTTTTTAATTTTGACTTGAAGATATCTAAATTAGCTGTATGTCTTAGGAAGCTTAGGAGGTTATGCCACAAGAATAGGCAAGGAACACCGAAAGCCCGCAGCTGCTCCGCTGTTGACAACGTAAAAGGAACTTGCAGTAAGTTTTGGTAAGCGGATCTCAATTCTTTTCCTTGAGTACCAGAATCTTAAATGTTATTCCCTCTATCACTGGCGGTCAGTAAAGTGAATACAAAACCGCAGTGATGTGATTACACTTTAGGTGTCCAGTAACTAGCCTTGTTGTGATATTGATGTTATAAATGCATGTATTACTTGCTCCAGTGACAATCGGTCAAGAAAATGTTTTTATTTCACATACGCTGTTGGTATGTATATGTGAGTTTTTGCATATGGCTGTGACCTGTGGTTTCATTGATGTAAAGGAGGCAAACATTACACCGATGTTTCTGGCTGCAAGTGATGGATTTATCTTATGATTATTGATACATAAGCTTTTGGGTGTGAACATTTTGGACATCTGTTTTTGACGAAATGACCTTCATTCATTTTCAGATGATGTTGACGCATCCGTGTTTGAATCTTTGCTATGCATAGTTGCATTTTCTCAATTGCGCCATCGTGGTATTTGGGATCACACCGCAACTGACAGCTTTATGGAAAGACTGTCGTAACGTTTATGTAACGTTCACGATACTTGTAATAATGACGACTTAGAGATTATAACAACTTTACTTTTGTCTGTTTTCAACTTTCGAATTTCAGATGTTACTTAGCCTAAATTTAAGAGAGAGATCTGTTGAACTCGGAGGCCAGGAGAGAACTGATATTAAATCGTAAAAGGCTTCCCTCAACGACTTAGGCAGGCCATCCCAATTATCATGGGACGTGCAGTATCCAGGTCAGTGAGGGTTGGGGCCTTCGGGCGTTGCCTGGGCAGCATGGTCATATGGCTCTGGAATATGGGGTATGTATGAGGAGAGGGGGGAAGTGGCAGGTGACATGTAGGTCACTCATGGATCTGGGAAAGTGGGGTTTATAATTAATATAAGCTGTAGGGGGTTACTCCATCAACTGATGACTGAGAGGGTACGTTATGATGAAGGGTAGGTTTGTTATGAATTTGGCACTCAACAACTTCATGCTTTTTGTATATACACATTGAATGCGGCCTTAATGATATGTGATGAACCAATTTTGTACGATATTCCTCTAACCAATGCTCCGAAGTACTTGTATCAGACACCTATGATCCACTGTGGCAAAAACAGCAGATAGGTCTAATAGCACCAACACTACAACCTTCTGCTGACCCTGTGCAAGGATAATGATGTTTCAGTGCTATAATCCTGTCTGTATGCTGTTTGTTTCCGTCAAATTGTTCTCTTTCAGATATATGCCCAGTTGTGTTGCCACCACCCTTTCTAATAGCTTTAAGCGAAGGCTAAATTCGAGATTGGCCTATGGTTCTCTAGTTTGTTTTTGTCTAGTGAAGTAGCTTTGAGGAATTGGATAACCAGTGCAGATTTTAGAGAGTCTGGGAAACTCCTGTTGATAACAGGGGCAAGTATTTTCCTTCACTTATGGTGCAGGGATTGGGTCCAGGTCACACTGTTTATTAGGACATGATAATATCGTCTTTGTACACTCGCGCTCAAATACATCAAATGAACATGCAGTCACAGTCAGATCCTCGGATATTGGTGTCTGATCATATGATATGGAGCTGTTGTTCTTTTTTTATCTTATCTATGAAGAACCAACTGACCATGTTGACCATAGTTTGAATATCCAAGTCAGAGAGTTGAGACTTTTGCTTTTCCCCCAGTTGCTTGCGTACCATGTTAAAAAGCTGCTTTGCATTCCTTTGATGTCAGTGATCAGCGTTCTGTAGTGATTGGCTTTGGCTTGGTTTATCATTATGTTTACTAAATCACGTTGTTTGATATATGCATCTCTGTGAATCCGAAGGTGTGTTTCTATCCAGAATCTCTCTGTCTGTCTGCAAATTTCGGCTATATACCACACAGCTTTCGGTCTGATGTTGCAGGTTTTTTCAGGCGCGAGGGTGTCAACATTGGTTTACATTTCGGGAAGGGTGTAATATCACAATGTCGTCTGCAGACATATTGGAGCAAACCTATAATTCAAGAAACAACAAGAAATCTACTCCTGGAATCTGGACTGTTATTTCTCTGGCTAGTCCCCACTCCAGCAACCACAAGCAGCAACAAAAACTATAAAGAAGGAGCGCGCATAAACAAGAAAATTTAATATAAGATGAACCATCACAAGGTAAACGTTCCAGTGGGAACTTGATCAAACGCCAACAGCGACATGTTGATATTTAACATGGGTCCAATAGGTCTCAAAGTTCATCTGATTTTGGTATGGTAAAAGCTTGACAAGACAAAATCATAGCGTTTATGGTTTTACATTGTATTCAGTGGCATACTTTGAAGGGCCACGGATTATTATTTAATTGGCTTAGTAATTGCACCATCACATTTGGTTAGTATATTCATAGCATTCCACGAGATATATTTGAACAGATGCCATTCATGTGTATCAGATAATCCTTATTTAAGGGTGTAGCATGAGGGTATTGTCAAGCTCCAATGCAGTAACATAAGGGTTCCTGGTTGCTTTGTAACCACATTTTACATGGCACAAGCGATTTACGTACTAGCTCATCATTTATAATTCGGGCGTCAAAGGTCATGTAGAGCCGATTTGCTTTAGTTTGTAAGAACATATTTACATAAGAGAGTTTCTGCATGATGGGGCAGCTGGTTTGCTCCCCCAATAAGTTGTACCATCAATGGACGATAGACTGAGACAGACAGTGACAGACAGACATGGATAGACATAGATAGACAGACAGAGACTAACAGACTGAGATGGACAGGCAAGTCACTGAGTCTAGTAAAACATCACGGGTCGAGTGGCATGCTAATACATGTTCGCAAGTGCAATTATAACGCTGTGCAAGCCATAGTTACAAAAGGTCTCAGATTCAACACATCCCTTATTTGGAGGTTTTACTTTCAAAATGAGATCAAGGCCGCTGGTGACCTCTCCAATCTAAGATCTTACAATATATTTTATATATTTGGAAACATGTACAATGGGTCTTCTGATAACAGAAGTTTCAATTATACATTTGGTTTGGATAGCAGACTACTAGAGATTTGTATCCGATTTATAAAAATAACTCATTGTTATTGCCAAGTACCGATATGCGCCACTTTTGGCTCACCGTCATAGTCAATGGGACTGCTTTTGGCTCACTCTGATAGCCGCTTATGGCTCACCCTGATAGACAATGGTGGCCACTTTTGGCTCACCATAATAGTCAATAGGACCGTTTTTGGCTCACTCTGTTAGCCTATGTGGGTCACTTTTGGCTCATTATTATAAACAATGGTGCGGCTCGTGGCCCACCATGATAGCCAAACGGGGCACCTTTGGTCTGCCAAAATAGACAATTGGTGTCGCTTTTGGCTCACCCTAATACCTGGTTGGGGTTGCTTTTGGCCCACATTGATAGCCAATGAGGGCCGCTTTTAGCGCACCCTGATAGCCAATGAGGGCCGCTTTTAACGCACCCTGATAGCCAATGGCGGACGCAATTTCGACACTATGAATAAATAGAAGGTTATTACAACTATCAATCATTGATAGTGCGTATGTCGTCCCAGCCGACAACAGTCCTATCTGTTATATCGTTAATTCTCCTTAGTTATCTCCGGTCCTAAATAACTAATAACCTCTACCTCTAACACCATATCGATCCTGCTTTCCATCTGATCTCTCTTTGGGATCTTTTCATTTGAGGTCCTTTCCATTGTTGATTTAAAGTTCGATTTGGTTTTGTCTTAAAATAAAAAACACATTGTAGGCATCGTCAGCAACATTCATGGTGTTTGTCTGAGTGACAAGGGGTGCGTCGATGTCAGGAGGTCATGCTACCTGAGGTTAAATATGACCGCAAACCTGGGCGTTGCTGAGGTAAGCAGCAGTAACTGTCACCTTGAAGGAAACAAATGAAATGGTAGGGGCAACTAACAAACCAATTAGTTAACTAAACAAACTGCAATAGGGAAATGAACTTAACTATATAAATATTATGCAAAAACAACGCCAGGGTCCAAAGTCTGGACATCAAGCGATAAAACAGTCAATGTAAACTTGCAGCAACAATGACAAGAGCAACATCAAAAGAGTATAGCATGTACAAAAGACGAACAGACAACTGTGGGACAACTCAACCACAAGTGACCGAATATAGACTGATAAAAACGGTCATTAAAACACAAGGCGCAAAAATAGACTAATGACATTAATCGATAAGCTGATTAATCAGAACTATCGATCAAGGCGAGGATCAAGGAAACGGACAGCTACAACCTGGGGGAACCAAATCATCGTCTTGTATTAGCCACAATGACTACAAGATAGGGCACCAAGAAAACAACAAAACTCACGAAATCATGACAACGACAAACGCTACGTGCTGCATCAGCCAATTATAATAATAAGTGTTCATACAACGCTCACATTTGAAACTTGCACTATTTACAAACTATTTTTTAAAAAAAACCTAATATCAATACAATAACAGAGGTGATATACTCGAACTTAGGGGGAAAATGTCCAAGGAAAACAGAAATATAAACCAACAAATGTAATTGACATATACACAAATAACCGGGTATGCAAACAAATAGCACTACTTGATTGCAGCGCCAAGTTAAACAAGCCAGGTGTAATCTACAATCGATCCGCCATCTTATGTAACCCAATCTTTACATTCAGGAATATACAACTAGAGCTATATTCCCCAAAAGTGCATTGTAAGTTGCAGTTAGGTAAGTGGGAGCTAATACAAAAACAAAAAATTGAACAGCCTGTGATGCAGCCTTTATGATCTGAGGCTCGAACTGTTTTGCATAACTCACCGAGGGGTAACTCAACAGAATTCCGGGGGTGCAACCCCTTTCTGTCTTACACTTCCACATGACCATTGGACGAATCTTTGGATGGTCATTTATATGATCGGCCACGTGACATTCTAGGTAACATATTTGTTTGCAAATGAGAAAAACCTTCACAACGCATTCACAAATGTTTCATAGTTAGATCTCTGCTGCATTTTAACCCCATGTAATTAGTGTGATAATATTAGCTTCATCGGAGCGAAGCTATTGATATAGTCTATTGATTTCACAGTTTTCCTTAATGTACTTATAGTACATTTACTTAATATTATTCAAAGCGATCCTTTCCAACAAAAAAGCTTGACAAATTCCATCTAATGGCGTCTGTGGCAACATTCGTTCTATCAAACAAGTCAATAGTTGCCCTTAATGACGCCCATGAATTTATTCACTTGGGCTTCTAGCTCTCCATTCACTCGTCGTGGATCCTTTCCATGCTTCATTTGGTGAAGGGTCGGTTTCCTTGACTACTCCAACGTTACACCATACTGTCATATAGACCGAGGACTCATTTGCATTTTGACGTTTTTGTTCCGTCTTTGATGTTGTTGAGGTAGGTTATTTTATTGCAGTCACAGTTTTACGGAGGGGAGAGAAAAGAATGCATAGTTCCTGGCTGCAGTGGAATATGTATTCCGCATTACCACAGTATCATATGAGCTCCTCTGAGCGTGAGGTCAAATCGAACTCACCATGGGGTGTTAGGTTACAAGTGTCATGTTAATTGGTGGATGCTATTAACATTTGCTTTCATAAGCTCCACTGAAGACGAGGGCATGCAAATGAAACTCATTAATTAATGGATTAACATTTTCCATATCTGACGTTATCACTAATGCGTCGCGCTGTTAAGGAAATTAGCATCAGCATTGTCTTGAAAATCGTTCCTGTCTGCAGAGCTGTAGAATAGAGACAGGCGGTGTGTAAATTGTGGCAATTGTTACACGGCGAATCGAAACCCTTACAAAGGACAACTAATGTTACCCCAGTTCTTTTACTACAATACACCATTAGCTCGCTTAAGTTCGCACATTATCACAAGCAAAGCATAATTGACGCTCCATCACTTGACCAACTTGGTGTTACATGCAAATCCCAATCCGACTGTAGTAAATACAAATCTATATCCTGAAGATATCCTTATTAGATTTAGATTAATAAGAATTTAGAATGAATTGAAACGTAGAGTCACAAAGGTAAGATCCAACAGACAAACAAACTCAAAGCCATAATGTTATCTCTGTACTTGTTGCACATTGAAACATTAATAAAAAGGACGACATCACTTAATTCAAATTCAACACACCGGTCCTGGTATCGGGGATGAGGCAGTCACATCCAATGCGTGCTGTGTTCCCAAAGCTCCCTATAAGTACACTCTACGCAGACTACGAACAACCAGTCAGTTCCAATCTAAGCTTCGAAACCATCATCTCTCAAAGCAGCTGTTACGATTACATTAACAATACCAAGTGAACAACTACAACATCAGTAAAGTTCGGCACAAGGTCAAGCAATAACGAATATGACACAAGGTCACCTTGACCTTGGGCATGTCACAATAGTGCCATTAGATGGATGTCTGATTATCAGGGGACACGTCTACAGAACTGTACGGCGAGATTAAACTCATCATCACAGAGCTATCCTAGGAGATAGTGGGTTGGAAAGTGATCAAATCCAACTACAATGTCTACACCTCTATTGATATTTACATTATTTTTCGCACCTGCTTAGCAATTGGCAGGGCTCCAAAATTCATAGCCCGGCGCACCTACTGGAGGACTTGAAGGGATGACACACGCGGACATCAGCTCACACTGACGGGTGACTTCATTGTAGTTGATCGATTGACAATATTGCGTTTCCATGCAATAAACATTGCATTGTGTCTTCGACATGCCGCTTAGAATGCGCATTGGTGATCCCTGTGAGCGTACACCTATTTGGGCGCAGCTTTCCATGGACATGACTGGGGTCGGGCCTTGTTTCAAAGAGTGGAACCCGCATCCTGCACACAAACGCACACACACGCGAATCAGGCAGACAAGCATTGTTTATGGAGGGTGTCAGTCCGGCTGAGTCGCACGGACAGAACCTAGTTCTCAATCGATCTATTGCAATCAACATGTATGGAAACCCGATACAAAGTTTACTCGCCGAGTTTTCCCGCATACTTAAGAGTTCATGGGTAAAACCGAAGTTATAACGTAAACTTAAACCAGAGACAGCTGCATACATTAAGATTTAGAGTTAACATCAAGTTGACATATGACACCTTTAATTAGTTTCATAATATGACCAAAGAGCTTATAGCTGCTAGTCATAGCATATATTCTAAAGTCACAATGAAATTTGTGGTCGCCTCAACCAAGAAGATCACTTCATTTCTTCAACATTGTTGCCATGGGACAATCCCAAGAGAACTTGGATCATATAGTCCCATATGCAATCGTGCATAATAAGCGTCTGATTTGATCTTCAGAGTGATTCATTTACATCAGAATCTCTTATGGCTGGCATCAACAGTTGCTGATTGATCACAGGAGTCTCGTATCGGCAGATTTACAACTAGCACACTGCTGTCACTTTCCAGCAAAGAACTGTAAGAACGATTTTAGTGATAGTTTTTTCATATCATTTGTTTAAACAAGCATTGTGCTCATCATTCAATGATATTTGGCTCACTCACGGAAGCCGTAATTGGCTTATTGGCGCGCACAGTCGCACCGCGTACCTTTTGTGCTCTGAGACACCCAGTTGAACCCTCACCATGGTTACCAGGTAATTCAGATCTTCATCACCATGAACCCTATCCAAAATGTGTCTACGTTTGCTTACCTGGCATCGTCGCATAAATGATGAACAGGTCTGCCTCATGTAAATCTGGAATAATACAATAACACAATTGGCTCTCAGCACCAAAAAACTAAGTGATGGGTAATCCAAAAAGGAATAGGGAAAATTCCCATGACAGTTGTAGGTATAGTTATTGTACCCTTACATTGCATATTTGAGCAACTGTTTCGCCTTACCAAGCGCATTCTGAGCCGTAGAAATAGCGGAATATCGGAACACAGAGTTCATCGTTATGTTTTCGTAAACACATGGACCAGAAACTCTTGCGCCAAATATTGTTAACCAAACTAGATCGTTGTGGCAGCCGTTGTGAGAGCCAGCCACGTAGAACTGCCGGTTGAGTGATTTGCTTTCACAACAGAAACGAACGATACAGAAAAAGATCAGGCACTTTTGTTTCAATAGAAGTATAAATGTCATTCGCCTACTAGTTTGTGATGTATTTAGTGGTGCACTCACTAGGCGCATGGTGAAATAAGCGCCGGATTGCGGACTGAGACCATAGCTTGATGACAACATTCGAGAAGATGTGAACCAATCCGTTTTGTTTGCGCCTCGTGCATCGAATTCCATCCACATTGAAATGTTGCCTGGCCTGGCAGTTAGCAACCCAATTCGTATCTACACCCAAAAAAAAGGTATTAATCAAACAAGCGACGTTGCTTCACATTAAAACATGAATGACAAAAATACATGCTAATTAATCAAATCCTCAAATCCTCATCATACTGCATTCAGGTCGCCTGGATAATCTTTCCCACTACATGAATAACAGAAGTTTACGCATGAATTCATCCCGTTAAAGTAATGCACTTTTTGTCTTACAGACTACCTTTTCTACTGCATCCCAATTACTATCTACTTGCGGCGATTTCATCAAACCCTTCACCGCGCGGGTCGTCACTCCACAACTCACTGACGTCATGCATGACAGGTGAGTTGGATGACCACACGTCCAGAATGTTGTGGCCGGTGGCGGGGGTACTTCGCATCAGCATTATCCAATCTAACGACACATGCTACATCGGTGTCTACGCTTGCTAAGGATACAATATGCAACAACTTCGTCAGTGTTGACTTGATGGCGACAGCCAATTACTATCATTAGCCGTACGTAAAATATTCGGGATTGTGTTTGGAATTAATCAAGCATGTTATGTACATAAATCATTTGGTATGTGTGTTAACTGTAGTATAGCACACACGCACATAAAAAATTAATTCTTGTGCAATAATAAAAAATTACAACTGACTCAAATGACCGTATTGCAAGGAGTTGTCAATTTAAGTTTTTCAGGGAAGCGATCAATGTCCTCCGTAAAATCAACTTACCAGCGGTCAGTACAGCCGATGTCAAGGTCCATAAGATGGACGCCGAAAGAAGAACTTTCATTGTTGCTGCTCTCGTAATGCTTCGTTATAGTAGTGAGCGCGGGGAGCCTCAAAGTACACAGAAGCCACCCCTGTGCCACGCCACCCGGGGATAAATGACGCAATCGTTGCGCAGCAGGCGCATCTATTTGCGTCTATAGCGGGTTCACATACACACATTTACATACACACAAGCGCTTGCAATCACGCGTGCACACACATATGCGCGTGAACACGCATGCACACACACACGCACACTTATACACGCACACATACACAGAGAAAGATAGATAGATAGATAGATAGATAGCTAGATAGATAGATAGATAGATAGATAGATAGATAGATAGATAGATAGATAGATAGACAGACAGACAGACAGACAGACAGACAGACAGACAGACAGACAGACAGACAGACAGACAGACAGACAGACAGACAGACAGACAGACAGATAGATAGATAGATAGATAGATAGATAGATAGATAGATAGATAGATAGATAGATAGATAGATAGATAGATCGATAGATAGATAATGAGAGAGCGAGAGACACATACTGACACACATAGATACATACACACTGAGAAAAACACACATAAACACACACAAGCACACTCATGTATGCGAGTTGGATGGAGAGATCATAATGGTCTAGCCCAGCCACTGTGAAAGGACATTTCGATATTTAACTAATGTAAAGTGATTGACTTCTCCACCGGACACACCCAGTACGATACTAATACTGGCTGATGTGGTAATAAATATGAAATTACCCAAGTTTTTGAGGAACAGAAATAATCTTGCAAATTATATAGTATGAATGGCGTTATAAATATCAAACGAAAAGTGTATATATATATATATATTATATAGTGCGAGCAGAGATATATATATATCGGGATAGAGATATATACATATATATATCGCGAGGGTCATTATATAAAGTTGGGATTATGTATATATATATATATATATATATATATATAATATATATATATTATATATAGAATATATATATATGCGTTTGGATTAAAAAAAGTACATTGTAAATAATATTGATTTGAAACTTAAGAAAAATAGCATTGACTGTCCTGCTTTGGCTGAGAAGGTTTGTCAGGCAACGGGTAGAGCGCAGTGCAAGTCGCGCGGGTCATTTCAAAGTTGGAAATCGCGGGCACAAAAGGAAGAAGGTATAATTTTAATGTGGCTGGAATGAATAAATTGTAAATACATGCAATGGCTGGATGAAAGGATTGTCTGTATGGTGCGTGTTTTGAAAAAAAAATGGGTACAGAATTGGGATGGCTAAGGGCGTATTTGGTCAAGCAATTGGTAATAGAAGGGTTATCCCAAGAAAGATCGGAGTTTTGAAATTTGCTGAACTCATGCTGAGCGCTGACAAAATGAAGGGGATTAGCAAGGTTCCAATTATGAGGGCATAGTTTATAGTAGAGTAAATACAAAGAGCTGGAACTTGTACCACTTTTGTTAGAACAAGTTGAAGGGTAGCGTGCTGCTTTGGCATTTTGTATAATTTGAGAACAAGGGTTCCAAGAATTATTACTTGGGATAATTTCCACACTGTAGGTGTAACACTATTGGATACTAATATGAATTAACAAAACTCTCTAATTTCAGAAATTGATACCCCTTTCGTTAGATTTGGCATATCTTGTTGCGTTGATGAGGGCAATGCTTGTAAAAGGAGCCTTGACATTGTATCATATCTGACAAAGACAGTTTCAAATATACTGATGATGATTGGGACACTGGTAGATGTTGTTGAATTTTAGTCGGAATAGAGACACGGGTAGTGGTGTGGTTCAAAGGAACGGGAAAGGTGTTTAGCTGTTAAACACATAAATGGAGTTCTCTCTGGCAAAGTGGACATTTTCTACATTATAATAATACATGGGCGACATGTGTTAAGCGCTAAATCGCGATGTATTTGTTGATCCACGTTATTGATATGCAATAGCAATTTTATCCAAACGTCGACAGGTACTAATTCGGGAAATATATTTTTTTGAATCTGACTGGAAATTCTATCTTTCAATTGATTAATTTGTGCTGTAATCAAATAATTCAGTTATCTGTAACACTTGTTTCTGCAAAAACTTAAAATTAATTTGGATACCCGTATGTTGTATTTGAAGGTGTAGATGAAGTTGCTTAGTGATGAATAAACAAGGTAGGAGAGGCCGAAAGGGGTAAACTTAATTATCGTCCGAAATGTGTGTCGAAAGTTCTTGAAAGAGCAACATCAAAAGAGTATGGCATGTACAAAAGACGAACAGACAACTGTGGGACAACTCAACGACAAGTAACCGAATATAGACTGATAAACACAAGGCGCAAAAATAGGCTAATGACATTTATCGTTAAGCTGATTAATCAGAACAATCGCTCAAGGCGACGATCAAGGAAACGGACTGCTGCAACCTGGGGGAAGCAAATCATCGTCTTGTACTAGCCACAATGACAACAAGATAGGGCACCAAGAAAACAACAAAACTCACGAAATCATGACAACGAAAAACGCTACGTGCTGCATCAGCCAATTATAATCATAAGTGTTTATACAACGCCCACATTTAAAACTCGCACTATTTACAAACTATTTTTTTAAAAAAAGCCCTAATATCAATACAATAACAGAGGTGATATACTCGAACTTAGGGGGAAAATGTCCAAGGTAAAACAGAAATATAAACCAACAAATGTAATTGACATATACACAAATAACGGGGTATGCAACAAAGTTAGCACTACTTGATTGCAGCGCCAAGTTAAACGAGCCAGGTGTAATCTACAATCGACCCGCCTTCTTATGTAACCCAATCTTTACATTCAGGAATATAAAACTAGAGCTATATTCCCAAAAGGGCATTTAAGTTGCAGTTAGATAAATGGGAGCTAATACCAAAACAAAAAATTGAACAGCCTGTGATGCAGCCTTTATGATCTGAGGCTCGAACTGTTTTGCATAACTCACCGAGGGGTAACTCAAACAGAAATCCGGGGGTGCAACCCCATTCTGTCTTACACTTCCACATGACCATTGGACGAATCTTTGGATGGTCATTTATATGATCGGCCACGTGACATTCTAGGTAACATATTTGTTTGCAAATGAGAAAAACCTTCACAACGCATTCACAAATGTTTCATAGTTAGAGCTCTGATGCATTTTAACCCAATGTAATTAGTGTGATAATGTTAGCTTCATCGGAGCGAAGCTATTGATATAGTCTATTGATTTCACAGTTTTCCGTAATGTACTAATAGTACATTTACTTAATACTATTCAAAGCCATCATTTCCATCATCAAAAAGCTTGACAAATTCCATCTTATGGCGTCTATGCCCAACATTCGTTCTATCAAACAAGTCAATAGTTGCCCTTAATGACGCCCATGAGTTTATTTACTTGGGCTTCTAGCTCTCCATTCACTCGTCGTGGATCCTTTCCATGCTTCATTTGGTGAAGGGTCGGTTACCTTGAATATTCCAACGTTACACCATACTGTGATATAGACCGAGGACTCATTTGCATTTTGACGTTTTTGTTCCGCCTTTGATGTTGTTGAGGTAGGCGATTTTATTGCAGCCACAGTTTTACGGAGGGGAGAGAAAAGAATGCATATTTCCTGGCTGCAGTGGAATATGTATTCCGTATTACCACAGCAGCATATGAGCCTGAGGTCAAATCGAACTCACCATGGGGTGTTAGGTTACAAGTGTCATGTTAATTGGTGGATGCTATTAACATTTGCTTTCATAAGCTCCACTGAAGACGAGGGAATGTAAATGAAAACTCATTAATTAATGGATTAACATTCTTCATATCTGACGTTATCACTAATGCGTCGCGCTGGTAAGGAAATTAGCATCAGCATTGTCTTGATAATCGTTCCTGTCTGCATAGCTGTAGAATAGAGACAGGCGGTGTGTAAATTGTGGCAATTGTTACACGGCGAATCGAAACCCTTACAAAGGACAACTAATGTTACCCCAGTTCTTGTACTACAATACACCATTAGCTCGCTTAAGTTCGCACATTATCACAAGCAAAGCATGATTGACGCTCCATCACTTGACCAACTTGGTGTTACATGGAAATCCCAATCCGACTGTAGTAAATACAATATATATCCTGAAGATATCCTGATTAGATTTAGATTAATAAGAGTTGAATTTAGAATGAATTGAAACGTAGAGTTACAAAGGTAAGATCCAACAGACAAACGAACTCAAAGCCATAATGTTATCTCTGTACTTGTTGCACATTGAAACATTAATAAAATGGACGACATCAATTAATTTCAAATTCAACACACCGGTCCTGGTATTGGGGATGGGGGCGTTCACATCCAATGCGTGCTGTGTTCCCAAAGCTCCCCTACCACCTGCTCCAATCTAAGCTTCGAAAACCATCATCTCTCAAAGCAGCTGTTACGATTACATTAACAATACCAAATAAACAACTACAACATCAGTAAATTTCGGCACAAGGTCAAGCAATAACAAAACGAATATGGCATGTCTCAATAGTGCAATTAGATCGATGTCTGATTATCTGTACGGCGAGATTAAACTCATCATCACAGAGCTATCCTAGGAGATAGTGAGTTGGAAAGTGATCAAATCCAACTACAATGTCTACACCTCTATTGATATTAAAATTATTTCTGCACACCTGCTTAGCAATTGGCAGGGCTCCAAAATTCATAGCCCGGCGCACCTACTGGAGGACTTGAAGGGATGACACACGCGGACATCAGCTCACACTGCCGGTTGACCTCATTGTAGTTGACCGATTGACAATATTGCGTTTCCATGCAATAAACATTGCATTGTGTCTTCGACATGCCGCTTAGAATGCGCATTGGTGATCCCTGTGAGCGTACACCTATTTGGGCGCAGCTTTCCATAGACAGGACTGGGGTCGAGCCTTGTTTCAAAGAGTGGAACCCGCATCCTGCACACAAACGCACACACACGCGAATCAGGCAGACAAGCATTGTTTATGGAGGGTGTCAATCCGGCTGAGTCGCACAGACAGAACCTAGTTCTCAATCGATCTATTGCAATCAACATGTATGGAAACCCGATACAAAGTTTACTCGCCGAGTTTACCCGCATACTTAAGAGTTCATGGGTAAAACCGAAGTTATAATGTAAACTTAAACCAGAGACAGCTGCATACATTAAGATTTAGAGTTAACATCAATTTGACATGTGACACCTTTAATTAGTTTCATAATATGACCAAAGAGATTATAGCTGCTAGTCATAGCATATATTCTAAAGTCACAACGAAATTTGTGGTCGCCTCAACCAAGAAGATCACTTCATTCTTCAACATTGTTGCCATGGGACAATCACAGAGAACTTGGACTATATAGTCCCATATGCATTCGTGCATAATAAGCGTCTGATTTCATCTTCAGAGTGATTCATTTACATCAGAATCTCTTATGGCTGGCATCAACAGTTGCTGATTGACCACAGGAGTCTCGTATCGGCAGATTTACAACTAGCACACTGCTGTCACCTTCCAGCAAAGAACTGTAAGAACGATTTTAGTGATAGTTTTTCATATAATTTGTTTAAACAGGCATTGTGCTCATCATTCAATGATATTTGGCTTCACTCACGGAAGCCGTAATTGGCTCATGGCGCGCACAGTCACACCGCGTACCTTTTGTGCTCTGAGACACCCAGTTGAACCCTCACCATGGTTACCAGGTAATTCAGATCTTCATCACCATGAACCCTAGCCAAAATGTGTCTACGTTTGCTTACCTGGCATCGTCGCATAAATGATGAACAGGTCTGCCTCATGTAAATCTGGAATAATACAATAACACAATCGGCTCTCAGCACCAAAAAACCACATGATGGGCAATCCAAAGAGCAATAGGGAAAATTCCCACGACAGTTGTAGGTATAGTTATTGTACCCTTGCGTTGCATATTTGAGCAACTGTTTCGCCTTACCAAGCGCATTCTGAGCCGTAGATATAGCGGAGTATCGAAACACCGAGTTCATCGTTATGTTGTCGAAAACACATGGACCAGAAACTCTTGCGCCAAATATGGTTAACCAAACTAGATCGCTTTGGCAGCCCTGATGAGAGCCAGCCACGTAGAACTGCCGGTTGAGTGAATTGCTTTCACAACAGAAACGAACGATACCGAAAAAGATCAGGCACTTTTGTTTCAATAGAAGTATAAATGTCATTCGCCTACTAGCTTGTGATGTATTAGTGATGCACTCACAGGCGAATGGTGAAATGATCGCTGGATTTCGGACTCATTCCATAGCTTGATGACAACATTCGAGAAGATGTGAACCAATCCGTTTTGTTTGCGTCACGTGCATCGAATTCCATCCACATTGAAATGTTGCCTGGCGCGGCAGTTAGCATCTCAATTCGTATCTGCACCCAAAAAGGTATTATTCAACCAAGTGACATTGCTTCACATTTAAACATGAATGACCAAAATACATCTAATAATCAAATCCTAATTATACTGCATTCAAGTCGCCTGGATAACCTTTCCCATTGCATGAATAACAGAAGTGTATACACGAATTCAGCCCGTCGAAGTAATGCACTTTTGTCGGTAAGACTACCTTTTCTACTGCATCCCAGTTATTATCTACTTGCGGCGATTTCATCAAACCCTTCACCGCCGGGTCGTCACTCCACAACTCACTCACGTCATGCATGACAGGTGAGTTGGATGACCACACGTCCAGAATGTTGTGGCCGGTGGCGGGGGTTCTTCGCATCAGCATTATCCAATCTAACGACACATGCTACATGGGTGTCTACGCTTGCTAAGCAATACAAAATGCAACAACTTCGTCAGTGTTGACTTGATGGCGACAGCCAATCATCCATCTTAATACGTACGTAAAATATTCGGGATTGGAATTGATCTAGCATGCTATGTACATAAATTAGTTGGGGTGTGTTAACTTGTAGTACAGCACACACGCTCTTACAAATTAATTTTAGTGCAATAACAAAAAATTGCAACCGACTCAAATGACCGTATTGCAAGGAGTTGTAAATTTTATTTTGCAGGGAAGCGATCTATATCATCCGTAGAATCAACTTACCAGCGGTAAGTACAGCCGATGTCAAGGTCCATAAGATAACACACAAGCGCTGAAGCGCAACACGCGTGCACCCACATCGTGCGCGATGAACACGCATGCCACACCCACACGCACACATGATACCACGCACACATGACACAGATAAATAATAGATTATGTAGATAGATAGAATAGCGAGCTAATCGATGATAATGATAGTAGATAGCTAGATCGATAGATAGTGAACAGATATACGACCGACACAGACAGACAGACAGACAGACAGACAGACCAGACTAGACAACAGGACAATCATACGGTTTGCAATTAGATAGTACAGACAGGCAGATGGTTATAATGATAGATCAAAACGAAAAGTGTATATATATATATATATACTATATCAACCACACAAGATATATATCTATATAGATATATAATATACTAATATATATATATATACTGGCTGATGATGGAGATAAAATATATCTCTATATCTATCTATATTATCTATTGAATGGTATATATCTCCGATATCTATCTCTCCTCTCTCTATCTATATATAGTATCTATCTCTAGATAATATATATATATATATAGATGCGTTTATTGATTAAAAAAAGTACATTTGACATATCATATTGATTTCAACTTAAGAAAACTAGCATTGACTGTCCTGCTTTGGCTGAGAAGGTTTGTCAGGCAACGGGTAGAGCGCAGTGCAAGTCGCGCGGGTCATTTCAAAGTTGGAAATCGCGGGCACAAAAGGAAGAAGGTATAATTTTTTAATGTGGCTGGAATGAATAAATTGTAAATACATGCAATGGCTGGATGAAAGGATTGTCTGTATGGTGCGTGTTTTGAAAAAAAAATGGGTACAGAATTGGGATGGCTAAGGGCGTATTTGGTCAAGCAATTGGTAATAGAAGGGTTATCCCAAGAAAGATCGGAGTTTTGAAATTTGCTGAACTCATGCTGAGCGCTGACAAAATGAAGGGGATTAGCAAGGTTCCAATTATGAGGGCATAGGGTATAGTAGAGTAAATACAAAGAGCTGGAACTTGTACCATTTGTTAGAACAAGTTGAAGGGTAGCGTGCTGCTTTGCAATTTTGTATAATTTGAGAACAAGGGTTCCAAGAATTATTACTTGGGATAATTTCCACACTGTAGGTGTAACACTATTGGATACTAATATGAATTAACAAAACTCTCTAATTTCAGAAATTGATACCCCTTTCGTTAGATTTGGCATATCTTGTTGCGTTGATGAGGGCAATGCTTGTAAAAGGAGCCTTGACATTGTATCATATCTGACAAAGACAGTTTCAAATATACTGATGATGATTGGGACACACTGGTAGATGTTGTTGAATTTTAGTCGGAATAGAGACACGGGTAGTGGTGTGGTTCAAAGGAACGGGAAAGGTGTTTAGCTGTTAAACACATAAATGGAGTTCTCTCTGGCAAAGTGGACATTTTCTACATTTATAATAATACATGGGCGACATGTGTTAAGCGCTAAATCGCGATGTATTTGTTGATCCACGTTATTGATATGCAATAGCAATTTTATCCAAACGTCGACAGGTACTAATTCGGGAAATATATTTTTTTGAATCTGACTGGAAATTCTATCTTTCAATTGATTAATTTGTGCTGTAATCAAATAATTCAGTTATCTGTAACACTTGTTTTCTGCAAAAACTTAAAATTAATTTGGATACCCGTATGTTGTATTTGAAGGTGTAGATGAAGTTGCTTAGTGATGAATAAACAAGGTAGGAGAGGCCGAAAGGGGTAAACTTAATTATCGTCCGAAATGTGTGTCGAAAGTTCTTGATATGCTGAGAATTTCACTTTGTTGGAGTTCAGGAAATGCGTTCTGTTCCCTGGCTTTAGACTGATTGCCTCCGCTGGTCGACCTGAGGGGCCGGCCGGCGTCTGTTTAGGTTGGCCAATGAGGACACAGCGACCGTTTAATGATGGTTGCAGTAGGTATCCAGGTACTTAAAGGGGGCGCCAATCTAATTTTTCTACATTGATGTGTAATTAGAGAAATAACTTTACAAAAAAGATAATGTTGCTGCTACCAAATAGTGCCATAATTGCTAGAAATTCTAGTTAGAGGATGCTTAAAGGAGTGTTGATAAACGGAATTAATGTCCAACTAGACAATACTAATAATAATAATTTATTTTTGATATCGTATATTCCACAACAAGAGTGCTTTAAAACGCTAAGTGCTAGGTGCTATGTGCATGCATAAGCCCCAAAAGACATGTTTTTAATTTTGACTTGAAGATATCTAAATTAGCTGTATGTCTTAGGAAGCTTAGGAGGTTATGCCACAAGAATAGGCAAGGAACACCGAAAGCCCGCAGCTGCTCCGCTGTTGACAACGTAAAAGGAACTTGCAGTAAGTTTTGGTAAGCAGATCTCAATTCTTTTCCTTGAGTACCAGAATCTTAAATGTTATTCCCTCTATCACTGGCGGCCAGTAAAGTGAATACAAAACCGCAGTGATGTGATTACACTTTAGGTGTCCAGTAACTAGCCTTGTTGTGATATTGATGTTATAAATGCATGTATTACTTGCTCCAGTGACAATCGGTCAAGAAAATGTTTTTATTTCACATACGCTGTTGGTATATATTTGTGAGCTTTTGCATATGGCTGTGACCTGTGGTTTCATTGATGTAAAGGAGGCAAACATTACACCGATGTTTCTGGCTGCAAGTGATGGATTTATCTTATGATTATTGATACATAAGCTTTTGGGTGTGAACATTTTGGACATCTGTTTTGACGAAATGACCTTCATTCATTTTCAGATGATGTTGACGCATCCGTGTTTGAATCTTTGCTATGCATAGTTGCATTTTCTCAATTGCGCCATCGTGGTATTTGGGATCACACCGCAACTGACAGCTTTATGGAAAGACTTTGTCGTAACGTTATATGTGGTGTTGAGATGCTCACGATACGCACTTGTAATAATGACGACTCGAACTCCAGATGTAGGGTTTATAACAACTTGAACTTTATTTGTCTGTTTTCAACTTTCGAATTTCAGATGTTACTTAGCCTAAATTTAAGAGAGAGATCTGTTGAACTCGGAGGCCAGGAGAGAACTGCTATTAAATCGTAAAAGGCTTCCCTCAACGACTTAGGCAGGCCATCCCAATTATCATGGGACGTGCAGTATCCAGGTCAGTGAGGGTTGGGGCCTTCGGGCGTTGCCTGGGCAGCATGGTCATATGGCTCTGGAATATGGGGTATGTATGAGGAGAGGGGGGAAGTGGCAGGTGACATGTAGGTCACTCATGGATCTGGGAAAGTGGGGTTTATAATTAATATAAGCTGTAGGGGGTTACTCCATCAACTGATGACGGACAGGGTACGTTATGATGAAGGGTAGGTTTGTTATGAATTTGGCACTCAACAACTTTATGCCTTTTGTATATACACATTGAATGCGGCCTTAATGATATGTGATGAACCAATTTTGTACGATATTCCTCTAACCAATGCTCCGAAGTACTTGTATCAGACACCTATGATCCACTGTGGCAAAAACAGCAGATAGGTCTAATAGCACCTGTATGCTGTTTGTTTCCGTCAAATTGTTCTCTTTCAGATATATGCCCAGTTGTGTTGCCACCACCCTTTCTAATAGCTTTAAGCGAAGGCTAAATTCGAGATTGGCCTATGGTTCTCTAGTTTGTTTTTGTCTAGTGAAGTAGCTTTGAGGAATTGGATAACCAGTGCAGATTGTAGAGAGTCTGGAAAACTCCTGATGATAATAGGGGCAAGTATTTTCCTTCACTTATGGTGCAGGGATTGGGTCCAGGTCACACTGTTTATTAGGACATGATAATATCGTCTTTGTACACACGCGCCCAAATACATCAAATGAACATGCAGTCACAGTCAGATCATCGGATATTGGTGTCTGATCATATGATATGGAGCTGTTGTTCTTTTTTTATCTTATTTGTGAAGAACCAACTGACCATGTTGACCATAGTTTGAATATCCAAGTCAGAGAGTTGAGACTTTTGCTTTCCCCCCAGTTGCTTGCGTACCATGTTAAAAAGCTGCTTTGCATTCCTTTGATGTCAGTGATCAGCGTTCTGTAGTGATTGGCTTTGGCTTGGTTTATCATTATGTTTATTAAATCACGTTGTTTGATATATGCATCTCTGTGAATCCGAAGGTGTGTTTCTATCCAGAATCTCTCTGTCTGTCTGCAAATTTCGGCTATATACCACACAGCTTTCGGTCTGATGTTGCAGGTTTTTTCAGGCGCGAGGGTGTCAACATTGGTTTACATTTCGGAAGGGTGTAATATCACAATGTCGTCTGCAGACATATTGGAGCAAACCTATAATTCAAGAAACAACAAGAACTCTACTGCTGGACTCCTGACTCTTATTTCTCTGGCTATTCCCCACTCCAGCAACCACAAGCAGCAACAAAAACTATAAAGAAGGAGCATCCATAAACAAGAAAATTTAATATAAGATGAACCATCACAAGGTAAACGTTCCAGTGGGAACTTGATCAAACGCCAACAGCGACATGTTGATATTTAACATGGGTCCAATAGGTCTCAAAGTTCATCTGATTTTGGTATGGTAAAAGCTTGACAAGACAAAATCATAGCGTTTATGGTTTTACATTGTATTCAGTGGCATACTTTGAAGGGCCACGGATTATTATTTAATTGGCTTAGTAATTGCACCATCACATTTGGTTAGTATATTCATAGCATTCCACGAGATATATTTGAACAGATGCCATTCATGTGTATCAGATAATCCTTATTTAAGGGTGTAGCTTGAGGGTATTGTCAAGCTCCAATGCAGTAACATAAGGGTTCCTGGTTGCTTTGTAACCACATTTTACATGGCACAAGCGATTTACGTACTAGCTCAACATTTATAATTCGGGCGTCAAAGGTCATGTAGAGCCGATTTGCTTTAGTTTGTAAGGACATATTTACATAAGAGAGTTTCTGCATGATGGGGCAGCTGGTTTGCTCCCCCAATAAGTTGTACCATCAATGGACGATAGACTGAGACAGACAGTGACAGACAGACATGGATAGACATAGATAGACAGACAGAGACAAACAGACTGAGATGGACAGGCAAGTCACTGAGTCTAGTAAAACATCACGGGTCGAGTGGCATGCTAATACATGTTCGCAAGTGCAATTATAACGCTGTGCAAGCCATAGTTACAAAAGGTCTCAGATTCAACACATCCCTTATTTGGGGGTTTTACTTTCAAAATGAGATCAAGGCCGCTGGTGACCTCTCCAATCTAAGATCTTACAATATATTTTATATATTTGGAAACATGTACAATGGGTCTTCTGATAACAGAAGTTTCAATTATACATTTGGTTTGGATAGCAGACTACTAGAGATTTGTATCCGATTTATAAAAATAACTCATTGTTATTGCCAAGTACCGATATGCGCCACTTTTGGCTCACCGTCATAGTCAATGGGACTGCTTTTGGCTCACTCTGATAGCCGCTTATGGCTCACCCTGATAGACAATGGTGGCCACTTTTGGCTCACCATAATAGTCAATAGGACCGTTTTTGGCTCACTCTGTTAGCCTATGTGGGTCACTTTTGGCTCATTATTATAAACAATGGTGCGGCTCGTGGCCCACCATGATAGCAAAACGGGGCACCTTTGGTCTGCCAAAATAGACAATTGGTGTCGCTTTTGGCTCACCCTAATACCTGGTTGGGGTTGCTTTTGGCCCACATTGATAGCCTATGAGGGCCGCTTTTAGCGCACCCTGATAGCCAATGAGGGCCGCTTTTAACGCACCCTGATAGCCAATGGCGGACGCAATTTTGACACTATGAATAAATAGAAGGTTATTACAACTATCAATCATTGATAGTGCGTATGTCGTCCCAGCCGACAACAGTCCTATCTGTTATATCGTTAATTCTCCTTAGTTATCTCCGGTCCTAAATAACTAATAACCTCTACCTCTAACACCATATCGATCCTGCTTTCCATCTGATCTCTCTTTGGGATCTTTTCATTTGAGGTCCTTTCCATTGTTGATTTAAAGTTCGATTTGGTTTTGTCTTAAAATAAAAAACACATTGTAGGCATCGTCAGCAACATTCATGGTGTTTGTCTGAGTGACAAGGGGTGCGTCGATGTCAGGAGGTCATGCTACCTGAGGTTAAATATGACCGCAAACCTGGGCGTTGCTGAGGTAAGCAGCAGTAACTGTCACCTTGAAGGAAACAAATGAAATGGTAGGGGCAACTAACAAACCAATTAGTTAACTAAACAAACTGCAATAGGGAAAGAAACTTAACTATATAAATATTATGCAAAAACAACGCCAGGGACCAAAGTCTGGACATCAAGCGATAAAACAGTCAATGTAAACTTGCAGCAACAATGACAAGAGCTACATCAAAAGAGTATAGCATGTACAAAAGACGAACAGACAACTGTGGGACAACTCAACCACAAGTGACCAAATATAGACTGATAAAAACGGTCATTAAAACACAAGGCGCAAAAATAGACTAATGACATTAATCGATAAGCTGATTAATCAGAACTATCGATCAAGGAAACGGACAGCTACAACCTGGGGGAAGCAAATCATCGTCTTGTATTAGCCACAATGACTACAAGATAGGGCACCAAGAAAACAACAAAACTCACGAAATCATGACAACGACAATCGCTACGTGCTGCATCAGCCAATTAATAATCATAAGTGTTCATACAACGCTCACATTTGAAACTCGCACTATTTACAAACTATTTTTTAAAAAAAACCTAATATCAATACAATAACAGAGTTGATATACTCGAACTTAGGGGAAAATGTCCAAGGAAAACAGAAATATAAACCAACAAATGTGATTGACATATACACAAATAACGGGTATGTAAACAAATAGCACTACTTGAATGCAGCGCCAAGTTAAACAAGCCAGGTGTAATCTACAATCGATCCGCCATCTTATGTAACCCAATCTTTACATTCAGGAATATACAACTAGAGCTATATTCCCAAAAGTGCATTGTAAGTTGCAGTTAGGTAAATGGGAGTTAATACAAAAACAAAAAATTGAACAGCCTGTGATGCAGCCTTTATGATCTGAGGCTCGAACTGTTTTGCATAACTCACCGAGGGGTAACTCAACAGAATTCCGGGTGCAACCCCTTTCTGTCTTACACTTCCACATGACCATTGGACGAATCTTTGGATGGTCATTTATATGATCGGCCACGTGACATTCTAGGTAACATATTTGTTTGCAAATGAGAAAAACCTTCACAACGCATTCACAAATGTTTCATAGTTAGATCTCTGCTGCATTTTAACCCCATGTAATTAGCGTGATAATGTTAGCTTCATCGGAGCGAAGCTATTGATATAGTCTATTGATTTCACAGTTTTCCTTAATGTACTTATAGTACATTTACTTAATATTATTCAAAGCGATCCTTTCCAACAAAAAAGCTTGACAAATTCCATCTAATGGCGTCTGTGGCAACATTCGTTCTATCAAACAAGTCAATAGTTGCCCTTAATGACGCCCATGAATTTATTCACTTGGGCTTCTAGCTCTCCATTCACTCGTCGTGGATCCTTTCCATGCTTCATTTGGTGAAGGGTCGGTTTCCTTGACTACTCCAACGTTACACCATACTGTGATATAGACCGAGGACTCATTTGCATTTTGACGTTTTTGTTCCGTCTTCGATGTTGTTGAGGTAGGTTATTTTATTGCAGCCACAGTTTTACGGAGGGGATAGAAAAGAATGCATAGTTCCTGGCTGCAGTGGAATATGTATTCCGCATTACCACAGTATCATATGAGCTCCTCTGAGCGTGAGGTCAAATCGAACTCACCATGGGGTGTTGGGTTACAAGTGTCATGTTAATTGGTGGATGCTATTAACATTTGCTTTCATAAGCTCCACTGAAGACGAGGGCATGCAAATGAAACTCATTAATTAATGGATTAACATTTTCCATATCTGACGGTATCACTAATGCGTCGCGCTGTTAAGGAAATTAGCATCAGCATTGTCTTGAAAATCGTTCCTGTCTGCAGAGCTGTAGAATAGAGACAGGCGGTGTGTAAATTGTGGCAATTGTTACACGGCGAATCGAAACCCTTACAAAGGACAACTAATGTTACCCCAGTTCTTTTACTACAATACACCATTAGCTCGCTTAAGTTCGCACATTATCACAAGCAAAGCATAATTGACGCTCCATCACTTGACCAACTTGGTGTTACATGCAAATCCCAATCCGACTGTGGTAAATACAAATCTATATCCTGAAGATATTCTTATTAGATTTAGATTAATAAGAATTTAGAATGAATTGAAACGTAGAGTCACAAAGGTAAGATCCAACAGACAAACAAACTCAAAGCCATAATGTTATCTCTGTACTTGCTGCACATTGAAACATTAATAAAAAGGACGACATCACTTAATTCAAATTCCACACACCGGTCCTGGTATCGGGGATGAGGCAGTCACATCTAATGCGTGCTGTGTTCCCAAAGCTCCCTATAAGTACACTCTACGCAGACTACGAACAACCAGTCAGTTCCAATCTAAGCTTCGAAACCATCATCTCTCAAAGCAGCTGTTACGATTACATTAACAATACCAAGTGAACAACTACAACATCAGTAAAGTTCGGCACAAGGTCAAGCAATAACGAATATGACACAAGGTCACCTTGACCTTGGGCATGTCACAATAGTGCCATTAGATGGATGTCTGATTATCAGGGGACACGTCTACAGAACTGTACGGCGAGATTAAACTCATCATCACAGAGCTATCCTAGGATATAGTGGGTTGGAAAGTGATCAAATCCAACTACAATGTTTACACCTCTATTGATATTTACATTATTTGTCGCACCTGCTTAGCAATTGGCAGGGCTCCAAAATTCATAGCCCGGCGCACCTACCAGAGGACTTGAAGGGATGACACACGCGGACATCAGCTCACACTGCCGGTTGACCTCATTGTAGTTGACCGATTGACAATATTGCGTTTCCATGCAATAAACATTGCATTGTGTCTTCGACATGCCGCTTAGAATGCGCATTGGTGATCCCTGTGAGCGTACACCTATTTGGGCGCAGCTTTCCATGGACATGACTGGGGTAGGGCCTTGTTTCAAAGAGTGGAACCCGCATCCTGCACACAAACGCACACACACGCGAATCAGGCAGACAAGCGTTGCTTATGGAGGATGTCAGTCCGACTGAGTTGCACAGACAGAACCTAGTTCTCCACGGATCCATTGCAATCAACAAGTATGGAAACCTGATAAGCTGCATACATTAAGATTTAGAGTTAACATCAAGTTGGCATATGACACCTTTAATTAGTTTCATAATATGACCATAGAGCTTATAGCTGCTAGTCATAGCATATATTCTAAAGTCACAATGCAATGTGTGGTCGCCTCAACCAAGAAGATCACTTCATTTCTTCAATATTGTTGCCATGGGACAATCCAAAAGAAATTGGATCATATAGTCCCATATCCATACGTGCATAATAAGCGTCTGATTTCATCTTCAGAGTGATTCATTTACATCAGAATCTATTACGGCTGGCATCAACAGTTGCTGATTGACCACAGGAGTCTCGTATCGGCAGATTTACAACTAGCAC
>CM067348.1:26331580-26426958 GCA_034190875.2 Urechis unicinctus | reverse complement strand
CGCTATGGAATAACATAACTCAATGGCAGAAGGAGTTGAGTACAACACACACTAAGTACGTTGCCAACCTGCTATGGAATAACATATTACCCATAACGACAAATGGTTGAGCACAAAAAGCCTGATTTATCACTCACTGAATAGATTAATACCCATTTTAGTCTCTTCTGTATTATCTATAACCAAACAAAGCCATGTGTATGTGATCTGCAGTTACATATGCAAATGATTGAGACCGACGGATGGTAGCTCTCTGCTTACAGGTGATGGCAGTAGGTTATTTTATTCTGTTCCTTCACTTTATTGGCTTTTTTGTGACATTAGAATAAGCCATTCATTTGACATGAACCCTAAACAGTACAATTACATCCTGGTTGATGATCTAATGATCCACAAATTATACAGCAATGTTATGTCGGGAGGTGTAGCACCGTTTGCTGTTAATTGACAATGTCAGAATAATGTTATACACCACATTTCATCGTTGAGTCTCGTTACCTATATACTGAAACTACTATATTCTGAAGTACCCATCTGAAACCTAGCATGTGTATTTGCACATGTGGTTTGACTTCATAATTCGGTGTGTGCTGTAGCCGCTGACTCAACCTTTCATCTGACAACAGCAACAGGAAACATTCAACAGAATGTTTATACACATGGTGATATATAAAATCCTTGTCCTCGCATTGCTTATCCTGACTGCCTAAAATGTATTTCTCAAATTTTTCCCGTTAGCATGATCTTAGTTTCTGCTTTTTTGAAGATGATTTCTCGAGCGGTTCGGTCGACAGTGTACACTTCTGCACTACTCGTACTGTAAGTAACATTTTTCAAACCAACAATTAGCCCTTAGGAACCTCAATATGTGAAGTGTAAAGACAACAATATCAAAAGTGTTCATGTGTATATGATGTTCTGCTTCAACTTGTTCACAGTCATTGTGGCCTACACCGTGGCTGTTGTTGCCTGCCTCGTTGCTGCTGCTTCCATCGTTGCATTAATTCATTACAAGAGGCAAGTAATTTTTACCAACATCCCTTCCAAATTTTGAATCTATGGATAATCAGCAAATAACCCTTTTTCCAATTCAATGTATTTATATTCCCCATGTTTACATGACTGTGATCGTAGGACATTGGCCTCGGCTACGAAGCCAGCAAAGCAACCATCAGCGTCTCATTAACTCAGGAACAATCAGCACATGTCATCCGTACACGTATCTAGCCCCCAGCACACTGGTGCAGCAAATGCTTCATCGTCAAATATCAATGCTGAATATGAGAACGATACATTTCAACAAGATGCCCCTCCTCTTCAAGGTGATTCCCAGGCTTATGAAGACCTACGTCAGTATGAGGACGTCTATGGTGCCGGTCAAACACAGTATGCGCAACTTCAGGGTCAGACCCTTTCTTGAATAGCATGCAGTTTCATTTCAAGTTATGTAGAAGAGATTATTGGCCCAATGCCTTTCCTATCTGACCCAAGGTCAGACCAGTTCTTGATCCCCTTTTTCGTTTTGCAAGCATTCTGTGGCTTGTGCCGTTGGACCCTGAATTGTTTATTAATCACTAAGTATGCACTTGGGGTATATGAGCCATATTGTGTTGCAGATGTACAGCAATGACCGTATCGTGTTGCATAGTTTATGAATCGTACATACTTCAGTATATATTTTAACTCATAATGACACTTTTAAAGAAAAATACACCCAAACGTTACGTTCAGTCATTTAGCCAGTCAATTGGTGTTGAACTTGATGGCAATTTGTAAATTGGTTCTCATTCTTGTTTCCTTACACGTTATATTATCTTCGCATTCCGTATCTAGGGAACGAATGTGTTTGTGACCATGCTTCATACACTACGCTTTTGGTATGTTGTAAGTCTTCTCACTTAAGCTCTGTATATCTGGCGGTACAGTACATGAACATCAAGTTGTCAAATGTTTCTAGGGGACGACCACATAATGTGAAAGCTGGGTCAAACATATATTGGTTATCCGTCCTTTTTTTCTTGCCAGTTCCGTTAGAAACAATTCGTTCTATCTAACTTATCTCCGCATTTTATTTGTTCGACTATTTTATCGCTATACAAATGCTTCAATTTATACACACGCCAATTGAATCAAAGGGATTCTTTTGCTTATAATTAGTAAAAACTTAACAAAAATAGTTAATTGTTTTATTGGACGTGACAAATTATAAATCAAATTTTTACATTAGGACAATAGCAAATATGTACGGTCATTCCAAGTTAATAATACGGATATCAGCGCCTGAACCTCCGGACCCGCGCATGTTTGTGGATGACTTATTTGGATGTATATCGCTTATTAAATGGTACAGAATATATGAGATTTGATTTTGAGTCAGTTTCTAATGATAAGTGCAAAAATTTAGATGTGACGGGAACTACTGTATACGTACTGCCATGAATAAGCCTGGAATTTGGAGAGGTAGCATTGATCTTGTTTGGTCGCCTATGGAAGGGTTTTACTTTTATCTTTGAGTGCTGAAGTATGATTACGATGACTGTAATCATCATCTAGCCTTGATCAGTCTTGGATGGAATGAGAAGCATTGTCAGATAAATGAGAAATGAAAGGTAACATCGGGTTAGCAACCCTCAACGTGCAACGGTTATCTATCAATCATTGAAGACGCGAAGAAGAAGCGGTTGCATGCGTTTGTGGACAATGTGAAAACAGCATTGTTGAAAGCAGCATCGGTACACTTTATATCCCTTAACTACTATCTGCATCATGTTAATCATCAGCCATTACTGAGCATTATTACAGCCATCATCAACGGCAGTGTGAAGAATGAGTAAAAGACCAAATAAGAAGTCAAATCTCCAAAAGTGCAAGAAAAGCACCATCCAACAGTGTACAATGACACCATCGATGAAAGTGATGGTTTATGCATCCTTAGCTTACAGCTTTACGAAAAATTCATTGGAGTCACATGGTGAATTTAACCTTGTCAGAGCAATATATGAGCTTACGTGTCACGACTAAAATAAGGGTGGAAAGATAACATTGATTGTACGATTTCCTATTTGTATGTGTTGTAAAATCAATGGTTCCTAACTTTGGCTGGTGGCCCCTAGATTTTAAAACCTATAGGCCCTGTTGGCTGTTGGTCTAAGAGAGCTTATTTCTACCCTTACTAACAGGGAAACAACTATTTAGTGAATGCACCGAGTTAAACAATTCTAGAAGGCTACACAATGCCATAGAAAGAGGGCTTTTGCTAGCGGTACTCATGGGTATAACTGCTTACCTAGTCACGAATATTGAACTCCATTTTCAACCCGCCCTATCCCCTTCCAAGCATGATCCACAAAACATAACTCACCTTTAAATCTTTGAATGCGGTATCTGTGACATTAAGTTGACACTGCAGTCGCGTTACTTTTCACAGTATCTGTGGCGGCTTCATTGAATATGTATATCAGGACTGGTTAAGAAATCGTAATTTTCACTGAGGTGGATAATTCTCTACTAACGTGATTGGAAAGAACGTGCCTAGTGTGCATATCAAAGTGTTATTGTGGGTCATGTTTGTGTTGGTGACGTCAGTCATTAGGAGGAATTCTCATTTGGATGTAAACAGGATGGCGCAACACAGCGATGTTTCACATATCACAGCGGGGCAGACGCTCACGATCACTTGTCCTCAACGGAAACGGATGTGCTGTGTTTAGCACTTCTGACAAATGCATCGAAAATCTTGGCATTCTGACAGGGCGAAACTGGACATCAAAAGTTTCACATATTAAGTGCCCAACGTATCTAATCACATTTTTATTTTTATTATAACTTTGCCTGTTTGTTTCCTGTTGTGAAACAGTGATGTTGAAGCCATTGCATTGATTGAAAAGTGTAAGATTGTGTTAAGTCAATACATTTCCTGAACAAGGGATATTTCCGCGGCAGCAGGCTGCTAAAACACTACTGCGAGTATAATGGTGTATTATTAGATGAATGTTGAAAACAATGTCTTGAATGTGTAATGTTTTAGTATAATAATAGAATACTTTTTCATGCTTGAGTATGAACTGAAAAGGGTTTCCTTAACGACTCAGGCACGCTATCCCAAATCTCATGAGACATGCAGTAGCCTGTTTGAGGATGGTCGTGGCTTTAAGATATGGGGTATGCATGCGGAGAAGGGGTTGGGGCTGTCAGGTGACATGTAGGTCACCCGTGGGCATGGCAGAAAGGGGCACGTTATGATGTTAGACAAGGCTGTGACATAATGTACTTTTGACACTCACATTGATTGAAAAGTGTTAGTTTTCAGCCAAAGCATTTCTTGAACTAGAGATATTTCGATGGCAGCAGGTTATCGAAACACGACTGGAATTTTTTGTCTCTCCAAACGAACGAATATGATGGTTGACGTTAGCAAGTATGATGAACGGATTCGTGGCTTTGATATCATTGGTGTGATAATGGTGTCTGTCATTTTCCAGTTGTAACTTTTCCCAAACGCATCATATTATAAGATGAAATTTGAAACCTGAATAACACTATCTTCTTCGTCAAAAACTTATTACATACAGATCAGCAGATTATGAGCCCAATGACTCACTGCAAGTCTGTAGGTAACTTAGTCTTGCAGATGGGACATGTCCAGGGACGCTTGTTGCGGACATGTGTGCTGTTGTCGGTACTAGATCAGCAACAAACTGGTACACAGTCCAGTATTACTGTGCCATAGACCACAACAGCAATCTCCTGTCTGTGGACATCTACCCCGAGCCTAGTGACATATTTAACGGCAGCCTGGCAGGAAGTCCAACTGAAAGTACATACTGGATAGACGTCACAAACCAGCTGTGGGTGTGGAAGGATGACGTTTGTATGTCAAATATGTAAGCGTGTTGGGAATAACTTTGTCTTAATATAGGAATCTAGGAGTACAAGGTACCAAACATTACAATCTCTTCTCGTTCGGCTGCATGATTTCACATGGTACATTTGTTCTGTGACCTGTCTACTAGACCCAGTTCTTACTGATGTACAAAATCTAACTCCTGTGTGTGAACAATGTGTGTACAACACGCCATGGAATAGCATTACCATGAACAAAGTGTGTTCAACACATAACCCATTGTGAGAAAGAGTTGAGCACTAAGAAGAATGATTTATCACTCGTCTAGATTAATGCTCTTTCAGTTCTCCCTGCAGTACTGAGAGCGATGCAATGCTGTTATTATATGCTCGTTAGTTATATTTACAAATGAACTGCGACCGACGGATGACAGCTCACTGTATACCGGTGGTGGTTGTATGCTTTCATAATCTGTCCTTTAATTTTGATGAATCTTTTGTGATATTCGAACAAACCATTCAGTAAGAAATGTTCTTTAACAGTTAAAGCAATTCTCTGTTGATGACTTAATGATCAACAAAGTATCAGGCAATGTTACGTCAGGAGGTTTACCGCCGTTTGCTACTAGTTAACGCTGTCAGAATGATGTTGTACACCCGATGTCGTCGTTGAGTACCATAGTGAATTATTTGATCCATACTCATCATCTCCGCGTTAGGTAAAATTCCCCAAATCTGCCATATTTGTCCCGCATTTGCAATCTTTCATTCATGTTTACAGCATTTATATCATAACTATGAAGAGGTCAGTCAGACGATTTGACAAATATATGCTGATTTTAAATCGTATCATTTCAATGGCAAATAATTATATGATGTGCTGTGTCTAAGTTATGGTTAAAGTAGAAAATAGAAGCTTCTATATTTGTTTATGGAGGTTTTGGGCTAAAAGAGTCGGCCTTGAATTACTATTCCTTGTTTCGACATACCAAGATGATAATAGGGATTTTCCACACGATATTGAATACTCGTGATTGTTTTATACGTCGTCGTAGATAGCAACCCAACTCCATGGGTGGCAATACGTTTCCACGAGTAGCCCAACGTCCACAGCGGTAACAATACATCTCCATGGGTGGCAACAGGTTTTCATGTTTAGTTACACCACTCAAAGTATAATAAGCGTGCACATACAGCCTCTGGCATTCATATCCATAGCCCAGGAACCAAAGGCCAGATCAATAGTGACATGTACTCTTGTCCCATTAGTCACTGAACTAAAATTTGCCACTATGCAATGTTTTCAGCGTTTCGTTTTACAATAGAGACATGGCAACATATCAACCACGTCATTGTAACGTTTTTAAACGATCAAAGAGTATACCCATCCATGAAAAACTTAAACATAACGAGGCATGTCTTTCAATGATATACATTTTTGTCATACCATTTTTTTCTGAAGATGCACTGTGCTTGTATTACTCTAGATCTCTACAAGTCAAATCATAATCAAATGAGCAATTAAAGGAATGGGTAGATCTCATATCACTGAGGTCTTTAATGATTGACTTGTGGTCAGCTAGCAAAAAAACTCAATCATAGACAAAGAGTTAATAGCTTGAAGTTGCATATTTACTGCATTTAGGAATCAACGAAAGAATACAACCTTACTAAAGAGGATGTATAAAGGTTCTACTTACGTCAGTATGCTTAGAAATTACATTCTTGATCGATTGTAGAAATGTGTTGTATTCTCTGCATATTTACGCATATTTACTGCCTTTAGGAATCAACGAAGGAAAAAAACCTTACTAAAGGGAATGTATAAAGGTTCTACCTATGTCAGTATGCCGAGACATTACATTATTGATAGATTGTAGAAATGTGTTGTATCCTCCGCAAAAAAGGTATCCTGTTCGAAGAGTCCAATATTCAATAACATTTTCTCCAAGTGTATGTAAATATCAAGTTTATGCTTGAATCATTACTAATGAAAGATGCATCAGAAGATTGTTTCAATCTTAGCTGTGTATAAGCACAATACTTGTGAGCACCCCTTTCCGAGATTGGACTGCCATTTAACGTGATTATGCGAGTCACGAAGACCACCAGCGCATACCCACAATAGATTCCTGAACAATTATTTGAACACATGATATGTCAGGCAAAAAAATATAACCACACTAAACTGAGAATCAGAAATATTGCCACATGGATCGAAAGGGCAGCATACAAACCGAAAGGTTCATATTAAACTTGAACGTCTAATGATTATTTCCATATACAGTCATGTTATTAACAGTAAAACATGTGCCCCAAAACACTGTTCACGTTGGAGGGTGTGGGGAAATCAACTTTAACCTACTGTTGCTTCGGCTGAGTGAATTATGCATCGCACTATCAGTACTGTGACTTTAATTATTATTTTTTACGATCATAGCGTATTCCCATCTGAGGAAAACGTGATCACAATGTGATCCGTCTTTTGCAGATATGAAATGTTGCCGTTTTTGGCTTTCTGCAGATACACTGGACTTACATTTCACTTAACCGGCCAAAATCAAATCGTAATCAAATGAGTATTTACATTTATAGGTCTACCATCACTGAGGTACTTTGGTGATTGACATGCGTGAAGCGCAAAAGTCTCAAACTCAATGGTCTTATTAGTAATAACTTTAACTTGGTTAGTTACTGCAACTACTAAACAGCGTAGGAAATAGGGAAAAAAACTACGATTGGAAGGAGAATAAGTTCTACCAATGTCCAAATTCTATAAAACTTACCACAAGTATAGACATTAGTCATTAGCCATTGAAAGGTCCACGAGAAGATTGTTTTAATGCATGCTGTGATTCTTTTGCATGCACGTAAGTTAATAAAACCCTCTCGCAGTCTTACAGCAGTCAGTGCGACCTTCACTCACGCATATTGTACATAACGGCAGTACACTGCTGAACATTTATATTTACACAGGATTTGTTGGATACAAAGATATCAGCCCATAAATAGACCACACGAATGGCAAAAGTGAGTAGTAGAGACCTTGTCGCAAGGATCGGAGGGCAGCATTCAATCAGACCTTGATATACAGCTATGTTTTCATTTGCTATAAATAGATAATGTATTCACGAGGTGCCTTAAGCTACTTTTCATGTTACAGGGGGGAACCCCGACTTTAACTTACTTGTCGACTCATCGCCTCGGCTGAGTGAAAAACGCTTCATGTTACCAATGGTGACTAAGGGTCTTAAACGAGTGCATTCAGGTGAATAACCAAATTTGTCAACCATACTTTAACGGTAGTAGATTTGGAACGTTGTGAGAGGAAAGCAACCATTACGCGTACCTCAAGGATTACTGATTGTGTAACTGTGTGGTGAGGATCAAATTGCAACAGATTCAATTGGAATCCGTCATCGTTCTCATGTTTATGTGTTCACAGGAGGCGGTAAATGAGGGCTAAGTTGACAGCAGGATTTAGAGAAATGAGAACGAAATGTATTTCGGTGACATATTTGTAAATGTGGTATTCTTGGTTACGATACTTCTGGTGACGTCAGTCAGTATGGAGGAAGTCTCATTAGGATGTAAACAGGACGGCGTAAGAGAACGATGTTTTACATATTATGACGGAGAAGCAGCAAAAACAATTAGGCCGTCAGCTGTGGACTTTTGTGCCACTACTAACAACTCCAGTCTGGCCATCATAGACAATGCAAATGTGAATGTTTTATTAACAACAGAACGTGCTGGTCAAGCTTGGATCCGTCTGCGTCTGATCAAGTATGGAAAATGGATTCATGCCAGCACGACAGTGGATGCACAAGAGTATTACAAAGGTACACTTGTTTCCACCGGTAATGACTGTGCTATGTTTAGCACGGGTGATGGCTTCAAGTCGGGCAATTGTGACGAAACTCACGGATATCTATGTGGACGAAACTGGACATCAAAAGGTTAACATACATATATTTGAATGTGCTTAACGAATTTAATCACGCTTCACCACTTGGATAAGGTTTTCTTCTTTGCCTGTGTGTCCCGTTGGAGTTTGACGAATAAGCCGTTTCATTGAAATGTTTTAGGTTTTACGTAATTTCCACCCAATACATTTCCTGAAGAGTGACATGTATATAGATTAATTTAATCACACTTCACCATGTTCATTGAGTACTCAACCTTGATTTTTAAAGATTGATGGATAAACTGTTGATCGAGATTTGTTCAGTATCACATAATGTCATTTCCACACATTTCTGAACTATGAGTTATTGAATGGGAGATTGTGAGTTTACTGGTGGGCACGTGCAAAAATAAATGCACTGATTAACGGATGTAATGACATGGGTATGATAATGGTGTCCGTCCTATTCCGGTTTTAATGTTCATCAAGCTATATTATATTACGACATGAGTTCAGATAATTCCATAATAACTGTATTATATCCGTATTAGAATATCATATCGTTTTATGTTCGTGCTAACATTCCGAGCTAAATATTTATTGCTAACATTTTCTTGCTCACCAAGTAAGTTGTACATATTATACAGCAGATTATATTGCAACTTTATGGGAGCACAAAAGTATTCCGTCGTGTATTCGATTCCTTTTCATCCAGGTGGAGCGTGTCCAGGCACACTAGTAGGGGACATGTGTGCGGTTGTCGGTGCGAGATCAGCGGCCAACTGGTACACAGCCCGGTATAACTGTGCTGCAGACCACAACAGCGATCTACTCTCTGTGGACATATACCCCGACTTCAGTGACATTCTAAACGGCAGCCTGGCAGGAAGTCCAATGGGAAGTACATACTGGATAGACGTCACAAACCAGCTGTGGGTGTGGAAGGATGACGCAAATGGTACGAATGTCTAATATGTGGACGTGTTGGGGAGAGATTCTTCTAACCACTGCAATTGTTTCGCCTATCGTCGCTTATTTGTACTGTTATCACGTTGTATGATATTTTGTGATCCTACAAACTAGGCCCAGTTCTTGGTCATATGAAATACAACAACTGGAAAACAGACCATCCCGACAAAAGGCATGACTGCGTTGTTGTTGAGCTGAGTACTGGTAATTGGGAGTCGGTCGCTTGCTCTGGGAATAAATATCCTCCTGTGTGTGAACAAGGTGAGTGGAGCATATTAACACTCTATTACCGTAAACGGCTCTTTATTAGTTTGGAAAACTGTGTATTCAAGATATTTCACAGCACAAGAAATCTCTCCATTCATTGATTATAATTCTATTTCAGTAAATATAACAGAGGGGCCATCCTCACAAACAAAAACCGAGCCAGGTAAGACAACTATTCGCTATTCTTAAACAAACCATAATTTTCTTATATTCATTTGCTAAGAAGAAGGTACAATGATGATGACACACAAACATGATTTATGGAATGTAAGAAGTTAACACTTGGGTCAACTAATAACGCTTATAACTCAACCTTATATAGATGATTTATTCGACCTATTTCTATGTCTAGTTGTTGTATCAGGTGCTACGACTAGTACCGTCAATGCAGACCCAGGCCCGGGGAGTATGATGACAGGTGAGGTTCTAAATATGATATTACAATATAACAAAATCAGCTGCTGTTCGTTGAGTGTGATGTCATTTTATATATTTGATAACTCATGACATAACATTTCTCTTCGTGATTCCTCATGATCAATTCATATGGGTCATTCGTTATTTGTAAGTATTTATCAAGACGTATTGGGGCAAAAACGCTAATTGTTTAACGTCAGCAGAGATCTGTTGGCCTGGCTGACCAAATGACAAGAGTATGGAGAGGAATGTCTATTAGCGGCCATAGGGAATGTGCTTTGCTGCCAGACCACATAACTTCATTAATGGTGCGTCGTCTCTACATACACACACAAACAATACAACATACATACTTAAACTCATATCACTACATGGCTTGGCGAGATCAGTCTGTCTGTTCGTACACAAAACATAATACTGTTTCATCATATCACATCTCTCATCACACACAGCACAGCATCAGCACAGCCCAGTCCTTTTGGATATTTAGTCGAACATTGAGAAATAAGCATCTGAATCATTTAGTACGGGAATTGGGTTGTCAGAGACATCGGCAAGATGACAGGTATGTGAAGTACTGGTTGCGTGGGTGAAGCTGGTCAGTGATGACCTTTTGTGCAAGCTGTTTGGCTCTGACCATAATCACCGTGCTCCATGGTGTGACAGCAGATCCAGAGATCCACGCCTCCCCCCATCCCCCCCCCCCCCCCACCACAACCCCTGGTGTTGCATGTCATCTAGCATCCTCTTCTCTGCCTCACTGATGTTCCCCCCCCCCCCCCCCCCCCCCACAGCACCACCCCCGATAGACACCACACTCTCTACCACGCTGCTCTAGAACCGCTGCAGCAGCTTCCGTTCAGCTAAATAAGATGATACAAACGTTTCTTGCTTTTTTGTGTTGGCTGCCCAGCTCATGCCGCTGGTCATCCTTGTTCACAGATAGTCATTCTGCACTTGTCTCTTCACTTCGTTCCCTTTGATCACAATTGGATCACATTTTGGGTTACCTTTTCGGAAGTCCAATTAGCTCAGTTTTTAACGACACCTTTTACCTGGAGGTTGTCCGAGTCATATGAAGTTACAAATGTATTCACTGCATTCCAAAAGTTAATTTCATCATTATCGGTGATAATACCGACGAGCACTGTGTCTTCAGTGAATTAAATGAGGGGAGTGTTTGACTCCCACCACCCCCCCCCCCCCCCCCCTGTGGTCATTTGTGTATATGGTGAATAATTCTGGAGCCAGCACGTGGCCTTGAAGTGCTCCTTTGGAAGTAACGAAGGATTTAGAGAGTACAGATCCAAACCACACCTGCTGCGATCGCGCTCTAAGGTAACCAGCTACAGACACTGTCAACCACTCCCATTTCCGGCCGCTTTGTGTGAAGTATAATGGTAGATGTTTTCTCAGGGGACGGATCATGTTTGCTTTGTAAGGAGCGATTGAATATGTCAGTGAGAACTGGTGGTATTGACTGAGCGTAGTACATTTCTCAGTTCTTCTGCCGTGACCTTGATGAACTCATTGTAGTTGGCACGGGGTTGGCTTCTCTAACCTAGCCCCCTGTACCTGAGAGCCCTGTACACGCTCTCCATTGTTCGTGTCATTTACTGAGATCTTCAGAATGATCGGGAATCACTGAAGTACCCCTCCACTCTCTCCTGATATGCTCCTCCCACTTCTCAGTACTATGAGAGCGATTGCTTTGTCTCCCTCTACAGATGCTTGCTTCTGTTGAGTCAGTGCTCTGATATCCTTTGACACCCAGGACATTATATTAGGAGAGACTTTCACGCCTTCCTCATACACGATGGTCTCTTAAACGAAGTTGATGTGGTCTGTTGCACTTGTCTTTATACTAACCAGATCGAAGCAATCGCCAGCAACGATTTGGATAGACATCGACACTTAAAGCTGAGATTCCATATACGCGTAATGCGTAAAACGTCATCCGTCATCCGAATCCGACAAAAATCGATATCAGGCAAATGCACGGCGGTGATTCCATATGTCCGTCTGCAAATACGACAACGCATGGGGCTGCGTATCCGACAAAAGGAATCGCTCTATGTAGCGATTGGCACGACTGCGAATGCAGAAACGGCTGGGGGAATCCAAATTATGACGTCATGGAATGGGCTTTCCCGAAAGAACACGCTGACTAAATTTGGATACACTCCTTGCTTGAAACCGTTTACGTAATAAGCTATGAGCCCACCACCGGTGCTTCCTTTTATGATGGTGCTTTTTCCACTGTTGAAGTTTAAATGACATGGTGATCAGTGTATTTTCCTCTTTCATCTGCAACTTTGACTGGTTCGCCATATTTTCCTTCCAAAATCGTCGGCAAGAAAGACTGAAAACGCATGCGTGTACGTATATAAGGAATCATACCAAACGGATGACGTATACCGCATACGGTTTTGCGCATTACGCATATGCATTAAGCATTACACGTATATGGAATCTCAGCTTTACTCTTGCGCAAAAAAGTAGTCTGTTACAGTTGTCGTTATAAAAAGCGTGTTTGGGTTCTATAAAATGCAAATGATTGGTATCCATTCCTAAATTATGCTTCATATATATATATAAATATATATATATATATATATATATATATATAGATATAGATATAGATATAGAGATATATAGAGAGATATACAGATAGAGACATAGATATATATTTATAAATATATAGATATATATTTATATATAGATGTATATCTAGAAATCTTTATAGGGAGATATATGTTTTTCTAGATCTCTCTAGAGAGATATCTGTCTATGATATATCTCTAGATATATATATATATCTCTCTCTTCTATATCTATCTCTAGATATCTCTATATATATATATCTATATATATATATCTATATATATATATATATATATATATATATATATATATGTATATATATATATATATATATGAATGGCTCAAATGGTCAATCCCATTCACTACTAGCTACATTCTCTTGCTCTGTCCTACATCGGCCACTATGTATGTGTCCTTAATAAATTCCTGTTGTAAGTCGATTCATTAATTTGATTGTTCATCTTGTTATTACCAGGAACGTGTTAACCATGGTGTAAAATGCGTTTCTTCCAGTAATCATTGCATGTTCCGTGGTCGCTGGAGTTTTGGTTATCGTCATCGTCCTCGTCATCGTCCTCGTCATATCAAGAAGGTAAATCATTATGAAGTGATAAGTAGCTGTAAATATATATCATCGCATGTATTCTGCCTCTGTTTCATTATCTACTTCAGGTTCTACTGGCTATTTATTAGCATGATTTGTATACAGAAATATAACAGGGCGAGACCCACAGGCAGGAGGTACGTATCACGAATCGACCGACGTGCCGGGGTATGCGGAGGGTGGTAAAATTGACGTCACGGGGTATGTAAAGGGTGATAAAGGCGATCTTTACGCTGTGCCTTTGAAAAGACTCCGAACTCAAAATCCCAACGACGACGACACAAATACTGGCCATGAAAGAGGAAGTGCAGAATTTGAAGTACAAGAAAATACGTTATACGGTCAATAATGCAACGTCGATGATTGAATATTCACATCTGGTGCTGATACAATGTGACACTGTGTTATTGGATGTATATTACATACTTGAACACGCGTGTACCAACCATACTCGCTATGCTGACCATTCAATCGACGTCACGTGAGCTTTTGAAAGAACCATGGTTTACATATGAATATGAATGTTCATAACATATTTCACGCGTCACTTGTCATGTATAATGCAATTGCTTGCATTTGAACCAAGATATATTCTGCAACCGCATCAACTTGTATGGCAGCGTCTTCTTTGCATGAAATAAAGGGAATATATGGAGCTTTGAACTCTGTTTATAGACAATCACAAGTACCCACTCGCATTCACGCTACATGCTTTATATACAAGGGTGGGGGGGGGGGTTAGGGGAGACATACAATGAGAGTGGGGGGGGGGGCAATGAACGGGGGGTGCCAAGGGGAAAGAGGGATATGGTATAACGAAAAATGGGGCAGAGATATTGTTAGGGCGCTAAGTACATGGAGAGGAATACACCCACACAGACATACTCAGGCAGGAGCGGAAACCCTTTAAATTTTACATATCTCCGCCCGCAATGGTTCAAGTGGTTTACACCGCCCAAGCACACCGATGTATATTATTCCGGAGATGGGGGTGGCATTGCCAAACGACGCCTTTTATTGCAGTCTTCAAATTTGCGACACAATTAACCACACAATTCAGTCACCGGTCGGGTACAACATATCGCTTGAGGAACTGTAGTCGATGTTATTTAAGCCCTTGGCGACAAGCGGATCGTGATGTGGGCGTTAAGACACGGGCATGACTGACGCGGTGAATAACTCTTATATTCGTGTTTACATATAGCGTTTTGTCCCCATCTTAAAGTGCTGAGAGCGTCTTCTCTATTGAGGTCCAACAACTCGATGTCATGTCACGGTTGGGTAATTATGGAACGCGTGTTTAAGTACCTAAGTACCCGCGCTCGGAGGTATAGCACGCGAGGTTGCGTGACGACCAAGCCCATGAAGATCGGTGACTACCCACCAACCCGGAAGGGAGGTACGTTTCTGGGGAATTTGACAGGCGGTATTTCCGATGTGTGTGATACGATATGTACTCTCGCTGAGTGCAAGATATGCCGCGCGCTTGGTGGGTGGGGGAGGGGGCACTCTCCAGAAATGGCAAATATTAAAAATGCTTTCAAATTAAATCATGTGATTTGTTCTTATAATTCGACAGATTTGTACTTTCGTTGAAAATGACTATGAAAGGAGAAGAACTGATTACTATATTCAGTGATGAAAACAGTCACCGATTCAGCTAGGAGTTTGTGATTAGCTCAATTAATTATGATAGCTAATAGTTAAGAAGAGGAAATCGGCTAATCAGCGTAACCCTTACTTGCCAGTATATTTCAGTATTGCAGTGTTTTCATAGTGAATAGAGCGCAAAAATATTCTACAAGGTTTCTATGGTATATTGTTTATAATAGCAAATATTAAAAAATGGTATATTGTTTATAATAGCAAATATTAAAAATGCTTTCAAATTAAATCATGCGATTTGTTCTTATAATTCGACAGATTTGTACTTTCGTTGAAAATGACTATGAAAAGAGAAGAACTGATTACTATATTCAGTGATGAAAACAGGCATAACTAGATAAATAGATTAGTGCAGAGGGACACGGTCGTATTCCGTGGACATGGCATTGTAACAAGCAGTCATACAAAGTATTAAATCTAAGCCAAAGTCCGTGAAATAATTATATCAATGTGAAAGAAACATTGATGTTATTTGTTGAATACAATTGATTAAACAAATTACAATAAAATATATAGCATTCTGGGTCCTTTCCTGATTTTGATTTGGTAGCCATAGTGACAAACAAATGTTTCCATGGAAACGAAAAGCAGTAATCATGGTTTTGTAGCAATGGCTCAATTGTTCATGTCAGCCATGTTGAGTTTTTTGCTTGGATATTACTGTGGATAATACCTTTCATACGGTTTTCAATAAAGACTAACCACGCCCACGTTTAATGACTGACCCAGCAGATGTCCAAAAGGGAGAAGGAACCGGAAGGTACTCTTATTAGCTCAAAGGCTGGTATCAAATTTCAGCCACATCGGATAGAAGATTTTTAACATTATGACAGTTATACGTATGATACGTTATGATAATGTATATAACTAAGTAAAGGTGGCTAGCGATGTCAGTAATGAAGTCTGTCTGGTGGTTTTACACACAGCCACTCAAGTCAATTCATTCAACGAGCGCGTATTGTATGGTTTCACCTGACTCATGTATATATATTATTACACATGTCACTGACCCTCGGGGGTTTTGGCTTGAGTGCCTGTGGTTTCACATGACAACTTGATCACCTTGGTGTGTCGGCACAGGTGCTCTATGATGGTGCCAGCTGAGTATGTGGCGTCTGTGGTGAAGCAGTGGCGGCAGTGTTTGGGAAACCAGTTGGGGTGTTGGGGCTCCAGGGAATAGGAACTAGACTATGAGTCCACACTTGGGCGCGCCTGCAGCACATGGGCCGCTTTACCATCCTTTAAAACATGTAGCTACTGGCGTATGGTTTTCTAAGTGCGGCCTATGTCGAGAGCCTTCTTGAGAGTAAGTGTATGGTCTTCCTGGAGAAGTTACCTCCGGACTCTTTCGGAGGTGGTACCGAAGATGAGAGTATAAATGATCTGATCATTTTCATGTACATTGTATCAGCAGTCGCTGGCAAGCACTCTGATGCGCTTGTCCACATTCTCAACTTGATGCTGCTTGCAACTTCGCAGATTGAAGCGTGCAATTCAGAAATTGCTTTTAGGACGAAGGTATTCGACAAACCGGTCCCAGTACGTCTTCAGTAGATGTTTGTCGTCTTCAGACAAGCCCCACGCCCAGAGGAGAAGGTATTTCACTTTGCACTTTTCGGTTACGCTCTCAAGTGATCCATCCAGGATCATAGGTTTCCTTGAATTTTACGAGAGCACGTGGCGCATCTGAGGCGTCTATGGAAGGTGCTGGAAGTGATCCACGATAAAGTAGAGGGAGTGAAACACACCACACTATATCACCAACATGCGTGGAAAATTCCACAAATATACGCCATGAAGAATAACGTAAATATCCCATTGAAGGCACGAATCACAGCACCAATGATATGTTCCGAGTTTGACAGTTTGAGGAATATCTTCACACCATGTGACAAAGATGGTCAGACAAATATACCAGAAGAAATCCTTCAAAATCTCCTGATCTGCTGTCCATCCACGGTTCTACTTAGGTCGAAGATTTTTAATATTATGACAGTTATACATAAGATGATAATATTGAGAGATATTATTAAAAAAACATATGTTGATCAACTTATTTTCGCTGAGTCAACATGATTCACTCGTTTATCTACTCTACTGGCAGAAGTGGACGTTAGTAAAGAAAAGTATTGTCTCCTCAGAATGGTCGGTCAATGAAGAATGTGTGACATATCCGGTGCAGGTTTGAAACAATACTGCATTACAGAGGTCAGTATTGTAAAGAGGTGGAATTAACTAGAGTGGAGTTATTGGCAATGCTTAATGTTTTGAATTCAACTATTTAGTGGGGTTCTCTAACTTTGAATGCTTTTGATTAGACAAAACAGCAATGATCGATCATAAATAGGGAATAGTTTGGGAATTGCGCCATAGTGATCGACATTGCAAAGATACAGTTGTTTTCCACCGTTATGACTATGCCATGTTAAACACGCTCGACTGCTTCAAATCGGGCGAAATTCATAGCTATCTATGCAAACAAAGCTGGAATTTAAAAGTTGATAAATACATTTAAAATTGGCTTATCGCGATTCGCCGAGTAGATTGGGTTTTCTACTTTGCCTGTATTCAAAAGTTTGATTGACATGCAGTTTCAAAATGTGTTACGTTCACAACCCATATAATTCCTGATCTAGATATATTGAATTGCAAATTGGGATAGATGGTAACGCCAAACATCCGAGGACGGTGGCTGGCTTTAGTAACAAAGATGTACTGATTAGCGGCTGCAAGGAAATGGGCAAGGTACTGGAGTCCGTTCTATTCCAGTTGTAATGTTCATCAAACGTATTATATAACCACATAATTATGCAATAATGAATGCAATTTGAATGCAATATCGTTCCATCTTCTGCTTTTATCCCATTCTAAATATCATTTGCTAAAATTTTCTTGGTTCATTGAATTTTAATTGCAAGACTGATTCGGAAATCAAGGTGTTGACATTGAGTTGACAAAGTTTCAGCCATCTTGTAATACACTCAAGCGTTGATGTTGCTGAATAACAGAGAAATATGTCTAAAAATAGAAAAACATAATTTTGCATAAGCGGTTGGATGGTATAAAATGTCCTGTAAATACAACTACTACTACTACTACCACTACTACAACTACCACTACTACTACTACTAGAAGTAGAAGTAGTAGTAGTACTACTTCTACCACTACTACAACAACCGCTACTACTACTACTAGAAGTAGTAGTAGTAGTAGTACCTCTACTACTACTACTACAACTACTAACACTACTGCTTTAACTACTATATTTTATATATATATATATATATATATATATATATATATTTATATATTAGATATATATATATATATATTATATATATATATATATATATATATATATATATATATATATGTATATATATATATATATATGTATATATATATATATATATATATATATATATATATATATATATATATATATATATATATATAAGATATATATATATATATATATATATATATATATATATATATATATATATATATATATATATATATATATATATATATATATATATATATATATATATATATATATATATAATATATATATCGCACGGCACGTTCCTTTCAGCCAACCATAGCTCGAGAAAAAGCTCAGCATTTTCCCCATATCGCCTCAAGCTCGCAACTAGCTGCGCATAACTGCGACCTAGCTATATCCAGATTTGAGAAGGTCTCTCACGGAGCACCACAGCACTATCACGGAGGCGCTTGACGGGCAAGTAATGGCTAGATTATGAATTTTCGGGATCATATAGAACGTGATTTTCTTATCAATAACTTGCAGTTCTTTTTTCGGTCAGACACGTAGTAAACAAGAAATAAGCGAAAACAAACGACACATTCCGGAACTTCCCGATCACACGCCGAAGATTAGAAGGCGCTGTGACGTCATATGTCACCAGAAGATGTTGCCACGGAAGCCGTTTCTATTTGCGAACAAGCTGTCGTACTAATTAATCGCTATTTACAGACACTCATCAACGTTTTTAAATCCATGGGTTTTTTTTCTGAATCTGTAAGCATATTCATCCTTACATTTCCCATATGAAAGTCGAGTTACAATTCATTGTTTATGTTTCTGTGCTGATTTTGAAAACAAAATGGGAAAATTGTCACAGCGGTGGAATGCTGCCTTTCGAGACATTTCATCTGTGGTGGAATATATGGAAAAGGGGTTTTAAGCTATAATCCTACCTCAGAGACAATTAAGTTAAGTCATTTACACATCGGTAGCCTAAGAAAAACTGTCGCCAGTACTGGAACTCTAGCTACAACTTGTCCCCTTGGGAAAGTGGTCAGAATTTGCACTTGCCCATTGACAAAATTGACATGGCCGGTAGTGATCAGTGTGGGGCGGTTCAAGTGTTATAAGGCTGTTCCACAGATAACATATAGATTTGTCTCGTACGGCTGTCGCATGTAGATGTATACTTGCCTGACAGTAGCTTGCACTTGTCATAGACAATCATCGGGCGTTACCCAGTGCTCAGCCCTGGCCTACTGTCAAATTTGCTTCATATAACTTTACCCTTATGTCTTCCAGTCTGTATCATAATGGTGCGAATATGCGAGGCCTAGTACTGCAACAATTCGCATATAACAGGACATAGTGAGCATGTTTTTCTCAAGAAATTATGTGTACGTTTATGCAGTATATGTAGAAGGAACAATTCTCAGCTAGTCCTACCCTGCCAAGAATTCCATTGCAGAACTCCGGGGAATGTACCAAGAGCACTACCCTGACAGGGAGGAGACTGAGAGGCAGCCTATGAAGAGGTTTCTTCTTTAGATGAGTCATGTAGGTTGGTCTCTAAAGGTGATGATGAATGATGGTGGTGGTGGTGATGGGGAAGGGGAGGGCTGGTGATGGAGTTGGTGGTGGTGGTAGAAGCATTATATTGTTGGTTGGTCTATTGATATTTGGTCCTTTTCACAAGATATATCTAAGTTCTGTATATTTTTCAGCTTTGGCTTCAGCTAAGTCAAGCTTGTTACATTTCATTTTACCTGTCTGTTTACAGGTGCACACGGACTATTGCTTATCATCATACTAACGAAATTAATGGTAAATATTTGGGTTAAAATTCATTTTCAAAGGTCATCTCAATCTGTTGATGTATGATGACAAAAAGACATTGGAGTTTAAGATGCTATCGCCCAAATGGCACCACCGTGCATAACACACAGTGTGATTTGAACTTGCAATATTTGGGAAACTAGACAAACACCCACGCTGATAGATTACAGCTGCCGTGACGTAAAACATGAATAAGGAGATGACTTCAAGCCAGACGTAAGGACATCTGTAAAATAAAGAGTAAAATATATGCAAATGGTTGGAAATTGTTTGGCTTGAAATATGTGCCATTACCAAGTGATGTTACCAGTCCTCTTCTATGTTAGGAGAATTTGCTGGACTTGTCTCAGCTGGAGGCTCAAACCTGTATGGCTGTATGCCCCCACAGGCTCCTAGTTCCTCTTCTTGGTGAGAAGAACACTCACTACACCAATCTAGCTCATCGCTTCCGGGGTTGTCAGTATATGAGGAAGATGAGGACATTTCGCTCCTTTGACATATAATAAAAGCAAAATATGATGGCAGTTATGCACTGTAATAGGTGTAAGTAATAAATATAGACCTAATAAGGACAAGATAAAGTATGTATTATTGAGGTTGGTACCTCAGGTAAGACTAGTGTAAGGCCTTGAACTCTGTAAAGGCCTATGATATATGTAGATATAAACATATGTCACCGAACTTGGATTCTGTACAACTCACTGGAGAGGTATATTTAAATTATCAGCTAATCTCTGAAAGGTCTCGGCCCCCAAAACCAGTGCCAATATTTAAAATAAAATTAATATCTACTTATCTGCTGACAAGAAGAATACAATTTATTGAATTTATATTCGATTTATTGCAAAAACGAAATATCGAGTGAAATTCCCATTGAATTGTAGTAGCAGTTTTCATTTGCGATAACGTTTTACCATTAGATCAATCATTGATAGCCATGAAACGGGCCTGAAATCGAGCAGTTCCAGCACTGCCAGTATTATCGCTCGGTCCACTTTGGTTGACGTTTTCGCACTACATTATAGAAGTTTGTCACAATTTAGCATATTCTAGGCGAACAAGTACTCCAAGCCACATGAACTGATGTGATTCGTTGCGGTATATGATGTACATGATGAGGGTATCAAATACGATATACTCACACCTATCACAGTTCCCATGCAAAAACAAACGCTAATATCAGGCAAGCCTTGCAAGTGTTATAACGGTGTTTTCTCAAGAGTCAGCCATTAATCTGCCCGGTCTTTGGGTATGAAGTTGTGCTTGATTATCGCATGGAGGTGCATCGCGATAAGTAAGTTATCGCATGGAGGTGCATCGCGATAAGTAAGTTATCGCGTGGTCACGTGGATGATATGGGGAAGCATATTCGGACGTTCCGCGTCCTCGTGTTTTTTCCTCATATCACCAACATGACCATGCGATAACTAACTATACATATATATATATATATATATATATATATATATATATATATATATATATATATATATATATATATATATATATATATATATATATATATATATATATATATATATATATATATATATATATATATATATATATATATATATACATATATATATATATATATATATATATATATATATATATATAAAATTTATATTCTTATAATGCCTAAATATATATATGAACCGATCTCGTTGGACTCGGGAACACAAATGAAACGCCAAATTAATACTGCACTTGTATGTATAAACGCCGGACAGATCTTATGAGCGTTCAATCATTACCAACACAAAACAAGAGATTAAAGTGCGCAGGCAGATCCAAGGTTATTCATTTGAGCCTGAATACTTGCCAAACGAACGCGACAAAATTAGCAGAGATGTTACAACTGATACAGACAGCAGCAGCTCTGACGAATTCCGTGAAAGAGTCGGTAATACACAATGGCGTCAGTGTGGACAATGCGGGTCGATACCGACGGACGTCGAGTGTTGCCGAGAATTGTCTAATAGAAGGTTGAGTTAGGGTCAGGGAACACTTGCGTTACGATGTTTACGAAATTCGACACAGTATGCCTGGATGAAGACGTGCTAACCATCAGATATCAGTCTCCTTCTCATCCACAATGCATTGCACTGGGGACCGGAAATAGTTCCCTACGATTCACTGTAAGTGATGTGAGTAGAAAATCGTACTTAATATATTAAAAATATGCGAAATATGTTTGGTCTATCGAGAACTTGATTAGAAAATCATGAGGATTCGACGCACGTTGATGTAATCAAAGCATTATACGACTCCAGCCTACCCAGTCTACTTATCCTCAATACGCACATTATGATACATTTGCAATGGGGCGAAAGTAAACCATGATGAAATAACTTTTGAAGGATCATATGCACTTAGCCAGTCAGTCGGAAATGGGGGAGACAACCGTTGTCACTATTTGCGGTGAGGGCCATGCTAGGTAACAGGGGGGAACCCCTAGTCAAGGACCTCTAGCCCCTTGCTGCGGCCCATGTTTACATGCTAATGATATTCAATACTGAGTCCAGGCTGAGAACATGCCATCCAGTGGTCAAGCATCCCTGATTTGGGAAGCTCCGATCAGAAACCGTGACTCTCGGGTACTTTTGAGTCATTGTCTCTGAATGGTCAGTGTCACATTGTCCGACGTACGCCAGAATGCGGATGTTTGGAATCGGTTTCATGCGCTCGCTTTGCTCAAGAGCCGCACGCAAGATATCGATTTCAGTGCGATCTATAGCGACACACAAAGCGATTGTAGTGCGCATTACGTGCGATTTAAAATGACTAGACGGTTCAATATACTAAAAAAATCGCAAGACGCGACACCAATGTCTCCTTTGAGAGCGAATTCACATCCGATTTTTAAGTTGTCAGGGTCAAGCGAGCAGCTCTTACTTACACAGAATACCCTTTGACTAAATATTCGGTCGCTTTCAGCCTTGTGAAATCGTACCAACTATGTCAGAAAATATGTTGACTACTACTGAATAACAGAACGGCATCCGGCTTGGGTGTGGCGATTTACTTTTCCATTGATATTAGTCACTGCGCGAGTCAACGAGCTGCCATGTAAGGTGTTTTGTCGTGTTTTTTGCCAAATGGCTTGTCAGTGGTATTGCTGTGTATGAGTATGAAAGGAATAGGTAAAAGGAGTTGGTACGTGCCTGATTCGTAAAACTATTCTACTTGATTTTATTTAAATGAAGTTGAATGTTAAGTGGGATCACAGCAGAATATATTTCATCCGCTTGCTTTATATTGCAAATCAAGTCCTTCAAAAATCTTCATACCGGTATGTTTCACATACAATTTAGAATAAACTAAGGAATAAATTATAAATAATTGTGAATGGCCAATCACACTCAAGGGATCCTTATACGAATTGGATTCCTTTGCATAACCTGTACCTTTAATTCTAGTCGAAAACGATTCTCAACTAACTGCGGGAGTCTCTGTTGAGCGTGTCAAACGCCTATCAAATGGGATGACCCAAAGAATGTCGCTTTTATTCTCATGCCTTTTATGACACATAATAGAGACGGTCACATTTCCTCTCATCCAACTACCAGCTTGCGCGGAAACTTACAGACCGCTGAAGAGTAAGACGCAAAAGCCCCAGCAAAGTGTAAAATAACGGACCATGCAAGGAAAACGCCTTACCAACAACAGCCGAAATGCGAGTCCACCCAATTCCTTGACAACACACACACACACTTCCCATCAACGATTTCAAATGGTTCGCCCATTCGCAAGAAGGCGATTTGTTACTGACTGTCTGGCGCAGACACTTCTTGGTCACTGACAATTCTGACATCACAATATATCCAACTCATTCACACACCGATCGAAAGGTTAGTGTTGTTCGTTTATATTTGTTCAATTGTGATAAGTTGACCAAAGTTTCAGCCATATCCCCCAATAAAAAGGTAGGTAAACTTTGGGTACAAACACCTGGTAAAAATACACACAAGTCCCGCGGGAAAGAGCTCAACTGCGCTCGAAGACAACAGTTGTTCGTGCACTTTTGGTTGGGTAAAAACTGTCATCACAGCAAGTTCTACGTTAATTGTCATTTCCGAAAATAGACCTTTGGCCAACATTACTCATACTAAGACTGTTAGATACTTGTTATTGGTTCCATCTACCATAAATAAATCCGTGTTTCCCGACTACTAGACAGACTTCAGTTGTGTTACATCTGTGCTCCATCGTTCTGGAGGGGTCACATCCGAAGCGCTGATTAATGATCCCCCAATAAAGGTTCCACAAAATAATATGTACACTGTCACTGTGACTCAAGCGCCGAACCACCGCAACTTTTTATTAATAACTCTATACCAGCGATTCGATGTATATATATATATATATTTATATATATTTATATATGCTATGGCTAAGATGTAGTTCCACCGTGTCCATCCCGGTTGGTTTATTCGAGAGGCAATCGGCCTCCCCATGCATAAAACAATAAGCAGTTCTGTTTTACAGCATGTTGAGACAACATGTACTCAATAACATTTCCTCCTGGACTCCTTCTTAGTGCATCACGGAGGCTAGTAGATGATGGCGTGTGGATTAACACCCATGTTAAATTTAAAGTTGAATGTGATTATATCGAACACCCGTTCGACTTCCACACATTCTAGGTCAGATGCTGACATTAATGGACTGAAGTGACTAATACTTACATCCATTGTCATGTTTGTAGTCATTTTGGGGGATTATAAGGAAACCCTCAACAAAGTTTGACTCTTTTTTTCGAGTCACTGTTTACAATGCGGAATGACCCCCCCCCCTCTTCCACCACCCATCCCACTTCATTTCATCCAATCACTGATTTGTTCGAAACCCCCCCCCCCCCTCCCCCCACCCCCATTCACTAAATTCCTAACCCTTGTGTTTTAGCGAGTCTGGTGCTTACCGGCAGAGCTGCGCTGTTGGTTCAAGTTACATGAGGAGTTGGTGCGTCCTTATTGCACAGTACTCGCCTGAGATAACCACGTGCGCTTGTAGCGCTGTGCGGATTTATCAACAGCTAGTAAACAACATTTCAAAAGTCTGAAAAACTTTCGTGTGTCGCTCCCAAGGCTTACTGCCGATCGATGCATGGCATTTGTTTGCTATACATCAAATATTGATATATGAGTCCTGCGAAACCGAATGAGCTCGTTGAATGAACTGAGTGGGTTCCTGTGGAGAGAACGCCGGGGGGGGGGGGGGGGAAACTTAAGTGTATAGAGGAAGTATATATGTGCCGCGCGACGGGGTATGTTTTTTCGGCCTCTCGACTTGTACGACGGGTTTTTTGGCCTCATACTTGTACGACGGGGTATGTTTTTCAGGTTTAATGTGTACGACGGGTTATACATTCGCATAATACCTTGTACGACGGGGTATGCTTTTTGGCCATTTTGACCTTGTACGACGGGTACGGATTTTTTAGGTCCCGCGGCACACCCCTATCCAATATAAAGCCAAGCCCCCCCCCCCCCCCCCGGGAGAGAACGGCTTCGTGTTTCAACAAGGATGCGATCCCTACATCCTGTTTAACAGGAAGCTGATAAAATCAACTACAACCATCAACCGGTCATGAAAGTTTTCAGAGCATTTAACTTGCTAATCGTGCGGAAAGATGGGGCGCTCGTGGGTAGTTGTTTTGCGGATTGACTAGGTTACTTTAAACAGGCACTCAAGTCAATTGTTGTGAGGGTATTTCTGGTTTACTATTCGTTCGGGGCTTTCTTATGTAGTGGCTTGAGCAGTATACTCAGATATATCAAGACTTCACTGCGTACGTGATATATTTATTGACTATGATACCAACATCCCCCTGTGGGTCCGGGGGTAGAATAGGTCCACTGTATCCTTCTGCATGTCGTAAGAGGCGACTAATAGGGGGCAACCTGTTGGCCGTGGGTTGCGACTCGTGTCGGTGGACAATGGGTTCCTGGTGGTTGAGGGGGAGTGGTCCTTTTGAGGGCCATATCTGCAACATAACACTCTGGCCCGGATTTCGCCTAGACGAGAGGCTGGAATGGCCTGGTCCAGTCAATCGGCTTGTGGTGACTGGCCCTAGGATAATCGTTTCCATTTTTATCTTTTCCATCTCCATTTTCATTTATCCTAGAAGGCGGCTGCTTAATCAGGGCAATCTTATCTATTAACCTTTCTTGGCACAATATAACACATATGTGTTGGTGTGCCGTTAAACCCTATTCTCACTCACTCACTATGATATCAACACGCATTATAACCGGTCTTATGCTGTATATATTGGAGTCGCGTCCACCCGCTTCGGATCCTGGGGGTAAGCTCCCGAAACTTGGACGCTCCTTCAATACATACACAATCCCATGTCCCCTCATGAGACCAGTCCTCCACCTGTAATTGGCTGACCAATCACAGGCGGCCACTATACTGACCGATTACGAAGAGGCCCATACATAATACGTTACAGTGGAGTATACCTTTAAGGGCATGATGTGGAGTTTAAAAATAAACGGGTTAAACAATACAACATTCATTCAACGTGCGCGTTCCCCCAAGAGACAGCTATGTGTGTTGGTTATCGCATGGTCACGTGGATGATATGTGTTAGTTATCCCATATCATCCACGTGACCATGCGATAACATACTTATCGCGATGGCACCTACACGCGATAATCAAGCACGACACTGTCTCCTAGTAATGTTAATTAGCGTGAACCTATGTTATGTAAGGTATCTGCCTGGGACCTGTAAATATGAGAGGTAGTCCCTTAATCCCCGCTTCGGCCTCAGCTGCCTGGCATGACGGATTCAACTATAGGAGATCTCGGATATTTATCTTTTTTCGACTCTATGCTTCGATAATTTGTTGTGTGAGACTTGCAGGAATTTCCTAACTATGGTAATCAGAGCTCCGCCGACTTCGCCGTTGTTTGTTGTTAGCAACACTGTAGCGCAGTAGACACAGCTCGGCAGGTGTTACAATTTCGCGCCTCAGCATGATTCCGGTGAGATGGGATAATACCGTGACTTCCCGATGAGCGATACGCAACCAGATTAGCGGCCTGCCAGCAAATGACTCTTGAGAAAACCTTCGTTTTAAGACTTGTAAAGTGTGCGTGATATTAAGAACCTCCGTAGTGTTGCCATGCTAGAGCAGCGGTGCTCTGTGAGGGACCATCTCAAGTGAAGTTGTTTCTCGGTGATATATGGACACGTTGCAGTTATCGCATGGCAAACTGTGCGTTTGAGGCGATATGGGAAAAAAAACCGAGCTTTTTCACGAGCTCTGATTGGCTGAGAGTAGGGTGCCATGCGATAAGGGGATATGTCTTTTCCCATATCACCCACGAGCTTTTTCTCGAGCTCTGATTGGCTGAGAGTAGGGTGCCATGCGATCAGAATATTTATCGCATGGAATATTTATCGGCCACTAAATAAACAGATGTGTGACTCGGGCCCGCAGGCTATCAACGAGCGCCCCAGGACGTTCGGCCCGTGAGGTAGACGATATTGCAGGAAACAGTGGAAGGAGAATGTACGGACCTGACCTTTCTGTTTGCTTGTCATGCCATAAAACTTGTCTTTTATTTTTAAACAACGCAACCACGCTAACTGATAGGGCTGGCCAGCATCGACCCAGGGAACTTGAGCAAACACCCAATATTGAGCATCATCTTGGATACCCATCACAAAACAAATATCCATTGCTATACTCGCTGTCAAAAATACGTACCTGGTAATCCAGGTCATTGCCAAAAAAACGACCCAGTGCTATACTTGTCTTCAAGAAATAACGACCCATTTGTATACCAAAATGCCCCCCAAAAAACACCCAAATTGGCGGCACACCCCACTAAAAAACAACCACCCCCCCCCCCCCCCCCCCCCCAATGGATAAACTGTGCGTCACCGTCAAGCTTATGAAGGTCGTCGCTCCGGTCTGTACTCGGCTACCGCATATTCTACTCTGCTTAACATGTCAGCTGTGACGATGGCTTGTTGGGGCGTCAACTGTCAACCTGGCGCTTGTCTGAGAGAAACAGAAGGAATCGGCGAGTACCTACGAAAGAGATCGCAGGACAAGGATGTTCAACGAGAAATGGAGGCGAGACGATTCAGGGAAGATAAGGGAGTGGCTGGTATTCGACCATGAATTTTTTTCAATGCATTGAAAACAAAGAGCAACTTAAAAAAGGTCCTTTTTACAAGGGCACTGGGGCTTATCCAGCTTCAACACAACTACCTTAAATGATATCATGACAATAATGCTTTAATCGCCAGACATTGATAGCTATGAGTTACGGTGGCCCCAAAAAGAAGCGAGTCATGTTGATGGAGGGGAAAGGAGACACTGATGAGGAGAGTGATGGTGAGGAAGATGACACTTTAACTGTGTGTGTCGCACTTGAAAGGCTGCAAGAACTTGCCTATGGGGAGGAGCTAAAAGACATATAATCTGTGATTTGTTTATTTAGGTTTTTGTATGAGCAGTTGTATTTGATATACTGTGACCACCTGTCATCTACTTGCTGAAGTTTCAGGTGTTTTTTTTTGTTATTTCTGAATATGAGGTTTTGTTCTGAATATGCGTTTTTGTTTGAATAACTAAGACACTCATGGCGCAGTAAGTCCTTACACATATTTTGGGCCGGTAGGTTTATAGGCGGGCCGGTAACTTTTCTCAGGTACCTGCCCGGGTGGCCGGTAGCTGAAAAAGTTAGTTTCCACCCCTGAATTTTATACAGAATGATATTAGTATATTTGTTTAGATATGTATATTTCAAAACCCTATCGTTCTTCTGCCCTGTTCAGTATCTTGCCAGAACACCATGGATTCCCAGAAACCCCGTGTTGACCCATACAACGCCGGCTATGACCAGCAAGCAGGTACAGCAATTTTATGAATAACAGGCGTAGGCATTAAGTATCAGTTGGGGGCTTGTATTCCTATATCACCTTCCTCAATACTCTCATGAGAAACTTATCATTTGATAACTTTCCTTTACTGGCACCAACGATTCTCAAGTGCATATGCAGGGATGGAGATGTGTTCCCTTGATTCTTATTAACTTGGCGTTTTTGGAACGCCAAGTTATGGCGATCGTCCCGGTTTGTAAGTTTGTTAGTTTGGATGTTTGGATGTTTGGATGTATGTAACACTTTTTTTGTTTCGCGATACAGGTCGCAATTTTTGAAATTTTCCATTTTTTTCTTCGCCAATCGTTAGGCGTCAATGATGCGCAGAACCCAGAGGTTTTGTTTTGACCTTGACCAAAAACTAAGGTCAAGGTCATCGAATAAGTGAAAAACTTGTATCTCGAATAACTCCGTTAATAATGGTCCGATTGTTTAAAACTTTACACCATCGTGTAGCTCATTCAATTTGCAAACTTTTTCTAAATACATATACGGCGATCCAACCAATGGTTTTCCCAAGCGTCTAAGGTCGAAAAAAAGTGGTATCGGTCCAAATGGCAACAAAAGTTTCATGAATATTTTGAGTGCTTATAAAGCAATTTTGAAAATTTCTCGGATTTTTTTTAAAAAAATGATTGTGACTAATAATGCGCAGAACCGAGAGGTTTTGTTTTGACCTTGACCTCATATTAAGGTCAAGGTCACGTTGTGAATTTTTCAATCCTTGATATCATCTTAACCTACGGTGCGATTTTTTAAAAATTTTACAGTCCCTTGTAGTCTGATTTATTCGCCAACTTTCCATGTCAAATATCATGAAAAAAATATGCATATTTCGCCCCGTAGCCCCCACTCGAAAATTTGTGGCAGTGTTTTACAACATTTTTCCATCGCTTATAACTTCAACAATATTCGATGGATGGTCATAAAAATTGGGTCGAATGTTCACAGAAGCACTGGCTATCGGAAGATAAGTGGTTTTTTTTATGTCGATGACGTCACTTCCGGTTACGAGCAAAACAACGTTATTTAGCTGTGCAATCCGAATTTATCGCTTTATTTCTCCGTCGTTAATGGTCGTATCGTAAAAATGTTTGCACCTGAAGGTAGCCCATACACTTCCAAACTTGAAACTTATTAATCTAATTGTTTATGTCTTATAGTTTTCTCACAAACTGAGCTTAAAGTTAAAAAGTGACCCCCCAAATGCATTAACACCCCAATATGTTAAATACTACTGGGTCGATTTTAAAAATTTAAACATGAATCTGAAGGTTACTTTTCGAGTAACATTTCGTACACTGTGTAACAGCAGGAATTATGCGTAGTTTTCTCACGAATCGCCGGTAAAAGTTCGGAAAACAGCTAAATTGGGCAATTTTTTTTCGATCACTTGTAAAATCGACAATATTCGTTCGAGGGTCACAAAACGTGGGTAAAATGTTACCATGGAGAGCGTGTACCGAATGATGATTCTTTTGGGGATGTCGCTGATGTCATTTCCGGTCACGAACGAGTGAAAGTTAAAATTCGACTAAAATCTGAAGTTATCGCGTCGTTTCTCTGTCGCGAATGGTCGTATCGTGAATTGGTTTGCTCGAGAAGGAAGCCCATTCAATTCTGAACAAAGTGTATAATTTTCAGCTCTAAATACCCAACAGTTTTCTCACAAAGTAAGTTTGAAGTACAGTGGGTGTCAATTCTGCTTGCTCTTCACTGCAGCCGCCCTGTCGCGCAGAACAAAGGAATCCACAGTGCCCCAGCGCGCTGCTTGAGAGAGGCGGCTGGCTGTGGGAATCAGGTCAAATCGCCTCGCCTCTCGCGCTACACAAGCAAGAGGCCCAAGGGAACATGGGGGAACTTGGCGAACTGCATAAGGAAAATTTCAAAATCGGCCAACTAATTCATCTTATTGTATATATTATAACGTAATGATGATTTGTACGTTATGATGTTTCATTTCCCAAGAATCACTTTGCAATCATAATGATTTTCAACATAAAAGGCATGATAACTTAGGTAATTTTTGGCCGATTTTGGCCAATTTTGGCCCGATTCAGATATTGTTGCAATTGTTTGGATGCAGTTCGCCAAGTTCCCCCATGTACCCATGGGCCTCTTGTGTTAAAATCTTGCGGCCGCGAACAAAGTTTAAGGTTCGCACCATTTCAAACGGATTATCTGTCACAATATCTGTTACAAAAGCTGTGTCATAAACTGAAGTGGGAGTGGTCGATAAAAGGCACTAACATAAAGGGTCATCTTGAAAGTTTAAATAAGCTAAAGAAATACCTCTTGTCAGCGTTACAATGCGTCATATTTTGTGGGAGGGAGCCTTGTGTAATTACTATGAAACGGGACCAAATTTGTTTAAGTGATAACGTTTGTCTGTTAAGGCAGAATGTTATTGAATAGCACAGATTTGTAAGGGACGATGACCTTGCATCCTCTCATTATTACTTTCCTACATTTAAGTAGTTGACAGCTATTTACGCAGTTATTTCATGGCGACCAATCTATTTATAGGTCAGCCGAACGTTATGATGACCCAGCCGCAGGGCTGCCCTCCTGGCTACCCTGGGCCCCCGCAGCAGCAAGTCGGCGGAAACACCACCGTCATGGTGATGCAGACGTCACCAACTCCGGTGCAGTCATTTGTGGCACATATCGCTTTCGCTTGTGTTGTGTATTGGTGCTGCGGATGGATCTTCGGAGCCATTGCATTCATCTTTGCCAGTAAGTTTACTTGGCAATCTGTGACTGCATTCCTCATTTGTCAAATTTGAGCTCTTTTACCATAAACAATAATGCTGTTGTGAAAAATTAAGTGTTGTTTGCCTTGATGGTTAATTATCTCAACAAATTCAATAGCCTTACATGGCATCGTAATTTTGAACCCCTGCACCTGTGCAACATCACAATCGTAAATTTTAGGAGGAAATCTTTTCATCATCTAGACCACAGTTTAATGAGAAACTTGATGTTTCAGTTGTTGGTCAGGATCGGGCCAATACCGGGGATGCTGAAGGAGCACGCGCCATGGGACGTGCTTCAATGGGCGTGTCCATCGCTGGACTCGTCATCGGCATCCTCCTCTACATCGCCATCATCGTTTACTACGTGGTGGTCGTCAACGAAGTCGTTAACAATGAACTGAATAACGGTAACAGTGATTGGAACGGCGGTGTGAACGATTTTAACAACGCCGTCAATGATTGGAACAACTAAGGTTAAAGGGTGTTCAATGTTCACGGTTCGGTTTAGGTTAACCCCTTGGTTGAATGAAAAAAAACTTATTTGGGTGGTTGTTGTATAAAATACCTTGATACCTAGATACATGAATTAAATGTTTCCATTTTATTTGTAGTTCTTTAACATACATCCACTTAAGTTGCATGCTTAGAACCAAAGCTGTACATTTCTCTTATATTCTGTATTGTTTTTCATTCCAAAAGCTATAAGCTTCCATTGTTAACTTTTGTGTACCATTTTCACAATAGTTTTGATGATTGTATATATTTTTCAAACACTCAACTTTCAATGTGTCAGGTTTTTTTACACAGCCTTATAATAATTTGACTGCTATCAATTAATGTTTTTGTAATAGTGATGAATTGGTGCTTCTTGTAAGGCCTTGTTTGTTTTCCATGTTCTCCTAATTTGCCATATTTGAATCAAAATTTCATTGGTTTGATTTTCTCTGGCATTATTATTTGTAATCAATGAAGCTGGGGTTGAATCATTAATATTTGTACATGTTTAGTCTGCTGTGAAAAGATAGTAGCAATGGATGATTTTTTTTCTATTTACATCATTATGAGACGTTATAAATAAACCAAACATAGCTCATGGTTGACGCTGAGCCATTCCAAGATGTAAAATGGTCAGGTAATTTAAGGCCAGGTGTTATTTGCGCGTGCGTAATTATTCAGACCAATTTTTTCTTATTTGCGTGTATCTAATTACGTTATCAGTGTGATGCTATCAGGTAATTATCGATGCATTAGTGTTCTGTTATCAAGAGCGTATGACCGAGTCCATGGCCAACAGCGGGAATACGAATTTGAGCAATATACATCACCACAAAGAGACCTCCTTTTAAAACAGTATTGTATTTTCCTGGTACTTAGGACAATACATTCAAATCCAACATTTGTGCTTGAATGAAGCAATATGTTTGAAATGTGTTATTTAACAGCACCGTTATTACTCGTAGCTGGGGCTGTCCATCCTGAATTTGGTCTCGATACGCCATGAATCAAAGATTAATTTTGGTTTACGAATAATCCAGGAATGGTTAATTGGCTACCGTTAATGGATTACAGCGAGGTGGTGGATATGGTATCTCGTCTTGCTCATTTCATTGCTGTTTGAAAATTGACATTTCCCTTTGATTTATTCGCCTCTTAACTAAATTATTGACCAAAGGTATTTTCCCGCAATCATGATTCTTGTTCACTGAAATAGATGTTACATGGAATATGAACACTTCCGCGGAGTGGTACTTGGACAGGATTCATCTTCGCGCTATTAACTTTAAGACTTATGGTGATGAAGGTTTGAATGTGGGGGTAATTTCAATACGGGCACGATTACTAAGCGGGAGGAGTTGAAAAATAACTGTACATGCGGTGAATTAAGAACGTTTGAGTGAGCTGCGAATATGTCGAACATGAGCCAGTAAATTCGCTATTGAGCGTGCAATATTGGTGTTTTAAATACATGAAGCTGTTTCATGTCGAGTCTGATAGTCTAATCATCGGGCCAAAATGCACCTTTCAACCGAATCCTTTCTCATCTGGTTACCTCCTCACAGTTCCGTGAGCTTCTAATGAAGATATGTTGAACGCGAACCCCGGAATAGACTAAAACTATGACCTAATATATACGCCAATTTCTCTATTGAGCACCAAATTCACATCCCGTTGTCCGATTTTTATTCGCCGAGACAAAATATCAAATACAACCATGAGATCCATTGACATATACATAATGTTAAGATCATATACAATATATATATACGTATATAAACATATATATATGTAGCGTGCGAGTGGTTTCTAAAACAGCGAGTGGGGTAAATCTAAAACTTGAACTGTTGAACTCGCTTCGCCCGAAAAAAATACACAGATTGTATGGAGCCAAAAGTAGATTTATTCCATTTAAAAGCACAACACCAAATGCGTACGAGGTAGGCTATGCTAAGAGCAGTTCCCTGCTCTCAAACATGCAAATATTACAAAAAGTCCCTCAAATGGAAGTTACCAACGGTTAAGGTGAAAATAATCCCAAGTCCAACTAAATCGGACGCTGGAACCACAATCACAACAACAACAAAGCCACCTCGATCTCTTCGCTGCGGAAGATGCCACAGCTTATATATACAAGGTCACGTGACCACGCTGTTATCAATGCGAAATGTTAACATGATAATAAATACATAGACATAAAAATATTATACAAGTTATACATTATATAAAAACACAGCAAACATCAATATACATAGGAAACAACAATATACCTACACAGGAAACATCAATATAAAAGTACATTAAGATACAAGTGAAACAAATGCACCAAATATCTCACCCATCATTAACTGCGCGACTCAGACCCCCCACCTAGAGCGGGAAGCAGTTAGGCGCGAAAACCCGCATCTGCCACATATATATATATATATATATATATATATATATATATATATATATATATGTATATATATATATATATATATATGTATATATATAGATATATATCTATATATATATTTCTATATATATATATATATATATATATATATATATATATATATATATATATATATATATATATATATGTACATATGTATATATATGTAGATTTATATGTATGTGCATTCATATATACATACATATATATACATACATACCGCCTATTAATATGAATCGAGAATCAAATACAATATTCAGTGAATCCAATGGCATATTGAAACCCAACACCTTAGAAAAACCTCACATGAATGCCTTCTCCTTCTAAGCTGTGTTCCATACATTTCTTCTAAGCTGTGTTCCAAAATCTCATGTTGGGACATAAAAAAAAATCTCATGTTGGGACATCATTTTCTCCTTTGAGAGCGAATTCACAAACGTTGTTTACGCTTTCAGGGTTCAGCGATCAGCTCCTACTGACAAAATTTTCGGTCGCTTTTGGCCTCGTGTCAAATAAAGCGGGAAATATGTTGAGTACCCACAAACAAATAACGCAACCGTTAGAAATAGTTCAGGCGCGATATCATGCTTGGGTGGGGCGATTGCTCTCTGATATGGATCTTCCTTTCCATCGCTATTTGTCACAGCGCGAATCGGGCTGACGATGTTGGCTTTGGCGTGTTTCCCAAAAGGATTGTTAGTTGTATTGCTACAACGCAATGCGTTAAATACTTGGTAGTGTTTGATTCGTAAAAATGTTCTACTTTATTTTATTTAAAAGAAGTTGAATGTTACGTGGGATCACAGCAGAATATATTTTATCGGCTTTCTTTGTATATCAAATCATGTCATTCAAAAACCCTTTTACCAGTAAATTTCACATACAATTTAGAATAAACAATACGTTGAATTATAAAGAATTGTGAATGATCTATGGTCTTAGGTTGATGACAATCATATATCCGTTCCGATCTCAAAACTCGAGTGGACATAAGCATTTCATGCCAGGACAAAACTATTGTCATAATACGAAAATGACAAGCGTTCCGCTGTTTCTGCGACGCCTCTCTATCCAGGATTTAATGTGACAGACTTAATTTTGATCCTTGTACGAACTGGATTCTTTTGCATAACCTGTACCTTTAATTCTTATCAGAAACGATTATCAACTAACTGCGGGAGTCTCTGTTGAGCGTGTAATACGCCTGTGTAATGGGATAACCTAGTCAAGGTCCCCTAGCCTGATGGCTGCGGGCGCTGTTAACATGTTACTGATATTCAATAGTCTCGCCTTCAGTCTAGGCAAGCTTAATGTCTTGAACTGGACGGGCATCCCAGATTTGGGATGCTCCAATCACAAGCCGTCTCTCTCGGTCACTCTCGGGTACTTTTGAGTCGTTGTCTCTCATTGGTCAGTTCTACACGTTCCGAACCAGACGAGTGATTTTTATGAGCCGGGCACACATTCTACAACACTCCGATTTGTTGTTTCACGCTGAGTGGCACCGTTAATCACACAGTCGGTGAGAGAAGTAGACACACACATTGTTGGTTCTTTTAACTGAGTGGCTTGGTGTGGTGCCCGAAAACTTGAGGGACGCTAATCATACATGGTGTTTAGTCTATTAAGTAAACATACTATCGTGCTGGTTCTTTTAACTGCAACTGACTATTACGTAAACATACTATCGTGCAGCTAAGCATTAAAACGCTTGTTGTGGTGCCAATTTGAACTTTTGAGACGCCCCATAATTGTTCTCATTGGACGCAGACCAATACAATGTCCAAGACGTCACATAGAACCGAGGGTGCGTATCACATGCCAGTTTCATGAGCCAGACACGCGCAATTAAGGTCAATCCGGGTCACAACCTTTGCGTTGATTGGTCACGAAGATTAACGAACGTGTCTAATGAATATTCGGACGCGCCAGTTTAAGCCCTTATCTTGTCGTAGACTCTAAAGCGAGAAGCGTAGCGGAACCCCTGGAGTCTGGGACGCAGACTAGGGATGACCCAAAGAGTGTCGCTTTCATTTTCATGACGCATGATAGAGGCAAATGCCACATTTCCTCTCATCCAACTACGAGCTTGCGCTGAAACTTACAGACACAGATAGGGTGAGAAGCAGAAGTCCCAACTAAGTTTAAAACACAGGACCGCGCAAGGAAAACGCCTTACCAGCAACAGCCGAACGGCATGTCCCATACCCCACTGACAACTCATACGCACTTTCCTGAAAAGAATCTTCGATTTCAAAAGGTTCGCCCCGTCACTTTATGTTGTCTTTTGGAGCGAAGTTTCTTGCTGACTATTGCGCTTTCACTTCTCTGTCATCAACAGGTATGTGATCAAAATACACCCCACCCATCCTAAGACTGATTGAAAGGTAAGTGTTGTTCGTTTATATCTGTGCAATACTGATAAGTAGTCAAAAGTGTCAGCCATAGCCCCACATATAACGATTAACGGGCGGGATACTGTGAGTAAACCCGAGGTAGAGATACACAGGTCCCGCAGGAAACACGCTCGAAGAAAGTGAAGAGCGGTTGTTCGCTCTCTTTTATCAGCACCACAGCAAATTCTACATTATTAATTGTCATTTCCGAATATATATATATATATATATATATATATAGATATTTATATACTTGTATATATTTACTTATATAGATAGATATGTATATATATATACAAATATATATATATATATATATATATATATATATATATATATATATATATATATATATATATATATATATATATATATATATATATATATATATAAGTGTGTGTGTGGGTATATGTGTGTATGTGTCTATGGCTAGAATTTCTTGTTTGTATGCATATTTTCCGCACCCGTAGGTTTACTTGGTAGGTAAGTGGCTTCCTTAGGTACCAAATAATAAGCAATTATGTTGAACAGCACGTTGAGACGAACAACGTACTATATAACATTTCCTATAAATACGCTTAAAGACTCCTCCATTGTGCATCACATAGATCAGTAGATGATGGCGTGTGGATTAACCCCCATGTATAATTTAACATTGACCTTTGAACTGACAAAGATTATATCGAGCACCTGTTCGTCTTTCACTGATTTGAAGTCCCATGCTTACGTTGGGTCTGGGGTGACTAACACTTACATCAATTGCTAAGGACGGTCGCATGTATCTTTCCTACACATTAGACTTGACCTTAAGTCTAGACAAAAAAAGTTCATACTAAACGCTAAAACGAACTTTCTCATATTTAATTCAATGATATCAAAATTATGATGGAAAAACATTGAGTTGTCATTTCTACCACATAGAAATATGCCGGGTCTGAATGGAATTGTTGGTCGTACTCATCTTTCGTCGTCTTCAAGAACGTTTCCAGACGGGCTTGGTACCGTCATCATTGACTTGGTGTCGGTGTTGTTTTGGGGCCTGGTATCACATTGATTTCTACGATGAGGTAGCAGGTGGCCGGTAGTAAGGCATACACCCTTGCCATGGTTTTCTTGGCGTCGGTTGCCAAATCGTCCACATATTCCTTATTTGTTTAGATTGACTTTCCTGTGATCAGCCAAAAGGTGATCACACCAGATTCTCCACCAATTTTCACCATGCAGTACGGAGTTGGCCTTCCAACTTGGTCCGTTCGAGGGTGACCTTAATTGAAAATCATACAGGCGGATGTTAATTGTTATGTGAAATTATGGGTTTGGAATGGTAACTTCAAAGGGCTCTACTTGCTTCACCGGGACTATTTGGAAACTGACCCGTTAGTTTAGTGCTTGAGGGGCTGGGGAATAAATGAATCCACACTGGTTGATGACAAGTATTGTCAATACTCAAAATCTAATTGATACGTACGGTCACAGTAATATTTCCTGATTTGTTGCAAACCACGATTGTGGGCATATTTGCCGGATCAGTTGGAGAATGCATCGCTGGGTTTAGCAGCTGGATAACAACATATCTCAAAAGTCTGAAAAACTTTCGTGTGTCCCTTCCAAAGCTTACTGTCGATCGATGCATGGCATTTGTTTGCTATACATAGTGCGATCGATGCGCTTCTTTTTAAAATGTCATGTATTTATCAATGTCCGAAAAAAATGTGATGTGATGAAACCAAACAAATCGCAAGGTTTTACACGCTTAAGGTATCTGATTCGAACTGTGGATATTTACATTGCGTTGTAAGACGTTTACATCCTGTAGAGCTAGTTAGGGCGCTTTGAGCTTCCCTTCAGAACTCAACCTCAACATTCGGTCAGCTGGTTCGTCCCAGATGCTGTCCAGCATCCAACGCTGGCGCCTTATAACACATACTTGTTGGTGTACCATTACACCCTATGTTAACCTTACCTTCCAGCATCCATTATAAATAACATCCATTACAAATAGCATCGGAATGCAAAAACGTTCAATAGAGACTCAAAGCGCTCTGGTCCTCACGACGTGTGTGTAATTGGCGTGCGAGGTATTTTATGTTTCTAATCCAGTGGAGCCTTCCTCCGTAGCGCTATTGTGAATTCGCATTTAGCCTCAGGAACGTTGGTGCTGAAGCCCGGTCTGGGCAACAGGTCCATGTGGGCGATAGAATAAGGGAACTGTCCCAGCATCTCAATCGTCCTCATCATCACCCTCGCGTTATCATCTTGTCGGTTCCATCACGCGTTTGTTATCGCATCCCTACAGGAGGGCATCTGTGGTCCAGGCCTAACTTGCTTTATATATAGGACCAAGCGGTCCATGTTGGTCGTTGGGGCAAAGCGTCTTACTGGGTTCCATTAACACCCAAAGGTTGCAAGATCTGGTCAGTTACACTATTTACTGAAGCGCATATTGCGTCCATTTAATTGTTCAGAAAAATCTACTACCTGTCAGCACCCCTTCGTAGCAGTCGTATGGAATGACATACTTCACTATTACATATTATATGCGCCGGAGCGAGAGAGAAAGCGAGAATTATTTTGTTATATGTATGTATATAAATAGATATATATCCATATATATATGTTTATATCTATATTTATATACATGTATTTATATATTCATATCTATATACATATATATATATATATATATATATATATATATATATATATATATATATATATATATGCATATATATATCGAAAATATATATATATATATATATATATCACCCCACCCCCACCACCCATCATTCTTCATCCCTTTGTAGTACCTTACCAGAGCACCATGGATTCCAACCAACCCCGCTTTGAGCCATACAACGCCGGCTATGACAAGCAAGCAGGTACAGCAATTGTATAAATAACTGGCGTAGGCATAAATATATATATATATAAATTTATATATATATATATATATATATATATATATATATATATATATATGTGTGTGTGTGTGTGTGTGTGTGTGTGTGTGTGTGTGTGTGTGTGTGTGTGTGTGTGTATATGAATATATACGGAGCGAGAGAGAAAGAGAGAGTATTTTTTGTTATATGGATGTATATAAATGGATATATATCCATATATATATGTTTATATCTATATTTATATATATGCATTCATATATTCATGTATATATACATATATATATGTATATATATATATATTATATATATATATATATATATATATATATATATATATATATATATATATATGCATATATATATTCGATATATATATGTATATATATATATATATCCCCCCCCCCCCTATCATTCTTCTGCCCTTAGTAGTACCTTGCCAGAGCACCATGGATTCCAACCAACCCCGTGTTGACCCACACAATGCCGGCTATGACCAGCAAGCAGGTACAGTAATTGTATAAATAACAGGCGTAGGCATTAAGTATCAGTTGAGGGCTTGTCAAAATGTATTCTTGTATCACCTTTATCAATTCTCTCGCGAGAAACTTAATATTTGATAACTTTCTTTTACTGACACAAACAAGACACAAATGTATATGCAGGGATGGAGATGTGTTCCCTTGATTTTTACGTTAAATCAAATGGTTTATATGACCTCTTATCCATCACAATTTCTGTTACAATAGCTGTGTCTTAAAAGTTGAAGTGGGAGAGGTCGATAAAAGACACTAACATGAATTATCATCTTGAAAGTTCAAATTATTACTATGAAGCATGACCAATGTTGTTTAAGTGAAACTTTTCGGTCTGTTAAGTCAGTAATGGCACCAGAGATTTGTAAGGGATAATGACCTAGACACTGCGTTTTTGACCCCTAGATGTTTGTCCTGTAGAGTGATGTCTATCTACAGATTTATGTATGACTGCTTCACTCGTGTATACACTGCATTGATTCATATTATCTCGTTAATATTCTTGAATATTAAATATGTTTCCACTAGTCAAGTATATTGTTAAAAAATGCATGCTCTCATTATAACTGTCCCACATCTAACATAGTTCACACATATTGACGCACTTATTTAATGGCGGCCAATCTATTTACAGGTCAGCCGAACGTTATGATTACCCAGCCGCAGGGCGGCCCTGGTGTCTACCCTTGGCCCCCACAGCAGCAAGCCGCCGGAAACACCATCGTTATCACGTCACCAACTCCAGTGATGTCATTTAACCCACATTTTGCTTTCTCTTGTTTTGTGTATTGGTTTTGCGGATGGATCTTCGGATCTATTGCATTCATCTTAGCCAGTAAGTTTAGATGGCAATCCGTAATTGCATCCTTCATTTGTCAAATTTGAGCTCTTTTACCATTATCAATCATGCTCGCTGTGGAAAATTAAGTATTAAGAAATCAGAAATTATGTTTCAGTTGTTGGTCAGGATAAAGCCTATGCCGGGGATGATGTAGGAGCACGCGCCATTGGACGTGCCTCAGTGGGCGTGTCCATCGCTGGGATCATCGTCGGAATCGCTTTCCTTATTACCATTCTCGTGATCTAATCCAACGGCGTCGTTAACAACGAACAGACCCACGTTAACTAAGGCTTCCATGCTGACAGGGACTGGTATGACGCTGTGCACGAATTTAACAATGGTGATTGGAGCAAATAATGTGATGGAGTGTTCAATGTTCACAGTTTGATTTGGGTTAACCCCTTGGTTGTCTGCAAAAACGTATTTGGCCTGTTATTGTAGACAATGCCTTGATGAGGGAATTTAATATCTCTATTTTATCATGCAGTTCTTTAACATACAACACTAGCGCTATCATCCACTTATCTCAATATGTTTCATACTCAGAACCATGCTGTACACTTTTCATGTATTCAGTATGGTTTCTGATTCCAAATGCTATTAGCTCCCAAAGTTAACTTTTGTGTACCTTTCACACAACAGATAATTATATATATTTTAAATATTCCACTTTTCTTACAGAGCCTGATAACATTTTGACTGCTGTAAATTATTGTTTTTGTAATAAGGATGAAATTGGTGCTTATGGTATGGCCGTAATTGTGTTCAATGTTTTCATAATTTGCCATATTTGAATCAAACTTTTTATCTGTGGTTATTTAAGATGTTTGGTCTGGGTTTATGTTCTTGTTAATTTGTTTCTCTGGAATTATTATTTATAAGCCATAAAGCTGGATTTAAATGATTAACATGTGTTCGTTTTGTAAACCGAAAGTACTATTGCTAATCTATTTCTGTTAACAGCATTTGTAAACTATGCTCCTTAATAATTGGAGTGACGGGACGTTACTAATAAGATTGATATTGCTCGCGATGGATGCTGAGCCATTCCAACATGTAAATGGTCAGATAATACAAGGCAAGGTGCTAGTTGCTCATGCGCAATTATTCAGACCATTTTTATCTTGTTCGTGAGTCTAAATTTTGTTTTCAGGATGCCGTAGTATATAAACGAGCGTTTCTGGGACACTTTACTCCTGGAAGCTACTATTTAACTTTTTTAGCCTCTACAGGTATCAATACAGTGCACGTCTAGGACACTTGGCTCATTTGACCTCTTGAAGCTACTATGTATCTTTTAGCCTCAACAGGTATCAATACAGTGCACGTCTGGGACACTTGGCTCATTCGGCGCGACTTTCGCAGCTACAGGATAATACACCGACACGCTACCCTCACAATCGTGGGGGTGTATCTCTCAATTCTCTTATATTGGTAACACTATTAGAGGATTATGTTGTATTATTTAAATGACAACAAAGAGGCAATGCGCATGGAATCTAATAGGAAAGACTGTACTTTTCACCAATTGCACATCTGCAACTGACTATAGCAAGTTACACGCCTACAACTGCGCCAAGGCAAAAAGAACTGTCTGCAAATCTTGTGGCATCGGGGTAACAAATACCCTGTGTCTATGTATGACCTGCGGCTACGATAGGAAGAATCACATATTTTGCTATTAGGCTATAAAGGCGGTGCCGGCGTAACTAGGTTACAAATATGACAACGTGGTTTTCCATTTAGAGATTAGAATCTTGATGGTAAATCATGACCAAGCACAATGAACGCGCCAATGTCGCCCAGGCACTAGCACTCAAACGAACCTGATTAAAATCCCTATATCCAAATTCTTGGAAGAAGATTTACGCTCTAGAAGTGGAGTTGAGCATCGCCCAGCAGCCAGTCAAATCGCACAGGCAACTGGCTCAAGAAGTCAAACTAGCTATTCTAGTTAAAACCGGGACAAAACCACCATACGCACGGTCATGGGCGAAAGAAAGACAAAAAATATTTTTTTCTTTATAATAATTCTCATTTGATGCTGTCAGCCGCCGAGGTCTCTGTACCTGCGGTTAAAGGTCAAATACAATGATTTCTTTTAATCTATTTTTCCAAAGTTCTATGTTTTAAAAGGGTATCGTAACCAAAATAAGGTGACAGCGCGCTTTTTTTCTTTTAAATTTCCACGTCGAATCTGTCAATATATCGCTCGGTAAAATTCGTGAATTTCCGGACAGTGACGCGAACATTCATTCTGTTTCCAAAAGACAGCAAAATGCGCTGCATATGGGTATCGAAAGTCAAGTGTAAACACTGGAGACCTACCCTTACGACAGTTCTATATTCTGATCATTTCGAGAGTGGTGCTTATGAGACTGACCCAGAGCTGCTCAAAAGTCTAGGATTTCGTAAGAAACCTAGGCTCCGAAAAGAAGCTATACCGACTCTCTTTAGCCACGTTGGAGTTGATGACAGTCAAACTAAGCGACGGAGTGCCTCGGAGAAAAGGCAACGACAACAGGTGAGATCTGTTGGCTGAGCCTTTAGGCTAGTCCTGATCTGTATACTTATGTAGATGTTGATGAATTTATCACCAAGTTGCCAGTATATTAATCCATCTGTTTCTCGTCATGCAGGTAGTAAATGAAATGGTATTGAGGGCAGTGGTGAATCACAGACTGAGGTGTCACAACACCCAAGCACTGCCGTCCTAGGTGAAGAAACCAAAGAAATAACTTATTTTGAAATTCGTTTGTGTATATTTGAATTGGGGTTGTATAAAAGTTTAGCAGATTTGTGTAGTGACAGCGGTAATGTTCTTTGTAGAATTATGTGCTCAAGTTTTAATTCTTACTTAGCAATATGTTATCAACCTGCTATATTAATATATATATATCCAGATAGCTCCTAGCAGTTACTCACTTCAATGAAAATTCGAACAGAGCTCAAGCCATCACTCAAGGAGGTCAGTCCCAATAGAGAGTGTCCTACCCCAAAGCCAGACAGGGAGACCCAGTTATCAAGCCTGTCAAGTACCAATTTCTTTTGGTGTGTATATGTATTAATCTAAAATGAAACACATGTTATTTTGACATTTTTACCGAAAGCTAAATAAGTTTCATGTGCACAAACATTGTTACCCAATTCAATATGGGCATATAATATAACTAACTTATTATATGACTATCATAAAATATGAATAACGTTGATTTGCTTCAGACTATGTACATCATTTCATTGCTGAGGTGCTTGATCTCAGGCAAAAATACCCAAGGTACAGACTTGCTGAGGTCCTTGCCGAGGACAGGACTGTCCCACCACCTATTGCCTCCCAGTACGAGAAGCCTGAAAAGGATCTTCTCGTAGGTGCTCACAGGTGTCGATTCAACCTGACCAAGAAATCTTCTTCCGCTCCATTGTAGATAACCCGGGTGAGGAAAGGACTCTCTAACAGCTGTTACCACACAGGCTGCCAGCACATTTCTGTTTCTTTTGCCCAGTCTGTGCCATATCCAGAATGTAAACTGGAGGTAGGCTAGATACCTGAATAATCTGAAGTAATATGTCAATTAGTTGTCTATGGTTTTGAAATAAGTTGTATAGTTAAAAAAAACAATTGTCATTTGTCAACCGTTCCCTCACTTTATAATTTTATTGTAAGCTCTGCTTTTGGATTTCATGTTACTGGTGTTATTTATTATTGGCTATGTGAAATATATTGTAGTTTATCAATATGAACACTGAATATTTTACACAGCGGGATTGATGTTCCCTTAGCAATAAATATGATTGTTCAACCTCAAACTGTCCTTTTTTGTAGCAATAATGGCTAACTTACTCATTGGTAGAGACCTCATCTCCAACGGGTCCATCCATTTGAATAGATTCAAATTTGGACGCTTTTAGCTCATTTTTGTTCAGGCAGTTTGCCAGGAATCTGGGATGCTTGGTGATGCATGTCCATTCCTCCGTTATAGCCATCACTCTCTCCAAACTTCTGCAACACACTCTGGCTGTGTCCATTGGGATGCAGTGATGACAGCTACACCTAAGTTAGAGAAATAATTAAAGAGTCATTGTAATTTTGTATTTGTGGTACAATGAATGAATGTAAAAGGGAAAATACTTTATATACCTGCATGCAAACATCTGTCCACAAAATTAAATGTGCTGAGGGTACAAAGACAAAGCTACATTCACTAGCCAAGTACTATTTGTTGTAGTAGTTAGGTCTGTCAACATACCATCCTCAACTTACAGAATGTGTAATTTTATTGGGTAACTGATACTAAAGATTATTTTTTACCAGTTAACATAGTTCAATAAAGCTTGGGAAGGGTATTCTCAAACTCACCATTCGTCAAAATCTTTTGTGGATTCTTCATCCGAAGCGGACTCTTGAGTTAGAGCTCCCGGTGTCATTTCGAAGTGTGACTTGGATGATTCAACTCCTGCCCGTATTGGCTCAAATAAATAGTCATGGACATAATTTGCCCCAATATTATGCTATAGGGCCTCGTAAACTTCATCAGAAGACGACATGTCTTCATGTAAATACGGTGTAATCTTAAAATCCAAACATTCGCTTTTCGCTTCGCTCGCTCGCTTGCTGTCAAATTCTCTTGGAGGCCGCGCAGCAGGTATGACGTCACGCAACCTGCCCCTAGCGGCCAACTGAGGCAAAATGGCATCGAGAAGATGGCTTCGTATTTTCCTCAGAGTGGAACCTTATTGGTGGATTTTTAGCAGTTATTCATGCCGGTGCAATGAATAATGGGTCCCCTTTGGTAAATGTGTTATTAATCTCCATTTTGAAACACATAATAAAGAAATGAGGAAAATCGTTGTATTTGACCTTTAAGGCAGGGCATTCATGTCTAAGGTTAGTCTTCAGAAAGACACAATACAATATAAAAAAAACCCACTGAGGAGTGGTCTATGGACGCGCCCGAAAACCACCCACCTGAAAGGTGTCCGTGGACACGTTCATGCAAAATATCATCTGAGATTAAAGAACTTGACGGCATCAAATTTCAGATTGCACTCAGGGTGAAGCTTAGGAAGTATACTTGCGAAATTGTCACTGAGTATGTGGAACCATTACTAAGAACAAGCAAGAGGCACTGCTTAATCCCGACGAGATTGATGAGGCCCTGAACAGGTGCAGAGCTGATATACACAAACGTTTGGAAAAGTGGACGCAGAGAGCATCTGGCTGGGCGTTTGAAGAAGTTAAAACTCTGCTGCAGACTAACAAGCCAGAATGTAAAGGAATAGGTTAAATAGCTGTTCGTGTTGATATGCTACAGGAAGGAAAAACAAACTGGCACAAGCAGCTTCCAGTACCCTACATTATTTACACCTTTGAGGCCTTCACAGTCAAAATTGAAGGGCCTGCATTACACCTCACAAGACGCAAAACCCAGAAGACGGAACAACATGAGGGTATGTTGTGGTGAGGTGTGATGGCCATACCAACGATCTTGTAGTGCATAGAGCAGGAAGAGCGCAATATCAAAGCAGCTCTATCCAGGCCTACTGCTATGTGTATGACGCCAAATGACGTCACATCACGTCTCTTTTGGTCATCTGAGGGCAACTAGAATTCTGATATTTGGGGCTCAGGCTCTTGTGGGTGGACGGATTTACCTGTGACCATAAGTATATAGTTTTGTTGACATCCTGGAAAGTGTCCTTGGCATGTTCTTGGTGGGGGAACCTCTCAGTTTGTTTCTTAGTCTGTGCCGCTGCATCATGGCGTTAACGTTTGGCGTCCACTTCAGAGTTTCGGAACATGGAGAATATAAAGTTGCCCCCAGAGAACGCAAGGGCGTTGACAAGGGCACCTCCAACAGGCATTGCTATTGAGGCAATTGTGTTTACTTCATTATATCACCTGGTATAATTCCTTGTTCAATTAGCATGTCCTTTGTGACTATAGCTAGGGCTATGTCGGCAACAGCCATACCCAGGTTGCGTGGCATAAAGTCAAGCTTGGAGATTGCTCCACCCAGAGCCATCTTACCGAGCTTGGTGTAACCTATAGATATACCAGAAACAACTGCACCTTGGTATAGCGTGTTGACGAACATTTTTTCATCAGTACTTGGTGTTTTCAGGATTAACTCATTCATTGTAGAACAGATCCTTTAGATGTACGACCTGGCTTGACAGTTTAGGCCGACAATAGCGGCAGGGTCCGGGCCCGGCGGGGGGGGGGGGGGGGCACTTAATGGTATAGAGGTAGTACATATGTGCCGCGCGACGGGGTATGTTTTTTCGGCCTCTTGACTTGTACGACGGGTTTTTTGGCCTCATACTTGTACGACGGGGTATGTTTTTGAGCTTCAATCTGTACGAGGGGTTTTACATTCGCCTAATACCTTGTACGACGGGGTATGCTTTTGGCCATTTTGACCTTGTACGACGGGTACGGGTTTTCGAGGTCCCGCGGCACACCCCTATCCAGAATAAGGCCCGGGGGTCCGGGGTGGACAGGCTAAAGGGGCTGTGTGTTTTGGAATAAAACCTGTACAACCACTAGTTCAAACAACCCGAAGCCACTGTCAACCAATGGGTGCCCATGTAGCCGCCGGCCAAATATGACGAGGTGAACTGCAGAGTGCGCGTCATGCTAGCACCTAGCCGAGTCTCGTATTGCACATACAGCTTGGTGATCTCTTCGTCTGACCTTAATTCAGTCTGGTCAATTGTCAGACGTTGCGTACCCAGGTACTGACGGCCCCAACTACCCGCTATGACAGCAGCAAGTCTATCTATAAAACCGACTGTCAGAGGTGTCCGCTGTGACCTTGTCTTCTACCTCAGTTTCATCCTTGTCTCCTGTCCCAACCCGTATCTTTATCATATTTCCGTCATCCGATTTGTCAATGCCCTGATACTGGACGTTATCTCTCTCCTGCACGGTTTTCTATAGGTCGCCGTTACAGTGCTACACATCGTTGCCATCGATGGGCATGACTTTGTTGCCAGAAATCTTGATTGTCGCTTTCTAAACCACTGCAAGCCCCAGGTTTTGTACAACAATAGTGCTTGGGTTCTCAATAATAACCACAGACCATCGCACGCCCTTTACCACGATTTAGCTTGCGTCCAGAAGTACACGTCATGATGACAGTTGAACTATTACAAATGAATATCTAACCAGTCACATGTCAGAGTTTGAGAACCCAACATTTGATCTTCCTGATCCTCCCTGACCTACTACGTGGCAAGCCAAAGCGGTTCCATTTATAACAGGAACGACTTGAGGTGAGGGGCTGTCGGTTTCTGCTGTGTCTATTTCATGGGAAGGCGCAGCCACGTCGACATCAGTGCTGATGCCGTTATGCTGTTGCTCACTCACAATAGTTACCAGACTGTTGTACCCAACTACTTGGCCTACTCAGAGGAGCATGTTGCTTAGCGCCATGTTAAGCCCAATGCCAAAGACAAAGCCAACCTCGGTACTACTTTATTGCAGGTGGGAGGACAACAGTGCTTCCAATCACATCTTTAATGTTTGCCAAGAACTGCTTCACAGCGTCGAACGCAGTTCCGGTACCAAGGATGCGGCTACGAGTCTGACCCCAGAGGTGTCCAGATATAGGTGCTGTCATTAATGCGCTCAATGCCGGCCTGTGTTAATCCCTCAGACCTGTCCAGGATGAAGATGCTTCAGGCCTTGTCTGCCTCAGACCCCTGTGCTAGGGTTAGAACAGCGCCAATTTGCTCGCATGGACAAACCCTGGCTTTTTAGCCTTTTCCACCTCAGAGTCCACGCGTGTAGGTTAATAACGGACGTCTCGGCCTGAAACCTTGACGACGCTCCCGCAGCCAGACGCATCATGTGCACAGAGCCATCGTTGGCAGCCGCTGCCTTCTGCCTCCAGTCCGTGGTCCGAGGTACACCAAACTCGCTACAGAGTCATGATCGTATGAATTGTCACAGGGGTCGTGGGCATGGTCCTGGGGTACAGGCACTTGTAGTTCTGCCAGTAGGCGCCGCACTGTGTAATAAACGTGAAAGGTGTAGAGAGCTTGGATGAGGGGATCCACGGCCTCGAGATGGTCGTGGGATGACACGCCGCAGCCTGTGCTCGTACACCACACTGCAGAGTTTATCTGGTTCTGACAGAACTGCATTGGCTTTGAAACCCAGGCTTGCACTGTCTTATCCGCAGTCACCGGCGGCATCTTTTAATAACTGAACACCATAGGAAAGTTTCCTCTGATAGTTCCGCCACTGTGAACAACTTGAATGCTTGGTTTTGTTAAGCCTTCTGCCCTCTCATGGGCCGGATATACCCCGGGTGCTTTAAATGTGACGTTACAGTGAAACAGTTAAATACGTGTATTATATACCAAACTCTGACCAATGTACAAAAAGGCTAAGCTGTGCCCCTGCAAAATGTAATTGGCAACACTGCAGGTGATCTATTTGTATGCCTCAGGTCAATTACGTATACTGTAGGCTGGTACAACCTTGAATCAAATGAGACCATTACATGGCAGTCAAGTGCTGCAGGAAAAGGAAGAGGTGCCCATTTAAAACCTGACCTCTGGAATTTCAAACTTCTGCACAACGCTTCTTGAAGTTATGGGCTTTGAGGGTGGCCTTTGGTGATATGATAACCGCGAACATCGCTAATCCTGTCTTAAAACATGTTACTAACGGAACAGTGAACGAGTTGAAGGTTCAGTTAAGGGATAATAAGGGACGGTGCTTAGACAACCACGACCTTTCTGTTAGCGTTGTTCTTAAATGTACAAGATTATCTATGGACCAAGACAAAAAGCGGAGAACACTCACCCCGACCTCGCTGAATATGTAAAAAAAATCCTATGTTGATGCGCTACACAATCAGCCCGCAGTTCCGACACTGAAGCCCCTCACTACTATATAGGGCAGAAGAAAGAGGGACATAGGTTTATGGAAGGCACGGGTGGTCATTTGGTGATAGTGCCTCTAGTGTTGAACATGGGCCGTGTTTTGCGTATAGGGCTATCAAATAGTGTTATGGGATGGCCTGTCTAGGTAGAACGATTGTTGTTAATCGTGTCCCAAAGAGCAGTTATCATGTAACCAAGCCAAGGAACGACTATGTTGGCATTTGAATATTCCATACCTCACCAAGTTGGCTATATGTAACACAATCAGTTTCAGAACACCTGGAGACACTTCCCATACATCTAAGTCAGTAGTTTCACTTCTTATTGAACCCTGTGAATCCATGGCACTCCTATCAGTTGAATGAGATCAGCCTAAATAAGCAATACCTCGATAAAGAGATAACTCAGTAGATACGGTAGACACTGCTTTAGTTACTCTTGGTATGTGTCTTGGCGCAGGTGGCAAATGTGTAATGTCTACAGTAGTTGCCATTCCTATTGGTTTTGGTGTTACTTAGGCCGCTTGTGAGGATGCTTGGAATCACCTGAAAATTTATCAGCCGGTGACTGACCATCAAAAAACATGATCAGATCCGCGTTCCGACGTGGAGTAAATTGAATACCATTGCTGACATCTGTCATATCCTATTAAACTCAATGGCATCTGTCATATCCTATGAAACTCAATGGCATCTGTCATATCCTATGATACACTATGACATCTGTCATATCCTATGATGCTCTATGACATCTGTCATATCCTATGATGCTCTATGACATATGTCATATCATATGATGCTCTATGACATCTGTCATATCCTATGATACTCTATGACATCTGTCATATCATATGATACTCTATGACATCTGTCATATCCTATGATACTCTATGACATCTGTCATATCCTATGATACTCTATGACATCTGTCATATCCTATGATACTCTATGACATCTGTCATATCCTATGATACGATGCTGTTTGTTTGATTGATTCCAGTGCAGACAATGAGTCGGAGAAGATTACATAACGTTGCTCGCGAGATTGGCCAATAATTCCCATAGCTGTCGTGAGAGCCTTTTTGCTCGACAGGAAAGATGGATAAAATAGGGGGAATACGTGACACATTTGCCACCATTTGCAATAGTAGTTAGGTGGATCAAGTAAAAATACAATTTCAGTGAGGAGCGTTTCTTTCAATGTTTAATTACATCAGTTTTATGTCTGGTTTTGTTTACGGTTATTCGTATAAACTCTTACATATGCCTCTTGGAATTCACTTACAATGCTTCTTAATCAGTACTACCAAGGATATGGTTTTGTCAGTGTTTCTGTACTTGATCCTTTCCGAGTATGTCGTCCCTTAGACCAGACAACCTCGTGGTGTCGTCCCTTAGACCAGACAACCTCGTGGTGTTGTTTTGAGGATGTTATGATTTCGCGTCGTAACGAGAAGCCGGGGAACGAGGCTAATCCCGATGAGGAACAGGCAATCAGAATAACGTTCAGCAAGCAAAGCACTTTGGATACAACTGTTGTTATAATACTTGCAAGGAGTGCTTGATATCAGGCGCCTCCATACTCTCGCCATGTTAAATTATGCTTTTCGATGAGAGACTTTCTCAAAGAAAGCTGAGTGATATTGAGACACGGTCTTTTTAATCGCACGGCTGGCCGGCGATATGAGAAAAAAATCGAGTTTTTTCTCGAGCTCTGATTGGCTGAGAGGAGGGTGTCATGCGATGATGAATCGCAATATATTAGGAATGGGGAAGGTCCGAAACGCTCCGTGACAAAGCCTCAGAGCGTGATTTGGGACAGTCTCACATTTTTGTTAAATAAGAGGGAAGAGCAGATCCGAATATGAAAGAGCGCACATGAGATCGGCGAAGTCGCAGGATGACTTTCCGGTCAGCTCCACAATCCGTATTTGACAACAAACTAGTTGGACCATAAACGATGCATCCATGACTTACCATATGTTGCCCCAAACTAGTTTTGGAAGAATCAGAGACGACATAAAGGTCCTGCGTGTTGACTACTGACGGAGGTTTGATGAAAGTTTTACAATTGTGAAATTGAAGAACGGAAAGCCACAATTGTGGTGTAACTTGAAGCCCCTGTTGAGCCGGATGAAATGAAATGCTTTGCTTTCACCTACTGTAAGGTCTTATAGTCGCCTAAGGAAGGCTCTGCCAGAATAAATTACCAACAAATCGTGATTCGCTTCAGTCGCATATACTGGTCAGTTTGTTGAGGTATGTTGGCACTGTGTGGGTGTATTGGCCACGAAAAGGAAATCATGTAAGGTTCTTTATCACGTCACTGAACCCAAGCTTATTCTGCAGAACCCATGGGAAGGTATTCGTCATTGTAATACCCACTCAAGTGTTAGCCTGTGAGGTGGTACTGGGTTGGGGGTAAGGGAATAAGAAGGAAAGCATCAGCTATGTCGCTTTTAGCTAGGTTGAATTGGCAGTATGAGGAGTAGCACCGTGTGAAGCAGTATCCAACAGGTATTATACTCTCTTGTTGTTGTCTGTGAGCACCGTGTGAAGCAGTATCCAACTGGTATTATACTCTCTTCTTGTTGTCTGTGAGCACCGTGTGAAGCAGTATCCAACTGGTATTATACTCTCTTGTTGTTGCCTGTGAGCACCATGTGAAGCAGTATCCAATTGGTTTTATTCTCTCTTCTTGTTGTCTGTGAGTACTGTGTGAAGCAGTATCCAACTGGTATTATACTCTATTGTTGTTGTCTGTTAGGTCGTGCAAGAAACGGCTGTCTGTGCAGAAGTGCCGTCTAGGCGGATCATAAGTCATGATCATCGAGTATATTTCCTGTCTCTGCGGTATTGGGTGTCAACCTGTCAGCTTCCTGTCTTTATCAACTCTTTGATATGTTGACTGTATGTAAAGAGATTAAGTTGCTGTGGAGTGGTGGGCTGTAACAAGGTATGTTTCTGTTTGATCGACACCGGGGTTACGACCGAGTTGTGACCGAACAATGGCCTCTGCGCGCCCGGACTCGCACTGACTCATATTGGGGTTGCAAGCTGGTCTCTATACGGTCTCCATGATCTCTAAAACAATCTCTCTTGTCTCCATCACTCTCCATCTGTCTCCAATGCGGTGAGTTGCGTCATGAGTGGCCGATTGATTAATGATTCACTCGCCAAAGAACACTAACCTAAAGGTAGAAGAAATCTGTGCGAAGCTGAGAGGTGTCTTCAAAGCAACAATGAACATTCTGAGATGCTTTTAATCAGTATCAGAGGCCGTTCTTAGCCATTTTAAAATGTTGTGAGTACTTGTTGCTGTGTTGTTCAATGCATACAAGAGAATGAATTGATAAGATGTCCCAGGGTTCAGGAAGTTAAACTGATGAATTTAATGATATTTGCACCTGATCAGAAATAATTAATGGATACAACCGACAGCCAAACAGCAAGCGTGTACCATTGACCAATATTGATCCTGTTACCTTTGAAGTTACCACAGGCACAACCTTTAGCTAAAGTTTTGATTTTGAAGGTCGATCATATATCTGTGTATATATATATATATATATATATATATATATATATATATATATATATATATATATATATATATATATATATATATATATATATATATATATATATATATATATATATATATATATATATATATATATATATATATATATATATATATATATATATATATATATATATATATATATATATATATATATATATATATATATATATGTAACGCAATAATTCAAAATGATTTATCCGCTACACTAGCGGATTATAACACATCTCAGCTAGTATACTTATTCTCCCTCTAGACCTCTATGTAACCATTATTCCAGCCAGCCCTCCGAATACCTATATGGTCCTTACACAAATATGCCACTTTCTCTCGATTAATCATAGAAACCTAGTTCCCTTATATATCGATTGCTGTAGTTATATACATTAGCAGTTACACAAGGAGTATATATATGTCGTCTTATAACACGTCTGTCTATACAACCTTCCATTATAATAGATCAATAATGGCCAATGCGCACAATCAAGGTATTCCTGTGCGATGAATATACAAGGCATTTGTAATCAGAACTATATTGCTTCGGATGCAGCTATCACCTTACAGGCAGGCATTGAGTTGTGTAAGAGGCGTTACAGGCAGACTGCTATATAAACCTGCGGCAGTTGCCCCTACACGGTGCATAAGAGCTTCAGTTGATTAAATAGAATTACCGTTCGTCAACCATCGTCAACGTCGGCAGTATTTACACGTCATGGAAGGCACGTATTTGAGCAAGCTAAGTATCCCAGGCTACATCAGTAACGCCCCCTCCATTAACTGTCGAAGTTATCGATCTCATTTCCCATTCCACAATGAATAGAGGATTCCATACCTGCTCTGATATATAAAGAGAAAACCATCATTTGGCTCATTCAATTGTACATCCATCTAGTCATCATCCGCCTAGAAAGACCTATTTCCGTTTCGACATAAACTTTTACAATGACTTGGCTATCAACAACTGACGCTGAAGAAAGCGTGGATACCCGTAAATCTGGCTCCGACATCGGCACAGTATGGAAGAAGGGGTTGAGCTCCTTCGCCGATAGCGTCAGTATCGTGGGTTTGAAGCATGTGTTTAATGCCGGAGCTGGCCTTGTGCGTCGAGGAATCTGGCTGCTACTTGTTCTATGTGGTATTGCATTCATGGTTTATCAGCTGGAAAGCAGGATAAGTTACTATCTCTCTTATCCAACTAGTGTCACTTTAGAAATCATTCACCTCCCATCAGTACCATTCCCAACTGTGACTATATGCAGCGAGAACAGAGCGAGCAAACAAGCCTTATTACGAAGTGGTAAGTACCAGAGATAAATGTAATTAGTAAAATCTATATATGTCAAAACCTTGTACTTTCCTGAAATAACATTTATAATCATAATCGTGAAGTTAATCTATAACGCTAGCAGACCACAAAGATTGTGGTATCGTAGATTAAAAGAACATCTAAGTATGCTGGGTGATAGTAACAATTCGTGTAGTTGAGCAATATTCTATTTACTACATTTCTACCATTGTTATCACTATCTTGCTTATTAATTGCTCTCAGAAATTGTCCATCTAGTGTTATCTTTAGCAAAATATATATTTATTATCGGATGCTTTTATAGCTAGGCTCAATATCATATTTAACCATTATTAGCATTATTGAGCCGCACAGGCGTTTGTCATCTTTTTGTCACTAGCATTCCGTTTCTCCCAGAAAACACAATTTGTAGTTTTTTAATGTCCCCTTATCTTTGCAACTCGATCGTATTTGAACATCGGATTTTATAACTTAGTGTGACTGGTGTGATCATAACAAATTATGATAAATATAACTCAGTGTGGTCAGCGTTATTATAATAAATAATGATAAATATAACTAAGTGTGATTATAATAAATAATGATAAATATAACTAAGTGTGATTAGTGTGATTATAATAAATAATGATAAATATAACTAAGTGTGCTAAGTGTGATTATAATAAATTATGATAAATATAACGAAGTGTGATAATATTTAGTCAGCTAATGAAAAATCGGCATATTCACTTTATTTTTAATGTCGCAGAAATCGACGACATCATTAGAGTGGTGTTTGCTCCAATGTACGGAGGTGGATCGCAACTTGAGGATGAAGATTATTCAAAGCTTCTATCCTTTCTTGGTAATAGGTCTGTGATAGAAGTGGAGCAGGAATTGAAGCCACCTGATCTTATTTCCTTAGTAAGTGTATTTATTCTGTAAGGAAACTTGCAGGTGGATCAATAGTTGGTATAATGGGTAGTGATCACAAATGAACATTAAACAGATGGCCCACGAGAACCTAATGAACCAGATAAATGGGCAAGTGATGCTGGAATGGGTGCTTAAGAGCAAGGTATCCAGTAATGCACCACGTATGAGGATCAGTAATCCGAATCTGAATATGCGATCACTTTCGTTGCTACTGTAACACCTCAGACAATTCAGTGAGCATCGGTATTATCGAGAGCAAACTGAGGTTTTGGTATTGAAGAATTGATTTCTGGAATCACTGATTGCGTCAGATTGAATTGTGCATTACATGGGGAGGTTTCGCAAAAAGAGAAAAAATTCTACCTCGGCTGTCAAAGTATGCTGTGATTGTGGCACATTCACTGCCTATACATTAATCTACTGCCTTTGTGGATTGCAGTGCACCTTCAACACAGATGTGTGCTCACCAGAAGATATCACGTACTTATACACATCATTGGGAGTGTGTGCGCAGTTCAACGGTAGTACGTGTCACGAGCCAATATAAAAACAAATATCAAGTTTCACAGACCAACGTATCATAGACAAACATTATTGAATTGATTAGTTTATATAAATTTATACAATGCATCTCTGGATGACTGTGCAAAGCAAACAGATGTTTTTTCCTGTTGTAGATGGAAGTCTTTATGTGGAGCGCGCCGGGTCGACGTATGGACTGCAACTCATTTTATCAACGAACCTATCTGATTATGGCGCGTTAAATTCGCCCGTTAAAGGCCACCGGGTAAGGAATCACACGTCATACCGTTGTGTGCAGAATTGACCCAACGTCATCAAGTTATATCTTAATTATGTGACTAACTTAGTCTCAAAATGTATGTTTGTTTTCACAAATGTTGCACACCCCTACGAAGATATCGCATGTTGTAGGTGCTGATCCACGAACACAAGGAGTTCCCAGCTTTAGATCAACATGGCATCTATGTACCAGTCGGAAACCTATTGGCGCTGCCAACGACCATTCGCAATGTTAGTATACGTGACATTGTTTAATCAGGTCAATATGTCGTGTACTTTTCCGACCAATGTACACGTTTTGCGAGCCTGCATACTGGGCATGTGGCATGCGATATCATTTTAAAAATATTTTTTGTACCCCAAAACCCGTCACAGGTCACAAATTTGCCAGAGCCGTACGGACAGTGCGAGGATGAGCCGACGTATAGGTGGACCGTCTGCTTGGAAGAATGTAGAGCCTCATTCTTGCACTCGGAATGTGGCTGCGCTGTGCATTACTTACCTAAACACCACCTGCGTGAGTATTATGTAATGAATTATATAACGGGTGTAGTTTTACTGCAATAGCATGAAATAGAAGACTTATTCCTCCCTGGGATGTTTACAATTCATCACAAGGAGCATCTGCTCTGCTGAACATATTTCCTATAAATTGGGAAATTTATATAATTTTTTGATTGACTGCACCAGAGTGATATAGTCATAATTAAAGCGTTGTCTGTTTTTGCTAGGCTTCAACCAGTCATGCTCATATTACGATAAAGCCATATGCCTGGATAAAGCAGTGGACAAATGGTATCTACATGGTCTGCAATCTACATGCGAATGTCCAGAGCAGTGCAATAAACTTTATTATGAGAACTCCCTCCATTCAGCTGCCCTATCAGAAGCATTTGCTGACTATATAAAAAGCACTTTCATGCTAAATATTTCATCTCAAATGTTTCGGGATTCGAATTCTCGGCTCGATATCTACATGGCTGAGCTGACTTCGGAAGAAATAACAGCTGTACCGTCCTATACCATCCTCGCTTTACTTTGTGACGTCGGTGGGGCTCTGGGACTCATTCTAGGAAGCACAATACTGACCCTGGCTGAATTTACTGATTTCTTCATCACCTCAATTTTCACATGTCTGTCATACACCAAAACGGACAAAAAGGTCAACGGCATTTCTGTCACGCCGGCGAAATTTTAAAGCGCTGGGTGGACACCCATGGGGGGGGGGGTTGGGTTCTCACTATGTGGCGGTAAGTGGGGATGTGCCGCCAATTTGGGTCGGTTTTATAGCATTTTGGGTATACAAATGGGTAGTTATTTCTTGAAGACAGGTATAGCAATGGGTCGGTTTTTTGGCAATGACCTGGTATATCAATAGGTACGTGTTTTTGACAGCGAGGTATAGCAATGGGTATTTGGTTTTTCATGGGTATCCAAATGGATCTGTATTCTTTAATTAACGTATGATGCTCAATATTGGGTGTTTGCTCAAGTCCCCGGGTCAATGGTGGCCAGCCCCATCAGTCAGCGTGATTGCGTTGTTTCAAAGACAAGTTTTATGGCATGATAAGCAAACAGAAAGGTCAGGTCCGTGCATTCTTCTTACACTGTTTCCTGCAATATTGTCTACCTCATGGGCCAGACGTCCTGGGGCGCTCATTGATAGCCTGCGGGCCCGAGTCACAAATCTGTTTATTTAGTGGCCGCTATTCAATTAACCGCCTTGCCGTTACGAACCAGAGCATCGTTTGGACTGACCACGGAATCAGCAAAGTTTTTTTTTTTTCAGTTGCGAAGCTTAATAAACTTACTTTTTCATTCTGAATCGTTAGTTCGGTATATGGATTGGTCCTTTGTAGCTCCTCGAGGTGGTCTAGATATCATTTGGGATCATTAAATTTTGGTATATGTATTGGTGACCCTTTTGAAAAATTTGTATATGAATGGGTTTTTTTTCTGCGGTTTGGTATGTAAATGGTTCCCTTTTCTCACTTTGGCTTGGTATAGATATGGTCCGGTTTTTGTTTCCCTTGGCGGCACGCCCCTACCCTTTTCCAAGGAGAGAACCCCACCCCCACACACACACGGGGTGGACACATCATAGTGACAGTCACCGCCATTTCTAATATTAACATGACTATAATTATACGTAAAATGTACCGACATTTGTTAATGAGGATGCACTCCAGTCTTGCTGTACTCAATGTACACTAGTGCGTGTTGATGTGTTATTCTTCCTAATTCTAACATGGTTGGTTAATAATACATTAATGCATTATAATATTTCATTCAGTTATATTTCAACTTGTTCGTTCCTTTCATTAACTGGTTACCTGGAGATCACTTGTCCCGTATATAATACACGGATAACGACGTATTCATTTTCACATTTAAGAAAATCCCTGCGTACAGTGATATGCTTGCACTTTGTAAATAAACACTGTCTATCTATATTCATTCCATTGAATAAACACTGTCTATCTATATTCATTCCATTGTCATCATTACATTACTTGTTACAGCCCATGCATGGATGACAGATGGAACTAACCACCACTATATTGGTATCGTTTTTCGCACAATTGAAACAACCCGTTAAACTGAGGCAATGTTCCTGTAGCCTGGGAAAGAGCTAATGTAACACCTGCAATCGCCAATAGCCTGCAAATTACCGGCATATCAGGTTAACAATCACAGCTGGGAGATTGTTTGGTACCTGTAAGGGGCGATATTACGGAATACTTACTCACACATTACTGACTTAAGCCCAACATGGCTTTCTACACGCATGGTCTTTCCTTACTGATCTTTTTGAAGTCTTTGAGGATGTCACTAGAATGTTAGACCCTAGGGATGCTGTACATTGTTTGGACTCGATGGTCTTATCAAGCATAAAATATTTCTAATTCTTGCACATGGATCGTTGAATCAAAAAAACTGGAGAACTGGACTTCGAGCTACTTACTGATCGTGTGGAAGAACCATGTCTTCACTTAGAACTCTCTTAAACTGACATCACCTTATTAGGTGCGCACTGGACGTAGTTAGAAATATGAGTCTTGAACATAGGCCCCAGTCATAGGCCGGGGATGGAAAAGCATAGGCGTTTCTCGGGGAGGCGGGGCTAGTTGTGTTAGTATAGCACAACATTTTTAAATATATTTTTCAATTTTGGGTGTGAGTTGCTAACAAAAGTGTTCATTGAATAGTGTTGCGTAGGTGTACTCATCTTTATATTTTGTAGGCATATCGCAATATTTGTAAAGTTTATTGAATTTAATAATGTCACTAGCAAAGAGTTTATCGTAACATAGATTTAGTTGTGCTGTAATCATTTTTATGCATGCTTTATTTAACAATATAGTTGATTTGTTAGGGTTGCATATTTCATATTTCATATATAACTGAATGTGGTGATATTAATTTGTCTGCAGTTCCTACCCATACATGATATAGTAGGTAATTTGTTCTCTTTCCACTAGAAGTGACCGTGCGGTCCTTGTCAAACTGTAAGTCCACAAGTCTTGAAGATGTCGAGAAATCAAATGATCTTAGTAAGTTAAAAGACTTTCCAGATATTCTGCTTGGATGGATGCAAATAGTGCTTGTTGTACAAAGGGTATTAGTGGAATTATAGGTGCATTTTTTTCTCGGCGATCTGGTGCAATTTCGAATTTGTATCTATTATAGTATAGTTTCTAAAAATGACCCGTTTACATTTCTTTCATGTTATTGGGAACACCAAATTATTGAGGATTAATCATTGAAGGCCCATTGAAACAGCCTCCGAACTTTTTTTACATAAGTTGCAAATAAATAGCAATCTTGACCACTAACTACGCATGCGCAATTCTATCATTACCATTTCTGCTATAATTACTCAAACGTTTTCAGTTTCAGTTGCATTGTAGCGTCTACCGTGTGCAATATATGGGTTAAAATTTACGTCCCGTCAATAATAAGCAATCGAATATTACAACGGCCATAAACATAGCGGGGTCAGCGATTGTCTTTTGGCTACCATCACTAAATGTAGTGATTCGGTCGATTAAGATTTTTTCAAGACAGAATTTTGATGATTTTTGGCGTCGAAAGGTACGCTATTGGGATTGTTAACGGATATGAAGAATCGGGATATAATTCAGGGCGGAATAATAAATATAAGAAAATAATACTACAATATGGAATGTCAATAATGCGAGCATCGGTTGTTTACCAGAGCTCTAGGGGTGGGTTATTTCTTAAATATCAGACAAAGTGATCTCAAATGGAATATGATTTTGTTGCTTTTTAGGGTGAGCTTTACTAGAGAGAAAGTGGGAAAAGGCGGGTCAGGCCCAGCCCCCAACTAGCCCCGACTCAACTTTGAGTCAGCGGAAATTTGGTCAGTGCTACCATATTTGTGACTACCTCAGAAAGGTGGGTCGGGCCTGACCCCCAATGGGCCCGACACCGCCACGTTCGTATCGGTCCACTACATACCGGGCCGGTGAAGATCGCTTGGCTTATGGGATTTCAGGCCAAACATCCGTAGGAACTCTGGGGCCCCAATAGGGCCAGGAAATGTGTGCACGACCCTTAACGATATAGGCCATTCCGCTTTCTTGCATGTATCTGCGGTCTCGTCTATAAGGTGTCTACGCCGTTCGTGGCTATTCACCGCTTTGAGTCAAACGGGGAGAGTGACACCTTGTTGACAATTTCCTATTTCAAGAATGCACATACATACATACACCGGACCGTCAAGCACTAGGAGGGTCTTGTGCATGTGCAGGGCCGCAAGATCATCGTCACATACTGTGTGTCTTGCTCAGGCAGATCTGGCCACTTACCTCTTTCCCTTCAGATGAGCGCACGATTATCACGTAAACGCGTTTGCGGCGATACTTCATTATCTTGCCGTACACAGAGTTGTTCATCAGCTTGTACAGGTCCTGCTCAAAGTCACTAGTAGCCACCTTGTGAAGGTCGGTTATCATTCTTAAGTAGGTCTCCCTCCACGGGCTTCGTACGAACGAGAGCGCACGGTACATGTTAGTCAGCTTCATTACCAGCGAAAGGTAGAGCTTGAGGCTCCTGTATTGGATCACATACTTCTCTTCGTTGCTTAGGTTGGGTACCAGCTTCTCGACTTCCGCGGTGCTCCCCAATGCATCGAGGCGATTTTCCTGGTTGTGTGACATCCATTACTTTTGCGATCTACTTTGAGTTTATATCCGGTTTTGGCATCGTCAGGATGGTATCTGTAGGTGAGCCGGCTGCTGCGCTGTGCTGTGCTGTGTGTTACGCTGTGTTGTTCTGTGCTGCGTTTGTGCCGTGCTGTGCTAAGCTGCAGTGCTTACCTATTATATGGCAGTGATCGGGGACGGAATCTCCACCCAGTTCCTTTCTGCACACATGATAGTGGGTTGCCGCTTTGTGCAGGGGTGGACAGATCTGCTTTGATCTTGCACTCTTCCTGTTGCACGGCTCTCAAGAATTTCTCATCTGTACACCACAGGGGGTTCGGTCTGACCATTGTACCAGACAACCACGTAGCCGTAACCGCCGGCTTCATGTCCTCTGCGTGTTTCTCTTAGTAGGATCAGCAGCAGGGCCAGACAGCTTCACAATGAGCGCCTCCAAATCTGCGTATATCGCGTAAGGAGGGGCCACACAGCAGTCTGTCCTATTCCAATGCACTCAGGCTTGTAGGGAGCAGTTTGTAAGCCATGTAGGCTGCGTTCACAGAAAAACGTACGCTCTTTGTGCTTGCTCTGGTCGAAAAGCATGCGGTTGAGGTTTATGTGTACAGATATGTTTATTTATCTATGTATATATTGTTGATGTATATATATCTATTCTTTAATCACTTGTCATTTGACCACTGCTGTAGCACTGTCCGATGAGCCACGTTCAACCTTCAGGTCAGTTGACGATCTTTGGTCGAACCTAACATTTACGTATGTACCAAACCAATGGATAGTTAAAGTTACGCCAAGACGAGGTAATTCGATTCATCACTAACATTGCAATTTAGCGTTATGGAATGGTGAATATTGATCAAGGAAAATATCCCGAAATAGACGGGATAGAATTCATACACCGCGTGCTGTCAATCTTCAATTTATACTCCCGCCTAAGCAGATGAACATATTTGTAATTAAAGTTAGTCGATGCTTATCGGCTCTTCTCTTTCCAAGAGGTAGCAATTTCCTTTTATAATACACGATATTTGAGTTAATGCAGAGAGTGGCATGATCTGATATATGAGACCCTATAGCATCATAGATCAGATTAACGACACAGAAATCATCTTGGTAGATATCAGTGGAGAGCACCCACTGCACAAGCAGCTAACCGACGTATTCATATTACTCGTGGGTGATATGGTTTTCAATCCCTCTCTTGCATCATGCATTCAAAGCAATTATATTGATTACATTGAGACAGGAGAATCCATTACTTCGATAAGGCTGACCAGGAAGACATATATACCCAGATTAAACTGAATGGGTAACGATAAAGGGTTCGCGATAACCTCCATCTACATGAATCAATTTAGAATAAGTTGATGATAGTAAATATAGCGTTATACCAGGGCTTGGCGAGTGATCAACAAGTGAGCTTTCAGTATAATAGCTGGTTTATTTGTGGCGCTTTATGTGGATTGTGAAGGACATCAACACTATTGCAACTTGCACTAACAGGGTCCTATAATATCAGGTGCTTCTTGTTATTCATTTGCATATTTTTAATTTTTTTTGAAATTCCTACCTTCGTGACGTTGTAATATAATAACCCAGATAAAAGAATGCTTATTGCGGTATCAAACGTTACTTGCGGAAACATTTTAAACTTAACTAATTCTTGAATTTCAAAATCTTCCTAAAAACCTCCAAATGAAAAAAGACTGATCGAAATTTCACGAGAATTTGGATGAATTTGCAGGCACCCATATTATCGCGCCCCCAAAATAAAATGAATATGAAATGTGGTAGTAACATGGACACGTTACAACAGGCCGTCCATCCATCAATGAGCTTGTGTTATTTCTGTAAGTTGTAATGGAAACCCTCGTTCAACGGAAGAAAATCTGTGGAAAAAGTAAAATATTTAGCCTCGTTTAATACATGGATTATGCAACTTTGGCATCAATCAACAGTCCTCAGTTCCAGAAACGCTGCAGGTGTTGAGTGTGGTATGGTCATGGCTAGTGCTTGATGTTTACTTTGTACGTGAGCAGACATGGTGAGTCCATATTTATGGCGATGTGCAACTACGCTGCTTCTTCTTAAGTGCTGACTCGAGATGTACGAACAATTGTTTTGCACATATTGATAATTGCGGTTGACTAATGTCAATATCGGTAATCGTATGGTGAGGAAAATAAGGAAACTAGCAAGCGTGTTCTAAACGTCTGGGACACAAGTGTCGCAGCTATAGTGTGGTACTGTATATAGCTTATTGTGCATGAAAATAAATAATCCGCAATCGTAATAATGAGACCAAATCAGCATTGTGGGTAATTTGTTTCCCGCATGTAAATCAACTCTTGTAATCACCTGGGTTATATACCGCTTATGCGGCAATAATGCATTGTGTGCGGCGATTTCAGCTCTGTTCTGGTTTAGATAATTGAAATAGGCCTTATCTTGATATTATTTATTCGCTGTATTCTGATATGCCTACATATCAATACCAGTACTATATATACGCCGTCCATACTCAGTACCATGTCCTGATAATACGGCGCTGGTATTACAAGTAGAAGATAATACCCCACAAGGCAAGCTAGTTATTATTTCCCCCTTTAACATAACAGTGCTGCTAATGGGCTGTCTTAGTGCATTAATAATTAAAAATATAAAAAAAATGTGAAATTCATTTCAGTGCTTTTCTACTCAAATCTAGTTAGTAAAGTACTAAGCATCCAGCGGAGAAAAATGACTTGCGGTCGATTAACCGAAAATCAGGTCGACCAGCTGCGCCAATGTTGTTCTCGAAATGATGTTTGGTGTTAGTGGTGTTCACAAGATACTATACACGATAACAATTGCTATCACAGTCTGTGATAATTGATCGCGTTCTCCCTATTTGTCTGTATGAACCCAACCAGGTCATAGGTTCAATAGAATTACAAAGACATTATGCAATGGATATGTAAACCAATAACAGCGATTGATCGACCGCATTCACAGGACAACATATGATTCATGTTTGTGCGTTTTCGATATGGTTTGGATGAAATGTACGTTTGCTGTTTGCGCTAGCTGAGAAACAGCATTTTATCACATGCTTATACGACCATATATATACACACATGCACCAACCAATCTCATTATACTGCTGCATGCATTAGCGATTTCACGCATTAGCATGAGGTTGTAAGCGCACACACAGACGCGCAACCTTGTCTCCTGGTTTGAGAAGAATGTACAAATAGTTTTCAATGAATGACAAGAATTACCCGGCTACTGTCACAGAACTAATATGTTAAGCAGATAAAAATTGTTGCATGGGTCTTGTCTTGCAAAATAGTGAACATGAGTCTGACAATGGCCGTGGTCATGCTATGTAAACGATATCTATTCACTGCGCACGCAGTGAGCATAGTACATTTTAATGCTATGACATGAGCCTAAATTTCGTCTAGATCTCTAAGAAAGTAATCAGGAAAGATTGAATCACCTTAAATAGATAACTTAAGTGTTCTGCCATGTGAACAGGATGGCATTTGATCCGTAAAGGGGGTTTATTCTTGCACAATAACGCCAACAGTAGCATTTGACAGACATAAAAGGTTAACGTTTTGCACTTTTACTCGAGCATTATTTTGCAACACAACATTGTTTTCTGGCTACCATCGCATCAGGGCTTATTTTCCGCATTACATATCAAAAGGCAAGAAGGTAAGAAGGTTAATCTCATAATGGATGTGTATTGCTGCAAAACACTTGTAGACAATGAAAGACATTCGCTCTCACATTCGCTGATGCGACCAGATTTAATATTCTATTAAGTATGACGTAACCATCAGTCGTGGTTTACGTCATCCACTATTATCAAAATGCTACCCCTCTGATCCGTTTACGACAAAAGCTGTTTTTGTATATGCCGCAATGGAAAAGTCGTTTTCTTAAGTATTGGTGAAATCCTGTGAAATCAGCTTACATAATGCCACATGTCATGCAACATTGCAATCTCACTTAACAAAGATGGAACACTGGGACTTACGCTGGGCGTCGATAGCACCATTTATCCATGGTAAAGGTTGGCAAAAAAGCAGAACCCGGTTACTATCACAGAACTAACGTATCGAGCAGATGAAAATCGTCGCAGACAATAACACAATTGAGTGGTTGCGAAATTCTAATTCAATCATCAGCCTCAGTGACACGACTGCATTATGCACAATGCGGTGTTTGGTTAGAAAACAGAACGGCTTGCGCCTATACAACGTGCAATGTGGCAGGGTGATGCCTAACACCCACAAACGGAAGAGAAATTGATGACTCAATAGATTCAACCGATTAGTATTTGTCAGGTGCTTTATCTAAGATAATAAAGTATGACCAACAGGGCTTAATGCCACAGATTCAGGAGTAGGCAACTAAACACTTGCTCGTTTCAATCTATGCGTTTGTAAAATGCTTTTTTACTGAAGGTGGCATGCGCTGCGATGGCGAATAGAGAGGAGAGTGAATTGGTGCCTGTAAAATGGTAGTAGCCATAAGTTTCCCATTTGACTTCATTTTACAAACCCACACTAAGCTTGGATTATCTATTCTTCCCAAAGTCAAAACCAGTTGTCTATATAGGTCAGGCGTACCCAGAGTTTCCCCTTTCCCCCTCATGTATAGCCGCATCCCCCCCCCCACACACACACCCCAACCCCTGAGTATGCTACCCAGAATGATGTAATTGGGCGATGCCATGAACACTGTTTGTCTTCAATTTGTTATCAAAGAAAAAGTCGGAGAAAAATTTCAGAAATAAAATCATCATGAATCCGATAGCCGTCATTGACCCGGCCGTAGTGTCGGATTCAGGGCGCCACGGGAAGACAAGCATGTGACGCGTGAAAGGGTGGAGTAAATCACTGGAAACCGACAGGCGGTTGTCATTACAAACTCAACGTGTCATAGGGCGGGTCGCTGGATAAAGTGGCTTACTTGAGAATGCTAGTCTACTTGAATACGGACTGTTGTAAATGTGGTGACGTACATCACCGCTGTGGTCCAATGACCTTAACGTGACGGCGTTGCATTAAAGTGTATGACACCTCTGAGGGGCTTGGCCCTTAACGTGTCGGCGTGAGTAAATCACGTCCCCCGGAACCGCCCTAGCCTTTTAGGCGGCAAGGCAAAATACAAGTGACCAGACACTTGTAGCCGAGCCGCCGAGAAGTGAAGACAACACCAAGCTAGCTCAGTCCAATAAGAAGAAGCAAGAAAAGTGTACCAAGTCAGCTAAAGAAGAAGATCAAGCAAGTGACGTAACAGCCCTACGACAGCAGAAGGTAAACAGGCTTAGGAAATTGGTGTCAGATGTGATCGTACTTACGTCTGGTTTTATACCGCTTTTGGCCCTGACATTTTAATTTGGCGCTTTGCGCAGAAAATTTGTACGCCTTTTGACACCTGGGTGTTTCTTCGCCTTGCTGCCTTGCGCCTTACTTTAGTCAAGCTTGATTGTGTGCATGCTAATTAAGTTGACTATTACGTAAGTGCCGTGGTTGTTTGTAGGGTAACGTTGCTTGTTGTGTGCTTTGCTGTGTTCATTGCGTGGTAGTGGTTTCGTGAAGGGCGGATTTCTATCAACGTAACCGTTTTGATTGAGTTTCTCTGTTGTCGAGCTCTTGATGATGGCCTCCCGTGATGTGTCCTTCCCGCTCGCGGCCCCTAGCGCCCCTATTCAGGTCAACTTTGCCCCGGCTTATTTACTTAGTTTGATACCGGGGGTGGGGGCTAAACTGGCCGCGGCCATTGTTGTCATCAGGGAAGAACAAGGCAATTTTACGGAGGTGACATTGAGGGCCTTGCTTCGGGGATACCTGTCATCGTCGGCGCTCGCGTTGGTGGATTTCACGCCAAATCCCGCGCTGGGCGGCGCGGCACGTAGTGATCCACAGAGCGAGCCACCGCAAAACAGCAAGGCATGGGATAAGGGTTTTGGCGGCGGGATACAAGCCCTCGGTGCTTCAGGCGGTTGGCGGGGTGCGGGATTGCCTGCGCCAGGTTGGACGGGTATGCGGAAGCGGGGTTCCTCTATGGAACTCACCCCGAGTGTCGGCGGTATACAGGTCTGGGAGGAGTGGAGGGATTGGCCGCGTTTGCCGTCTACGCCTGTCCCCATTCCTCGGCGGGTCACGGGTCTGGAGTTGGACTTGGAGTCTTCCGGCCTTGCGGGTGTCGACGCGGTCTCGCCTCCCAGTCGGGGGATGTCGTGGCTTGCGGCGGCGCCTTGCTACATGGGGTCGGAGACTTCCGGGGATACTACCGCCGTGGCGTGCCTGCAGATGGGGGCGACGGGCGTTATGCTGCGGCCTTGCCCCGCGTTCCTCCCGGTTTTGAGGGACACCCCCGTCCACCTCAAGCTGCGTTGCTGGTACTCCTTACCGCCATCCCGTTGCCAGCCCTAAGGGAATGTGGGGTAATTTAGTTTTCCCCCCGTAGGCTGCTTCCTACCCCCCCCCCTCCCCGGTGAACCGACCATGGGATGCCTGTTCCATGGGGACTATGAGGTCTCCAAGGTGACTGTTGCCTGTCACACCTCCATCAGTACCATTTGTCGAAAGTGCGAGGGGTAACCCTGATCTCCATTACGCTGAGCGTCCCGGGTCGAACTTCCCGGCACCAGGTGGGTATGAGCGGCCTCGGGTTGCGGGGAACGCCTCGGGCCACTTTGAACAGTTGCCGCATTCGGTAACTGCGGCCCCCTACCCTGCATACGGCGCCGCTCCTATCGCTGACCACCGGAATAGCCAAGGTCCCTATGACAGCAGGGGATGGGACCCGGCCAAGGCCCTACCTAGGGGCCTTTCATTTGACGGAGTCTGGGGGAGAAGGATTTTCCGGCAGCGATTTGAGCGATATGCATTCGCTCGCGGCTGGTCTGAGGATCAGAAGAGCGAATGCCTATGCTGGGCTATGGTGGGAAAGTCGGCAGCTATCCACTCCGCCATCATTGGTGATGATTTGTGTCTTCCCTTTGGTGTCGTGATGGATGAACTGGAACACCGCTTTGGGTCTGGGAACTTGTACGAGGTCGCCCAGGCCAAGTTCAACCAGGCCACACAGGCACCAGGGGAGGACCTGATGGAGTGGAGTGACAGAGTAAGAGGTCTGTCACTCGAGGCATTGTCTGGCCTGCCCGACAATTACAGGGTGTGGCAGACGGTGTCTCGGTTCTGTCAGGGGCTGCAGGATCGAGATGCGGCGCACCACACCCTCTTGCGGCACCCGCAAACCCTCCGCGAAGCAATAGACCTGGTAAAGGACTTCCAACAACAATACCAGGCATGCTTCGGGAAGCAGTCCCGGAGGCGGGGAAGGTAAGGGGAGGGGGTACCCCCAAGGGCTTCAGCAGTAACTGGCCCTTGTGAGGTGGAGAGCCTCGCGCGCATGATGAGTCAGTTGCAGCGTGAGGTCCTGACCCTGACTAGGGCCATGCAAAAGTTAAAAGACCAGGGGTCACCCAAAGCTAATCCAAGTCCCTCCCGCTACAAATCTCCCAAAAGGGAAGCTGGGTCCTGTTTCCGTTGTGGGAAACAGGGGCACTTTAAGAGGGAATGCCCAATGGCCCGGAAAGGGAGTCCCAGAAATCCCCAGGGTATCAAGTCGGGAAACGCCCAGGGGTCGGGCCAAGGGGCAGGTCGCCAATCCCCTCAACACTAGTGCCTCCGGTCTGTGTGGGTTGTGGGGCTGTAGGGGGTTGTTGTGGTGATATTGTGAAAGGTAGAGCCTGGGGTAAGGTTCTGGCGGGTAAGGGGCCTAGGATGGGGGTTCATGGCGACCTGTGTACTTCTGCCGATGCACCAATGCCACCTCGAGTACCTCCCAAGAATGTGAGCACTGCCGGTGTAGGTAGTGCGGCACGAAAGGGACAAGGGCAAAGAGAGCGAGCAAAAGGTAGTTCATCTGGCGCCACAGGAATGTCCATGCCACCTCGTGTACCCCCTCTTACCCAAGTTAATGAAGCAAACTTGGCTCCTCAATCCATTGGGTCACCACAACCGATACCATTGGCCAACTACGGGGAACCTGATGATGCACAACGGGTTGGGGGTCCGGTGACAAAGTTGGCCAGTAGCAGGGTGACCGGTGAGGTGCCCAATGAAAGCGTATTGGTGTGCCAACTATGGTTGGCCGTGATGGACATAACGTTCAACTGTTGCGCGCAATTAAATGTGTAGTTGCGCGCAACTTAATAAGCCAATCAGAGAGCACCTTTTAGTTGCGCGCAACTTAATGCGACCAATCGCAGCACAAGAATTAGTTGCGCGCAACTAAATCAGCCAATCACAGCACAGGAATTAGTTGCGTGCAACTAAATCAGCCAATCACACCACAGGAATTAGTTGCGTGCAACTAAATCAGCCAATCACAGCACAGGAATTAGTTGCGCGCAACTAAATCAGCCAATCACAGCACAGGAATTAGTTACGCGCAACTAAATCAGCCAATCACAGCACAGGATTAGTTGCACGCAACTAAATCAGACAATCACAGCACAGGAATTAGTTGCGCGCAACTAAATCAGCCAATCACAGCACTGGAATTAGTTGCGTGCAACTAAATCAGCCAATCACAGCAAAGGATTAGTTGCACGCAACTAAATCAGCCAATCACAGCACAGGAATTAGTTGCGCGCAACTAAATCAGCCAATCAGGGTTATTTTCCCGCACAAACAATTGGTGCTCACTTGTTGTCGTTATCTTTGCCGGTATTTTAGATTAACCACCAATCAGATCGGTAACGCCGCGGCTAGTGGTACAACATTTGAATTTCGCTCTCTTTCCGATTACCGTTCGCGCTGCTCTATAAAGAAGACTGATGCTTATAAAATATAGCTTGGGAAGTTTTTATTGCGTGCGTGTATCATGGCAAGTCGCCACACGATACGTAGCGTTAGGGTTAGACGACGAGAAGGTGCCTCTGTGCAGGTCTTCTCTCGACGATTTTGTAGAGTGATAGATGACTGCGCCAGGCTTGTGACCTCAGATGAAGTGTCGAGTGCCACTTGGAATTTTTGCATCACCAGGTAATTATTTGCGTTTCTACCTTTTACTTGTTTCCCCAGAAAACCATGTACTACTACTACACATGCACATTATGTACTGGTTTGTGAGGTTCACAACCATATTCAGACCTCATATATTTGAAGCCGATGAGGGGTGACCCGGCTGACCGCCCTATAAGAGGTAGTTGTTATGGTATTCTTCATTAATTAACTCTTTCTTACTTTTAAAGCTATATCAGTAAGTAAGGTAAGAATATATGGTTACTGATTAATGTTGGGTACTACTGAAGGATTTAAAAAATTGTCATGAAACCTGATTGTACATGTAACCTCATCTAAGGCAAAATTTTGCGTTACATAATTTGCCTGAGACTTCAGTCGTATTTTGTTATAGTCAGAACTTCAGACTATAACAAAATAGGATATATTTGTAAACCTAGTAGACTTAAGGAATCTGTCACCAAATTAGCTGTCAGATATTATTGTTTCATGAATATTAATTGAATAATGCAGTCAATGATTGCACAGTTTGCAATCTTGTTTCTCTGTGGTCAGTTTGCAACTAGTATGGTAGCTCCGGTGTAACGGTAACATGAATTTATACCGTTACGAAGAGTTCGTCAAACACAGTCGGCGTGTTCTCGTTTGGGTTGAAGGGCTATATTTCGCACCTAGAAAATAACATATATCAAGAGCCTTTACAAAAAATAGACCTTTCGCTCCAAAAAACTTACCACCACTCGACACTATTCTTCAATAAATGCCATCGATAGTTCGTTTCCGAACAAATCGCGATACGAAGTCTGCCATTTTGAAAACTATTAATTCTCGCGATTTCCCGCATTGCCTTAGCATCCCAAGTGGGGGGCACTTACCCCAACTCGGATAGGGGTGTGCCGTGGGACCTCGAAAACCCGTACCCGTTGTACTCGTTGAGAATGAGAAAAAGTATACTCCATCGTACAAGGTATTATGCGAATGTCTAATCCGTCGTAAAAGTCGAGATGTCGAAAAACCACCCCCTTCGTGCGGCACATGTATACTATATCTTTATACTTAAGTGCCCCCCCCGGGCTTAGCATGAGTCGTCGTCTTTCTGTGCATGCGCAGTGCATGTGGTCATGAACTTGTTAACAAACATGTTGCTGTGTTTCTGACTTTTTACCGCTTCCCAAATTGATCAAACTATAAATAATTACCATGGATGAAATCCCCCGCCGAAAAGGGATAAAATCATCCGTAAAACATCATTGCATTCTATCACTCCATCACTTGTGTATGTTAGGTGTTGGTAGTTGTCTGAATCGATCTAAAAATATTCGCGTTGCGTTGTTTCGAGAAACGGTAAGACGTCTACGCAGACGTCTTGTAGGGCTACTAGTATGGTTGCTTCATAACTGCTTATGGATATAGCATACATGCATAGCATATGTGAAATAATATTTATGGTTCAAATCTTCTTCTGCCTGTTAAGGTTGGAAGCATTGCACCGAAATTTGCTCCGTGCTAATGGCCCAATATTGACAGAGGATGACTTCCAGGAATACAATGATATTATAACCACTGTGCTCGAAGAATTCAGAAGAGGGCATGGGGATAGGCAAGGTGAATAGTTTTACTCATATACATTTTGAATGTGTTGTTTATTAGGACTTGTTCTTTCAGCTGAATTTAAAATATCACTAGTTGGTTAGATGTCATGTGGTATGTCATTTTGTGTGTGTTACAGTGCAGACTGGTTATCAGGAACAACGGAATGAGTTGACGACTGGAGCTCCTCGTTTCAGTATCTCTGAACCACAACTAAGTTTCTTGATTCATTGTGGTTTTTCTTAACAGGGATGTCTGCCTTACTAGGAGTATCAAAAAGGACCATCTGTAGACGTTTAAGGTATTCATTTTATATCTTTATATTCCCTAGCAACTTAGCATTTTATATCGTTATAATTCAATGTGATTTAAAGTATCTGTGCGTGTAGGTGGGGGGGGGGGGGGGGTGGTGAGGTATTCATTAAAAAAGAATGTCAGTACATCACATAGGAAATTAAGAACCCAGCACACATAAGTTTATTTACATTAGATTACTCACTCTTTTAGTTTGAACATTAATTATGGTAGCGGTCAGTATTTTCATATTGCCAACAATTCTGCTCACTTTTCATTAAATAGAAGCTTTGGTTCTTTGTTACCCATGAGTATGCATGACAACAAAATGCTACCTCACTTTCAGAGAATTTGGCTTAACCGTTGGTCATGCCTTTTCCGGTGTGAATGACATTGAGCTTGACCAGTTGGTGAGAGGTATAATAACCATCAACCAACGAATTGGACCAAATGCAATGAAAGCGCGTCTTGTGAGTCAAGGGTACAAGGTACAGAGATGGAGAGTGAGGGAGATTATGCTGTGAATCGATCCTGGAGGAGCTGCCCTTCGTACTGCCCCATCCACTAGACGTCGAACATACCGAGTCGCTGGACCAAACTCAGTGTGGCATGTGGATGGTAACCATAAGCTAATACGGTGTGTACTAGCTACAATTGTTGCATAGAAATGTATTTACTGGTCATGCATTCTTGACTCATGGTCCTCATTAATTCTGTGCACAATTTAATTTACCCTATACCACTCGAGTTGGTCAAAACTGACCGTTTGAACTCCCACTCAAGAGGCAGCAAACGTCCTCAATAGTGACCCCAATTTGAACCTGAATATAAATATGCCAATGGCAGGAAGTTTAAATGTAATACTGTATTGGGGCACAACTTGGTTTCATTTTGCTGCATACATATAGGTGAAATGTTAAGTTTGAACTATGATTTTCTTATCACTGCATCTTAATGTAAGGCTTTTAGAAACTGTTGGAATGTGATTAATTCTTCGACGCAAAGAACATACGGATTTAGCAAAATGACCACAATGAATCAGATATATCTTTCAGTTCTGTACATCAAGAGATAATTGTAGTGATGATGATAGAACAGATGAATGTATTTGTGTCCAAAAAATGATGTGCACAATTGCCACTATTTGTGCTAAAACAATGCAAGGGCAAGGGTGGTGGACATTTGGAAATCTTGTAATTTGGATATATCCTATCTGTTACTTAAAAGTGAATACCCTTTGTACGCTATTTCATATACATATGCCCTTGTCACAATGTTCTAGGCTGTAGTTGAACCGTCCAAAGCATTCATATATAACCTAGAGTGTCAACAGTAAATGCAGAAGAGCAATAACTAGATATTTTACCTATACAGGTCCAACCAGTGCATGTTATTATCATATGAGGGCTTATGAAAATGAATTAAAAAAAATCTGCTCTGCTCCTTAGCAGAGGCTATCATATACCTTGTCTCATGCGTCGGTCGGTCCGCCCGTTTCTGTAAACTTTTGACGGCACGTTTTGTTATGCTGACAATTACACCATGTCAGCTACAAAATCAGCCTGGCATGACCTGTTCCCTAGGACTTATTATTTAACGACTTATACAAATGTCTTGTGACACATTGACGCAATTTCTGTTGAATGTTCTGTCACATTTTGTTATATAGTAAACTAATGGTCTCGAATCATACATGGGGCCTTCTCATGTCAATAGCTCCTTGCAAATTAAATACTAGGTTTGTATGGTTTGTGACTTTTTAATTATTTGTATAAATACTAGGCAAGTGAATAATGCCACTGGCCAAATAAAAACTCTGCCCACTTCCCCGGCCCCAACAGTAGTTTTGGGGATTAGTGTTCGGCCCTGGTGTGTCATTGAATTTATTATAAAACCATAAACTTTATGACTAAATTTTGTCATAAATTATTTAAAATCACATCAAAAGTAGCAGCTCTTCAAGGACTCTTATTTGTTCATACTCTAAAATAGGTGCTATAAAGTTCCTCACCAATTATGTTGCATTTATGTTAATTTTGACGTTTCGTTTGTTTAGGTGGAAGATGGTTGTGCATGGAGGAATTGACGGCTTTAGCCGCTTGATAGTATTCATGGGTGCCTCTGGAAACAACAGAAAGGAAACAGTGCTGGCTCAATTCTTGGAAGCGGCGGTGACATACGGTTTACCATCTCGCCTCAGAGTGGACCATGGTGGTGAAAACAATGACATCGTTGAGATAATGGAGTCCATAAGAGGGCCGAACAGAGGGTCTGCAATACGTGGCAGAAGTGTCCATAACCAAAGGATTGAAAGGGCTTGGGTTGACGTTTGGAATGGAGCATCAAACATATTTTATGACATTTTCGTTTATTTTGAAGAAAGAGGATCCTTGGACATTGAAAACAACCTACATATGTGGGCTCTTCACTACATATTCATCCCCAGACACAACCATGAACCACTGTCTTTTGAAGCACAGTGGAATAACCATGGTATGCGTACTGCACAGCATGAAACACCCATACAGATCTTTGTTGGGCATTGCCTGGAACTCTCAAACTCTAACCTCACTGCAATCAATGATATGTTTCCCCAACTTGATGAGCCACAAGCAATGTTGGATGCCATTGATGATGTTGATTTGGACTGGAATGAGAATTCAGTCAACATTCCGGAATTACCGTCCCCCTTAAATGAAGACGCTATAGCAAGACTACGAGAAGCTGTTGACCCTCTTGGGGACTCAGCTGAGCTTGGCATGGACTTATACTTGCAAGCCCTTGTTTTTATTCAAAATGAAAATAATGAGAATGTTGGTTAGCGTGAAGCGGAACCATGTGATTTTCAATGCATTTGTATTTTTGTTTAGTGCTCAACCATGTTGGCTATAAACCAGCTGGCATATGATGGGGAGCCTTTAAATGGTGTTTATCTTATATTTAGGGTACTATGCTCTTTAGTTGGTTAGTTGTCAATCATAATTAGGTTGATGGAAATAAAGTCAAAACAAATGTGTATTATATACTGTTGACAATATATATTCCAACAAAAAAGTAAAGCTTGAAGGTAAAAACTTTCTAAAAGTAATACTTATATAAGATCTTTAAAAAAAACCCCATTCCATTCTACCATCTAACAGACTAGACTATATGTGAATCCAAACAGATATGCACACTTCTTGTGACCTAACTAGCGCAAGATGAGACCTTGCCTAAAATGAAAAAGATAAGAAAATAAGTCCTTGATACTTAAACATTCACAGGTAAGGTATCAACTCAAATTAACAAAACATTCACATCGAAGTAAATGTGGTGATTTCTGTCATAGCAGCCCTGAAGTTGGAAGAGAATGTTTCAAAATCCTCCAGTATGGGTAGCCGTAGTTGCAAACTGCAGGTATTCACAAACGGAAAGCCTTTGGTACATAGATTGTCCAATGCAAAAAATTCAGTGTGGCCAAAGGTAATAATTGGATTTTCTTCAAAACCAAGAACTGGTACATCTTCCATTCCAGTGAGGAAAGTCATCAGCTGGGCCAGTGCACCCTCCCCTGTGGGCAAATATCACAGCACATTATAATAGTGACCCCACAATGTTATTAAACCAGAGCAACAACTGTAGAAGATTTAGAATCCAGGCAATGGCCTCCACTTCCTTGTTGTGTCTGTTGCTACCACGTGTTGACCAGGATATTTCCTTGTACAGTTGAGTTACCTGCACATTCAACGGAAATTTTTCTTTCTTCAAACATGATGAAATGATTTTGACGGCATTGATGCATGTTATCCAAAGCAACTTAAGATGTTGATCCATCAGTTGTAATGTCTCTCAAACTAAATACAATGATCTGATATCTAAAGACAAAACTAAAAAGACACATTCAGTGCAAAAACCTTTTTTTTAGTATTTCATAGGGACTAGACCCATAGTTAACTGAAATAAATACATCATATGGCTCTTTTACCCGGTTGGCAGTTAGGGTAGATGGTTGATACAGCCAAGCACCCTTCATTTCAGGCTGTTGTTTGATTGTATCAATAACTCTCAGTGTAGACAGACCCTCTTCAAATCTGTTCAATACAAATAAAGTATCATTGCCATCACTTGTATCTCAAATGCAAAATGGAACAGTGAAAAGGGACTTCCTGGTCATATGCTGCTCTCAGGCGGTCTACAACCACAAATTTCACCAGGGCTTTGACCAGGGCATCTTTTTGGTGTAAAGTGGTAGTCAGGGCATGACACCCTGCTAGGGATACAATGTCAGATAATTTGTCCACGCTGACATCAAAATCTGCCATTGTGCTGTCCTTTATCTGAGCACAAACATAAAATACATTACAAATAAAAAACACTTAAGGTAAATAGGCCTTGAATCTCTGTTGCATTTGACGTGATTTTAAACAACAACTTCTAGCAAGCTTGGTTTGCTATTGTACGAGACACCAGGACCGAATACTAACACCAAAAACTACTGGTCAGGTTAGGCAAGCAGCTAGAATTTGTACTTGCCCGGTGATGCGAATGGTGAACTACTCTATTGGGTTTACATGAGACTGCAGTTAATAACAAAGGGTTCAAAGGTCATGTGGGCCTAATTTGTATTTTGTAATTGACCATTGTAATTGGGCTATTAGCTTGATTAATAACAAAATGTGCAACCAAAGTTTACGAACAGGCGGTTGGACGAATGGCTGAATAAAGGTATAAGCTCTGCTTAAGTGCAAAGCTACAAAGATCCAAAAATATTGCTATATCTTTTAGAATTGGGGAGGAAAACCCATGCAACTCATGATCCTACCATTGTGTACTTTAAGCTTACCTGGGTTTAAAAAATTGATCCACATGTCTGTCATGTGTTGTCAGTATGTAATTTGTAGGGAATCAGTAATCAATATTGTGAGAACAATGGAGCAGGGTTGGAAACAAACTTGCTAATCCAGGTCCAGTTGGAGAGATATTACTAGGTTCACCATATATAAGGGAGGTTGGAAACCCCTTAGTCATGTTGACATACTCATTATGGCTGGTGAGACAGAAGTAAGTTTCTAGTCTTTATCTCTTCATTAGTGTATGGCTATTGGTATTTGTACCCTAAAGGTTGCATTGAAGACCAAAATGAACAACACACAATAATCTGGTACATACCTTACTTTCTAACTTAAGAAAGGGACAATTCATGCACATGGTTATTCACTTAAATACATCTGAAATGGGGGCTTGGAACTTTTCCAGAACTAAGAAAAAGCCTTAGCTATATTTTACCTTCTGGATGTTTGTCCGGATGTCATCGTCTTGAACATCTTTTATGTGGGCCTCAAACTCCTTCTTTGCCATGGTGTCGTAGGTAGGTTGGGCCTGAAATTGAGGCAGGGGACCACCATGGACTAACATATAAGCCAGGAGTTCCCCTGCTTTCCTGTAGGTTCCCTTTGAAAGAGCTGTATAATAGATCAGACAGAGTCTCATACTAAAATGTTATTATCCACCAAATAAATATAAATGTTGAAAGCACACACCCTATATCACAGCATCATACACAGCAACATAATATCCATACATATCAGACCTATCCGCATACAAAAACAGATTCTTTACACTTACAACTGAAAAAAATCTTTGATGGGAGGAAAACAGAAGAAAGAAACCATATTAATTTTTGTAGACAATTATATGAATGTACTGTTTACCATTTGTTTCCAGGGTTAACTGCCTGGCCGTGGCAGATCCCACAAATATGGGCAGTTTGGACACTTCTTTGGTAGCCAGGGTCATAAATTCCCGTTGTGGGCCCCCATTGTCAATTCCGTCTTCTCCAGCAAATTTTACGTTCAGACCAGCTTCTGGCTGGAAACGTGGCTTTTCTACTAGGTGCAATGCATCATCCAAAACTAGCCCTCTTCTCACGTTCAACAAGTTTTTGTTGGCTGACTTCTTGATCTGCAATTGCAAGGCCCTAAGCACATCAGCCAGTTGTGCCACCCTAACTTCATTGCTTTTCCTAGCAGACAAAAACAACACATCATGATTCCTCCAACTCTATAACTCAAAGTTCAGAAACCATTAAACACAGAAATGTCACACAAGTTATGTATCACCCATTGCAGGTATTAAATTTTAGTTTACCTAGGAGACCTTCTTCTTGGCACATGGACATTCCTCAGTAAAACCTAAAAAGTAAATTACAAGCATATGTAATCAAAGTTAATTAAGTGGAAACTTCAGTCTAGTATTGATTTTGACACAAAGACATGTATAAAACTTGCAGTCAGAGTGCCGGCCTCCACAAATTCTTCCTCTGTGCCTTCATGGCGCCAAACCTACAGTATATCAACATGCACATTTCTTTCAATATTCATAGCTATTTATCCAAGCACAAAATATATGTGCCTAATAACACCTGAGTGGTACTTTTAAACTGAACCAAACAAATGAGGTTCCCACCTGACCAGTTTCTAGGGCCCCACTTCTAAAAGCATGGTCTGCCCCTATTGTTGGAGCAGGATAAGTGTGATCCAAAGCAGGTGCTTGGGTAGGTTCAGGAGCAGCAGGGGCTCTGTTGGCTTCCAATGCAGGGCCTCGGGTGGGTTCCGTTGTACGGCCTCGGGTGGGTTCCGATGTAGGGGCTCTTTTGGCATCCAAAGCAGGGGCTCTGGTGACTTCAGGAGCAGGGGCTCTGGTGGCTTCAGGAGCAGGGGCACTGGTGGCTTCCAAAGCAGGGGCTCTGGTGACTTCAGGAGCAGGGGCTCTGGTGGCTTCAGGAGCAGGGGCTCTGGTGGCTTCCAAAGCAGGGGCTCTGGTGGCTTCAGGAGCTGGGGATCTGGGTGGCGTCCCATGCAACGGCTAAGGTAGGTTCCGCAGCGGGGGCTAGGATAGGTTCTCCAGCAAGTTTCTGATGGTACATACAAGTTATGAAATAAATTTAAGAAGTCAACGTCATGCAGGGCTTATTTTAAATTTGTAAAGAGCAATCAACATAAGAGGGGTCCATGTGTAATTGGTGGTTAGCTTGCTTGATCAGAAAATGTGCCAGCATAAGTTTATAAGCTGGCGGACAGACAGAGCCAAAGTATATGGTTGATCTGGTAATATGTATTTTTAAAATCCCTACATCATTCAAAAACAACTCAAATCAAGTAAAACTATTAGTGTGGACAAGATTGATTGTGCAAAGTGAATTAAATCTCCTTGTGGAGCAATTACTTCTCGAGTACTTACTGCAGACAGAGGCCGAACGTAGACGCAAGAGCGCCCAAGACCATCCCACGTTTTTATGGCCCTCGGGGTGTTGCAATTGGCAGGCAATGGTAATAATTTTCCAGCCTCTCCCTTGTCCCGCATCGCAAAAGTTCATAGGGCCTTCCACCAAGGGTGGGGAGGGCCCTATTTAGCGAGTCGGTCATCTTGGAGGCATCTATATCCAGCCCGAACTTTATTTTGATAGCCCTTCTTCTGCATAGGCTCTTCAAAACATGTTAAATCAACCAATTATAAGCTTCCATAAATGTAACCAAAATTTCTATATTCACATCATGGATTACAGAGGATGCTCAACTTATTATTTGCATGTTTCAAAATAACCCTCATGTACATACCACCGTTCCTGTTCCTTTACCGGGTCAAAGTGACCGCATTCATAGGTACCAGCACACATCTGAGTGTATAAGATGCTGCTGGTTTACCGCGTTGCAGTACTCTTGGTATCCTCCTTGCTGGCGGCTGCTGCCTAAACTGAATTAAGCTGATAAAAAGACACATTGATGTGACAATTTTAATTATATGTAATTTAATATAACAATTTTAACTAGTAGGAGTTCAAATGACACAAGATGATGTAAACTGCCAAGCAGTTAAAGTTTATATAATACATTATGACAACATATCAGATCAAATTTTCCATTGTAAAAAAAACCATTTTGTACATCAATTTAAAATGACAAGCCTACCCATCCACAAGATTCTCATTTCTATCTGGATTCTCTCGGCGGTTGCTGATTCTTTGGGCCCTATCATGGAGTCTACAAGCAATAAATGACAGCTTTCGAAATTAAACAGTATGCATGATGCCAGATAAATCAACATGAAATCAGACAAGACACCAAGGTGCACTGCTACAGGCACAACTGTATAAACTAATGCATTATTTACAGATTTTTTTTACCTGGTGGGTGGACTCCGTTTGATAAAATCAGCCACAATTAACAATACTTCTTCACCATATTGGAGGCTTGATCTTTGGTGGCTTATTGTAGAAGTACTAATACTACTAAAGAGTCAATATTAATAGGTCAAATGGATTGGTCTGGGTGACCTTATAATTATGAGGGCCTCTCTAAGTTTGTGTCTTTGGAATTAATATGTTTATGGAAATATTAAAGGGGTTCTATTAAACCAAATGGATACCAGTATGAAAAGAACGCCAAAAATTTCAAAGTGTAATCAGGCAATGATCCTGACGATCGTGCGGTTGGGCGATGGGCACTGATTTTTTTGGTCAAAACAGGCTCACTTAAACTTTAAGTGAGCCTGTTTTGACCAAACCAATTGTTCATATACATTGCTCAATCGAGGAAATCACACTTCTTTGTCGAGGAATGTAGTGGAAGAATTTTACATCAACCGAAAAAGTCAAGACTTACAATCTTCCGTAGACAGAGAGTCAATGATAGTAATAATATTAATAGAGGTAGTCTGGTAGTAGGGGCAAGATTCCCAGAGAAGATGTAAAAGTTGTGACTACGGATACTTTCCTATCAGTATATTATAACGCTGCATTTGCCTACCTCTGAATGAGATTTTGAAGTCTTGTATGGTCCATCATCTACACCTTAAATTATGTTGTCAAAGACTTCACTCCCAAAAAATCATAAAAACGCTCTACTTCAGTAACTCAGCTGTGCGTTCGCAGGTTGGCGCGCTTGGCGGTAGGAAGAAGACAACCGGAATGAGTAGTCTCATTAACATATTCAAATCATATATATTGACATATTTAAATGAGCATCGACTGCTCACTTCGGAACGGGTTGAGGGAGATACATGGTAAGGGTGTTCAATAAAAATCTCAAATGGTTGTATTGCATATGCGGTTCATTGGAATGAGCTCATGCAAACTATTCCCAACCCTATTTTCCATTTTGGTATCGAACGTCCCCTAACAAAGTTTTACTTGAGGTACATAAATCGCGACACAACTTGTATGGCCTCGATTAAACGCACATGAAATATCACTAACAAAAACGAAAAGGTTATAACATGAAAAAGTTATTCTTCACTTAAAATGTATCACAAGAATAACATGTATCAAATGTTGTCAGTTACCATTTGATTGAGACTACAAAACGGCCCTTTCCAAACGAGATCGGCGCAGCGTTGGACCGAATTTGATTATATTAACATGGTCTCGTGTCCGTTTAATACATTTAACAGACATTTTGGCTGTAGCTGATGAGTCAACAGCATGAAAAAAAAACCCGAATGGAACCCATAATGAGAAAAGAGAGGATCCGGTAACCACATCACCACCTAAAAAGCGAGCGCTATGATATTATGCGCTATGATTTAAGCCGGTGTCAGGACCCTGCGTCATGAATATTTAGTGCGTAAATCAATAGTATGCATAAGACTCCTGATTGGCTGATTTAGTTGCGCGCAACTAATTCCTGTGCTGTGATTGGCTGATTTAGATGCACGCAACTAATTCCTGTGCTGTGATTGGCTGATTTAGATGCACGCAACTAATTCCTGTGCTGTGATTGGCTGATTTAGTTGCGTGCAACTAATTCCTGCGCTGTGATTGGCTGATTTAGTTGCGTGCAACTAATTCCAGTGCTGTGATTGGCTGATTTAGTTGCGCGCAACTAATTCCTGTGGTGTGATTGGCTGATTTAGTTGCACGCAACTAATTCCTGTGGTGTGATTGGCTGATTTAGTTGCACGCAACTAATTCCTGTGGTGTGATTGGCTGATTTAGTTGCACGCAACTAATTCCTGTGCTGTGATTGGCTGATTTAGTTGCGCGCAACTAATTCCTGTGCTGTGATTGGTCGCATTAAATTGCGCGCAACTAAAAGGTGCTCACTGATTGGCTTATTAAGTTGCGCGCAACTACACATTTAATTGCGCGCAACAGTTGAACGTTATGTCCATCACGGCCAACCATAGCCAACTCCTATCCGCGTCTCAGTTTACCCTACCAGTGCAGATTGGTGGTATGACTGTAGATGTTGTCGATACCGCTGCAGAAGCCACGATTATGTCTGACCGTGTTTTCCGCCAGCTAAACCCACAGCCGCGGAAGGTCAGGGATGTCAGGCTACTGACTGCAGGTAGAGACATGGCTATGGCCGGGTTCGTTGTGGGACCAGGCTGAAGTATATATTGCACCTATCGCTCAAGACCTGTTATTGGGATTCGACATCCTCGTCAACAAGTGGCAAGCTATGTTAGATATGGCTAATGCAACCCTTGCCTTTGACAATCAAGTGGTCAATCTCAATATTGGGGGGGGGGGGCAACAGACACCCTGTCCGCCGCACGAGTAACAGTCAAGCGGAAGCATGTGATACCTCCCAACTCCATGAGCAGCATCGTTTGCGATGTGAGTGCCATTATGCCCGACTATTTGGTTGAACCGGAAACAGAAACTGGTTTACTGGTACCTCGTACAATTAGAAGCGGCGGAACGGAACCGGTGGTGTTGTTCCTGAATCCCTCAGACAGATTCTGTACACTGAAGGCCGGAGAATTCGTGAGGAGAGCTGTGCCAATCGCGAACTATGTATCCCCACCAGAGCCGGCAGGACCACGAATACAAGGGATCAGGACACCCACAGAGGGGGAGGCCAAAGAATGCACACCAGACCATATCACCGAGATGCTGCAGGCCTCCCGCAAGCATTTAACAGACCCACAGTACGAGGCATTGGAAACAACCCTAGTGACATACAAGGATGTGTTTGCTAGAGATGAGTTCGACCTGGGCAACTTCACAAAGGTAGAGCATTCCATTGACACCTGAGTAGAGGCTCATCTAAGAAAGATGTTGGATGCCGGCGTGATCCAAGAATCGACATCGGAATGGGCCTCAGCCCCAGTGCTTGTACGGAAGAGGGATGGGACGGTACGTTGGTGTATAGACTATAGAGCATTGAACAATGTAACCACCAAAGACGTATTCCCCCTCCCTCTAGTGGATGACTGCCTTGACACCCTAGTGGGCAATACATGGTTCTCCAAATTAGATGCTAATTCGGCATATTGGCAGATAGGAATCAAGACGGAGGACCAGAAGAAAACTGCATTCATAACCAAATACGGCCTGTTTGAACACGTGAAGATGGGATTCGGGTTATGCAATGCCCCTGCCACGTTCGCTAGGGTAATCAACTTGGTACTCCGGGGGCTCAATTGGAACACTGTCCTGGCTTTCCTGGATGACGTCCTGGTTCTCGGTTCAAGCTTCGAACAACACCTACAGGCCCTGAAGGAGGTTCAAACTCGGTTCCGTCAGAATGGTCTGAAGCTGAAGCCGAAGAAATGCCTGTTCTTCTAAACAGAAGCTATGGGTGGCACTAGAGCAGAGGCTTCGACGTCTTCACTGGAGCTGGAACATACAGGGAAATGCTCAGATTCCGAACATGTATCCATCCTGGGTCAGTTGTTGGGTAGGGGGGAGGATTTCAATCTTCCAGGTTCCCCCTTAGTAACCCCCCCCCCCCCCCCCCTGCCACTGGTATGGGGCCTTCATGTTCGCCACGTAGGCGGGTGCAATATATTGAAGGCCCAGGTGTCACTGATGCTTTGGCTGGTCCTGATGTAAGACCCCCTTCCAAGTCCAAGCGGGCAGGTAAGAGAGCCCGAAAGGCATGGAAGGCAAAGGCACGTGGTCAAAAACAGCCGGCTGCGCAGGCAACTGCAGTGCCAGCGCTGACAATCACGTTGCCTGGCAAGCGGCAAAAGGGGGGTGCATGGTTATCCAAGCCGAGGGAGGCACACAAGCACATGACCATCGGCAACGACCCATACCCCAATCAACAGCCAACTCACGACTCCTGGTCGTGCAGGGTGGGTCCCAGGGGGCTGTAAGCGAGACGCCCCAGGGGACATGGGCGGCCACAAGGGGAAGTCCACACCTAGATGTCCCATTCCTGGGTGTAGGGATTCGTACGGGTCTCCAAAGACGCATAGCTTTGACAAGCATGTCCCGGAGGTTTTCAATGAAGGCCTGGACCCCATGGATGTGACAAGGCAACGATTGTCTGTCCTCCATGTGATCACCAACTACCTGCTGGGGCCGGGCCGAGAATTAAAATTCTTGGTCCGCCTTGCAGAGGGGTTAGGCGGTTTTGGATGCCAAAGCCTGAGGGAACCCACGGGATTATTGAAGGAGTCAATGCGGGAGTTCTGTCGGGTCCACGAGGATCCGGTTCCTCATAGCTTCTGTCTTAAGCCCCCAAATTCGCCCGCGGTCCTCCTCCACTGGCAACCTCTGATGGCTCTGCTGTCCCAGCTCGGGCCCTGTGAGAGGGAGCTCGTCTGGGACTTGGGCCGTCGGCCCGCACAGTGTGGTAGGGTCGAGGGGAGTGGGGTGGGGCAGAGGCTTGCCATACCGGAACCACAGCTTCCTGTGGCCTTCGATTCCCACTTCCACATGGACAGGGCCCTGACTTCCCTGGGCCTACCACGGAATTCCGGGCCGAGTAAATTGTTCATGGCTGCCAAGCCCCAATCTGCCTTCGCAGTCGACGTTGGGGGTGCGGTGGCCAACTATTGCGATCCTGCCACTTACCCCAGTGTCGATGAAATAATTGGCCTGGGGCAGCAAAAAATACGGGTCGCGATTGGTCTCCACCCCAAGCATGCAGCGAAGTGCACATCGGACCAAATGCAGGTGATGTCCAACCTTCTCAAACGGTCCGAGGTTGTCGGCCTTGGGGAGGTTGGCATAGACCATTCAGTCCCCCTTGCTGAATGGGGGACACAGCAACATGCCCTACACCACGTGCTGTCCCTCCTTGAGCCCCGGCATGTGCTGGTTTTGCACATCCGGGGAATGAAGGGAGATGATGGCACAGAGGCATATTGCTGTGTCCTGTATCAGCTGCTTGGTCAGGTGCCCAGAGAGCAGCGGATTCACCTCCATTGTTTCTCGGGATCTGGGGATGTGGTTAGCAGGTGGGCGTCGAAGTTTCCGAACGTCCATTTTGGGTTCACTCGGCTGATGCGAGGTTTCAGTACCTGCCAGCTCAAGGCCTTGCGCTCCATCCCCCTGGATCGTCTGTTGTTAGAGACAGATGCCCCCTATTTCAGTTGCCCATCACCCAGCTATATAGGAGTAGTGGCGGCTTTGGTGGCGCAAAGAGTCGGCAAGGATCCAGCGGAGCTTATGAACATCACTGCCCTGAATACTTGTCGACTGTACTATATGTAATGGGGGGCATATTGGTCCGAGGGGGTTTGGAAAATACAGGGTGGGGTCCAACTCCATCGTCATACTGTGAGGGGGGGGGGGAGTGTGGTGACGTACATCACCGCTGTGGTCCAATAACCTTAACGTGACGGCGTTGCATTAAAGCGTATGACACCTGAGGGGCTTGGCCCTTAACGTGTCAGCGTGAGTAAATCACGTCCCCCGGAACCGCCCTAGCCTTTTAGGCGGCAAGGCAAAATACAAGTGACCAGACACTTGTAGCCGAGCCGCCGAGAAGTGAAGACAAGACCAAGCTAGCTCAGTCCAATAAGAAGAAGCAAGAAAAGTATACCAAGTCAGCTAAAGAAGAAGATCAAGCAAGTGACGTAACAGCCCTACGACAGCAGAAGGTAAACAGGCTTAGGAAATTACTATATAGATGCTAAGATGAAACCTTCGCAGCAATGACGGCTCCTACAGCGCGCAGGGAAGCATACACCACCAATACACAACTAGAATCTCCTTGGAACACCTAATGCGTGAGTTCGACCTACTAAACCGTATAATCGCCTGGTGTGTTTTATCCTGTCCTTGTTGTTGAGGATGTTGACAAATTAACTCATTAGATCACATTAGGCCATTTACGGATCCATTAGCGTCAGCTGGTGCAAATCACAGTTTACGTCCTTCATCATTGATAGATAGGACCATGTGTATATCACAACCTTATCGGCGGAGGGATCCAAATCACGAATCGTGATCACGGTTATTCCATCCTTACGGTTTGGCAGTCTGGGGGTCAGTAGTGGCAACTTTGTTGGATTGTAGTCTGGGCGAATCCAAGGACGCGCGCATATCATCTGTTGACGTCATATTCATACATACCTATCCGGCGTCCATGGCCTATGGGTATACTGCGTCGCATTTTGGCCTACATGTGTGGGAACCGGCATTTAAGGATTTCACACATGTGGACGGAAAGGCGACGCAGTATACCCATAAGCCATGGACGCCGGCGGTAGTATCTGCGCACAGGTGCAGTCCGGACTTTTTCAAACATGACAGTTAAAAAAGCATGGTGCACACCTAGTGATCGGAGAGGAAACAAATGCCATGTGACATTATATTTACCAAAATGGAGGACATCGCATCTGGATTTCTCGGAAATCTATAGTATATGGCACTTCCTAAATATCCGCATCCATCGGGGATAAGCTTTAGGCACGGTACGCAATATATTTTTGCAGGCGCTTGATATATGTTGTTTTCTAGATATTAAATCCTGGTGCAATTCATAACACATTGTCCATTCGCGCGGAAATTGAAGATCCAGAACGGTATATAAAAATATCACCGTTCGACCGGGGCTAATTCTGGGATAGCCCAATTTATACCCCAGGATATAATCTGGACTGGGGCATTTTTTACCCCCACTGGGCCAGATTATACCCCCCCCCTCCTCCCCCCACAGACACGCCCAGAAACAAAATATTCAAGGAAAAGGTTTGCTTTGTCTAATACGCTGACGAACCTGCTCTTATTTGCCAAGTTGCATAATTTTAATCGCTATATTGAACAATTAAGCCCAACACGAAACGATATTCAAGGTATCATTATTTATTTGTGTAAGCGCTTTTGTACAATTAAGCTCATCACGATTTTACCAACGTTGGTGTTCATACAATACAAATAAACGTGTTGAATATCTAAATTATCCAAAAAAATTGTGCCTAGGTTTCTGAGAAATCATGTGCCAAATATATTTATACAAGCTGGTAACTACATTAAAATGTTCCGACACATTCTCAAGGTACTATTTAGCCTTGACCTCGGCATCTGTTGCATATACACCATCCCTCGAGATCCCAGAGGCGGTTACATAATTGTCCACGTCCTGGTTTAGGTAGTGTTCGAGCTACTTGTTAATATCACGACGTGGTTCTCCTCCGACCCGGAGAGAATACAGCTGATGCATTGGAAATAGCAGTTTCAGTCATCTCTAGATTTATGCGTGCGTCTTTGCTTTACTGAGGGTTGGCCAAAGTTTACGGTCTTTGTAGAAGTAACATCCAGCGCTGCTGAGAGGTTTTTTCTAATTCATAGGAAAGTAGAAGAAACATCCTGGCCCACATCGAATATCTGCTGGCGCTTTCCATTCTTTCACTGGACACGTCTTACTTTTCCCTTGGTCTTTTGTCTCTTGGGATGTTGGGATCTGCCCTTCAAGGTGTCACGGGAAAGGTTAGTTTTCACTGGCTGTGGTGTCAAGGACGTGAGGAATATCTGATGATGATGTGACGTCTGTGAAGAGCTTGATATTGCTGGCGTGGTTTGAGTTACCAAGAATTTTGCCGGTCTTCATATTCAAAATCGTAATGAAAAGAAGCTGCTCACAGTGACTTATTCATGAAATACGCAAGGGGGTATAATCTGGACTTGAAGGGTATAGTCTGGCCTAGGCCAATAGGCCTATGCCTGACTCTAACGCGGTATAGTCTGGCGTGGGGTAATCTGGCCTGCTTCACCGGGAGTTAAGGAGCACCTGTTTGTAGTCATCGTCAGTTCCAATACAGCTTACGTGATAAAATGAGACAGAGAAGCTTGTAGCGATGAAATATGTAGCAGCATGCATGAATCTGGTACAAATATAAAACATGAAATAGAAAGAAAATGACACCCAACTCGTCTTAATATGGACCGCTCTCATTGTTATCAGTTAATTGGTTCGGTTGGAGTTTGTATCGCCACTAGGGCTTCCGCTGTCGATCGAGCTAATAAACGCGTTATGATCAGTCGGCTGGTCATAACGCGTAGATCGAGTCCCAGGCGTAAGCTTGGTCAAAATTAGAATCGGTTCCGTGAAGGTATTAACGACAATAGCACGAATCAGTCATATAAGGATCTAACAAAGATAATGTTACAAAGCTGCTAATGCCAAAATGTGGTGCGTCATCAATGGGGCTGAATGGTGGCGTTAGTCATAAAACACAGCTTATAGTTGTAACATAGGCTTATCAGCGCGTCAACCTTTGTTACACGTATAACGTACAGCTACGTCAACAAAACCAATGCGCATGCTCCAAATGCACTATTTTTAGCTGGGATTCGAACTTGCGAAAAGGTGTCTTGCGAAATCTGTCAGACGATATATAATAAATGGAATATAGCACACATTAATTGTTACAGATAAGCTCTAAATTTAGTTCGCGGAATTCATATTTAACAAGCAGCGATCTATGCGGGAAAGTGCCAGTGTCATCATCTGATCCAAAAGCGGAGAAGATCCGTGGAGCAGCTGGTCTTTTGATGTAACAACGTTTGACAGACAAGGAACGTCTGGGTGTTGTATTGTTTTCATATCTAGTCAGCATCAGGACATCCTACCGGTTGCGTGAGCTGCGACGTTGTAGCCTTGTCGTGGGTCCGGGGGTTCCGATGCCGATGGTGGTTTGAGCGGAGCAGTCCTTGCAAGGGCACTCTGCAACACACTATTCTTGCACGGATTCAACCAAAACGAGAGGCTGGAATGGTCTGGTCCAGTCAATCCACTAGTTGTTACATGCGATAATCGTTCGCGTTTTTATGTTTTCCTCCTTCTTGTCATTTTCAACCACGTTGATGTCCCTCTTTCCATTTGATACAGGTGAACTCTACGCGCCATTGTGTACAATCGTCTCATGTCTAAAGTTATGTAAAACAAGAAACCTTTCAACTGGTCAAAATGATGAACAACACTATATGATTTTCTCACGTAAACTGAACCATGTCATGTAAATTCACTCTACGACAGCCGTTACCATGGCAACGGCAACTTAGACAAAACCAAGTAAGAAACAGCGTGACGGTGATTCTTTCAGTGAAGTCCTGCTAAAATAATACAAACAGATATATATATTGATCCAAGTTGATTTCAAGGAGCTATTTCACCTTGCAATGGATTTTTTCATGCTATGAATAATAAAACATCAATTTCAAGAAGAGATGGAAGAGCCTAGAAGGGACATCTGTTTTTATTTTTGTCAAAGGTGTCCCACACGAACCTCTTGTTTTTGACCCTCCTCTGCAAGCTGAGCATTACCCTCCACAAACCATAAACCATTTGATCAGTCAACTTCCATCTTCACTTCTGCTACTGGGTGATTTTAATGACCACAGTGATTTATGGTGGTGTAAGGACACAAATGACAGTGGTGTAGAAATAGAAAATGTAATAATTCTTGGCAATTAAACAATAAAACCACTTACTGTGGGTCTGGGGTAGAAAAGACCCACTGTATCCTCCTGTAAGTTGTAAGAGGCAACTAATTAGTGGGTTGCGACTCGTGTCGTTGGGCAATGGGACACTGGTTGTGCGCGAAGAGGTCCTGGTGAGGGCCGTATGTGCAACACACCCTTTTGCCTAAATTGTGCTAGACGAGAGGTTGGAACAGCTTGTTCCAGTCAATCGTTTGCACTTTTATATTTTTCATCTTCATCCGCCTGGATATCCCACTGTTTGCCAATTTATCCTGCGGATGCTCAATTGGGTAAATCTTTTCTACTCATATTTCAACCAACTTCTATAGGCACAATGTTTCATAGAACAAATACCTTTCAGAGTAATCTCTTATAATCTTTTTAATTTTTTCTCGAATCTGGGAATTGGAGTATTCCATGTTAGTTGGAGGGAGGCTGTTGTTATTCCAATCCCCAAACCCTTGCAATGATAACTCAAATCTTAGGAACTATCTTTTTATTGCCTTAACGAGCTGCGTCTGCAAAACCATACATCAGATGGTTATGTGAGGGGGGATATATGGTCTCGGTCTACTTCGATTTGAAGAATGCCAATGGCACTACATGGAAGCACGGAATTGTATCAGATTTATGACATAGGCCCAAAAGGTCACATGACAGTTTTTATCCAGAATTTTATAAAGAACACAACTCTGTCTGATTACCATAACCAGGAGATGGGGTCCCTCGCAGAGTCATTTCGCCCGTCACCCTTTCTAATGTTAAAATTAATAGCATTGTAAAGACCATCAAACCAGGTGTGGAATGTTCACTCTATGTGGACGATGTTTGAATTTGTTTCAAATTGACAAACATGCTAACAACTTAATATTAAAAAATTTCGGATGAAAATGGGTTCAACGTTTAGAAAACCAATCCAGTTTGCATCCATTTCTGCAATCACATATACACAGGTTCGAATAAGGAAGCTAGAGGATAGGATCCAATGTGTTTTGTATGTGTTTGTCCCCTAGTTCATCTAACAATAGTTCTGGACCTTGTCGCCCAATCACGTGAAAGGCATTTTCTCTGACTGGAGGCAATCACAGGGAGTCATTCCCGTAAGGTTTATATTTCAAAGATGTTTTTCTGCACTCAGCTTTGCTTGATCGAGACAAGGATGTTTTGTTTGTGTGGGTTTCGAGCCACATCGGGATCCCCGAGTTCTGGCACAGCGGGTATCCCCCTGTGGGTCCGGGGTTAGAATAGGTCCACTGTATCCTTCTGCATGTCGTAAGAGGCGACTAATAGGGGGCAACCTATTGGCTGTGGGTTGCGACTCCTGTCGGTGGACAATGGGATCATGGTGGTTGAGCGGAGTGGTCCTTACGAGGGCTGTATCTGTAATGCACCGCTTTGGCCCGGATTTCACCTAGACGAGAGGCTGGAATGGCCTGGTTTAGTCAATCGGCTGGTGGCGACTTGCCCAAGGATAATCGTTTCCATCTCAATTTTCATTTATTGTAGAAGGCGGCTGCTTAATCAGGGCAATCTTATCTATTAACTTTTCTTGGCACCATATAACACAATGTGGTGTGCCGTTAAACCCTATACTTACCTTACCTTACCTTACCGTACCTTACCAGTCAATTGGTCGTTGGTGACTTGCCCTAGGATAATCGTTTGCATTTTTATCTTTTTATCGTCATCCACGTGTTTTTCGTCTTTTTTACCATTTATCATAGAAGGCGGTTACTTAATCAATTTGACTATTTACCTTTCAAGGCGCCATATAACACATCAGTGTTGGTGTGCCGTTAAACCCTATACTCACTCACTCACTCACTCTTTAATGCATTCCTTGCCAATTCATAGAATGTGCTGATCTTATTCTCATCCGAAATCGCCACTTCCGGGTTCAAGCAAATTATGAATATTTTGAGAGGGTGAATCCATCTAAGATACTAGGTTTCGTCAGAGAATTTGGACTGCATTACATATTTTAAGATAATACGATTCGCATTAATTTCATATAATTCAATTAATACTTATGGGTTTAATTTTAGTTTGTTTTAATACTTGATTACTTTTTATCCTTTTGTATTCGTATTTTCCCCACCTTAGTAGGCACAATGTAACACACTAGTGTTGGTGTGCCGTTAAATACTATACGTACCTAACCTTACCATGTTCAAAGCCGTTCAGAATTGTTTGAAGATCTAAGATCATCAGCTATATTAGAGCAATTGGACTTTATTTCACATTTTAAATGGTACAATACCAAATCAATACCAAATGACCCAAACATGCTTCTTTTTGTGTGGGGGGAGAGGGAAGAGGGAGGGATGTGATTTCAGTCAGTGCCTTGAAAGTGTGATGACAATGTTTTAGACTAGTGGAATGTACCCCTCATTTCATCCGAAACTTTTCGGTGATAAATGCCGAACTAAGAATACAATTTTGAAGTGTTTATTATCTACTGAAGAGACTAATCACATTTATATTTGATATCATGATATGGGTGTACTCAGATGTTGTATTGTCCAGAGTGACACAGGTAGCTATCATGGCTGTGGGCAGCTTTCGGCTACCCTATCCCGCTATGGCTGTAATAAGGCATAAATACAGTGTGTATTGGTCGAGTCGAGCAACATGCATGATATTCATATACAAGACGATATATGTCATGTTGAAGAATTTGATTCTGCACATAGATAAGAAGGTCAATGATTATAGAAAGATGTACCCCCTTCTTCTCCTCCTCTTCGAACTCTCTTTCCTATAAAAGCAGACAATATTAGTTCCTTATAGCATCTCATAATGACATTAATAGAGGGAATATAACCAATATATGCTTCAATATGAGAACTTCTTCAATAATACAGTATGTATTGGTCGAGTCGAGCAACATGCATATTAGTCATATGCTTCATGAGACTATAAATTCAGGTTGAATAATTAGATTCTGCATATAGATAAGAAGGTCAATGATTATAGAAATATGTACCTCATCCTTCTCCCACTCTTCGGTCTCTTCTTCCTATAAAAGCAGACAATATTAGTTCCTTATAGCATCTCATAATGACATTAATAGAGGGAATATAACCAATATATGCTTCAATATGAGAACTTCTTCAATAATACAGTATGTATTGGTCGAGTCGAGCAACATGCATATTAGTCATATTCAAGACTATAAATTCAGGTTGAATAATTAGATTCTGCATATAGATAAGAAGGTCAATGATTATAGAAAGATGTACCTCATCCTTCTCCCACTCTTCGGTCTCTTCTCTCCTATAAAAGCAGACAATATTAGTTCCTTATAGCATCTCATAATGACATTAATAGAGGGAATATAACCAATATATGCTTCAATATGAGAACTTCTTCAATAATACAGTATGTATTGGTGGTCGAGTCGAGCAACATGCATATTAGTCATATTCAAGACTATAAATTCAGGTTGAATAATTAGATTCTGCATATAGATAAGAAGGTCAATGATTATAGAAAGATGTACCTCATCCTTCTCCCACTCTTCGGTCTCTTCTTCCTATAAAAGCAGACAATATTAGTTCCTTATAGCATCTCATAATGACATTAATAGAGGGAATATAACCAATATATGCTTCAATATGAGAACTTCTTCAATAATACAGTGTGTATTGGTCGAGTCGAGCAACATGCATATTAGTCATATTCAAGACTATAAATTCAGGTTGAATAATTAGATTCTGCATATAGATAAGAAGGTCAATGATTATAGAAAGATGTACCTCATCCTTCTCCCACTCTTCGGTCTCTTCTTCCTATAAAAGCAGACATATATTTTCCTTATAGCATCTCATAATGACATTAATAGAGGGAATATAAAACCAATATATGCTTCAATATGAGAACTTCTTCAATAATACAGTATGTATTGGTCGAGTCGAGCAACATGCATATTACATCAAGCATATTAGATTCTCATATATAAGAACAAGACTATAAATTCAGGTTGACAATAATTAGATTCTGCATATAGATAAGAAGGTCACATGATTATAGAAAGATGTACCTCATTCTGCTTCTCCCACTCTTCGGTCTCTTCTTCTTCCTATAAAAGCAGACAATATTAGTTCCTTATAGCATCTCATAATGACATTAATAGAGGGAATATAACCAATATATGCTTCAATATGAGAACTTCTTCAATAATACAGTATGTATTGGTCGAGTCGAGCAACATGCATATTAGTCATATACAAGACTATAAATTCAGGTTGAATAATTAGATTCTGCATATAGATAAGAAGGTCAATGATTATAGAAAGATGTACCTCATCCTTCTCCCACTCTTCGGTCTCTTCTTCCTATAAAAGCAGACAATATTAGTTCCTTATAGCATCTCATAATGACATTAATAGAGGGAATATAACCAATATATGCTTCAATATGAGAACTTCTTCAATAATACAGTATGTATTGGTCGAGTCGAGCAACATGCATATT
>CM067348.1:26314080-26324080 GCA_034190875.2 Urechis unicinctus | reverse complement strand
TCAGTCAGACTTGTATTCAAAATGAATATTCCGAACTAAGAGATTGGCCTCTGGATTGTCTGTATGGTGGCAGTGTGTGGTTAGATTATCGCGCTTGATAACCTAGCGATGAGCCTAGCTATGTTCGTCAATCGCGTATATTAACCTAGTGATAAGCCTAGCTATGTTCATCAATCGCGTATGCTAACTGTAGATTTGCCTTCAGATTTTGACACAAATTAACATTGAAACGACGTCGCAGTCAGGAGTATTGCTTTGACTTTAATATCGTACAACGTCTTGAGCATGGGGAGTTTGAAAACCGGAATTTCTTTAACCCAATCTGTAACTGTGGGATCTTTATTTTTTTGGCATATTCTTGTAGCTGAATGCATTGCTAGTCTAAGTTTCCAGGCAAAACGCACAGATTTACGTATTCTTGCCAGAACGTAACATAGACGGACTGTAGGGCTAAGATTTTCGAGGCGCTCCTGGGAACGTATTCACAACGAATCAGTGGTGCACTGAACCCGTCTTATTGCAACAGGTAAGTGCTGTTTCCTGACAAACCGCTCAGTTGCAGTCATAACTCATTGGCACGACAAAATACTAAGAATTAGCAACTTCTAAGAATTACTCTCAACGGTACACTTGCTAATTCACCGGCTGCTGCCTAATTATGTCTATTTATCTATCCTTGACAATTTCCTACAAGACGTTCATATTGGTCTGATGGATGGATTCAAAGGTCGATCCAATTTAGATCCGGGACTGCAGCTGCTCTTGGGTCGTGCTAGTTAGCCACGCCCACCGCTGCGCCACGTTTATCAACTTGGTGAATTCGCATACGCCAAATTATGGCGATCAGTCCGGTTTGTATGTTTGTGGGTATGTTAAAAGAAAACATTAATCAGAGATACAGGTCGCATTTTGTTAAATTGAAAGTCTCAATGATGCGCAGAACCGAGAGGTTCTGTTATGACCATGACCTGAAACTAAGGTCAATGTAATCGAAAGAGTCAAAAACTAGTATCTCGAATAATTCCTTTAATGATAGTCAGATCGTTAAATGATTTAAATCAGTTTGTAGCAAAATCCAATTGTAAACTTTGTCTTAATATATATAAGTACTTTAAACCAACAGTTTTTCCCAAGCGCCCCAAGTCGAACAATCATGGTATCAGTCCAAATGTTTACAAAAGTTTCATGAATTTTTCGAACGCTAAAACACTCAATACATGTCCGATGGTGATAATTGATTCGCGTGTCCTCCGCGAAAAATTAAGACGTATCCTAAGATATCATGGATATCGATGACGTAACTTCCGGTTGACACAAGTTCAATGCTCAATACGTCCATGCTTTAGAATTTGATTTTAAAACAGTTTACATATTCTGAAAGTGTAGTTTTATAAATATAAGTAATTGTAAATAATCCTTATTACAAAATTGTAGCAGGTCGAATATTTCTGGTAGCCAAAATCTCGAAACTTTTTAATTTCGCATTTAATTGACTAATTATCGTCCGATTGTTTAAAAAATAACATTTTCTTAAAGCTTATACAATTACCAAACTTTCATTATTGACATACGCTATCAAAATTTTCGTCATTTTCAAAGCGCGTTGAGAAAAGCAAATTTATCTAAGTCAATTTTCGTCAAATTTTTCGATTATTAATAAAATAGTAAATATCAGTTCAATAGCCATTAAAATTAGCTCAGATGTTGACATACACGGCGCGAATCTAATCCGCAAATTTTATTGATATCGGTTGCCTCACTTCCGGTTTCGAACGAGTCAAAATCAGCCACAGTAAAGCGTTCAAGATCAAATCGGGCATATACTCATTTCCAACGTTTATTCGCATTCCCCAATTATTCAAAATGTACTTGAACTTATTCGGGAATAAAACAAAGAATGAATAGCTTGAAATGAAATATATTATTCGATATTTCACGCTGAAGCATGACGTGTTTCAGTCCACGAGAAAGCATATATTTCAAGGTATTTCTATGTATCATGTACGAGCACACTGTTTGCTGGTAGTAACTATTTGTTGACTGAGTGTTAACGCTTGAGTCTCACTCCCCATGTTCAATGCTTGTCCGATTAATTCCGCGACCCTCACAGATACGTGCCTACCAACTGGAGTAATTAAAGATCACGCGACTAGGTACTTTATTATACTACTTCTTTGACAAACGTTGACGCCCTCTGCGAGCCGGACGCTGGGCATTAGAATGGACCAATGGAAACAGGACCTGATGGCTCGTGTGGATTTAAATATCACACAGCATGAATAACATACATGTTGATACATTGTTGTCGCTGACGGAATGTAGAACTAGAAGTAACAACAATACTATGATTTCTAACTTAACAAACACAACGTATCTTGTTGCGAATCATCGTCTGGAAAACAACAGCTCCAATGAACACAATCAGATTCCAAAACCACGCTTCGTCAGTCCTCACCAACACACATGCCAATGTAATGATGCCCCACGGTAAAAACAGATAAATCATTGACTTTTGCCAACTATAGCCCCGCCAAAAACGACTGGGGCTGTGCGTGGTTCGACCACTGTTGCCGGGGCTATGGGGTACTTCCCTCCTGATGGAAGGCTCATACACGCAACAGGAGATGAGGGAAGTAAGCATCAGTCGACTAGGTACAGCCCCAGTCTCATCAGCCGACCAGCTACAGTCCCAGTCTCGTCAGCCGACCAGCTACAGCCCGAGTCTCACTGAATCCCATACACACAGTCATTAACCATCCCGAACTTCCATCTATGCTTTGTTTTTTTAATTCCACATCATCTTTTGATATAGAGCGATGACCGTTGATGCTAACTTTCTAGAGGCGGCCCCTGAATCCTCGTTGCTCTCCTACAATTAAAGGTTCCTAAGAGAACATCCCAGAATTGTGATGAGTCTCCTACAGGAATCCTGGAAGGATAGTGCGTCGAGAGGGACAGTTGGTATTTGGGGTAATTACGGAGCAGCCAATGAGGATGCCGGAAGACCGGGGAGGAAGCGCGACACGGGGATAAAGCTCGACGGATCCTTACAACTCGACACATTCGCGGATGAGACACGCGTTGGCAGCCCCCCCTCTCGTGTTACTCTCCGGGGTAGCGTAGGAATGTGAAGTGACTGTTCATCCAAGAGTAATACTAACAACTAAGGCTAAGGTAAATAAAAACTTAAAATTTAATCCAATATTCAGAATTTATAGAAATGAGGAGTGACTGCCATTCTCCATTCGTCATGTCACGACCATAGCAGGTGGGTGACCGGATATGAAGGGCAGTCCGTATCAAAGACTCTGTCAAAAGGAAAGCAGCTCTGAATTGACCGACTTGGCATTATACTTTTAGCAGACTTTTTACTCTATTCAGAATACCAAAGATATTGTGGAGACATTTTTAAGTGTGATATTTGGAACAGGAAGACTATAGAGAAATGCATGTTAATGTGCGGCTGGTTCACGCGAGCAGTCCTCTGCAGCCGCTGTTTATCATATAGGACACATTAACTGGCAACCGGCAATCAGCTAACACCCTTGACTCTCAGGTAAGCGCATGGCCGTCGTTTTATGGGGCATTATGGTCCGTAGCGTTCTGTTTTTCCCCTTATATAAACATATTGAGAACGGCTAGCAGTCATTCATTTTCTGTAACTCTCATAATTATATCAAACGTAAGCGATTCAATTGACCCCAGATAAAACTGCTATTCTGTGCTTGGTAATCCAGGTGTTGGATGCCTTGCAAGTACTTCCTAGATTGTTGATTAAGTTAGCCTTCCAGCGCGTGGAGAAGGGGACAGACGCCCAAATTCTCGCTTGGTATGGGCCTTTAAAGCAGTTGAAGTTTCACTGTTGTTAGCAGCGGAACGCTTTACCTAGAAGGGAAGCAGTTTGTATTATAGTCACAGATGAAGAAAACCACACCCTAACTTACATCAAGACGTCCGTACTCTTGTGGTCATCTTCGGTCATCTGTCGGAATCACCATTTGATTCCTTAGTTGCACAAGAAAACTAATCTGAGAACATTATCTGTTTGATTATTCAAAGCAAGTAACGCTTAGAGCGTCGGCAGGCAATCGTCATGGTTTTGAGGGAGACAGTGGCCCTCCTCCGGGACGCTGGGACAAGCATTTGCGTCAGGGATTGTAACCTTAATTGTACAGAGACTTCACATCAAGACCCTTGTCTTGAGCAGCGGTGAGGGTCGTCAGGGAATCAACTTGTTGTGTTGTTGTCAGAGATCAATTACCCAATAATGGAGTAACGCTTTGTTTGGCGTACTCTGCTTTGTTTTTTAGGCATATTATTCTTTATATTATTAAGAGGTGGAGGTCTTATATGATTCTGTAGTATACTAGGTTGTTTTAAAATCCATATTATATCACTTTTAACGATGATTAAAATGTATGACGTGATTGTTGGCATGTTCCGACTATAAGTAAAACAAAGATGGGACGGATGACTCAGCCGAGCTTTATTTGGGGAAATACACTACACCAACAACGTGCAATCTTATCCCAGCTCTACAGAATGACTTACATGACTGTATATATACAATATATAGACGTGAATCCGACACGCACAGAGGGATCCACTCGGCTCTACCCGCGTAACGCCCGGGGGCGCTGTTCAACCCAGCCCAGAACTGTTTGCTGGCTTATAGTTTCAAATCAACACTGAAATCGACCTTGGCGTGATGATGTCGCTCCTGAAGAAGCGTCATCCGGTGTGGGCGTCCAACTCTTGACAGCATTGTCATGGTTACGCGTTAACGCGCGCCACCGGTAAGTCAAAATAAACAATAAAGAAAACAAAATATATATATATATATAACAACATAAAAACTATAAAACATAGATGAGACCACAGGAAGACGTCATTTTCTTGTCAAATATGAAACCACAGCGCTGGGCGGCCGTACATATAATTCATTCCGCCTTCATTAGTTTACGCTATAAATATGCATATTTCCGGTCACGACCGAATTAAAATTAAAATGGGACTGAAATCTGTTATCGCGTCATTTATCCGTCTTAAATGGTCGTATAATGAATTGATTTACTCTTGAAACAAGCCCAACAAACCGGACTTATCGCCATAACTTGGCTAGGAATTCGTTAAAACTATATAAATTCATAAGTTTAACATGAGGTCAATGCGGGAGAGACCATGCGGCATGTTCAAAGTGGGAGGGGCCACACAATGAGGTAAGAGAGAGAGGGGCAACAAAGCCAATAACATCGCGCAAATTGGGCGACAAATATATCATGCGAATCAAGTTTTAAAGAGGTATTCTGATTATGTAGTAGTGCATTTGAGGTTCCAGTACGTCTTTAACAATTATTTCTAAATCTTGGTAAGAGCTGATACAAACAAAATAAAATGCCAATGAACTGAGATGTATTCAGTATTGTGTAGTTTTACTGACACACACACACACACATATCTGAAGCTGCTATACAGAAGCTACATTGCACATCCATCTATTAATCAATCAATTACAGTTAGATAACACCAACTTGTCTTGTAAATCCACAAGAATAGAACAACCACACCACAAACAATCGCAATGTTTGCCATGCATGGTTCTGGCGAGCGGCCGAAAATTATGCACCTATGTTACCTACAAGCTGCAATCAAATTAATACAGTACATAACTAATGTACGAAACCTCTAAAACGTAACCTTTCGATAGGTGAGTAAAACTAGGACAAAGGATGTCAAGTAACCCAACAGTCCAACAGTCGATCGGGTACTCCCTTGTTGGTCTAACAGGAAAAACCACCTTTATCGGTAGTTTGTCAAACATGCTTAACTTATCATCACTTTCCACGTTACAAATACAAACTGAGAAGAATTTAAAGCCACCAACGGTGAGAGAATTGACTGAATTTAATAGATATGGTTTTTTAAACAAATCTCATGCCCTGGCGAACACTTGATATTCGATTAATTTCTAACGTTTCGGCGAAATTCCACTCCAAATTCTGGTGATTGTCAACAACCTGTCTCTTGTATGTTGCCCAAAAGACCAACGTCAGGTTCTATTTATCACTTTGTCGGTCCAACAGTAAAACCAAAATAATATTGTCGATGCATTCGATCAACCCAGAACTCACAACTTTTTTCACGAAATATGCTTGTTCTGACGAGTTTCAGGCGATCAGTGTCGAAAGTTATTATTTACTTCGGTTCGAGATAATGCTTCATATTCCTATCGTCTGCGGAAAACTATATTTTCGAAAACTTTCCAAGTTTACCGGTGATATTTTCTTCCGAAATACAAGCGTGGAGTACGATATCCCAGACAGCCCCAGAAACTTCCGATGTAAATAAGGCAGTGAGAACATAGCCAAACACTATAGCTGATAATTCCTGTCACTTTTCCCCCCAAGTTTTCGTTGCTTTCTTCGTGATTCGGTGTGATATTTGTGCGACAGTGAATGTTAGTGGCCTTTTCTACATGTTAGACAAGGTCATTTTAGCTTCGTGCCACAAATAGTCCCTGTGAACCCGCGTCTTGTGAGCTGTCTCGCCTATGTTCGGAACTCGTGATGATTCCGTTGAATTACGCAGGCTAGATAACGTTGCGCGTCAGAACTAAGAGAGAGTGCATGCAGCACTACCCGTACTTAGTTCGAAAGAGCTACTTGTATGACGTAGTCGTAAACGACTGCGCGGAATTTGCTAAGTTGTTATCATACCATCATCTGCCTGATAATACATTTCACAAGTGATTCAGTTTATACTATATATATACCTTATAACTTCCGACCTAGTGGTCTTTTCCTCTCCTTTATTCGGCATCATAGCAAGTCCGTTTCCAACCGACCTACATTGCGCAATCTCGCCGCCATATTGGAATTTAGTCGGAAAAATTAATCGCCACTCTCATTTTAGGCGATTATGCATATTGACAAGTTATTGCGCTTCCTGAGACTCTGATGCTGTACATAATACTGTTTGTTTATTAAATTCGACTGGTTACACCAAGTGGAAATCGTGAAGGTAAGGTCTTATGAGCGAATTTTCTACATTGGCGACGCCTTCCTCAAGCTCCACTTCCTCAACTCACCCCCCCCCCCCCTCATCGTGGCTAACCTACGAACCCTCCAGTCACTCTAATCGGCCAAAATCACACACACATGATTACTGGAGGGCGTCATTATATGGCATAGCAAATGTAAATAATGACCAAGCCAAGATTATTTTTCCTGATGACACAGACTCCGCACTCTTTCCAAAACACATTAATTCGACCTACAGTAAGGTTTCAAACAAACGAAGGAGAAGTAAAATAATTATCTATTAATTCCAAGCGCCAATCCAATGAGTAACCTAGCCATAAGCATCTGGCCTTAGTTTCTAGTACCTAAGTTCGAGGCCAGATTATTGTGGCTATGAGTAACCGTGCTATCAGAAATCGGTACTAACTCGGCTTATTCATATTCTATTGATATCCCATATACGAATGCTTTGAGACACATATCCCAGAAAAAGAAATGTACATACCAGCGTCTTCTATGAATTTCGAGAGAATGAGAGGATTTTAGCAGCAAAGTACGTCCAAGTGACGGTTTTACAAGAACCACAGTAGGACAAACAAAGGCTACCATGGTTACTAAGTGTTGACGATTAGCGGAGATCCACTCCACCGAAATAAGTCGCACCTTGGCAACGTCTTGAATTGTGACGAATCCCCAACTGCCCAAGACTTACATCTACCGGACCGACGTGAAATCCTCGGGGCCAAGGTTGTAACTATGGCAATTAACGATAAAATTGGTATTTGTCTGGCTTTTCTCACTAGTTGGTGCATTTTTGGCTGCATACAAAACGCAACGCATTCGGTCAGCTAGATCCGTGCCAGATCAGTGCTATTTGGGGACTGCGGTACTCGCCTGAAACTGACTGGTGGCATCACGCAGTTCAATAGCAAACACTGCATCAAATTTAATTATGTTGAAACGGACAAGTCCAGGCTCTTCACAAACCCACTGTATACGATCGCGTGGTGTGTTACTGTGTGTTAATTGAGTACATATTATAGAAAACACACTATAATATGCAAACTAAACGAGCAAGGCTCGAAACCAACACGAGCCCGCTCGTAAATGACTGGTGAAAACGCAACTTGGATGGTAGCCCCGGTCGCTAGGTGATATTTCTATAAACTCAGACGTCTTGTAGTGCTTCTCCTCTTTAAAAAAAAAAACAAGTGTTAAATACAATGGTCTCTCCTTTCTAGCCATCCTGCGTATCCGGCCAGCGGCTACTTTTCGAGCGGAATTTTTCACCTCCACCTCTCCTTTACGGCCACTACAAATACCGTCCCAGAGTTTTTTAGTAGGGCATTGTTATCAGGCCACCAAACATGAGCAATAACACACCAGCGCCGACGGAAAAGTTGTTCTTTTCACACAGTCCTTTTATTTAGGGAACTCACTCAAATTAGGTCAGCTATAGGCCAGTTAGTCACACGGCGGTTGGAACAGATTGGGAACCGCCGCGCTGCGATCATGACATGGCGCTTAACTGCTAAATACTTCCCTACCCTACTAAGTCACACAACAATGATAGTAAGGATAGAAAGATTTTGCTCAGGATGCCAGCTGAAAGGTGTTTGGAATGGTAATGGTAATATTGGGGTTTCACGTCACTTTCAACAACGAGGTGATATCGTGACGGTGATGGATGCGGATGATTGTACATCCCCTTTTAGAGATGGGACCGCCATTTAATGTCATGTTCCGAGTCACGCATAGCCAGTCAGCTTGTCACACCTTGGGATACACCAACAACCTGTGGGTCGGGTTGATACTCGTTCGGCGGCGCAGCTAACCACTGCGCAGCGTGTACCGGGGTTGGAAAACAAACGGCACTAAGTGCGATTGGGTAACGCGAAGTAGGATTAACTTATTAAGAGAGGATGTGGTGTTTCAGAATCACTTATGAAGCTTGACGCGACGGGTGTGCTAATGGACCCATAGACACATGGAAGCTTGATATCGGGAACCAAATGCCGGTTGTTGATCCGACCGGGTTATATGCAAGCCGGTAGGGAATATCACAGAACGTTTCGTCAGACTTGCAAACGCGATGCCCCAATAACTTTATCGTTGGCCAAAATAAATACCATTGGTTATGCGATACCAAATGATGGTCACTAATAAGGGTTGTACCAATTTAGCACTTCGAGAGACAACATACAACAATTTATTTTGAATGTTAAGTCTGCTGTAAGCAGTTAACAAAAATATGTATCCATCAATACTCCACATAGAAGCGTATGCATTTCATGATTATTCAACTTCTACTCAATATCAGGACTGTCACCAAAATTTACTAATAAACAGATTTGTGACAAAACATTTCATCGCCCTGTTTTGTTCTATATAATGGCAAATGCCGTTGTCATAATGCCCATCCCTGAATATACTGACACATCACCCGAACATTCCATGGAACTTATTCTCATAAGTTTCCATTGTTAGCACTGACAGGTATGTTTCTTAGTATTAATAACAATTCTGGCCGCACAGACACATTCACTACTGGTAACTACAGATCACCCACTGACCTTGTACTTCTACCACCTCATGTACCATCATGCACACACATGGGTTTAAATAACATAATTTCCAACTACTGAAGCATCCTCCAGGTGTGGCTGTGATTACATGGGTAAATGACAAACCGCAAAGACTTCCAAGTACAGCTTTTAGCTGCCTCTACCACGTAGTTGGACTAAAGCACTCAGTAACCTAGCCCTGAACCAGACCAGACTACCATACTGCTGTCTCTCCTACTGCAGTACATCAGGGCCGAATGTAGGTCAGTAACAGGAAACTTCTTGAGGGCAAAAGGGAGAGAGGATGTGAAGGGGCGACAGGATCTCTATCTGCTTAATCACTAGAGTGAATTGTCCATAATGAACTGTTTACACCAAACTTAAGAAAGTCTACATGGTTGCAATACCAGAGAAGAT
>CM067348.1:26201580-26309080 GCA_034190875.2 Urechis unicinctus | reverse complement strand
TATATATATATATATATATATACATATATATATGCATGTATACATATATATATATATATATATATATATACATATATATATATATATATGCATATATACATGTATATATAACACACACATAAATATATATATATATATATATATATATATATATATATATATGTGTGTGTGTGTGTGTGTGTGTGTGTTTGCGTGTGTGCATGCATTAGCCCGACTTCACAACATTGCAATTCGCTTGTAAACTATAAAATGCAAATGTACAATTTTCAATGGGCCCTGAATGTTACTCCAAACGGCTGGTGTTAGGTAATACAGCCTTATCAGGTATCGTTATAGCGCGCGGCAGTTATCTGCATGTCTACATTCACAAATAGGATAGCCAGAAGATGATAGCCGTTTAAAATATGTAGTGTTAATAGACCGTCGAATCCAGACTCATACGAGATACTGCTTCACGCCACTAGGTTCAATTTATATCTGTATACTAGATATTTGATATCTCAGATATCATGAATTCTACGCGGTTTAGCTGAGAGGTGTCGAGAACTACTGATGCCTACAAAACCTCGCAGTATGGGGTACGTATTGGTCACGATACACTCCACTCCAATAGTCTCTATTTCTGTCCGCCACCATCACCATGACTGGTACTCTAACTCCCACCTCTTATTGCGGATAGACAAACTGAGTTGAATAAAACCCCGTATTTGCACAAGGTTTATTGTATCGGAAGATATGGGGAGAGCGGAGGAAATGGAGAGGCAGATCGAACAAGCGAGAGTGAGGGACAGCGAGGTAGAGAAGAGAGAAAGGTAAAGTGAGGGACGGGAGTAAGGGACAGCGAGATAGAGGAAAGAGAAAGGTAAAGTGAGGGACGGGAGTAAGGGACAGCGAGATAGAGGAGAGAGAAAGGTAAAGCGAGGGACAAGAGTAAGGCACAGCGAGATAGAGGAGAGAGAAAGGTAAAGCGAGGGACGGGAGTAAGAGCTAACGAAAGCCCAGCATATCCATCATGACATCGCATTGACATGGCGTCTTCATGGGTATTCACCTGAGTTTAAGGTGAACGGACGTAATACATATAGTACATTGATGAGGTATTCTTAGTGATGTCTTTGCTTTACTGGCATTATTAGGCTTTCCAAATATCTGCTTAAATGCCGCGTAAATTTGCGGAACACAACACATTTATGAAGGCTATAACAGCATTTACAAATAATGGCTTTCGCGTAATGAGTTGGTCTCCGAGGTGGGTCGTGTCGCAGTGTTCACGAAGCCCAGATCTAGGCTTTGCATTTTTGTATGAATGCTCCCAGAGTAATGCTCTAGAATGAAAGTGGTGAGAGAATATCTCAACCGGTATCATGCCATCCAATCTAATCTTTGCATGAGCACGCCATGTAATGCTTTGACAAAAGTCGGTTTTCAAACTTCTGATGACTGTAAGATTGATAAGACTCTTGGGCCGCAAGCTGATTGATATCAGCCGGTTACTAGTGGCGTTGGTCACTTCTCTGTCAGCGATCGTACTGTATTATAGAATGCTGCCTAGTACGGCGCACAAGCTTACTACACTCGAGACTATGGCATCTTACGCGACTTTATTCAAGCGCGACATTTTGCACCCCACATTCAAAAGGATACAGTATTATGTCACTCGTCATTAGTGCAAGCGTGACTGTATATAGCTATACATTTAGTTTATCATGTCACTCGTCATTATTGCCAGCGTCATTATATACAGCTATATATTTAGTTTATCATGTCACTCGTCATTATTGCCAGCGTCATTATATACAGCTATATATTTAGTTTATCATGTCACTCGTCATTGTTACAAGCGTCATTAAATACAGGTATAAAGTTATGCATGTCTTATAGAATGCCTGTAATATGCCGTCTCGTAATAATCATTCCTATGCCTATCAACGAGACAAAGCACCAACAATTCTAAATGGCCAGAGGTGGTGACAACGTTATTGCTTTATTATGGTCATGCACGTCCCACCGTTCGGCGCTTCGCAAATAATTGTAATTACATCGTATATTTTTAATGTAATATCCTCTAAACAAACGCACGGGATGTAATCACTGCGCCCAATACTGTGAAGTCCTGAACATGACAGTACTGTAAAGCGAAGGATACGTTTGCTCCATATCGATATCGTGATATATAGACAACATTCTGAGCAATGAATGGTGATTAGGGACCCGCGTTATTGCACTATCCGTCGATACACGGTTTTTTATTTGCAAATACCATTTCTTTATGGTTTGGGTCAAATATACGGTTGCAGTTTGCGCTCGCACAGAAACAACATTTTATCACATGCAGACGCATACAATATAGTTTGCTTGAGTCCACATTGACGCTCGTATGCACGACCTTATATATACACATGCACCAGCTAATCTCGTTGTACTGCAACATGCATAAGCGATTTAATGCATTTGCATGAGCTCGGAAGCACAAACACCCAGACAGAACCGTATGCGTGGTAATAATGTCATGTCCAACCCATCCTTAAGCAGCAACCATTGGGTGTCTTTTCATAAGGTCAAACCACAGCATAGCATTTGATATCTTCACAGCATAAGTTAAATAGAGGGCGTTCAATGAACTAAGTAAACAAATATCAATATTTGATTTTTCGGAAATCTACACATACAACAGCACTTAAAACAAACAAGAGCACAAATTTTCATGTGTGGGAAAATGTCAATATCTTACGATTTTTTCTCTTCTTATATATATATATATTATTTATTTCATCATAAAAATATGACATATAGTCATAAAAATATGATAATATAGTAAAGTCAATCAGTCATACAATACAATGTCTATACAATCATTTTACATCGTGATATCCATAATATATAATCTTAATTGATAAGAGAACATAAGATAGAATCGTGTTTTCATAATCAGGTTACTCAGTACAAAGAAGACTAATTATGTTCGCCAGATTGGAACGATCCACCCCGACCGTAACGTGATGCATTCTTACGAATTCCCGAATGGCAGTAGCTGTGACCATGTCAATAGCATCATTAGCATCTGGAATCTTCAGGGACCCATATCCTATTGTATGGCGGGACCATGAAAAGTGGTCAGCAATGTGACTAATCGTATTAGATACGGCTGAACCGCTGCCAGCTAGGGCTAGACAGCCACTTAATCTATATAAAACGTTTGTAGATGAGAGGGCAGCACGCACAAAAGAAAGAGATCTTACTAATAGTTGGTATTCAATGCCTCTGTCATCACAGATCCCGGGAAGTAAGTTGCAGTGGGTGATGTTAGGGATCCCCCAGACCAGTCGCACACACTTGCGCCAAGATGTGAAAAATTCATCAACAAAGCGACTATCAAAATCCCAAAGTTGAGATCCATGGGCAATGACACAATGCGATTTAAAAAGTTTGTTATGGTCCCTTAACTTACAGTTAGCCTCTCTCAGGGAATGATGCAACCATAATACATATTACAGAAACATGACACTTGCATGATTCACATTGGAGTTTCTCTAATGATACCTCTTTAGCTAGAATGCTTACAACCCTGGCTTTTACTTGCTTACTGTATAATACTGTGTCAATGAATTTGCGGCAATGCTCCTTAAGCCTGCATATTGCATCTACTAGTGATTTGCTTGGGACAACGAGCCCTTCCTTTGCACTTCGGTAATTCTTCTGGTCATGTATATCATTGACTAAAGAATTTTTTTTTCTGCATATTGCACACAACTTAATTTCCGGGCAATATAGCCAGAGACATATGCTAGAACATTCACTTCCTGGGTGGAAAGGCCTTTGTCAATTCAAACAATTAATTGCAGCGCGGAAACGCCTATTTGTGTTTGACTACTAGTCAGACATACTCGCAAGTCATAGCGAAGTTGGTTTGCTGCTGCGCGTTGAGTAGCTTCCACAAAAGTAGGGGGCGCTGCCTACGCGGTGTCACAGAATTTGTCGGGCGAGCTGCCGAGTCGAGTATCTTATTATAACCTGATAACAAGATCTTTGGGGAGGGTTCGGAGCTCCACGGGGAAACAGGCAAGTGACGCGTGAAGGGGCTGAGTAAATCACAGGAAACCGACAGGAGGTTGTCAATTCATGACACATTCAAACTTGGAGTGCGCCACAGGGCTGGTCGCTGGACAAAGTGGCTTACATGTGAACTCTGCTCGAATAAGAACTGTTGTAAATGCTAAGATGAAACCTTCGCAGCAATGACGGCTCCTACAGCGCGCAGGGAAGCATGACACTGGGCTCCTACAGTTCGCGCAGGGAAGTAATACATTCCACCAATACACAACTGGGATCTCTTTGGAGCACCTAAGTTGCGTGAGTTCGACCTACTAAACAGTAATATGGTGAAGGAGATATCGCAAACGGCCGTATCCGCGTTTGTTAATCTTGTTAATCTTTTATCCTGTCGGATGCCTTGTTGTGTCATTACTTGGACAGCTGGGGAAGCCGGTTTGTGCAGAGGGGCACCATTAGCTCTTTCGAACCAAGTACGGAAGTGCTGCACTCCCTCTTAGTTCTGATATAGAAAGAAATGACACCCAACTCGTCTTGATTGGGACCGCTCTCATTGTTATCGGTAAATAAGGCCGGTTGGAGTTTATATCGCCACTGGGGCATCCGTCGTCGATCGAGCTACTAAACGCGTTATGATCAGTCGGTCCAAGGTATGACGTACCAGCGTTACGTTATGATATCTCCACGACAATAAAACGAATCAATTATATAAGGATCTAATAAAGATTATTTAACGTAGCTACTAATGCTAAAATGAGTCGCGTCATGTCTTATAACTATATTTCCTCCTATATAGCTATACTCTCGTTATATTTATATATCTTGGTTATTCGTATTTCTGCGCGCTCCTTCGTATGTAGGAATATTGTAGCTGCTTGTAGTTGCTTGAGTGGGGACACTAGCCAGAGAAAACACACGAGTGCAGGAGTTGAGTTGTTGTTGATTTATTCGAGTTTGGCTTATTAGCTTTCTCTGGAATCTCGGGTCAGAAATCTTGTTCAGATGCTTCGTCTCTTCGCTAGGTATTTCTCCCTGTACTTCCGCGAGGCCAGCTATTTTATCGGGGTTCCGGCATTGGATTACGCTCGGAACCACACCCACAGCTGGCCTCCCATTGGTCCAGGTATAGCCGGTCCCCCTTCACAAAGGTCAACCCCAACTGCTCACATGGGGCGTGGGCTCGAAGGGTCATTGGCCAATGGGAAAAGGTACCAGCCAGGTCTATTATCGGGTTGACACCCCCGTCTTAAGGGCGGAAGTATCCCCGGGCTAGTGAAACATGTCATGCTGACAAGGGAAAAGAGGGGGAGCGTTTCAAAAGTCAAAAGAGCTAGATTGATATCACAACATCCTCCCCAACCATAGTTAAGTTGAACTTCCACTGTTCAATCAATTTTGATTTACCTTTGCATTTCGAAAATAGACTAAATTAAAGGAAATTTGGAATATGAGTTAAAGGGTAAAGGGACAGCACGACATTAGCCCAATATTATTTGATTTTTGAATTTAGAATGATTCCAGAGTAGCTTGGACATGCGCCAATATCAATTTACATTGGCACATGTCCATAACAAAGATATTTAACATAGATGGATTATTGATGATGAGATTATAATAATTTTACAAAAAGTGTTTCTCTAAATTGTAAGCATTATATATATAAATTGTGTAATAGTTATACAATATGGTTATTAACGGTGACATACTGAAATCTAACTTTTAACATTTATCACATTCCACAGTATTACTCCGCACTAAAACCCAGTGGGAAAAAAGCGATGAGCCTATACTAGACAATGGTGGAATGGAGAAAATAAATTATTTAGCTAATTGAAATTAGGAAGAATTTAACTAATGTTACAGAAATTATTCTATATAATAACAATGCCAGGAAAATGATTTAAGTTGATGAGTATGGCTGTTTTGTGGAGATGAGATCTCTGAAGGGCTGCCGTATTGGGTTCGCCAGGTGTCGCTTGAGGTGAGGGGAGATATGCGTTATGACGCTTGGTTGAGCCGTTGGACGTCTTCTGTATCCATGGTCAGGAGGACGTATGCTTTGGCTTGCAAGGCGTTGGCACGTCGGGTGAAGGCGCTATCTCCCTCTTGTATGGCGTAAATATACCTGGGAACAAATGAACTTACGGCAGCGATCAGTGTGCCTTGGTAATGTGTAATGTGAATTATACAAAAAACAAGAAATAAAATGAGTACTCAGTGTGGTTAATGTGCGTGAGTAACGTGTATAATATCACAACATCAATGTGTTCAGTGGAGATAAATTTTAAAATTATTTAATATTATTTTGCGTATGGAGATTGAATGCGTGGCAAGATTCGATAAGTGGTTCGAGATGGAGGGTGCTGTTTGTCGAGCGTTGTGGCGAATCTGAGCGACGTGGGGGTTGGTGAGATTTTGGCGTGGATAATTCCGAATTTACGTACGTAGGCGTCTGTGTGGGTTGTGGTACTAGACCTGTATTAGTGAAAATTACGCGTCGATGGTCGATATCTGCGCATTTAACGATTAATTACGCGTTTACTTTACGAGTTTTTACCTTGTAAATGTTGTCTATCGCGGCCATATTAAAGAGTCCTCTGGACAGTTTCCCTACGGGTCCCAGTAGAGCCCTCATGGGCCTGGCTCGGTCGTTGGTGGGAAGGGGACGTCCAGAAGAGTATCTATGGGGCGCTTCTCGGGGTGCATGATGCTAAGGATAATTGCACTTCTCCTTTAATTGTTTTGATGAATATGCACGTCTTCTCTTAAGCTGCAGATTCCTTCATGAAATGATACCCCGCATATACTTGAATAATATAAGATTGCTTTATGGGTAATGTGTATCACGAAGGTTCACTAATTTTACGCGTGTCCACATGATATGAAAGACGGTGCGATAATAGTGTAGTCGACGTTACTTATAGAAAGATTATGTCTTATAATGTGCAACTTAGAGGTAAAAATTGTTGAATATAATTGATAATATCACAGTGTCTAATTTGCGCTGTTCGGAAGAAGACAATGTAAAAGGCTTCTAATAACTTAACCCTTATACTTGCAAGTTAATTTCGTGCGATTGCGTAGGATCGATAGACTAAGTGTCGGTTGAGGTAGGCGACGGAGTGTCGACGTTGACTAGTGTCAGAGGGCGTATGTCGTTATGAAGCGAGATGCAGTGAAGCCGTGTTTTATGTGGGAGATTGTAAGCGTGGCGTGTTCAAATTTTAAGCCCGCTGCTATCGAGCCTGTGATCGTTGATAAGTGGACCAACTGATCAATGGGCTTACATATGAATGGATGTCAGAGGCGATGTGTCAGATGGTAATTTAAGCGGCTTAGTGAACTTTGATAGCCCAGTGTTGTATACAAGGTCGTAATTAAGTATCTAGAGACGATCTTTAATTGGAGTGGTTGAACTGGAGTCCAAATAAGCCGTTTTAAAGCGTATGTAGACGTAATTGGCAAAGGACTGTTATCGCTAACATTAGAATTTGAATCCAATTTATCCGTTTTAAAGCGTATATAGTTTTAATTGGCGAGGGATTGTTATCCTTACATTTAAGTTGTCTGTGTCAGTGTCTTGAATGCAATTAAAGTTATCTGCGGTTCGTCGCAGACGGTTTGAAATGCGGGTGAGACAAACAAAGTGTCAATAGCATGGGTTAATGGCAGGTAAATGTTGTCTGATTGGAATAATAGATGAAATACATATATATGGTGTGTGAAATAACGGTACAAAAAGGAACATACATACAATAGAATGTAGACGTCCTGTTTTGGGGTAAATAGTACATAGGTATAACAAATAATAACATGACATTAATGGGAATAATTTCTGAAAAGAAAAAAACACTCTGAAAATGAAGAGTTAAACATAAATTGGAAGATGAATAATCTGAAAATGAATAAATGATGATAGTTAAATATTAATCGGCAGAAGGTGCATATATTGGTAAATAGTGTCACAAATCGGTAAATGTTGTCATAAATTGGTAATGTTGTCATAAATCGGTAATGTGCATTTTTCGCGCCAGAGACTTGGTGGCGCTGTTGATTTTGTCCTCAAAAATCCACTCAGATTGTCCGCCTGCAAACATGATGTTATACTTTACTTTATTTGAAAATCGAGGAACCTTTGATCCAATCAATTTTACTACATCATGTGTCTTCCCATCCTTACGTACAGCTTGTGGCTTGTGGGAAGTTTTGGTTAAGGCGGTTGTTGGTGGGATATTTTGTTGGGAGGGAGCATTTGCACGTGTTGTTACGAATGAGTGTTTGCATGTACGCCGTCGGGGTAGAAGGCTTGGTGTATAAGCCATGGAGGGTTTTGAAGGGGCCATGTAGACAACGCTGGGGGTAGCGGATCTGTCAGCAGTCCGATCGACTCTAGGGCGTAACCCTGCTCTGCGGGGCGCATCGTCAGGCACGTCCGAGTCCGAATCGTCATTATCTGTTTCAGCTTGATTAAAGCTGTCGCTGGGAAGATCCTCTTCCGATGGATCCCCGAGATCTTCAACATTCAACGGATCCCATTTGTTGGTCTTTGCCCTTATGTGTCCTTTCTTCAAACGCATAACATTGACTGTCTTGTCCAAGTGCTTCCCGTCTGATAGGCGTTTTAATTTAACCGTGGTGGGGGTTGCATATCCGACAACGAAGAAAGGTCCATGAAAATTTTTCTGCAGTTTCCGTTTCGTTTTACGTACTCGAATTTTTGGTTGGTACACGTATACTGCGTCACCGGATTCGATTGGGTTGACTTTGGTGGTTTTATCATACTGATCCGTCATTTTCATTTGTTGTTCGACTAGATGCTGTTCGGCAAATTTGGAAATTTCCGCTTGTGTTTGCAGCATTTCGACAATGTGGTCCTTGTATGTGTTGGGGGATTTGAGGGGGTCTGGAAGATCCATCTCCGCTGGTAACACAGGCATTCTGCCGAATACTAACATATAGCTTGAATAGCCAAGCGGTTGGTTGTCAGAAGTGTTTAGGGCAAATACTAATGCCATTAGGTGCTGGTCCCAGTCTGTTTGCTTAGGACTGACATAATTCCTTAGAAGATTTAGTATGGAGCGCTGACAACGTTCCGTTTGACCTTGACTTTGAGCATGGTACGCCAAACTGAAACTTTGCTTAATTTTGAAAAGGGAGCATAATTCCTGGAATAGGGAGCTAATGAAAGCGGATCCATTATCGGAGAGAAGTCGCTTGGGTGCACCATAGACACAGATGACTCTCTCGTAAAAACCCTTAGCAATTGATTTGGCTGTAATGTCACGAGTCGGCCATGCGATGACATAGCGACTGTATTGGTCCGTGACACACACCATGTGCTCGTTACCGAAGCGCGTTTTCGGTAATGGACCGACTGTGTCGATTGTCATAGTGTGGAACGGTCCTGGGACAGGCTCACCGATGATAAGTGGGGGCCGAATAGAGACATTGGAACTTGCAGGACTTACATGTGTGAACATATTCATTTATGTCCCTGATCATCCCGATCCAAGTATAACGCGGCCGCATGACTGAAATCATTCGCGAAGCGCCCAGATGTCCGCCTAGAGGTGCATCGTGATGCATTTTGAGGAAATGTTCCTTGAGGTTTTGAGGGATGACTAACTGTGCCATTGCTTTATTTGGTTTCGGTCCCTGTGATGTTAATATGTGATACAGGAGATCGTCAGCAATAAAATAGTTTTGCTCGCGTTTGAGCAGCACGTCTGCCTCTTGTTTATTGGTGGGAACGGTGCCATACTTGAGGAGTAGTAAAACTATACTGCATTGGGGATCAAGTCTTTGCTGACGTCTTATCTGTTCTCGGCTTAAGGTGATTGAATCCCAATTAGTTTTCGTTTGGTTTGTAAGCCGATGTCGGAGCTCAGCGCGTTGAGTCCACTTATCAGTAACTGCACATAGGGCTTCTGTTTCATAATTGTCCTCTGAATCTAGAGATAGCGAGGCAAGTTTATCGTGATCGCGAGGGAAGGCAGATAACTTGCCCGCTGCAGTGGCGGGAATAGTGCATATAGACTGATGCACGAATTCCTCATCCGATTCACCTGGCTGAGAGTTAAGCGATGGAATCATGCATGGCACATCATGAAACTTAACTTGAAGTTTTGCCGTTAACTGCGTTGTCGGCTTGCTAATTATTTCGGGGTGGTGAATCGCTGTTAACAAGTCGGGCTTGTCCGGTCGCAATTGAGGGGAGCAAAACTGTGGCGTTGTTGTAAGGGGAAGCGGATTAACAGGGGTGACCGTGTCAAGATCGGGAAAACGATCGATGACGTCATCAGCATCGGTACGGGTGATATCATAGGGGCGTCGGCTTAATGCATCCGGGACAATGTTGTCCTTCCCTTTAACATGACTCACCTCAAATTGAAATTGCTGAATGAATGTGACCCATCTTGCTAGTCTACCCTGAGGCTGCTTTAACCCTAATATCCATTTGAGGGCTGAATGATCAGTATGTAACTGAAATTTCTGTCCCTCAAGATACACTCTGAAGTGCTGAATTCCCCATACTACTGCAAGAAGTTCCTGTTCTGTAGTGGAATAATTTGCTTCAGATTTAGTGAGACCTCTCCCTGCAAACCCTATCGGTCGCAGCTTGCCGTCAATTTCCTGGCTAAGACATGCGCCTAATCCTAGCTTACTAGCATCAGTCGACAATACGAATGGTTTGCTGAAATCGGGAAAGGCTAAAACCTGAGAACTTACCAACGCCTTCTTCAAGGCGTCAAATGCGGTTTGGCATTCTGGCGACCACGTGAATGATTGATTCTTCTTGGTCAAAGTATATAGAGGGCGCGCAATAATTGCGTAGCCACTGATGAACCTTCTGAAAAAGCCCGTTAATCCCAGGAAAGCACGTACGTCTTTAAGTTTTGTTGGGGTAGGGTAATATTCAATTGCTTCTAATTTGTCAGGATTGGGTAATATGCCTTCTGGCTGCAATACATGGCCCAGATACTTTACCTTTTTCACGGCAAACGAACATTTTCTGGGGTGTAGCTTCAGGTTGGCATTGCGTAACCGTACAAATATTTCCTGGAGATGTTTAAGATGAAAGTCAAATGTGGGCGAAAAACAACAGATATCATCGATGTATGCCATGACGAATTTGTATTGTTTATTACGCAACAAAGAGTTAATGAGGGATTGAAACACGCTCGGCGCGTTCCGTATGCCCTGGGGCATCGTTCGATACCTGTATTTCCCGGAAGGTGTGATAAACCCAGTTTTATCCCTGGACTCTGGATCTAAGGGGATTTGATGGAACCCTTGAGTGCAATCAAGAACTGAAAAGTTCCTAAGAACTTGAGGGATGGTTACCGCATTAAGACCTCTGTAATCAATTACAAGTCTTAGACCACCACCGGCTTTTTTAACTAAAAGGGCCGGCGATGCCCAGGCTCCGTCCTGAGCTTCCTCGATTAGTCCTTGTTGGATTTGTTGATCGATGATTTTGTCCATTTCCTGTCTGCCCTGGGGAGCCATTCTATAGGGATACTTATGAACAGGAGTAGAGCCCGGGAGAATCTCAATTTTGCACGAAGTTTTATCGGTCAACCCTAACTTTTTGGTTATTGGATTGACAAAACAGTCGGCGTATTCTGCTACCAGGTCTTTAAGCTGTTGGCGCTCAATTTCACTTAGCTGAGACTGGCTCCAGTCTACATTTGGTACATGGCTAGTATCTTGTGAGGGCAAATGACATGCATTCAATTTGACATACTCACCTTCACTAGCATTCATATTGTCGTCAATTTTGTACTGGAAGGTTTCTACATCATTGTCCCAGCGATCAAATGTGGCAATTCTCTCACCCTTGGTAATGAACTTTGCAACGGGGGTAGTGTTAAACAACCTTACTGGCACGCAGTTGTCATTGACGGTTACTGCTGCGCGGGCTAGCAAAATACCTTTGGAATTCAAATGCGGGAAAACTGAACATTCCCCTGTTGTTTTGTTTTCAGTTTTACGGAAAAGATTTCCTGCACATATAATTTCGGAAAAGAGATCAATAGTAATATTCTGTGCAGAGTGTACTGGTACATTGGTTGTGAATGAAATGGTACCAGTTCCGAAATTCATTACTGCTGAATGTTTCTTTAGAAATGGAATGCCTAAGTACATTGGGGAGTGAGAGTCGCTCAATACCACAAAATCAGCTGTTAACCTTCGGTTATGTACATAGAATGGTAAGGTAATGTTACCTAGAGTAGTTACCTGAGTGTTGTTGGCACACACACATTTGCTAATTTTAGACTTAAATCTGTTCCTTAATGTTGGTGGCAATTTGGCCAATACGTCTACAGATAAGAAATTCCGATCAGCTCCTGAGTCGACTTTGGCTTTGTATCGCTTATTTGATAGCGTTATAGTCAACTCATTGTTGTCTAAAATGTGAGTGTCGTACTTACCAGTGGCCGTTGTAGTTCCAATGTTGTCGTCTTGAAGGTCAGGCCCGTTACTCACAGAGTAAGCAACGGGCGATGCTAGTTTCCCTGGAAGCGACAGGTAGAACTAGCATGCCCTTGCTTTCTGCATTTGGAGCAGGAGAGGTTGATGTTAGCGCGGCATTGCTCTTTGTGGTGTCCTACATTATAGCACCTGCGACAGATTTGCTGCCGGCAGTTCCTCACGGAGTGCCCTCTTCGGCTGCAGACCGAGCATTGAGTGGCAATCGGACGATTTTCGCGTTCGTGGTAATATTGTCGGCGGTCGCGATTGTGGGAGTTATCCCGTACATAATTTCGGCCTCCGGACGAATACCTGTGGTTGTCGCGGCCGTGTGAGGAGGTGTTACCGTAATCACGACGGCTTTCGTGACTTTGATCGTCCGCGCGTCTGCTGCCTCGCTCATCCCATCGGTCATAAGCTGGGTAGCTGTCGCATGAGGGGCTTTGCCGATATCTCTTGTCACTACGGTCTGTTGAAGGGGATCGTCCTCTATCATCAAAACTTACCTGTTTCGGGGCCACGGAAAGCTGTAGAAGACGCATTTGTTCTTTGAGGTCGTTTATATCGCGTTCCTGTGGAGAAGGTGGTGGGGGAAGAGATGAGCCTCGCATGATGGTCTCAACTCGCATAAGCGTGTCCGATTCCGACGGGGTCGATGACTCGAAGCGGCGAGCCACTTGTTCTGCCTCGACGAGGGTTTTGGGGTCAAATCGGTGTACCCATGTACCGATTTCTTTGCGGAGACCCTTTGTGAAAAGCTGCACTTGCACAGCCTCATCCGTAATGGTGCGCGATAAGATATCCGTGAGGTCCCTTGCGTATTCCTCAACGGATTCTCGTTTACCTTGTTTGCGGTCGAACAATCGAGAGAGATGGTTTCGCTGCTCCTCCTTGACGAAATGTGAGCGCATTGCGGTGGTCAGTCGGCTCACATCTTCTGCAACGTCTGTGGATAAAGAACGGTACCAGTTGTACGCCCTTCCCGTGAGTCCGGTGCTGATGGCAATACCCTGAAGCTCGCGAGGTACCTTATTTAGCTTCATATAAGTCATGGATCTATGGAGAAAATCCTCCACGTTTTCCGTTGGCTTTCCCTCGTAGGTTATCCGGTCGGGCAGGGAGGGGCTCTTTTCGGATGACTGAAGCTGGTGCAGAGTTGCTTCGTGTGCCGATACCTGGTTGTCGGCAAGAAGGTGGAAGGCTCCGGTAATGACGGCTGCCATGTCTGTAACGGCCGTCGCATCGGGGTTTACCTGTCTCTCCTCTGCGTTTGTTGTCTCGCGGTGTCCGCTTTCGCTGCCGCTGCTCTGCAACATGGTTGGATTTGGATTCGTGCGAATTCTCGGCGTAGCAATTGTCAGCTTTTTTCCTGTACGAAGGAGCATATAGTAGAGCGCTTTGTACCGGGAAGGTTTTTTTTTTCTGATAACAGTGGAAGTTATCAGATACCCGGACTCTCACACCACTTCTTATAACTATATTTCCTCCTATATAGCTATACTCTTGTTATATTTATATATCTTGGTTATTCGTATTTCTGCGCGCTCCTTCATATGTAGGAATATTGTAGCTGCTTGTAGTTGCTTGAGTGGGGACACTAGCCAGAGAAAACACACGAGTCCAGGAGTTGAGTTGTTGTTGATTTATTCGAGTTTGGCTTATTAGCTTTCTCTGAAATCTCGGGTCAGAAATCTTGTTCAGATGCTTCGTCTCTTCGCTAGGTATTTCTCCCTGTACTTCCGCGAGGCCAGCTATTTTATCGGGGTTCCGGCATTGGATTACGCTCGGAACAACACCCACAGCTGGCCTCCCATTGGTCCAGGTATAGCCGGTCCCCCTTCACAAAGGTCAACCCCAACTGCTCACATGGGGCGTGGGCTCGAAGGGTCATTGGCCAATGGGAAAAGGTACCAGCCAGGTCTATTATCGGGGTGACACCCCCATCTTAAGGGCGGAAGTATCCCCGGGCTAGTGAAACATGTCATGCTGACAAGGGAAAAGAGGGGGAGCGTTTCAAAAGTCAAAAGAGCTAGATTGATATCACAACACATGAATGGGTCTGAATCTTGGCGTGACATATAATATATGGAATAGGGGAACATTAACTATTATAGTTTTATAAATTTAGTCCGCATAATTCAAATTTAGCAAGCAGCGATCTATGTGGGATGGGTAAATAACCAGCCAGAAGCATAATCTGATCCAGAAGTGGAGTAGCTCCGTCAATCCGGGGAGCAGTTGCTCTTTTCCTGTTACTGCGTTTGTCAAACAAGGAACGTCTGAGTGTTGTATTGTTTTCATGTCTTGTCAGCATCGAGACATCATACCGGTTGCGTGAGCTGCGACGGAACAATACAAACTACGGCATTACTCATGTTACAACCTGGTTAGGGTCAGGGGGTCCAGCTGCACCTGGTGGTTGAGTAGAGCTGTCCTTGAAAGGGCCACATCTGCAACACACCATTTCACACGGATTTCACCTTGACGAGAGGCTGGAATGGCCTGGTCCAGTCAATCCGCTGGCTGTCTTATACTTATATTTCTTCGCTTATTATACTTATGCGCACTCCTTCGTTCGTTGGAAACGTTGCTGCCTGTAGTTGCATGAGTGGGGACTAGCCAGAGAAATAACACGAGTCCAGGAGTAGAGTTCTTGTTGTTTATTCAAGTTTAGCTTATAGCTTTTCTGAAATGTCGATCAGAATCTTAGTCAGATAACTTCGTCTCTTGGCTAGCTAGCTCTCCATGAAAACCAGCGTGGATAGCCCTTATATCGGGGTTCTGGGCGCTCGAAATCACTCGATCAGCTGACACCTCATTGGTTCATGTAAAGCTGGCCCGTTCTGCAAAGGTCTTGGCCAAACGGTCCACATGGGGTATGGATTCGAAAGGTCATAGGCCAATGGGAACGGCACCAGCCAAGACTACTTATCAGGGTCACACCCCCATCATATGGGCGGAGGGTGACCGGGGCTAGTGAAGACATAATTAAGTTGTGTCGTGCTTATAATTAAAAAAGTGGGGAGGGGGGGGGGGGGGCCAATATTTTAAAAGTCAGATGAGCCAGATTGATATCATAACATCCTCCCCAACCTAAATATTAGTGTGTTAAGTGAAGAGACATTTAAAAATGATTAAGTGTTAATTTGCGTAGGGAGATTGTATGCGTGGTAAGGAGTTAATGAGAGACCGCGAGTATTAATCCGCTAGGCGGCAGCACAGAGAAATGCGGTCTCCCATTAGTGGCTCGAGATGGAGAGTGTTGTTTGTGAAGCGTGGGGGTGGGCGAATTTACCTTTTGAAAGTCGTCCACCTTGGCCGTACCAAAGGGTCCTCTGGACAGTTTCCCTACGGATCACAGTAGTGAAACAATGGAATGATGGAAGATATATATATATATATAAGGTGCGTGAAATAAGAGATAAGTGATGTGATTATGAATGGCACATCGTGGAACTTGACCTAGAGTTTCGTCGCTAACCGTGCTGTCAGCTTGCTAATTACTTCAGGATGATGAATCACTGATAACAAGTCTGGCTTGTCCTGTTGCAATTGAGGGGAGTTTGACGAAAACTGTTGAGTTGTCGTAAAGAGGAGGGGAGATTTAAGGGTGTTAATAACAGGGGTGACTGCGTCAAAATCCGAAAAACGATCGATGATGTCATCAGCATTGGTACAGGTGATGTCATAGGGGCGTCGACTTAATGCGTCTGGTACAATGCTGTCTTTCCCTGTAACATAACTCACTTCAAATTGAAATTGCTGTATGAATGGGACCCATCTTGTTAGTCTACCCTGAGGCTGCTTTAACCATAATATCCATTTGAGGGCTGAATGATCAGTATGTAACTGGAATTTCTGTCCCTCAAGATACACCCTGAAGTGCTGAATACCCCATTATGGGGTAGAAACTAACTTTTTCAGCTACCGGCCACCCGGGTTGGTACCTAAAAAAAACTTACTGGCCCAAAAAATGTGTAAGCACTTTCTGCTCCGTGAGTGTCAAATTTATTCAAACAAAAATGCATATACAGAAATAACAAAAAATAATGAAACCTCAGCATTTAGATGACAGGGGGTCAACTGTAAAACTAGAATTTCTTAGCTTTTCTTGCTTATGCACGCTCTTCGTTGTAGTACTGTTACTCACTGCCTGTAGTTGCTGGAGTGGGGACTAACCAGAGGAAATTAACGCGAGTCCTGAAGTAGAGTTGCTTATTTGGTTTGTTTAATTTCAACAATGAAGCTCCCTGGAATCTCGCAGTCCGAATCGTTTCTCTGACTAGATGAATCTCGCTGACTATGTGTGTGTGTGTGTGTGTGTGTGCATCGAATTATAGTCGTGTTTAGGCTATGTACGACTAACAGTGTGTAACTCTGAGGGTGGTCACTGCCAGGGAGCACGTCGTCCTCAGAGGATCTTTTACATCCCTTTTCAGAGATGGGACCGCCATTTGTACGTGATCATCCGAGTCACGAGTAACCAGTCAGGTTGTCACACCTTGGAGTCGAACCCACAGCCTGTGGGTCGAAAGGCGAGGCAGTAAACCACCAAGCCACTGGGACCGGCTTCGCTGACTAACCCATGTGGACTCCTTATAAAGGGTCCCGCGATAGGCCAGGCTAAAACAATCAGGGTTACACCCCTCCCAAAAAGTGGTGTGGTTTAACCCGGGCACTCGTGATGATAATTAAGGGGGGAGGCTTTTTAAGAACGCATGAGCCAGAATAGTATTATAACATCCTCCCCAACCATAATAAAGTTGAACTTCCACTGTTCAATAAATTTAGAATTTACCCTTAAATTTTGAAAATTGACTTTGTTAAACTAATTGACAGTTGATGAAATGGAATTTGGAATAAGAGTTATGAAGTAAAGGGACAGCACGACACGAGCCCAATATTATTAGATTTTGAATTTTGAGTGATCCCAGGGTAGCTTGGACATACTGTTTGACATTGTCACATATCCATAACAAAATAGGTAATTATATAAGCTTACAATAATTTTTCAAATGTTCTAATTTGGCTAGCCTAATGGATTTTAAATTGATATATTACAATAAAATGGAAAGTATTAAAATATGGAATCAATCTAACCGTTATGACATTAATTACATTTTCACAGTATTACTCCGCACTAAAACCACATGGGAAAAAGCGATGAGCCTATACTTAAAAGGGTGAATATAGTGAAATAACTTATTGTATCTAATTTAATTATTAACTTTGGAAGAATTAAACTAATGTCATGAAAATTAAATAAACAAGAACAATGGACTAATGCATATACAAGAACATTGGACAAATGCCATGGAAGTTATTAAAATTTTTTGATTTCTTTTGATGTTTCTTGAAGATGAAATATCTGGAGGGCTGCCGTATTGGGTTCGGCAGGTGTCGCTTGAGGGGAGGGGTGTGCGTCATCCGTCGCCTGGTTGTACCGTTGTGTGTCTCCACTGTATCCTTGGTCAGGGAGACGTAAGCTTTGGCCACAAGGTGTTGGCGCGTCGGGTGAAGGCGCTATCTTCCTCTTGTATGGCGTAAATATACCTGGGAACAAATGAACTTACGGAACTTATGTGTAATGTAGGATGTATTAAAAACATGAGTGTTCAACGTGTAAGTGTTAAAGAGTATGTTACTTATGTGTTATATTATAACATCTCAAAATGAATATCGGTATATCATGCAAAGAAAAGTGTGAGGTGTGTTGGAGGATTGTGTATAACTTTGCATAAGGTGATTGGAGCGAGTGTAAATGAGTGACGGTTATTGCAAAAGATAGTATTTAAGAAAGCTATGCTGCTGAGAGACTGTTTTGAACAGTTATGCCTAAAAGAATATATATGATGCACATGGCCACTATCTAACATGTAAGTCCGGATACACAACGATGTGACACTTTAATTGTATGTGTTGTACGTGCGGGAGAAGATCAATATACACGACTCATATATATGTATTGAGAATTAAATGTTTACTATACTTCTCCATTAATTATTTGATGCCTGTAGTTGCTGGAGTGGGGACTAATCAGAGGAAATTAACGCGAGTCCTGAAGAAGAGTTGCTTATTTGGTCTATTTAATTTCAACAATGAAGCTCCCTGGAATCTCGCAGTCCGAATCGTTTCTCTGACTAGATGAATCTCGCTGACTATGTATGTGTGTGTGTGTGTGTGTGCATCGAATTATAGTCGTGTTTAGCAACTAGGCTATGTACGACTAGCAGTGAGTGTGTAACTCTGAGGGTGGTCACTGCCAGGGAGCACGTCGTCCTCAGAGGATCTTTTACATCCCTTTTCAGAGATGGGACCGCCATTTGTACGTGATCACTCCCAAAAAGTGGTGTGGTTTAACCCGGGCACTCGTGATGATAATTAAGGGGGGGCTTTTTAAGAACGCATGAGCCAGAATAGTATTATAACATCCTCCCCAACCATAATAAAGTTGAACTTCCACTGTTCAATGAATTTAGAATTTACCCTTAAATTTTGAAAATTGACTTTGTTAAACTAATTGACGGTTGATGAAATGGAATTTGGAATAAGAGTTATGAAGTAAAGGGACAGCACGACACGAGCCCAATATTATTAGATTTTGAATTTTGAGTGATCCCAGGGTAGCTTGGACATACTGTTTGACATTGTCACATATCCATAACAAAATAGGTAATTATATAAGCTTACAATAATTTTTAGAATGTTCTAATTTGGCTAGCCTAATGGATTTTAAATTGATATATTACAATAAAATGGAAAGTATTAAAATATGGAATCAATCTAACCGTTATGACATTAATTACATTTTCACAGTATTACTCCGCACTAAAACCACATGGGAAAAAGCGATGAGCCTATACTTAAAAGGGTGAATATAGTGAAATAACTTATTGTATCTAATTTAATTATTAACTTTGGAAGAATTAAACTAATGTCATGAAAATTAAATATACAAGAACATTTAACAAATGCCATGGAAGTTATTAAAAATTTTTGATTTCTTTTGATGTTTCTTGAAGATGAAATATCTGGAGGGCTGCCGTATTGGGTTCGGCAGGTGTCGCTTGAGGGGAGGGGTGTGCGTCATCCGTCGCCTGGTTGTACCGTTGTGTGTCTCCACTGTATCCTTGGTCAGGGAGACGTAAGCTTTGGCCACAAGGTGTTGGCGCGTCGGGTGAAGGCGCTATCTTCCTCTTGTATGGCGTAAATATACCTGGGAACAAATGAACTTACGGAACTTATGTGTAATGTAGGATGTATTAAAAATATGAGTGTTCAATGTGTAAGTGTTAGTGAGTATGTTACTTATGTGTAATATTATAACATCTCAAAATGAATATTGGGGTATCATGCAAAGAAAAGTGTGAGGTGTGTTGGAGGATTGTGTATAACTTTGCATAAGGTGATTGGAGCGAGTGTAAATGAGTGACGGTTATTGCAAAAGATATTATTTAAGAAAGCTATGCTGCTGAGAGACTGTTTTGAACAGTTATGCCTAAAAGAATATATATGTTGCACATGGCCACTATCTAACATGTAAGTCCGGATACACAACAATGTGACACTTTAATTGTATGTGTTGTACGTGCGGGAGAAGATCAATATACACGACTCATATAAATGTATTGAGAATTAAATGTTTACTATACTTCTCCATTAATTATTTGATAAATACGCACGTCTTCCCTAAGCTGATAGCGCTAGGTCGCTAATACGCCATAGTTGAGTCGAGTGGAAGAGGCCGGTGTACGCTGCCGTTGCCCTAAATCATGATCGCGTCGTAGCTTGCGGCCTCGTGTCTCTTCTCTCGGCGCGTGAAGCAATTGTCAGCTTTCTTTGCTAACGTAAGAGCGTGTAAGCTCTTCGTTATAGTACTGTTACTCACTGCCTGTAGTTGCTGGAGTGGGGACTAATCAGAGGAAATTAACGCGAGTCCTGAAGAAGAGTTGCTTATTTGGTCTATTTAATTTCAACAATGAAGCTCCCTGGAATCTCGCAGTCCGAATCGTTTCTCTGACTAGATGAATCTCGCTGACTATGTATGTGTGTGTGTGTGTGTGTGCATCGAATTATAGTCGTGTTTAGCAACTAGGCTATGTACGACTAGCAGTGAGTGTGTAACTCTGAGGGTGGTCACTGCCAGGGAGCACGTCGTCCTCAGAGGATCTTTTACATCCCTTTTCAGAGATGGGACCGCCATTTGTACGTGATCATCCGAGTCACGAGTAACCAGTCAGGTTGTCACACCTTGGAGTCGAACCCACAGCCTGTGGGTCGAAAGGCGAGGCAGTAAACCACCAAGCTTTTGCTGACTAACCCATCTGGACTCCTTATAAAGGGTCCCGCGATAGGCCAGGCTAAAACAATCCCCACGTGACACGACGAGTCCACTTGGAGAGTGAACTCGCTTGCTGTGAGGATTGCTACAATCAGGGTTACACCCCTCCCAAAATTGGTGTGTAGTTTAACCCGGGCTCTCGTGATGATAATTAAGGGGGGAGGCTTTTTAAGAACGTATGAGCCAGAATAGTATTATAACACAACTGCCCATACAAAAACCTAAACAAACAATTCACAGATAAGAGATCCTTTGGCTCCTCCCCGTTCCTGGAGCCTTTCAACAGCGACACACACACCATCACTCTCCTAATCAGGGTCTCCATGAACATAAGTCACTTCTTTTGAGAGCCCACCGTAACTCAATGGCCCTTGATGGGTCATAGCTTTCAATGCCGGTGAATGAAGCATTATTGTCATCATTATTGAGATCATTTAGGGTGCTTGCATTGAGGCTGGAGCGCCAGTCACTCTTGCTATGCCCCATTGAGTTGAAACCATGCTCACATTCTGCAATAGAGGCAGGGAGAGTTAGGAGAAGATCCATCAAGAGGAACAGGTTCACACATTCTTCACCATATAGTCTGTTCATGTGGGGCCAGCTGTTCATGACCCTAAAGTAATTTCTCAAACCTGCTTACCTTCTACTGTGGTGGGTACGGTCGCGTCTATATGCTGGTGATATTCTTCTAAGACTGTCTACGACTTTTGTGTCTGTCTTCTGTTAGCTCCTGGGGCCGCTTGCATAACGCCATCTTCGGCTATCTAGCTGAAGCTACAAGTCCGGCTTGTTTTAGACGCTAATTTTTCAACTTTGGCTATATTTTTCGGCTTGCGCTTTTAGCTGAAGCCGCTTTCTTGTACTTTTAGTCACTTGGATATAGAGGCTAGTTTAAGCCGCAAACCTAGCATGCAAACCACCTGTCATAAAATCAAATTCCACTTCTATTTTTGTAGGTGCGGATGTCTGTTTACAAATTTAACGGCAAACCATAATAAAATGACCTGTCCTTGACCTAAGCGAAATGTTGACACCGGTGTTAGTGTTGTCTTGGTGTTTCGGCAAAATGTTTTCAAAAGAAGACGTTGGAAATTGTTCAATTTTACATAGATCATGACAATTATTTGAATGCTCCGTGAACGTGTGAATATTAAGGCTATGGTAGCCTTTCCGGTTGACAAATCCAAATTCCCTCAGACGAGGTGCTTGGATTTTCACCTGTGTTTCGTCAACACAGCCAACCACATTAGGGAATTCTGTATAACAACAAATGAAATATTTGATATTTCATTGAATTTTTATTAAAAGAATAAGAGTTATTCTTTTAAGGTTAACCCCTGACCTACTTTATGGAAGAATCATTAGCACTTGATTCATGGGTGAAATTGGAAAGTTTCTCTGGGTCTTTCGGGTCAGTTGTGCCTCCAGCATCATAACCAACCAGTAGATAACTCCCCGTCTGAGCCGAAACCTTGCCTTCAATTGGTCGTCGTTCAAAACATCCATAGGATTGGTCCTGTCTCTAAAAACTCTTTCCCTACGCAGGACCCTTCTAAATCCATCCTACCACACTGTGCAGGCCGACGGCCCAAGTCCCAGACTAGATCCCTCTCGCGGGGCCCGAGCTGAGACAACAGAGCCATCAGAGGTTGCCAGTGGAGGAGGACCGCGGGCGAATTTGGGGGCCTTAGACAGAAGCTATGAGGAACAGGATCCTCGTGGACCCGACAGAACTCCCGCATTGCCTCCTTCAACAATCCTGTGGGTTCCCTCAGGCTTTGGCATCCAAAACCGCCTAACCCCTCCGCGAGACGGACCAAGGTTTTTAAGTCGCGGCCCGACCCAAGCAGGTAGTTGGCGATTACATGGAGGACAGACAATCGCTGCCTTGTCACATCCATGGGATCCAGGCCTTCATTGAAAACCTCCGGGATATGCTTGTTCAAGGCATGCGACTTCGGAGATCTGTGCGAATCCCCACACCCAGGAATGGGACATCTAGGCGTGGACTTCCCCTTGTGGCTGTCCATGTCCCACCCCCTGTGGGTTCGGGGGTAGAATAGGCCCACTGTATCCTCCTGCATGTCGTAAGAGGCGACTTATAGGGGCAACCTGTTGACCGTGGGTTGTGAGTCGTGTCGGTGAACAATGGGATCCAAGTGGTTGAGTGGAGCGGTCCTTTTGAGGGCCATATCTGCAACACACTACTCTGGCCCGGATTTCGCATAGACGAGAGACTGGAATGGCCTGGTCCAGTTAATCGGTGGTGGTGACTTGCCCTAGGATTTTATTTGCATTTTCAACATCATCCACTTGTATATCCCTCTTTTTTCCATTTATCTTAGAAGGCGGCTGCTTAATCAGGTCAAACTAATCTATTAACCTTTCTAGGCGCCATATAACACATACGTGTTGGTGTGCCGTTAAACCTTAATCTCACTCACTCACCCTTTGGGGATAGCCCCTCTCGCCTACAGCCCCCTGGGACCCACCCTGCACCACCAGGGGGAGTGAGTTGGCTGTTGAGTGGGGATGGGGGTCGTTGCCGATGGTCATGGGCTTGTCTGCCTCCCTCGGCTTGGATGACCCCACACCCCCTGTCTGCCGCTTGACAAATGGTGAGGGAACATCAGGTGTGCCGGTACATTTAATTCCCGCCCCAACATCAGTTTATTGGCCGTAAAACCTGTGCTTCTATTGACTGAAGTCCTGAGTGCACCGGCCAGCTGCGACAAATGCATGTCCCATTGGTGTTGGTTCTTCCCAATGAAACAGCGTGCTGCATTCATTAACGTACGGTTGAATCTCTCCACTTGTCCATTAGCAGATGGTCTGTGAGGCGTTGTGCGTGCCTCATGGATGTGGAGAGCTTCACACAATGCAGTGAAGAGGCATGATTCGAAGTTTCTCCCCTGGTCAGAGAAAACTTGGAAAGGGTATCCAAACCTGGAGAACAATTCATTTACATCCGCTCTTGCTGTTACCTCTGCAGTCTGACAGGGGAGAGGTATGCACTCGACCCATTTGGTGAATTGATCTACCATCATGAGCACATACTCGTTCCCCCTAGAGGTACACAGCAACGGGCAAAGGAAATCGAGGTGTACCCGCTTCATAGGCGCGCCTGCCAGTTGTACTTAGATGCAAGACTTGAGGAGAACAGGGTGCCTTCCTCTGGCTCCTCTGCAATGCTCAGCCATCGAAGTAGGGCGCTAAGGTCCTTGTCTTTTCCTTGTTGCTCTCTAACTTCCTCGGTACTTCTTCGGCTTCAGCTTCATGCCATTCTGACGGAATCGAGTTAGAACGCCCTCCAGGGCCTGTAGGTTTTGTTCAAAGCTTGAACCGAGAACCAGGATGTCATCCAGAAAAGCCAGGACAGTGTTCCAATTGAGCCCCCTGAGTACCAAGTTGATCACCCTAGCGAATGTGACAGGGGCATTGCTTAACCCGAATCCCATCTTTACGTGTTCAAACAGGCCGTATTTAGTTATGAATGCAGTTTTCTTCTGGTCCTCCATCTTGATTCCTATCTGCCAATATGCCGAATTAGCATCCAATTTGGATTTAACCTCGTACAGGTCCCCAGACCTGAAGCGGTGTTCAAGTTCCTCCATAACGACACCAAATGGAAGACCCAAATCATCACCAATGATGGCGGAATGGATAGCTGCCGCCTTCCCCACCATAGTGCAACATAAGCATTCGCTTGGAAATTCCGGTGGTCAGCGATGGAAGCGGCGCCGGATGTAGGGTAAGGGCAACTGTTCAAAGTGGTCCGAGGCGTTCCCCGCAACCCGAGGCTGCCCATACCCACCGGACGCCGGTAAGTTCGACCCGGGATGCTCAGTATTTCGGAGATCAGGGTTACCCCTCGCACTCCCGACAAATGGTACTGACGGAGGTGTGAGAGGCAACCGTCTCCTTGGGGACCGCATAGTCCCCATGGAACACACATCCCAAGGTCGGTTCACCGGCGGGGTGGGGAGCTGCCTACGGGTGAAACGATATTACCCCACATTTCCCTAGTGCTGGAGTTTGTCCCTTAACGTGTCAGCGTGAGTAAATAACGATTACTCACGCTGACACGTTAAGGGACAAACTCCTCAGAGGTGTTATACTGTCTGTGGATGTGTGGCCAGCTGTTCATGGCCCTATAAACGTTCATGTTCTCTAATGCTTTCGAGCTTGATATTTCCGGTGTCTTTGTAAAAAGGATTTTTTTAATGTTGCTCTTTTGTTATGAGTGCTCTGCATTGTATACAATCCATTATTTTTTTCATGGTCGAATACCAACCACTCCCATATCTTCGCAAAATTGTCTTGCATCCTCGTCTCGTTGAATTTCCTTGCCCTGCGATCTCTTACGTAGGTTCTTGTCATTTCTGTCTATTCTTCTCAGACGACCGCTAGGTTGACATTTGACACTTCAACAGGCCATCGTCATAACTGACATGTTAAGCTTAGGATAATAAGAGGTAGCCGAGAACAGACCGGAGCAACGACATTCATAAACTTAACAGTGACACATCGTTAACGATCCACGTCGTAAGGCTTTGAATTAGGTGTTTATTGCAATTTCTCAAACCTGCTTACCTTCTATTGTGGTAGGTACAGTCGCATCTATTGCTGCTAGTGATATTCTTCTAAGACTGTCTACGTCTTTTGTGTCTGTCTTCTGTTAGCTTCTGGTGTATCGGCGGCTGAGCAACAAGAGGCAGAACACTCGTTGCCGCCTAAATGCCAGGGCAGTCCGGGGAGATGTGATTTACTCACGCTGACACATTAAGGGCCAAACTCAGAGGTTCATCAGAGGTGTCATACGCTTTAATGCAACCCCGTCACGTTTATGCCCTTGGACCACAGCGGTAATGTACGTCATCACACTCCCCCCCCCCCCCCCACCTTATAATGATAGAGTTGGACTCTGTAATCAATTATAAGTCTTAGACCGCCACCGGCTTTCTTAGCTAAAAGAGCCGGCGAAGCCCAGGCTCCATCATGAGCTTCCTTGATTAGTCCTTGTTGGATTTGTTGTTCAATGATTTCATCCATTTCCTGTCTGTCATGAGAAGCCATTCTATAGGGATACTAATGAACAGGAGTAGATCCCGGGAGAATCGCAATTTTGTTTTATCGGTCCACCCTAATTCCTTGGTTATTGGATTAACGAAACAGTCTGAGAATTCTGCTACCAGGTCTTTAAGCTGTTGGCGCTCAACGTCACTTACCTGAGACTGGCCCCAGTCTACATTTGGTACATGGCTTGCATCTTGTGAGGGCAAATGGCATGCATTCAATTTAACATCCTCACTTTCACCAGCATTCACAGTGTCATCAATTTTGTACTGGAAGGTTTCTACATCATTGTCCCAGCAATCAAATGTGGCCATTCTCTCACCCTTTGTAATGCACTTTGCAACAGGGGTAGTATTAAATAATCTTACTGGCACGCAGTTGGCATGAACGGCTAAGGCTGTGTGGGCTAACAGAGTACCTTTACCATTTAAATGCGGGAAAACTGAACATTCTCCTGCTGTTACGTTTTCGGTATTACGGAAAAGATTCCCTGCCATATAATTTCAGAAAAGGGATCAATAGTAATATTCTGTACAGAGTGTACAGGAATATTGGTTGTGAAAGAAATGGTACATTGGGGAGTGAGAATCGCTCAATACCACTAAATCAGCTGATAACCTTTGGTTATGTACATATAATGGTAATGTAATGTTACCTAGTGTTGTTACCTGAGTGTTGTTGGCACACACACATATATTTGCTAATGTTAGACTTAAATCTGTTACGTAATGTTTGTGGCAATTTGGCCAATACGTCTACAGATATGAAATTGTGATCAGCTCCTGAGTCGACTTTAGCTTTGTATCGCTTATTTGATAGCGTTAAAGTCAACTCATTGTGATGTAAAATGTGAGTGCCGTACTTACCAGTGGTTGTTGGAGTGGGTCCATTGTTGTCATCTCGATGGTCACAGAGACAGCAACGGGCGATGCTAGTTTCCCTGGATGCGACAGGTAGAACTAGCATGCCCTAACCTTCTGCATATCGAGCAGGAGAGGTTGATGTGGGTGCAGCATTGCACCTTGTTGTGTACGACATTAAAGCACCTGCGGCAGATTTTATGCCGGCAGTTCCTCTCAGAGTGCTCTCTTTGGTTGCAGACGGAGCATCGAGTGCTGATCGGATGGTTTTCCCGTTCGCGTGTGTATTGTCAGCCGTCGTCATAAAGATGATTCTCGCATGGTGGTCTCTTAAGCGCGTAAGCATGTCCAATTCGGACGGGGTTGATGTTTCAAAGCAGTGAGCCACTTGTTCTGTCTTAATGAGGGTTTTTTGGGTCAAATCGGTGTACCCAGGTACAGATTTCTTTGCGGAGACCCTTTGTGAATAACTGCACTCGCACGGCCTCATCCATAATACGCGACAGGATATCCGTGAGGTCCTTTGCGTAGTCATCAACGGATTCTCTCTTGCCTTGTTTACGGTCGAAAAGACGAGAAAGTTGGTTTCCCTGCTCGTCCTTGGCGAAATGTGAGCGCGTTGCGGCGGTCAGTTGGCTCATATCTTCCCCCCTGTGGGTCCGGGGGTAGAATAGGCCCACTGTATCCTCCTGCATGTCGTAAGAGGCGACTAATAGGGGGCAACCTGTTGGCCGTGGGTTGCGATTCGTGTCGGTGGACAATGGGATCCAAGTGGTTGAGTGGAGCGGTCCTTTTGAGGGCCATGTCTGCAACACCCCTTTGGCCTGGATTTCACCCAGACGAGAGACTGGAATGGCCTGGTCCAGTCAATCGGCTGGTGGAGACTTGCCTTAGGGGAATCGTTTACATTTTTATCTTTTCCATCTCCATTTTCATTTATCCTAGAGGGCGGTTGCTTAATCAGGTCAATCATATCTATTAAACCTTCTTGGCACCATATAACACATGAGTGTTGGTGTGCGTTAAACCCTATACTTACCTTAATTTACCTTGATCGAAGAGGTCTTTGCGAGGGCCATATTTGCAACACACCACTTTGGACTGGATTTCACTTAAACGAGAGTCTCGAATGGCCTGTGACAGTTGCCCGGTGACAATCGTTTGCATTTTGATCTCCATCCACGTGTATTTGTCTATTTTCCATTAGAAGGGGTGGGGGAGGGAGGTGATTTCAGTGAGTGCCTTGAAAGTGTGATGACAATGCTTTTGACCCCTGATTCCAAGCCAAGACTTTTCGGTGATTAATGCAAAACTACGAATAAACTTTGAAGTGTTTATTAACTACTGAAAGGATGAATCATCAGCGTTGTAATTTGTTATCATAACATGAGTGTATTCATAGTCATATTAGTGAAAACATTGCTAATGGTATTGTCCGAGTGTATGCTAGATACTGAATGACACTAGTAAGCATATCTGTAAAATAATGGTTATAACATGTAAAGTAAATGAGAAGACACCAAAACATTTCCCGCGATATCTACCTGTTAAATAATTACAGGAACTACCCCATTAGTGGTATATTGTAATAGGACGAATGAATTTTAATGATCTATGAATATGTCATAACATAATGTAAATATAATATAAAACATTATCAGTCAATTCAAAAAATGCATAAAACACATTAAACAACCAAGATCCTGGCATTAGGTTTACATTCCTTAAAAACTAATTCCCATCACCGCATATATGTAAATGTTAACTTTGCAATTAAACATTTGGAAAGTGCTAACTATCTCATCTTCACAAAGGACATATTGTCCAGACTTGACACATGTAGCTACCATGGCTGTGTGCCAGCTTTCGGCTACCCTATCCCGCTATGGCTGTAACAAAGCATAAATACAGCGTGTATTGGTCGAGTCGAGCAACATGCAGGATATTCATATACAAGGTCATAAATGTGCTGTTAAAGGTCAATGACAAAATACAAAGATATACCTTCTCCTTCTATACCCCCGTCTTCGTGACGTCTTGTTCCTGTATACAAAGACAATATCAGTCTAATAATGCATCTGTTGATGACATTACTTGGGGGATTATAACCAATATATACGTCCATATGAGAGGAGTTATGAAATACTATCTCTCTTTTCAACGGCCATACTACCACTCTTATTAACATGTTAAAGGATTTGAAGCTGCTCATGGATAAGAAGATCAATGATTATACAAAGTTGCAACTTCACCTTCTTCACCTCACTATTCAATTCCATATTCTTGACGTCTTCATCTTCTACAAGAAGACAATATTATGAAGTCATAATTTCTGCCAACGTTTGCACTGCATCAATTGGTTTGATGGGGAAACTAATCTAAAATAAATAAGCAATATTTACCTCATCGCCCTCATTTACACCCTCATTACGTTTACTCCCGTCAAAGCCACGCACGTTATCTATAATGGATTCACGTTATCTATAATGGATTCACGTTATCTATAATGGATTCACGTTATCTATAATGGATTCACGTTATCTATCATAGATTCACGTTATCTATCATAGATTCACGTTATCTATAAGGGATTCACGTTATCTATAATGGATTCGCATTAAAACTCGTGTCATGTCTGAATTATTAATGTTTTAAACTATGTGAGCAAATAAATACTTACAAACGTAAAAGGTCCACACAATTTGATCATTTCGCGTCAAATCAAGTGGCAAAGTTGGTTTGTCATTGCGTTCCAGTCGGAGCTTATATGCTTCTGGTTAACCTGGATCAGCGCCAATTGCGTCAGTGGTGAACTTGGTCACTTCACACAAGTTATGGTGCTTATCAATAACATACAAATACATCTAATAGAGTTGGCTAATGGTCCTTTCATATCAGGATAAGTCACCTAGAGACAGATCATGTGAATCTTATTATCAAACATTAGTTCCAAACCCATACCTACTGCTACAAGCTTAATTTATGGCTGTTTGGCGTCTGTACAAATATACATTAATCAAAATGAAGTTCTCATTTCCCAATCTTTATTCGGCAATTCTTATTTTACCCTGATCGGTGATTAACTTAACTCAGGACTCACCAGTGATATGAGGCGCATTAAAGTGAAGTATCGTCGACATGGGTTCGGCGAGATCCAATATTCTCTCCAGACATGTTGCTGACGTTGAGAGTAACAACTTGCCTTCAAGGAATCTGCGCGCACTAGAAAGAGTGCCACGAAGCACTACATATGGCCTTTTCGTATGGCATGGTGCAAAGCCGGGTCTTTGAATTGTTTAGTTTCGTCTGGATGATTGCATTTCTTTATCGCAACATTGAGATCTGATAAATTTCCTTTACAAGCCGCTATGCACATGGCGCCCCCAGGTCCTTCATCTTCGAATTCGTATGGTTTCTTATCTTACACACACATACAAACATTTTCGGGGGTAGAATAGGCCCACTGTATCCTCCTGCATGTCATAAGAGGCGACTTATAGGGGGCGACCTGTTGGCCGTGGGTGTTGACTCGTGTCGATGGACAATATGATCCAGGTGGTTGAGTGGAGTGGTCCTTTTGAGGGCCATATCTGCAACACACTACTCTGGCCCGGATTTTGCCTAGACGAGAGGCTGGGATGGCCTGGTCCAGTCAATCGGCTGGTGGTGACTTGCCCTAGGATAATCGTTTCCATTTTTATCTTTTCCGTCTCCATTTTCATTTATCCTAGAAGGCGGCTGCTTAATCAGGTCAATCTTATCTAATAACCTTTCTAGACACCATATAACACATGAGTGTTGGTGTGCCGTTAAACCCTATACTTACCTTACCTTACCTTGTACCAGCGCAAAGCAGGCAACGCAGCGGTGAATGTGAAAGACAGAGATTGCTGCTTTCCTTCACCACAGTGTTCTTGTGTGGGTCATTGATTTATGCTCACCATGTTCTTTTAAGGCTTAATATCAGACCACGAGAATTCAGTGTAGGACTTGCATAGAGTGAATGTTGTGAGTGTCTGTTATATGCAAGTTCCCTTATTCTGGTTAATATATTACTTCATGAAAGTCAATTGTTAATAGGGATCTGCGCTTAGGACAGGGGATTGCTGTAATATGAGCAGACTGTAACAAAATAAGCCGCGAATAGGAAGTAAAACAACAGTTAATCTAATGGCATACAAATCTAATCCTCTTACCATCTAAACATTTAGCCGCACCCGGGTGTATGTATAGCATAGCGAGATCAAGAGGAGATCGCTTCTCCTCCTCCGGATATTGCTCCTTCTCCTCCGAAGTGGCAACCGGAGAAGATTGCTTCTTCTTTTCCATCAGTGTTTCGATCACTTCCGACTGGCCATTTAATGCTGCCTCTTTGATGGGCGACATGTAACAATGATGGTCCTGGTGGTCAACTTCGGCATCTGCTTCAAGAAGAAGCTTTACACAGTCGTTATGGCCTTGTCGCGCAGCATGTGCAAGAGCTTTGTTCTTCTTGGCCCCAGGGATATTTCAACAACACTTCAACACCTTCTCCAGTTCTTATTCTTCGTCTAGGCATGCAAATGGAATCAGCATGTGCATCGACTTCGGTTCGTCTAGATGGAAACGATGGAAAACAAAAATGGAAAACCTAACACACATGTGATCCTAATTGAACTATCCATTGTACGATTAAGCTCAACTATATTTTCAGCACTCACTGTCCGTTGCCGTGGCGTCCTCAGTACAGCGAATTCAAAGCCACAGAATGTTTGAGAATGATAATAATGTCTGATTATTTATACACACACACAAATATTCTTTTGTGCATCATGACAGGATACAACATGTTACATGAGCACAGCCTGGAAAAAAAGGGAGGTGGAGTGGCGATATACTTACGCAATAATATCGAACGCACTGAACTACAAAATATAATATATGCCAATGGCAACTTTTCGCAGAATTGAAATTGAACAATAGGAAATTGAACAATCGGAAATTTGCATGAGGAGAAATCTACAAATACAAGCGAGAAGAAATCGAGTGAGTGCTTGGAAACTGGTCAACACATTAGAACGGGCTAAGGCCAAAGAGTTTATAGCTTCGTTGAGAGAGCTCACTCGAGGCTTCCGCCCGAGAAAATATATGAAAACGCCACCTATTAACCAAAGCGTAATTGTCATAGCGTTTTTTCATAACGTTTCTTAATACCACGTTGAATGCTCTTTTTATTTTGGAACTGCAGTCGCCTCGACCAAACAGATGACCCCATATCTTTAACAGCCGCCGAGCCCCGAGACATGGGAACAACAGTCCCATGAGCTTTTGTTTATTTCAGGGTATCGTCGCCTGATGTCGGGGGTGTCTTTCGAGTAATTTCATAATCGTCACGCAGCTCAGCGTAGCTATAAACTCTTCGTTCGAGACCTTCACATCCCCCTGACATGCCAAAAATGTCTATGTCGACCCCAGGTCAGTTCCCTTGCTTCAGACATTGACAATCTAAAACTACCATCCACAGTGAGGATATGAAAGACCGAGGATCGTGAACTGCGCGAACGCTGTTAGAGGCGAACTGTTTTCCATAATTTATCAAGTTGACATTTATTTAGTACAGTACGTGCTATTTTCGCTATTCATAAACCTATTGTGTGCATGCATTTCTGCTACAAAAGAAATCTTTATCATAAACAAGCCCTTGCCCTTGACGGCAATACCTTCCCTGTTGTCGAGGTTTCTTGGCATAATTTTCGACGAGAAACTCAATTTTTAGTCCGACATTTCTTACCCGTCCCCGAAAAGAGTGCTGTAAGGGCATTTGGACTCGGCGACCAGGGCATTTGGCCGGGCCGCTGTCTCGGGACGATATGCCCCTTTACTGATCATTTATAAAAACAAGTAACATAAAACAAGAATGGGAACTAAAAAGAGGAATACGAACTTAAAGCGCACACAAAAATATAACTAACCCAATGCAACTCGGGCTCTTTATTCAACATTCATAAAACATACATCAAAACAAGCCAGTAAAATTAAACAAGAATACGAAGTAAATAGAGGAATATGAACTAAAAACGCACACGTGCATACATAACGCAACAAAATATAACTCAAGCTCTTTATTCAACATTCATAAATCATACATTGCAAGAATTCAAGAATAATACTTGTAATCCTTCTTCCTCCTCCGGCTCAACAAACAAAGGCAAGGGGCACCTGCTTCATGCAGTTACCTGACTTGATGAAGCCATACACACTCAGCAGTTGGGTGAACGGATGTCGAACGACATTGAAGAAGGCGTCGACATACCATGTCTTGGCTGAGAACATGATAGCCAGCTGGTGCGGTGACGCGAAGAGCAAGTGCGTTTTGTCATCCACGCGGACATCTTTGAGGAAACATTCGGTGGGGACATGCTCCTCTGCAAGCTAAACACAAGAACACATAGAGTATGGATAGAAGAGATGAGTTTCCAAACCAATGCAGGTGAAACAGTTCATTGGGATGTTCCAATAAGCAGGGTTGATAGGTTAAACGTGATGTCATAACATTTTTTTCAAAGTATGTTAAGCATATCAACAGTTTCACTCGCACAGGTCAAAGGGCTGTGAGTCGTGCAAATAAGTGCAACAGTCCAATCAATTTTTCACCAGAAAATGACACAGAAGCATTTCAAATACAGACTTCGTCGGTCCTCTCTAATTCCTACTTCAACAGAACCGATATTGCCAGTATTACTCTTGTTGACATGACCACGTCATCTGTGACGTCACCACCACAGCCTCTGATGTCGTTCTTGAACAATGCGTCTGGACATCACATTTGTGCTGTTATAAATAGAAAAATGCAAACTATTTATCGTTCTTGAGAAACTGCTGTGATAAAATGAAATGTGTCACTGTTTTCTTAGTGACATTAACACGTCATCAGTGACGTCACCATCAACGCCCCCGATGTCGTACTTGAACAAGACGTCTGGTGGTCATATTTTTGCTGTTGTAATTCTTGTCATGCAATATATAGAAAATACGATGATAGCATCGCCCATCATTAATACGAAAGCATGAGGACACATCGGGCTCGTCCTACTCCGGGTCAACGGCTGGGTTCTTTGAGACACCCAAGCCGACCACTCTGACAGCTCCAACTTATGTGACACCTGAGAAAGCCTATCTTTCTTCATCTACAGATGTGTAAGATGATGACAATAACAATGGGTTCATTTGAGCGTCCGAATGTATCGGAATCGCCCAATGTCAATGTGGACTATACAGGTGTTCAGTAGGCGCCACGAACACCAAATCATACTGTAGCTGCGTGTTCATCTCTTCATCTACAACCACATTCACAGCCAGCTGGTGACACTCAGGGCAGCTGGCACCATATCAAGTACCGGCACTATCAGGGCAGCTGGCACCATATCAAGTACCGCCACACTCAAGGCAGCTTGCACCATATCAAGTACCGCCACATTCAGGGCAGCTGGCACCATATCAAGTACCGGCACTATCAGGGCAGCTTGCACCATATCAAGTACCGGCACTATCAGGGCAGCTGGCACCATATCAAGTACCGGCACTATCAGGGCGGCTGGCACCATATCAAGTACCGGCACTATCAGGGCAGCTGGGCAGCTGGCACCATATCAAGTACCAGGGCAGCTGGCACCATATACCTGGCACCATATCAAGTACCGGCACTATCGTGGCGGCTGGCACCAGATCAGATACCGACTCACTCAGGGCGACATATATGCTAGGCTAAGCTGAATCAACCATCCAGCCATTACAACCAGACAGTAGGCAACTCATGCAAGCACAATGCAGGCAGCAGGCAGAAGAAATTAGGCGATTGCAGGGCAAGGAGCCAGCCGCAAAACAATCAATGTCAGTCCCAGGTAGAGCAGCCACCTGATACAATCAAAAACTCCCGCCATCCAGTCGACCAACGCTAGCAGGTAAACCTTCACACGTTGAGCTTTATATCATCCCTTGTTTGCCCTGATCATCCATTTCAAGTGTGTTGAATGTGATCATTCGTTGCAAAGCGTGTTGAATATAGTCATTCTTGCCAGGTGTGTTGAATGTGATTATCTATGTCAGGTGGGTCGTATTTGGTCCTCCATGTCAGGTATGTTGTATTTGATCATTCATGTCAGGTGTGCTGACTGTGGTCATCAATGTCAGGTGTGTGGTGTTTGATCATACATGTCAGGTGTGTTGTATTTGATTATTATATCAGGTGTGTTTTTGTAAGGTATGTTGTCTGTCATAGAAGCCCAGGTCGCACCTCCGCTGTATGAGAGACCACGCAACGCGAATCATTATTAGCCGACACACGGACACCGCACCCCACAATGTCTCTATGTAAGGAGCGTTATTCCCTCGTTCATGTGTCCCCCTGTGGGTTCGGGGGTAGAATAGACCCACTGTATCCTCCTGGATGCCGTAAGAGGCGACTAATAGGGGGCAAACTGTTGGCCGTGGGTTGCGACTCGTGTCGGTGGACAATGGGATCCAAGTGGCTGAGTGGAGCGGTCCTTTTGTGGGCCATATCTGCATCACACCACTCTGGCCCGGATTTCACTTAGACGAGAGGCTGGAATGGCTTGGTTCAGTCAATCGGCTGGTGGTGACTTGCCCTAGGATAATCGTTTCTATTTTTATCTTTTCCATCTCCATTTTCATTTATCTTTGAAGGCGGCTGCTTAATCAGGTCAAACTTATCTATTAACCTTTCTTGGCGCCATATAACACATACGTGTTAGTGTGCCGTTAAACCCTATACTTACTAACTTACTTACCCTCGTTCATGTGGTGACATCGAGTGCACCCCAAGCGTATGAACAGCTGGCAGAGGGCAGTGGGTGCAATGTTGTTGTACCTTCTGATTGGATGGACGACTTCCGCAAAGTATGCATGACTAAATCTCCGTCATACCAGCTCACAAAGATGATTTGTACAGCACTGATCTTGGGAAAGCGCTGCACTGTAAGTTTCTGTTCCTGAATATAGGATGTCATCTTATGGACCTGTATCTTTGTACTGTATGTGATATTGGTCTTAGCCATGTTTGCTATGAATGATACTTGTGAGCTTGTGGGTTGTGCCATGATTTCAGCGTATGCTATCGACGTGCTGAAGATGACGTCATCTCAGGTGACTAACGTGTTGAACTCAATGAGGTTCTTACACGATCTCGTCCCCAAGCCACAGGAACATAGAGGGGTGGAATATGTATACGGATTACATGATTACATTCTTTACTGCTCATCACCCAGTAGATGATGATGTTATGAATTACCGTAACGTTTGTGTCCAATAAGACTCATCGCTACGTCCGCTGCAATATACGAACTTTATTTACGACTTTGCTTGTATCCCAGAAATATTTATAGTTGTGATTATCCATACAAATCATCTGAATGTTCGCTTTGTTCAAGAATGCTCGCTTTGTTATTAATTACAGCCGGTGTTATTGGCAATTGTTCAATAAATATATAAGCTATTCAAAGTCCTGTTTTGCCTTAATGTTTTTACGTCGCTATTTCATATAAGCAATAGTAGACATCAACTTTAACTATACAGTGATTTTGCTTGATAAAATGCATACACATCGGATCTCTAACTATCACATTCCAGAACTTTAAATTCCTACAGCTCAGATCCCTAGAAGTTTCTACAGATCCGATTCCAAAACAGATTCTTCTCACCCAACAGAACCCCTTACATATACTCCATGCAAATCAAATACTCCCACTTAATAACACTACGTACAACATCCCTACACGCCAGATCCTAACACATTAGTTGCGTACACATTATACTCATACTCATCAGATATTACAGTCCAGATCTCTGTACCAATCACTATAATTCAGAAACTGACACATTGATCCCCAGTCATCTGATCCTAAACATCAGACCCCTGTATATTATATTTCTGTCCATCAGATCATTAGAGCAATTTTTTAAAATTCTACCTATAAAACTACTCTTTTAAGGCAATGCACAATTAACACGGATCAGAATATAAGCCAATTTTGCTTACAATGTAATCTATGCAAACTCCTACTCGGGTACATGGTAGATGACCGGCCCCAAGTGTTCGTACTATACACATGGTAGATGGCTAGCCTGATGTGATCATACTAAACACAAATAGATAGATAGCCTGCCATATGTGACCATGCTAAACACGTGGTTGATGACCGGTCCAATCTGACCATGCCAAACACAGAGTAGATGACCGGCCCAATGTGATCAAACTATATTCACGGTACATTTCCAGCCCTAAGTGATTTCACTATCCACACAGTAGAAGGCTGGCCCTGAGTGATCATTTTAAATACATGGTAAATGTCCAGCCCAATGTGATCATACTAATCACACGGTAGATGACTGGCCCCATGTGATCATACTAAACACATCGTAGATGGACAGCCCTCAGTGATCATATTTATCTCGTGGTAGATGGCCAGCACTATGTCACCATGCTATTCACATAGTAGATGGCTTACGTGACCGTGCTTAACACCCGGCAGATGGCCGGCCCTAATTGCTGATGCTAAATCCATGGTAGTTGTCCGGCCTTATGTGATTAGACTAAACACATAGCAGATGATCTGCCCTAAGTGATCACACGAAACACATGGTAAATGGACGGACGTATGTAACTATACCAAACACACGGTAGATGGCCGGACGTATGTAACCATACCAAACACACGGTAGATGGCTGCTCTTGCGTCTGCCTCTTCTCCTCCCCTTAATCTTGCTCCCTCTCTGCTCCTTTGTCAGACTCTACTCCTCATTTTACACCGACACCCGCTCTGCTCCTGCACCTGACTCTACTCCTGCTAATACAGCTACACCCTCTCTGTCCCCGTGTCTGCCTCTTCTCCTTCTCTTACACCTGGACCCGCTCTTTCTTGTGCCAATCTTTACTCCCTCATAAGCTTAGTGCTGCACTTTTGCATCGTCCTTCATTTCCTCTCTCGCCTACATGTCTTTTCAGAATGCCGAGCTGGTTATCCTCATGGTGATTAAGAATCTTTCATTCGCTCCCAAGGGGTAGCTGCTTAGGCGAATCTCAACACGTAATTAATTATGTCATTGTCTATCCGTGCTAGGATAAGTTATCTTAGCATCTTGAAATGAACCTACAACGTTATTACTTTGCTGAAATACAACATTATCTACATCCTCGGCACCATTATCATCTCCCATCTCAGGAACCGCTGCATTACCACAGCCTTGACAATTCTCATCATCCTTATTCTGAGGTACAGCGGCATTATCCCTAACTTGACCTTCAATTCTCATCATCCTAATTCTGAGGTACCGCTGCATTAGCACAACCTTGACCTTCATTCTCGTTATTTCCATTTTTAGGTACCGCTGTATAAGCCCAGTCTTGATTTTCATTCTCATCATCCCCATTCTCAGTTACCGCCGTATTAGCACAGCCTTGACCTTCATTCTCATCCTCTCCATTCTCAGGTACCACCGTATTAGCACAGCCTTGACCTTCATTCTCATCATCTCTATTCTCAGGTACCGCCGTATTAGCATTATCAGTCTTGACATTCACCCATCTTGACATTCACCCATCTACGCATCGTCATCACACGTCGCTGCATGGAGTTTAATTCGATTACAATTATATTGCATCCACCATAGTCAACATTAAATAGCCTTTAATATATATTGTGAGATACACTTTATAATTCTTATAAATTAATCTTATATAAACATTGCAAGTTAGGTTTTATAATTATCACAAAATAGTCTTAGATATACACTGTAATATATTCTACATAATTCTTATTAATTATCATTAAATATAAATAGACATAATTCTTATGAATTAGCCTTAAATATACACTGTCGCGCACGTTTAATATATTGACAACCGAGTAGAATGGCAGCGAATAAATACGACGTATTTCACCATTGAATGACATAAGTAACGTTTATTTTCGCCCGAACAATTCTGTTACTAACAGCCGGTGCATTTTCGTCAAAACGAAGTGTTATTTCTATCAGTCGGTGCATTGTAGTCATAACAATGTGTTATTTCTATCAGTCGGTGCATTGTAGTCATAACAGTGTGTTATTACTCACAGCCGGTTGATTGCCGAGATAACAATGTGTGGTTACTCACAGTCAGTGCATTGTCGTCAAAACAATGTGTTATTTCTATCAGTCGGTGCATTGTAGAAATAACAATGTGTTATTTCTATCAGTTGGTGCATTGTAGTCATAACAATGTGTTATTTCTATCAGTCGGTGCATTGTAGTCATAACAATGTGTTATTTCTCACAGCCGGTTTATTGTCGTCATAACAATGTGTTGTTACCCACAGCCAATGCTTTGTCATTATAACTACGTTCAATTATACACCGCCGATCCAAATGCGTAGATAAAATTAAGAAATGTATTTGATCGCATCGACTATTCAAGCGTTACCCCTTATCTGTAAAAGGCTTACTGATAACATTTTCGAGTTACAATTTATGCGAATTAACTGCAAAATATCGCATGAAGAGGAAAATAATTCCTATTCATAAGTCCTCAGGTTATCAGTTCACCTAATGCTGGAAGTAATTAATGCCTTTGCCATGTACTGTGATGGACGTTGCTTCTGTCAAGGTAATGTATGAGCAAGGATACAAAGCAAGATACCCTTAGATAGACTGCATTTTATCCGTTAAACATTGTAAGATCCTGATGTGAGTGGTGTTTTAGCACGTCAATAATAAATTGTCTCCATATATGTTACAAATGGCTAAAGTTATACCCAGCGGACCACCAACCAGCGTGGACATATTTCTGGTGAGTGAAGTAACCGCTTCTCACAGACGTAAGTGCTAGCACATTGACTCATGTTGTGTCATAACGTCCCTGATCGTTTTAGTGTCCATTCAGCTGTCTCTCCCTCATCGCACTCCTCATAGTGTTCAACGTCATCCATATTATACGCGCCACGCAACACGTGTAAGCGCCCTGGTCCCATCTGTGATGTATCCAGGCGTTGGTTAAATGACGGCACCCTGTTTAACTTCTTCCCAAGAGTGTTATCATCCTGCATAACATCGCTGGGTTTTTTCTGGCCACCAAAGCACTTCTGGGCGCTTTTTCTCTTTGACTGAATTGGTGACATTTTGCATATAAATTACAGATACGATATTTTCCTGGGTTACATCCGCTTTTCAACGAGCGAGGCCGCTGGATGTGAAAGCAAGTTTTGGCTCTGATATGCTTTGATAAAAAATCCGAAAGTCTATGATTTTTGTCATAAACAGTAAAGGTCGTATAAGTCAAACAAATGCCGATGAATAATGTAGCCCATCTACATTACTGCGGTGTTGGGGACATATGCTGAATGGCTGATCATTGACAGGGCTTACTTCGTCTATTCTGTAGCTGATCAGCCCGTACATAACTGCAGATATCTACAGCATCAGCAACTTTCTTTCATCACCAATGCGTGGAGGCAAATTAAATTGATTATTTATTAGCGGAACAATGCGTTGTCTGCGAAGGAATTATTGCATTTCCTTTCTGAGGCAAAAGCACGTAACATTATTCACATGTTACAGACAGGTATCGATAGATATCGGGTATGCCTTGCATTGTGACAGAGTCTCGTGCGTTGAGACTGGGACTTGTACTGGTCACTGACGGGGATTTGCTGAAGTAGCCGGTATGACTCGGAGTGAAATAAGAATATGGTTAATGATAAGGTCGTTTCTTCTGCTTCAAAGCTTGTACGCTCGAGAGTTGTATTGGCTGATGGGTCTCTACTCTTGTTGTATGTTGCTTACTCTGTTGTAAGTTGTTTGAAGTTTGTCAGGTCGCGTGTGTTTCTGGCCTCTCTCCGGCGATGTGTGTCTGTGTATTTTTCATGCTACTGGTTGGCTATTTGATTGGTTTAAAGCAGTTGCAACAGATCTGGACAGGTTGTCATTTTTATGCATTTATCGCTGATTGGATTATATAACAAAAGGGCTTTCATGCTATAGATCGGAATGGGGCGTGTCTTAAAAATGTAGCTGTAAATAGTAATGAGGATGGCCAGACCTGCATGTCTGAATAGTGTAGATTATTCTTATCCCGCCTTGTCGTGAATGGGGAGCTTTTATCAGCGTGGCATGAATCTGTAGTAGCCTGCCAGTTACAAATTTTCATTAACATGGTTCATGGTCTCAAAGTGATGATATAACGTACGAATACGGGCTGAGGGGCACGCATGAAATAACACACATATGTATATTTGATATAACAACTATAACTATATCAATAGGGTGTCCATTTGCTCGCCATATATGATAGATGTATTTAATTTCATCGGTTGGATCTGCGTTCTGATCGTGTCTTGTCTATTCGGTACCCAGACCTGTAAAGTAAACTAGTATAGAGTGATGCTGACGACATTGAACTGATGTGGTGATATACACGTCTCTGTTCAAATTAATAATGAATAATAATGGCTTGTGACAACGCTTATGTATATTATATTTACAAGATATGATTTAGATACACTAATGTTGAATAGTATCTTTACATTACGACATACAATGTGCAGCTACATTTTGTACTTACAACTGGGTCGATAGCATAAAATAACAATTGTGTTACAAAGCTATTAATATGAAAGGTTTTATGTTATACAATAATTGTAGAAAACTATGTACAAATACCTTAGAAACTACGTGTCAATTCATGCAAGTAAAGCTACTATTGCGAAACAGTATACATCTATCAATAGTATTTCAGACAAATATAAAAGATACTTTTACATTATAATTTCAACATAAACTGATGCATTTGAACTTAGACCAAAGCTAACACTGATTGTCCGGCTTATGCTGAGAGGTTCGTAAACGCCAGGGATAAAGAGCAGGAGCTAGAACAGGGGTTATGTCGGAGGGGGATGTGGGGGTTGGGAAGGAACAGGGTACAATTTGATTGTGGCCGGGGGGGTTTAAGGGAACTTTAATTGTGGGAAGTTACAATCGTTGGAAAAACAATCTGTTTGCCAAACATTTGGTCATAGAAAGGTTGTCCCAAGCTAGACATAATTGAGTTGTGGAATCAGCCAAACCTTAACTGACCAAGATCCCCCTGTGGGTCCGGGGGTAGAATAGGTCCACTGTATCCTTCTGCATGTCGTAAGAGGCGACTAATAGTGGGCAACCTGTTGGCCGTCAGTACATTCATCGAGCGAGCAACATCTTGTGTAGTCAGTACATTCATAGAACATTAATAACATTGTGCCGTCTTGTGCAACCTTGTCAGTCAGTACATTCATAGAACAACATCTCGTGCCGTCAGTACATTCATATAACATCTTGTGCCGTCAGTACATTCAACATCTTGTGCCGTCAGTAGTACATTCATAGAACAACATCTTGTGCCGTCAGTACATTCATAGAGCAACATCTTGTGCCGTCAGTGTCATTCATAGAACAACATCTTGTGCCGTCAGTACATTCATAGAACAACATCTTGTGCCGTCAGTACATTCATAGAGCAACATCTTGTGCCGTCAGTACATTAATAGAACAACATCTTGTGTCAGTCAGTACATTCATAGAGCAACATCTTGCGCCGTCAGCACATTAATAGAGCAATATATTGTGCCGTCAGTATATTCATAGGTCAACATCTTGTGTAGTCAGTACATTCATAGAGCAACATCTTGTGTAGTCAGTACATTCATAGAGCAACATCTTGTGTAGTCAGTACATTCATAGAGCAACATCTTGTGTAGTCAGTACATTCATAGAGCAACATCTTGTGCCGTCAGTACATTAATAGAACAAAATTTTGTGCCGTCAGTACATTAATAGAGCAATATATTGTGCCGTCAGTACATTCATAGAGCAACATCTTGTGTAGTCAGTACATTCATAGAGCAACATCTTGCGCCGTCAGCACATTTATAGAACAAAAATCTGTGCCGTCAGTACATTCATCGAGCAACATCTTGTGTAGTCAGTAAATTCATAGAGCAACATCTTGTGCCGTCAGTACATTCATTGAGCAACATCTTGTGCCGCCAGTACATTCATAGAGCAACACATTGTGCCGTCAGTAAATTCATAGAGCAATATCTTCTGCCATCAATATATTTATTGAGCAACATCTTCTGCCATCGGTACATTCATAGAGCAACATCTTGTGACGTCAGTCCATTCATAAAGCAACATCTTTTGCCGCCACTACATTCGAAGAGCAACATCTTATGCCGACAGAACATTCATAGAGCAACGTCTTTTGCCGTCAGTATATTCATCAAGTAACATCTGATGCCGTCAGTGCATTTGAAGGGTAAAGTATGGGTTTGTTTTTGCTAGCTTGTGCAAAAATTCGCGATATCTAAGATGGTGATGATAATCGGAATTGCAGATGACAGATAACTGTGTATTTCTGAAGGTACTACGGATCGGATTTGAAAGGAGTTGTTCACTATTACATCAATAAGATTGGTGTTTTCCCACAGAAAGCGTTCTAACTTATGATGCTGCTTGGAGGATGGTGGCAATGAGAGTTAGTTGTTTGACATTAAAGAAGAGTATAGTGAAACACCGAGAGATGTTGTTATTATCTAAATGGAAAAACATACGTCTGAGGATGCGATCCATGATGGCGCAGACTGCGGTGGCCATTGTTCCACATGACAGGTGGTGTAGACTTAGTGTCTACTGTTGATATGTGTCGGTGGCTTAAGAGTACGTATGGTCTTTAATGTTGAAAAATGGAATCGAGAATCTGAGGGGCTCTTCAAATGTTTTACCACGGAATAATATTTGTCTCATTGTGTGAGGTTGACTGGATAATATATTGAATAGTTGTCGGATCACTCGCAGTTGTTTACACGAACCGGTTAATAAAATATGTCCGAGACGACAGATCACGTGCATGCAAAATACAAATGCAGGAATTACAGTCTTGCTCAGCGATGTCACAACCTGCAGGTGAGATTTAGATAATATAACTTGGAAGAATAATGTCTTTCTTTGAAGTAATGACGCTATTTTCATACACTTATACATGTATGATTTTGCATTTCTTGTGGCGCAATTAGATTAGGGTAAAGTTTATACGTTGTACCACATTAAACAAAGATATTTTCATTTACGCTGCATTCAATTCGGACACTGCAAGATGGTGTAGAATATTTGCCGGGGTAGAGGCACGGGAAGTGGTGTGGTTTGAGGGATCTGGAACAGTCGATATTTGGTGAATAATAAAATAGCGGTAGGACGATGGAATAGCAATGGGGAGAGCAATGTAACTAGAGTGGTTCTTTCGGCCAAATAAATATGGGTGACATGTAGATTGCTAAATCTATGATATTTCTGTCAAACCATTTAATTGATATTTACTAGCAGTTCTGTCACAAAGGGGACAGATACTAATCTAGAAGAAATTAAACTTTGAATCAGATAATATTGAATTGTTGTCTTTAAATTGGATGATTTGTGCGTAAAAAAATCAGACCCGTTCCGCACAACACTGATTTTTTTTGCATTCATTAAACAGCACTTGGAGCATCAGTAGTCAGCCGAGTGAGGTCGTTCTGATTCTGGTTGAATAAATTTAACGCATTGTCAAATCGATGGTTTTCCATAAACGAGCTCGTCCAAGGGGCATAATTCTCAAACGTGTAAACTTATTGGTTTGGCCGGGCCACCATAGCATTTACGTCAACTCTTATGATCTCTTTCCTTCTTGTCTCTACGAAGGTTGACTTCAATAAGACTCCAGTAAAACTGCACTAGGGCTTAAAATATATATGCGAAATTCTGCTTCAGGAATCAGAACTAATACTTCCTCCCTCGCATAGACAGCATAGTTCTTGACTTGCCTTCTTCCTTCAACATGATTGGCTTACGTCACTTGTGAGATCCGCAGTAACCGACACACATAGTGACGTCAACATTCCTTCATGTCTGCTTCTGTGAAGTGTTTTTCATGGGCAGATATAAGTAATCATTCAATTGGTGGGTTTTATTAAAATGGGTCACATCGACGCGCGCAGTGCCCGCAATTTGTCTCTACCAAACCAGTACCTAGGATAGATCCCCAAATCAAAGCTCGTGTCACTGTTTAGCTCGAAGCTATGTTACGCCTCGGAGGATGAGGGTCTTTTACATTTACAAAAACCGGAAATGATAGGGCGAGCCTCATAATGCATATGGCTTTCAGCCGTCTGTGCGCAATATCGCATTTTATGAGCGTGGTCAAATTCATTACCGCATGTGAGCGTATGTGCATATGTGCGTACATACAAGCCTCCCCCATACCCCAGCTACCTTTATCTGAATTCAAACATTAAATAGTTAATCCGCGCACAGCACCCAACGAGATCCTCATATTTAATACCAAACCATCTATGTGTGGCATGTTACCGCTCGGTTCGCAGATTCCATTATCTGTTTATGCAGATACAATAATTGCTTTGAAACAGGCTTGAGTTATTAGATATATTCTTGCATGCAATGCACAAAATTCATGCAATGTTGAATATTATCAAATCCATATTGTCTATCCGAATATCGGTAAACGATATATTTTGTTTGTGCGGAGCGACTGATCCTAGTGACTTCATAGGCACTCAAGACAAATGCAGAAGAGTTATGAATAAGCTAGTAAGGCGAGACTGCGAGCTCAGCTCTTGGCGTCCAAGACAAATACAGATGAGCAATGAAGCTAGGAAGTACGAATGCGTTCGGCACCGACTTCAATATATAATATCAGTCTTTTATAGCCACGACTTGGCTAGTTACTTGATACCAAAAAGGTCGTGTATCCTTTGATTATTCGACTACGGTAGGGTCATTCTTGGGTTGTTGCGAGATTCATTTGCCTAGTACGTCAAACTAAATGTGACAGGCTTCTCTGACGTTGTGCTCGTTAGGAGCTATTGACATCCTTAATTGGGTTTAAGCTTCTTTGTAGCCGGGCAGGACGCTTGTCTTTGTTAATGTTCGTCCCGTACCATGTGTTGATTGTGAATTGAGTCCGTTCAGTACTTGCCCCAGCTCATTGAAGTCCCCGTGTGTTGCGTCAGTCTACAGATGAGTCTACTGTGTGCTATCACCGCACTCTGTTTTACATCCGGGGTTCTGGCTCAGCTCCCTGACCAAATGACAGTCCATATTAAAGTCTACGCGCCTGCCGGTTTCCTCAAGTACCAACCGGAAGTCTACGTTGCCAGGGACAGAGAGGTCAAAGTGAGCGCCGCTTCCGATGTCACACATTACGGTAATATTTAGTTTCGACATGTAAGCTAAAAATATGTTACCTATTGATCTGAATCAAACCTGCGTGTATGGAAGGTTTAGGGATGCTGTTTATGCTGCAGTTGTACCCAAGCCTATCCTGCCCAGCGCCGAGAACGACCGGTGTTCTACCGGAACCGAGAAATGCCATGGCTGTGACGCCCACACCGGTAACTGTATCTGTCCCATCGGACAACGTATGAACGACCAAGGCGACTGTATCGGTGAGACTTTACGCAAATCCTACCACCTACCGACACATTTACATTAAAAAAAATACACCCCACATGCACACACATATGAATGCGTGTGTGTGTGTGTGTGTGTGTAAATGTGTTTATTTATATGTAAATATATATTTGAATATACATATATTCAGATATATATATGCGTATTTTTCCTTTTCCGCTTAAATTAACATTCCATGAAGATTTGTTGTCTACGCCGTGGTCGACGGCTGTTGTAGTCGGGCGCGTGGCAGCGAGCAGGTACCTCCTCTAGAGGACTGCTTGTCGGGGACAGAAACGTCAGCGTGTCGATAGTGTAGACAGTGATCTGTGATAATATGAAAACACAGCTAGTGTTTGTGTCGTGTGTATTGCAGATATTGACGAGTGTAAAGAAGGGCTGTCGGACTGCGCATCGGGGTCTGAATGTCGCAACCTGGTCGGCAACCTCTACACCTGCGAGTGTTCCCAGCACTATTACGGCGCCGGTAGCCGCTGCAAAGGTGAGACAGAGCGCGTCGTGGCATTGTTTTTTAACGCAGTGGTGGAGGTGGAGGAGCGGGGGGTGTATGAGTGTTAGGGGGTGGAGGGAAAGCGCGCGTGTTATTCACGTCATAAGCTCATCGTTTGAAATGAACGCGGTCTCGTGTTGGACCGCGTCACGGCTCCATTATAAACCTACCTCTTACACCTAATTCATGTTTTTTACTTCATCATAAACTCTGATATAAAAGCCAGTCGGACACCTGAGTCGTGCGCTGAATGATTTACGGACATTAAACCGGCTAGGTATGGGGTCGGCCATCTTGCTATTAGAGCCATGGCGTTTGGTGGACAGTCAATATGACTAGCCAAGTTAGTCAAGTTGACTAGATTACCTTAAGAGTGCAATGAAGGGGAGACTCATTCATTTTCGCCGGACCATACAATGGTGAGATGGGGAGGTGTTTCCCTTGTTAGATCTAGCGCTCCTATGAATATTGTATAGTTATAAGGGGGGTTTATCGAGCTCACCTGACGAGTCACACGGGAGCAGGGCGGGCCATGTCTTGTTATACGTGCCACCCGCCTGAATAATAAATAATGATGTAGTGCCGACACAGTGCGTTAGTAACCGGCTGGGTCTTTGTCAGGGCGTCACCCCAAACACGCCATTGATTTGGCGCGAGGCTGTCTCATCTTCTCGTTTCGCTAGTGTAGTTGTTCGGGGATCATTTTACAGGTAATGCGAGAATATGAGATCCTTGCGTTCACGACAAATACAGACGAGCAATGAATGAGCGGCTGATGCTGAAACGTGAGCTCCTGGGCAGGATGTCAGTTTACACTCATGAGAGACGTTGGCAAATGACAAATGGGTGTAAAAAGGTTAACCGGTGACTCTCCCACACAGAGAAAACGCAGAAGGCCAAGCGTTGATCTACCTAGTAGGGAAATGTATAGTACAGAACAATTAGCATAATTCATGAGACGGGCAATGGCAAGCATATTGATAAACTAGGCACAGCTTTCAATGATCAAAGCACAGGAAACGTGTCACACATATTGCATAATGCAAGGAGACGCAAGATTCGGAACAATTAAGCAACACCTAAAACAGCCGACGAGAAACGTAAAATGTCAATAAAGACACCCCACCCCCCCGGGGGGGGGGGGGGGGGGGGCACTTGGCCTTATTCTGGATAGGGGTGTGCCGCGGGACCTAAAAAACCCGTACCCGTTGTACAAGGTCAAAATGGCCAAAAAGCATACCCCGTCGTACAAGGTATTATGCGAATGTATAACCCGTCGTACACATTAAACCTGAAAAACATACCCCGTCGTACAAGTATGAGGCCAAAAAACCCGTCGTACAAGTCGAGAGGCCGAAAAAACATACCCCGTCGCGCGGCACATATATACTACCTCTATACACTTAAGTGCCCCCCCCCCCCCCAGGCCCAACCCACAACCTCTCTAACAAGGCCGAACACCTAGAATAACAAACAATGTAAAGCAAGAATGGGAGCTTGTACCGAAGTTGATGGATCAATAATGGTTGCAAAATCAATGATAAATGTTCCAAAGTAATGAAGGGTACATTCAAATGATAGGCGCTTACAAGAACATGAGAAATTTTAGGAACATGACAGGTGTTTTGTCACAACATCGACCGACCAAAGCGCTTTGCCCTTAAAGCTTTTATACCCATACACACACACAAACATACACACACACGCACGCGCGCAACACACACACACACACACACACACACACACACACACACACACACACACACACACATATATATATATATATATATATATATATATATATATATATATATATATATATATATATATATATATATATATATATATATATATATATATATATTACCATGATCGTAATCTTTTGTACATAACCAACCGTTCGTAGACTTATTTCACAATGTCCACATATGTCAATCCACATTTCTTTGCCATAATGTTCGCAAATATTTTGGATTGACCATCTTAATATGATAGTCTAGTCTTAATAACGTACAAAGATAATCTTTCACGAATGATGTAAGTGGATGATGAAAACTTATGCGAAATTAAATATTATTAACTACCCAAAAATGTCAATATATTACTTAAAACCATATATACGTCGACCCAAATGGTCGAAATAATGTTTAAGTAGAAGTGATTAATACAAATATTTGAAGTATTTATAGATTTTGATTAATTTTAGAAATTTATGACCGAAAATATATGTGCATATTTATTTATATATATATATATATATATATATATATATATATATATATATATATATATATATATATATATATATATATATATATATATATATATATATATATATATATATATATATATATATATATATATATATATATATGTGTGTGTGTATATATGAGTATGAGTTTAGTCAGGTACGTTACTGTTGGTTCCTGTGGATGACGAAGTATCTGCCAACTTTCAAAGACTGAGGATTTTGCAATAAGCTTTAGTTCTTCGAAATATAATGACAATCCTTAAGTAAAGATGAAATATTTGTACAATTGCTGTCACTGAAGATTGAATACGATTTAACATGATCAGTAGTTGTGTTTATGGCACAGACTAATTCATTCATAAAGAGATTGATTTATGCGCCCCCTCGTAAGAACTGCATTACATCTGATCCCACCATAAGTGCACTAACTCCGAAACTGCATGTTCAAAAGACACAGTTGGGTATGTAAACATGACAATACAATTATCCATATATCCAAATCTCAATTTCAATCACATTGATCATTGTTAACTGAAACAGATTCTGTGCTTAACATTTGTGGAAATTCATGCCCACTAAACAGATGAATATTCGTAACCATTAGAGATTATTTTAGTTGAAGAATAGTCATTATGTACTTATGAGATGTGTGAGTAAATATTATATTTAAAAAAAGATTTGTACATCATAAAAAACTACGCCCACCTCAAATGATAACTTACTACCATATGATAAAAGAGGGATTAAAACTGATCACCATGATATGAGAATATGCTACTGGTAATCATATGATCTTATTGATACTGTGGCTGCGCTAATTTGCTTTAAAATAGACTATATAGCATAGACAGAACACCATATTAAATCAACCTCAAAAGTTAATTGCATTTTGCACAATTATTTACTCTGATTTCCGTAAGTTACACATTGATTTTTTACTTGCAGTAGAACTGGTAGATGCACTATTTCTTACATCCCTGGCAGATTCATCGGACTTTTACAATAGCTTTGTGAGGAAATTCCTATACATCGGAACTCAAATGCAAACACAGTTGGCTTAGCATCGGTTCTCGGCCAATTACTGGAATTACACCTCCTCGGATCAAATCATGGCTTTCACTCAGCACTTTCCTGCTTCAGTAACAACATGCATAGCGGTTGAAAAAGGCAATCAAACGTGGCGCGCAACTCTGACACGCTTTTTGACAGCTTAATAATTTCCAGAATTATCTTGGTAATCAACATATCGACATGATAATCGACGAGCGGCCAATTAATCAGGTTTTGTTTCAATCACAGCTTCTACGCCCTTTCCAAGTTGGTCGATAACGATTTTATGTACGTGGAACTGATAAACACGAGACTAATACGGAGATAAGAAGTGGATAAGCCAAATGGGATAGAAACCCAAAGGGGTGATTACAAAGACGACGCTGTCAAGTGTGGACATTCACTGCAACTCTCCTTCAAGCCCACGGCATTTTATCACCCAGCCTCAAAAATATCTATAAAGGGCTTCCGTTTTGTTCAGATGTGGAAGTTGAAAGCGCGTAATTGTCATGCGCAACGTAAAGCCAGTTTTTGACAGGCACTCAGCAGGTGGTCGATACCATACATGACATCGTTCGGAACGTTTCATTTAGCGGATATATTCAACAGATGCGCGACCCATTCATTATCTATATATTATTCATTAAGTCAACTAGTTTCTTCCCGAGTCGAAAAAAAATCCATTGTATATTCATCGAGAATAAAGAACAGGACGTGACGATCGTCATAAACGGCTGTATCATTCTGTAAGTAGAGAAGAACCCTAACCCCCCCCCCCCTCCCCCTAACCCCACCCTGTATGATCTAGTTGCTAGTTGCTAGTTGCCAACGTCTATAACTAAAGACCGCTACAGCCACAGAGGAATACTCAGACGTACATCAGTGCTAGAGCAAGTGAACATCAGTCCTAAAGCAAGTGAACATCAGTCCTAAAGCAAGTGAACATCAGTGCTAGAGCAAGTGAACATCAGTTCTAAAGCAAGTGAACATCAGTACTAAAGCAAGTGAACATCAGTGCTAGAGCAAGTGAACATCAGTTCTAAAGCAAGTGAATATCAGTCCTAAAGCAAGTGAACATCAGTGCTAGAGCAAGTGAACATCAGTGCTAAAGCAAGTGAACATCAGTCCTAAAGCAAGTGAACATCAGTTCTAAAGCCGTTCCCTATCAGCAACATTGGCAAACAACTACCATGAAGTCTGCTTTCTCGTGGCAAAGTACGATCATTCTGTTCGCTTTTTGTGTACAACCAATCTTGGGCTACACAAACACAAAGCGAGGTTTGAAGGAGATACCTGATGACATCCCCGCTGACGCATGGAGTGTAGACTTACAAGGAAACTCGATCGCAGTTGTTGTCAACTTCCCCAATTTAACTCAGATCAAGGAGCTTAACTTACAATCCAATAGCCTTTCGACATTTCCGGATGTCACAATCGTGGCGAGTACTCTTCGCAAGCTTGGGTTGGCCCAAAACAAGATCGTGTTTATTGAACCTGATCTACTTGATGAACTGACGAACCTAGTTCAACTTGATCTGAGCAAAAATCTACTCTCCGCCTTCCCGGACGTTGAGGGGCCAGGTAAAAGTCTAAGTCTACTGGATTTGAGCTACAACACATTCACAGAATCACCGGCACTATACAATGTCGGCCTGTCACTCTATGAATTAAACCTCAAGAAAAATCAGATAATTGAAGTTGTATGCTCGGGTAGATTTCATGCGATTTACTTGGATTACAACAGGCTATCTGCATTTCCTGACTTAACATGTGCAGCAGGATCCCTCACGCATCTATCGTTGACGCACAACATGATTCAGTTTGTGAACCGTGATCATCTAAACAGACTCACAAGTTTGTTTTCTCTTAATCTCAAATTTAACATGCTTGCAGAATTTCCTGATGTGACAAGCCTCAATGGAAGTCTAAATATCCTGTATTTAAGTTTCAATGCTTTTACAGTGCCACCTACACTGTGCAACATAGGGTCATCTCTCTCAGATCTACAGATTGATCGGAATCAACTCGATCACTTTCACTTTCCAGGTCACACATTCGGAGCTACACTTTCTTATGTCGCTAATACACTGACATATTTTACTACAAAACTACAAATACTCAAGTTAAATTACAACTTGCTATCTGCTTTCCCCAACGTCACGAGTGCGGGTGCAACTTTACATACTCTGTCTCTGGCCAATAACAATATCTCATTTATTGACCGGAAGATGCTAAATGAACTGACAAGCCTGGTATCACTTAATTTACGCCACAATATAATCTCGAAATTCCCGGATGTACAATGGCCTGGTGGCAGTCTGCAGAGTCTCGATTTGAGTTACAATGAATTTGAAGAAGCACCGGGGCTGCTGTATGTTGGCCATGGCCTCCGCCAACTAGACGTAAGCTACAATGCAATCGCTACTTCGGATTTCACTGACCATATTTCATCACCAAACTTGATCAAACTCCAATTGTCACATTCTATTATAAGGATGATGCCTAAGCTAAGTATGGTAGTCAGTCGCGGAATTATACTATTGGATGTTAGTTATTCAGGATTGACCTTCATCCGTCGCCACCAACTCATTGGATTTACGAGGTTAGAGAAATTGCTGGCAAATGGTAACAACTTTACCGTATTTCCCGACATATCCATGGTTGGAGATAATCTCAAATCGATACAACTGAAATCAAACGTGAGTCCTTTGAGGCTGATAGGTGACGTGTTTAAGCGTTTAATGGCTCTCAATATTCTAGACACTTATGGCAGCACCTGGAACAAGTTGCCTAACGTCTGTCACTTACCAACTCAGCCAACGGTGGCGATGATGCATGCTTTGAATTGCGACTGCCATGCTAAATGGTTGAAACTGGCACAATCAAGCGGATTCGAGGTTAAATTCAAAAAATCGCCAATTTGCGTTGCCCCAACCCCCAATGAAGTCAGACATTTCACCAATGTTACTATGCTAACACTGCAATGTCGAGGTAATTTTCATTTCCTTTTAGTTTGAAGACATTTATGATAATTATGTCTTCACATAATAACAATAACTCAAACAACAGTTATTCTGCAATGTAGATTTTTCATAGTTGGCTTCAATTAGCATTTTTTTTGTGCCCAGAGAGGGAAGAGGATTTCTTCCCAACCAAGATTGACATTAGCACTTATAGATGTGCCAGCGCCCCCATCACAGACCAGACCCCAGTCAATAGCCCCATGGAATGTGCCATGCTGTGCAGGCGTCATAGCTGCTGTATCTACTTCAACGTGGACGGAGCTCCATCCACAGGACGCTACATGTGTAGCCTGACTGACATCTGTAATGCTGACCTCACCCAGCCTCACAGCTTCTCTACCAACGGCACATGGTATTCTCTTGATTAGTACACTGTGTATTGGGGATTCGGTAAAGGTAAGCTGGGATTAGTAATTATGTTAGTATATGGCGCCCACTGTTATTACCATCACTGCTGTGAAAGTCAATGTTTACTATAGTGTATGTAAGTGCGGCATGTGTGTGTGTTCTTGCCAATAGGCCAGTACAGTTAGCCTAGATAAGCAGTCCATACGCTGTAGAACCTTTACAGCCCGTCCGTGTAGGTAAGCAAATGGCAATGAGAGTTAGCTACAGAGAGTATTCTTCCAATAGACGTGGTTTAACCTTCCTTCTTGCTGATGATTTGTATCGTGTGCTTATGTGTAATGTTACCAACACGCAATCACATTTGTGGCAACGCTGAAAGCCGCATTGTGTTAATCGTTAATCTGACCCGCTTCGCCTCAGCGAATGCGAAGCCCATCTTAGTTAGTAGTGCACCACAAAGGAAATAGCTTTTTCGACCTTGATTCTATTTTGATACGAGATATTATCCACGCGATAATGTCCCTCATATTTGATATTTTTGACTGTTTCACTTCTTTCACCAACGTTTATTCATTTCACTTATGGGATCCACAGTACTGATGCGATTTTTCTGCTTAACATCAAATTCTATTATGATCCCGAAATAAAGCCACCAATAAAGACAAAATGTCTATGTGTCTACTTTTAATTGGACTTTTCATGGGTAGGACTCAAGTTATAAAGGTGTACTGAGTATAGCCACATGTCTGACAGGCCTTAACTTGTCTCTATGAACGCAATATCGATAGCAAAACACGGCTTTTGTGTAGTGCGAGTGTGTGTGTGTGTATGTGGGTGGTGGGGGGGTGGGGGTGGCGTTGATCTATGCAAGGGATGGGCGCGCAAAGGCACTCTCAATAATCAAAATACAGAAGAGCCATACACATTTACTTAGAAGTTGGGAAAAGACAAATGGGTGTCATAAGATCACTCAGGGACTTGCCAATACAAAGCAAATAAAGTCGACACGTTTTAGCAGCGGAAGGGGCTTAACAAAACGACATTTTGGCCGCTCTCATCAATCGCCGTGGCCCTTTTCTGCCCCCAAAACTACAGGGAGGCGCACCCACAACCCACAACCCACGACCCTTACCCACCAGACAAAGGTGCTGCCGAAAAATGAGTGAAGAAGTATCTAAAGGCCTTTCTAGCCAGGAAATCCACAAGATGGCGCGAAAGCCATTTTCTCTGGGCGATATTCCCATTTGCTTAGTCAATAAGTTATGGTACTTAAGATACTAGCGTAATCTTATCGAGATAAACACCAATCGCAACCTGACTTACTCCAGTGGCAATTTTAATCTACGCGAAAATTGCTGCCTGCTGCTGGTGTGGAGGAGAAGCTGTGGTGGGAGTGGGGCTCCGTTTAAGTCCGCGCTATTGTCAGACCTTACCCTAGCCGTGCACGACGTTTATTAACGTCGTGCAAAGATCGTAACCGAATGCGCGTGAACGATACATGAGTTCCAATTATACACGATAATTACACAAATGTACATATGAAGAATAATTTTTCACATAAATGAATGTTTATTAACAAGTTGAGTTAGTTTACGTGTGAGATTTCGTCAAAGGCGATTTAATCCGGCCACACAAATTCTGAAAAGTTCATGTTTATTTTGAACGACAAGATCCGGCCACACAAATTCTTTTCGGTTTCTGCGCGCACGCGCAGACAAGGTTCCTCGCAAGCGAACTTTTTCTTTCTGAATTTTATTATTTGAGTATATGTGTCATTTTGTCAATGATTATCTTTTGGAAATATCTACTTTGAAGGGCGATATGTATTCAACGATATCACATTGACATTTGAAAAAAGATAACACTTATTGATTCCCGCAGTCTGGAGGGGGCACTTGGCCTTGTCCTACGTAGGGTTGTGCCCCGGGATCTCAAAAACCTGTACCCGTCATACAAGGTAAAAATGTCAAGAGCATACCCCATCCTACAATTATGAGGTCAACAAAACCCGTCGGGAGGCCGAAAAAAACCTACCCCGACACATGTATACTACCTCTATATACTTAAGTGCCCCCTCCTCCGGGACCTGCAGCCACATGGCGAGTGGAAATGAAACTGCGTAATGTGACGTCATATCTCCAAAACTGGGGGCTGCCGTAAACGAAAGTTTTGATTCTAAAAGTTCATTTGACAATAACTAAATAATCACGAGACAGTGGATAACCAAAATAGGCCGCATAAGCGGATATTCATCTCATTTGTCGACATATATATTTACGTAAGTACACAACTCGGTGGTAAGCCCCGGAGACGCGAAATAAACAAAATTGCCACACGACCCACATATCCTCACTCACGACGGTATATATTTATATTACCGTCGTTCGCGGCTAACCTTACCCTTCCTACAATCAACATTTCTGTAGTATACCTTGATAATGTGTCTGACGGAGCCATACGCATACCTGCAACAAATGCATAATCAACTTTCGATCTCGGTTTATGAAATCAGTTGTAACACCTGGCTTAAAGAATGTTAACTGATGAGTTGATATTGTCATCATTATTAAAGGTATAAAACGGTTTTTGATGCCATATGATGAGTCTGCCCGTAGAATACCGGAACGAGTGTTGTACACTTGACCACCCGGGATGGTCCGTACGTATGTTCGAACATTGAAACAGCGTTGTATTTTGTTTTACAAGAAATCGATAAAGATAATTAATTATTTATAAAGGTGGCCTATTGTACCCAGTGGGCTGAGTATTGATAGCAATTCATCAATGCTGGACCATGGTCAATGCCATTGTCGCGGCAATATGGGGCAAGCTGGAACTGCTCCTGGAAATGAACTTAATACCATGACGTCATCCCAGGCATTGGTTCTGATCGCCATTACAACATGTAGGCTGGTCTCCTCAAATAGTACTGATTCTCGTGTTGTATTGAACCTGCATAAATTTGGATTAACTTCCTCAATTATGAATCATCGCTTGACTTATGTTCAAGATCAAGAGGCTGTGCTCTACAAAATCATACTGGCAACACAGATGTTGGTCTGTATTCAGGTCTCTGGTCAAGCACATATACTGTGAACCTTGAAACAAAGGAGCTAATCAATCAGATGAGCTTAAGACTCAGAGGAGCTTATGACTCAGAGGAGCTTATGACTCAGAGTAGCTTGACTCAGATGACCTTATGACTCAGATGACCTTATGACTCAGAGGACCTTATGACTCAGAGGAGCTTATGGCTCAAAGGAGCTTCATCATTTAGAGGAGCTTATCACTCAGAAGAGCTCATAGCTCAGAGATGCATCACCAAGAGAATGAATGATAATATTAACCAAAGGTCTTTATAGTTTTTACCCCCAACTAGTGTACGATACAGGCTGCGGTCATACTTTGGATGTAAAGCTGCCAATACGTGCATTACCCTCATGATCCTTGGCCTTTTGATTAGACGTGTGTTCGAGTGTTGAATATGTTCGACCATGATGGTCCTGATGGCCTGGGTGGTCCGGGGGCTGCTTATGGGAATGGCACAGGCATCGGCTCCTCACTCTCACACCTTAATACATCATGTATCCACCCCGATCACGTTTTGTACCACACAGAACATGCGTTCTTATATTGTGAGTTTGGTGGGCGGCTCTTTCGGGGCTGCAATAAAGTCCAGAATCCGAAATGTCCGACCATGTCATCAGTGGACTTGTTAACGAATTCAAGACACAGAAGCGCCATGATACATGCATCCTTCACCAAGCACCACCATCTTATTCGTGTTGCTCTATATTTGTTAAAAGAGCCCCCGCCGATCAAAACGAGCTCGAATTGGCTTTGAAAAGGTTAGTATCAAATCAGAGCTTTCACAATTTGCCACATGTTTTATGTACCCGTCCAGGACTCATATAGAGTGATTCAATATGGTTATATTGTAACTTGGCACGTGGTTATGGACAGGTAGTTGGTCAGGACCTCTCACCCCCCTCAAATTCAGCAAATAGGACCGTCAGCTATACCCAGTCAGTAGGGCAGGCACAGACTTCTAGACCCAGACAGTAGAGCTGGTACAGACGTCCAGACTCGGAAAGTAGGGCTGGCATAGACTTCTAGACTCAGAGGGTAGGCCTGGCATAGACTTCTAGACTCAGAAAGTAGGGCTGGCATAGACTTCTAGACTCAGAGAGTAGGGCTGGCATAGACTTCTAGACTCAGACTCAGAAACTTCTAGGGCTGGAAAGTAGGGACTTCTAGACTCTAGATCCAGACAGTAGGGCTGGCATAGACTTCTAGACTCAGACAGTAGGGCTGGCATAGACTTCTAGACTCAGAAAGTAGGGCTGGCACAGACTTCTAGACCCAGACTGTAGGGCTGGTACAGACTTCTAGATTCAGAAAGTAGGGCTGGCACAGACTTCTAGACCCAGACAGTAGGGCTGGCACAGACTTCTAGACTCAGAAAGTAGGGCTGGCACAGACTTCTAGACTCAGAAAGTAGGACTGGCACAGACTTCTAGACTCAGAAAGTAGGGCAGGCACAGACTTCTAGACCCAGACAGCAGGGCTGGTACAGACTTCTAGATTCAGACAGTAGGGCTGGTACGGACTTCTAAGACTCAGACAGTAGGGCTGGCACAGACTTCTAGACTCAGGCAGATAATCGCGGAAACCTCACCGGTGACCCGGAGCATATTATTACGCCATCAGCTGCCATCAATATATGGCGTTGTATTTGAAAGCAACGTTGGCGAAGTAAGCATTTTGAAATACTTCGAGATTACCTCTACATTTCGTCTCCCATGATGTTAACACTGGACATTATCTACACATGCAACATCGTTTGAGAAAAAGCGATTAAAAGTCATTTTTGGGCTATGGAAAATGAAGTCTACTGAATTGGTTGTATGGGGTATACTTAATCAAATATGGTCGTTAGAACAAAAATGCAACTGGCTCAGAATTGGTTTCACTGTGACATGCGAAATCAGATGTGTGATAGATCTGTGTAGACCCCATAGAGCTCGCACGAAGCGCCATGATTTATCACTACCAACCCAATTGTACAATTGTACCATACAAACATATCCTGATAATGTAGAGACAGGATGCATACTTGAGGTAGACATTGAATACCTGGAGGAGCTACACGCCGCACACAACGAGTACCTTCTAACCCCTGAAAGGATGGTGGTATAAACCAAATGGTTGTCGAACTAACACAATAATCTCTGAGAAATTGGTACCCAACATACGCAACCAAGCAAAGTATGTGATCCACTACAGGAACTTAAGGCTCTTCCAATATCTAGGGATGAGGCTTACAAAGTTTCACAGAGCTCTCTCCTTTTGCCAGAGCCCATGGGTGGAGCCCTACATCAGAATGAATACGGATCACAGAAAGGTGGCCACTAGCGACTTTAAGAAAAACCTGTATAAGTTGATGAACAACTCTGTATTAGGTAACACAATGGAGAACCTCAGTAAGCGGGTCAATGTCAGACTTGTGCGGTCTGCAGCGGAGGACAAAATACGCAGGTTGGTGGCCAGTCCTGCCAATGAAAGACATAGTATTGACGATGATCGTGCAGCCCTGTATAAAAGCAGGCTAGTCTTAGACGTACCAGTACACGTTGGTATGTGCATATTGGACCTATCCGAACACATTTGATAAGACTTCTACTACAACATACAACAGTATGGCAACAACCTCCAGCTCCTGTGCAAGGATATAGACTCCTTATAGATGGAGATTCACACAAAAGACGTCTATGCAGACATGTCCAAACAGAGAAACAGCTTCGGTCACTTTTATATAAGCAATTATCCGTTAAACCACAAGCTCCACTGTAAGGATAATACGAAGGTGTTGGCAAAGACGAAGGCCTAGAATGTCGGCGTAAGGGCCTAGAGTGTCGGCGTGAAGGCCTAGAGTGTCGACGTGAAGGCCTAGAGTGCCGGCGTTCCGTTTCCAGAGTACGTTAGTCTGCACCCAAAGATGTACTCGATCCTCAAAGCAGACGATGAAGAAATAAAAAGGCAAACCTACACACAAGTCTTACATTATTATTCAAGATAGAATACTGTCTGACGAACAACATCAACATCAGGCAATCACATTAATTGAAAAGGGGGGTTTTATGGGAAACGAACATAGCTCAAATGTATCAAGAACGCTAAAAGTTTCATCAACAATATCAAGAATACTAAGTGTTTTATCAAAAGATTCAAAAATACTGTCTACCGAGAATGGACAGAGCACCAACTTTCATTTGCATATCTGCATACCGACGGTAGCATATCAAGACGGAATATTAGCCGTTAGATGAAGACAGCTACATTAAGAACACCACCGATACACACCGTCGCCGTTATATGTAGAGTGAGCATTCACACCCAAATCATAACATACAAATCACAATCACGAACACCACGTCCACATTCATTCTCAGTATTTATTGTCATCTCCACATCAATGCAGACAACACCACCCCGCCATGTTCCACGACAGAGCGGTAGAACGGCCATTATTTAATGACATTTTGAAAGAATCTCTTAGGATGGGCATTGGCACCACGTGACAACTACAGCACTACAACTCTCGCTCATTCGTTACATTCTCGGTTAAGTCGAGTTTTTTCGGCGTATCATTATTGATACATTGCTCAGCAATCAATACCACTGATGCTTTACTGGCGAGAGGAAATATGTCTTTCTCGACTCGTTCTCGTCGCTCTCACCGTAGGTGCCCCACTCACCGAGCGAGTGACAGGTCGTGACGACGGCTGTGACAACAGGTCTGGGGTTCCCGGAGTCCTCACAATGACAGGGGTCTGTGGTACATTCAGTGGGTTTCGCGTTGGACTACGACTTAAAATTACTCTTTCAATAGATTTTTCATTATCAGTCGTGTTTCTGTCCACGACGTATCTGGTATACGCTTCCATTAACGCCGATTCAAGGTTGTTGATCTGTTTCTGTTTCCGCTCTGTTATATCCCGCACGCGTAAGAGAACTCTATCTTTTCTCGCTTGAAAGCTTTCTTTCCATTTCTCGTGGTCAGCCTGTGTTTTCTTCATGTTCTTCTTTTGATAATTCACAAACTTCTCGTATTTTGGGGTATCCACTGGTGCTAAGTCTGAAATATCCGACAAGGCACTGACACTTCGTTTGAGCTCGGCAGTTCTCGCTCCATCACGTGGTCCGGCTGATGAAGGTGGTCCCACAAGCGAGGAGGCTGTCACGAGTTGTTGTGTTTCGTTCGTCGTGACCGAAGAAGCCATATTCTCATCGTCTTACTGAAAATTATATCGTGATTTGATTAACATAAGTTGTACATTATTTCATTCGTGACTAAGAATGCAGCCAAGTAGTCATAGCAGCCAAGCTCTTTTATCACATCATGTTTGGATCTGGATGCCCCATTGTGTGGCAATGATGCTCCATTGTGTGGCAATAATTTTTTGTAACTAAGGTGCCCCATTGTGTAGCATAGATGGCCCATTGCGTGGTTATTAAGTCCCAATGTGTAGCAAAGATGACCCATTGCGTGGTTATGAAGTCCCATTGTGTAGCATTTTGTTATGAAACCCCATTGTGTAGCAAAGATGACCCATTGCGTGGTTATGAAACCCCATTGTGTAGCAAAGATGACCTATTGCGTGGTTATCTCCCATTCGTTACATTCTCGGTTATGTCGCCTCATTTTCTGAAATATCCGACATTTGTGTATATGTGATGCCCCACATGACCATCATTTGACCCATTCTTGGTTATGAAGTCCCATTGTGTCTCGATGACCCATCACCGTGGTTATGAAGCCCCATTGTGTAGCAAAGATGTCCCAGGTGGTTGACGAAATTGTGTGTGACAACATTGCTGGGGGTTCCTCACAATGACAGATGTCCATTGTGTGCGTTGATGACTACTCTACTTAAAATGATGTGCGTCATTATCAGTCATTGTGTGTCCATTCTTCCATGATGCCCCTCATGCGTCTGTTATCAAAGCCATGCTTCCTTCCATTCGCTCTGTTTATATCCCATTCCCGCACGCGTAAGATTGTGCTATGATGCCCATTTCGTGGTCATGCTGTGTGTTTGCTCCAATAATGATAATTCCCACTTGTGTAGCAATGATGAGCCATTTTTATGCCCATTGTGTAAGTGCTGAAATGCCCCCATTCGTTTGAGCTCGGCAGTTGTGTGCACCCATATGCCCGGCTGTGTGTCCCACAAGCGAGGAGGCTGTCAATGTTTCGTTCGTTGCCCCATTGTGTGAAGATCCCGTGATTTGATTAACATTGTGTACATAAATGCGTAATTATGAAAGTTGTAGCAGCCCCCATTGCATGTTTGGTGGATGCCCCATTGTGTGCAAAATGCCCCATTGTGTGCAAAAGATGTGCCCCATTGTGTAGCATAGATGGCCCATTGTGTGACAATAATTTGTGTAGCCCCCATTGTGTAGCAGCAAAGATGTCCCATTGCGTGGTTATTAAGTCCCATTGTGTGATGACCCATTGCGTGGTTATGAAATTGTGTAGCAAAGATGCATTGCCCCCATTGTGTAGCAAAGATGACCCATTGCGTGGTTATGAAGTCCCATTGTGTAGCAAAGATGACCCATTGCGTGGTTATGAAACCCCATTGTGTAGCAAAGATGACCCATTGCGTGGTTATGAAGTCCCATTGTGTAGCAAAGATGACCTATTGCGTGGTTATGAAGCCCCATTGTGTAGCAAGATGCACAATGTGTGGCTATGATGCCTCATTTTGCAACAAATGTGTCTCATTGTGTAGCTATGATGCCCCATTATGCGTCTAGCATGCCCCATCGTATTGCAATGTTGCCCAATGATGTAGTTGGTTATTTAGCATAATGCCCCAATGTGTAGCGATGCCCCGTTGTGTGACAATAATGCCCACACGTATGACAATTTTGCCCCATTGTGTAGCAAAGAAGTCCCATTACATGACAACAATGCCTTACTGTGTGGCAATGTTGCCTCTTTGTGTAGCAATGATATCCCATTGTGTTGCAATGATACTCTGTGTGACAAAAATGCCCCATTCTTTGACAATAATGCCCCATTGTGTAGCATTTATGTCCCATTATGTGACAATAATACCCCGTTATGTAGCGATCATGCTCTTGCGAAGTTCATGGTTTACGAAATATATCCTTAGACAAAGAAATCTATCTATTTGTAATGATCTTCTGTACTTACAATCACTGTTCGCTGATATCCGTGTCCTCCCCTAGCCTCCTAAAACCCACAATACATGGCCACCATAGTACAGCCGTCTAAAAAGTAGAACTATTCAGTAACACAACTGAAGACTTAAGACTCAGAGAAGGTTCGTTTTCCCCTAAAATGAATTCGGTCTTCTCTAATGCTCACGGACAGTTATCCAATCAGTCCAGTTCACGCAAAAGACTCGCTATAACTTCACCGGGCGATAAAATAAGCAGAGCCTCATGGCGATCGTGAGTGAGCGACGCTGTGCCTTTTGTGAAATTGGCACTGGGTCATATCCAATATCAGCCGTTAATGTTGTTTCCAATTACCTATATTTCATTGGATTCATCTTGGAGCCAACTTTGCTAGAGAGGGGTGCGGGAGTTGGCGACCACTCAATCAGACGTCATTTCAATGGAAGCGGATTTCTGATCGATCTTTGAATACACAAAAGGTAATACAGCCATTTATGTTACGGCAAATGATGTGTATCGAAATGAAAAAAGAACTTCCGTTAAACTGCCTTGACGTCCGTTAAGACCACACACGAACGTGGTGTAGAAATAGGTTGCTCCTTTTCCCTATAAGCGCGCGCAGCAGGCCGGGGGAGCAGGATTGTGATAGAGCTTATGAACTGGATTGTCAAAAGCTAATTCGCTGGATCGTTTAAGAGATAATGAACTGGATTGTTCTGAGATAGCGAGTGACATTGTTAAAATAGATAATGAACTGGATTGTGAAAGAGATAATGAGCTAGATAGTTGAAGAGATAGTGAACTGAAGTGTTTACTGAAAATGAGCTGAAATGTTGAAGAGACTGTTAAAGAGATTTGATTGTGTTTGGAAATAATGAACTGGATTGTTTGAGAGATAATGAACAGTGATGTTTAGAGATAATAACCTGGATTTGTATCGAGATAATAGCCTGGATTGTTATAGAGATAATTATCTGGATTGTTATATAGATAATGGATTGGATCATTAGATAGATAATGAGATTGTTGAAGATATAGTGAGCTGGATTGTTAAAAAGATAATGAACTAGATTATTTATGAGCTGAATTGACAATGAGCTTGGTTGTAATAGTGATAATGAGTTGGATTGTTGAAAAGGTAATGAGCTAGATTGTTGATGAGATAGTGATCTGTATTGTGTGTGACATATTTAGCTGTATTATATATGACATAGTGGGCTAGATTGTATATAACATAGTGAGCTGGATTGTATATAACATATTGAGCTGGAACGAGAAAATGAGGTCCGAACTAGGTACTTTACGATGTCTGTTATAATCACTGCATTTGGGACTGTCACTTGCTAGCTGCACCTTTTACTCGCGCTAGTTGCCCTTCATAACTTGGAAAGCTCATTGTAAGCATCGATACATCAAATTATCCCCAACTCGCACAACCTTTACTCGAATTCAGTTCCCTTAACGGAACTCATTAAGTTGGTCCGTTTACCAAATAACCAGATTAGGGTATCGCTATCGATTGAACGCTATACACAGCTAAGTATCGGGCAGACCTATAATGACGACCGTAAATCCGCCTTGCTAATATCGGTGTTTGTGAGATGGAAAACAGGAGGCGATCAGGTGGGCTTATGTTTCTGTGTTGTTCCTGCTAACTGAATGATATAAGAAAAACACGACCCCCTACGGCTTGACCATTATCAGCCCCCAGCTACCAGTTCTTGGATTCCACGTAAATGGCCGTAGCAAACAAAGCTGCCTAATGCTCTTCAACAGTGGGTTTTTTCTATGATGTCGGAAGGCCTACAACACATCCGGGGTTTCTAAGCCCTGTGAAGGAACGGCTGACGCATTCCGTAAACATAAAAAAGGATATATATATATATATATATATATATATATATATATATATATATATATATATATATATATATATATATATATATATATATATATATATATATATATATATATATATATATATATATATATATATATATATATATATAATATATATATATATATATATCAGGGTTCTCCGCAGAAATAATTTAAGGAGTAGGGGCATATGACGGGGGGTGGGCACGGAGGTACCCCCCCCCCTCCCGTGTAGCGATTTTTTTTTTAAATCAGTGTTTGTAGACCTCATTTCCTGCATTTTAATGTCTTCTTTACCAAGTAATTTATTTTAACAGTATAAGCAAAAAATACTAAAATACTTTGGCCGCCTCTGGTGCACAATGCACAAGTGGCATCTCATGCCTGAAATTGAAGAAAAGAACAAAAACAAATTTTTTTTTTTCAAACATACATATCCAGATATATTTCAAAAAAGTAAAATAAAATTATCTGAGCTTTAAATTGTTATATGATTACCATTTTCAAACTCTTCCACCCAAGGGAAATCTTTCTTCCAGTCAGGGTTAAACCCAGTTGACCGATTCTTAGACTTCTTAGGAGGTGGCAGAATTGGTTCTGCTGCTGAGGGTTCAGCACTTTTTGATGAGCCAGTTTTTTATCACAAACTGATCCATAAGCCCAGCAGGGCGTTTCACAGATTTCTTAGACATGTTTACATATATAAGTTATATTATATATATATATATATATATAACTGCAGCTATATTATATGAAATATTTAATTTGTATATCAGGTTATGCGACACCATTGATAGTGCTCGGTCTGATTAGGTTTATACCTTTCAAATGAATTGTTCTAATAGTATTGAATATGCATCCCAAATAAATTGGAAGGAAAACGCTATTAATTCAGCCAGTCAATTGGGTTCTCTCCGCCAAACAAAGGGATTCATTTGCATGCCACGCGAACACCTACAGAATAAATCAATCCACACCACCTCTCCCCACCCCACCGACACCATGAACACTCCCTGGTCATTCCTCCCTTAATGATCTTCTCATCACCACTAATCCCAAGCCAGCCAGTCACGGACAACACAAGATGCAGGTGCTTGTGCTAGACCATTATGACCCTACCATCATACTCCCAGCTTGAGGTATTATACAAAACGCAGGCGCGCGAGTCCGGACATCATAATGTCCGAACTCGCGCGCATGTGATACAGAATATTATACTTCTACATGAGAGCTTCATGACAAGCACAGGGTGAATACCAAACACCTGTGATGCCTCACCTGTCATATTGTGAAGTACACAGAGATGAGCAAAAGAATGTGCATACTATTTTATTCAACGCTTATTTACAAAACAAAAACATTGAGGATAGTTATCAATGACTCTTGGATAAATAAAAGTACCACAAATTCAGGATCAACAAATTTACATCCTCGGCATTCTCAACGATGCCTTCATTATAAATATGGGTTTGGATAGCATTGTCAATGTAACCTCCTTGATCTTATAATGTTTACCCCTGGACAATATTAGGATATAACCCAGTAAACAACTCATAACCATCGATCATATCCTGACAAATGAACATCACACCATCTATGAGTGATATTAGCGTCTGCTAGCACGACCACTGCGCCCGCTGCTAGCACTGCTCCTCGTGCTGCTAGCAGGACTGACGACACCGAGGGCAGCAGCGCCGATGTCTATGGGGGCAATTTTGCTGTTTGAGGTGGATGTTCTGGCGGAGGAGATGGAGCTGCGGGCGCTGGACGGATGGGAACCATAGCGACTGCTGGCTGCAGAAGCGCCACCTGGTGTAGGAGGCGGTGGCAAATTGGCCTGAAACGTGAGAAGGTCTCTGTCAATATTTACATGTTAATTAATCGTTTCATTGATGTCGAACCATCTGCAATTTTTAAATCACAGACAAATCCCAAATCCGACGGTAGTAACTAATGAACAGAAAACTATGATGAAGTTCTTCATAGATCATCTATTGCAGAAAAATCTGGAGCCGCTTAGCTGGAGAGGTTCATTATTTTTCAAAAGGTTTCCATGGGGCCGGTCAACCCCAGTTGGAAAATAATGAACTTCTCTTAGTGACGCTAGTCATATTGACCTGGGAAAAGTAGAGGTGAACCGCCTGGCCCATGTCCGGGTGCTGATGTAGAGACTCTCCAATCTGCTTCATCGCCATCTTGTTCATTTCACGTAACTCTCGCACATCAAAGTCTCTCTGTGGATCAAAGAACAACCATATCACACTTGTTTGAAACTCACTTCTGACTCCCAATTCATAGCCTGTAATCCCCATCACATTTATCATAATTGACATGATCGTACTTCATGATTTACACGTTCCTTATATGATGATGCACATCTATTAAAATTTCTAATACATGTCCGTCTGCCTGCCTGCCTGTGTGTCTGTCTGTCTGTCTGTCTGTTCTCGATGCGCATCAATAAAGAGCACTCAAGGAATGTCAAAGGATGTTCAATTCAGGTAACTATTCATGTTGAACACCAAGAGCACATTGGATTCGAATTCCGATGCGATCTTAGGTCTCAGAAGGGCAAAAATAAACCCCAAAAGTTGAACAATGAGTGAACATATCAGCTGTGGAAGGGGGCAACCTATTGGCAGTAGAGGAAGAGTTCATTACGTTAACACACTAGGATTCTTTTGCATTAAACACTGAAATGCTATAAATGTCGATCAAAACCATTTGATTTTGGTTGCAGTGAGGATTAGGGTGAAGTCACAGGATTTAATGTGGTGACACAACAGGGGTGAATGGGGCGGGGCCATGGCACAGAATTAGGGCGTGGTCACAGCGGGGCTTGAGGCGGGTCCCAATGGCCTTCTTGTCAGTCCCGGCAATGCCAAGAATATAGTAGTGCCAGAAAGTTTTTGGGGACCGATACCTACATTAACCAGGCTATATCAGGTATCCTGCTGGTCAATATTATATGAAGTGGAGTATTATGATGCGTCATAAGTTAATGGGATAAGACGACTAGCCACTCACCTCCTCTGGGGTTTCCCCCTTGCTCTTTGCGGCAACTCTGACCTCTCTGGCATATTTGGAATTCTTACACACATATGAAAAACACCACAGTTATACAATCTGTCAATGATTCAATAATTCAAGACTATCTCTCTCCAAAATCATGTGGTTGTCATGGTTAAATCATGGTGCTGTACCTGTTTAACTGCCCGGTCCAGTTTAGCCTGCTGCTCCTCTGTTTCCCGGCTCAGTTGCACAATTTTATTCTGAAATATACGTTTCACATCATATATCCTAACCTTACTCTTAATAAATATGATTAAACTGAAGTGTATCAGATCCTGCTGCATCAAGACATTCAACATCACTAGCCTGTATATTCATGGTTTATCACTCCCTGTATTTACATAGTGCATTGAGAGAGGAATGAGTGAATACACTTGTTGAAACTGGAGATGAGTGGGTTTTGCTTGCAGCCTGACTAACCTGTTTCTCGTCGATGAATTCCACGTAAGCTGATTCATCCCGACTCAGGTTGTCAAGTGTGCCACTCATCGTCTGGGTACAGCAATCAATGACATGAATATCTGACAGGATAACATCAAATATCACAACTAAAATATGGTACATTAGGATCCAGATCCCACATAATTGTGGTTTCTATTATTATGATCCTCTGCTTGATGTCAAACATAGTTCTCATATTATGATTCCTTGTAATGTTATATAACCATGGTTATATAACCATGGTTATATAAACTCCTGTGATGTGATACAGTTGTGATTATATTGCCAGACCTGTAAATCCTCAGAAAGTTCTCTGATCTGACGCCTCTTGTATTTATACTTGTCCATGACAGCACGCATCTGTTCATCCAACTGTTGCTTGTCCTCCATCTCATCACCTAAGGTCACAACAAGGTCACGGAAAGGTCACAATTGGTTACAAGATATCACAATATCTAAAATATATCAACATGCCAATACTTCTTCAATATCTGAACTTTCTTAAATATCAAGAAACACAGAATTGCTTTTATGGCACATGCTTAAGAGGAAAAGAACTGAACAAGTCTGACTCACTGGAGTCGGTGACCTTGTTGAAGCTCTTCCTGTATGTCTCATTGCGACTGTTCATCAAGCGCAGTGTGTTTTCCAGAGCTCGTATTTCTTTCTCAGCTTTGCGAATTTTGGCGTCAAGATCATCTCCTTCCCTCTGTAGCTCCTCCTTCTCCTGTGCAGCCTGGATCAGAACAAATACAACACCAACTAATTACAACGGCTATCTGTGTCATTCAGAACAGGGAAGGATATAAAAAAACACCGCTGATTCAATAGAGTCAAGAGTTTGTGACCTGTTAGTTTTCTCTTAAAAGCAATGTTTCTTAAACTTTGAATCAACATTTGACAGCAATGCACATAGAATATACAGAACCCACCTTTATAACATAATAAGCTTGAGAATGTTCTTCTTCGCCTTCAGGGGGCGCCATCGATACCATGAGAATTTCATACCTGAAATATTCCCAAGTCAGTTTCAACCTCCAAAATCATAACTTGAAGAAATTACAAATTTCTTCATGCAATTCAAAGGGAACCTAATGTTTGTGCATGCATACATGCCTCTTGAAAATTACAACTATAATTGAGTGGACAGATATCTATTCAAGTCGTAAAATCCCATGAATAACCCTACTGCACCTCTTCCGAAGCTTGTCAATCTTGGAGATTCTCTCGTGTAGCTCAGCTGAGATCTGTTGCCGTTCCTGCTCTCCCCCTTTGAGCTGGGCTGTCAGCATCTCTTTGTGTATGTTGACCTCCTGGTGGCGTTCCTTCATCGCAGTCTCCAGCTTCAGTCTTCTGTTCTCCAAAGTCATCACCTCATCCGCTCGCTCATTTAACATGTCTCTCAATCGCTTGATCTCCAGCTTCAAGAGATTATCCTCCACCATCAGCTCCTGGAGGGTAATAATAAGGTCAAATAATAAGGTCAGTTCATTCATCCTTGCCATCATTGTTCAAATTTCACCATCTGCTATTTTTTTTTTATGGTAGAACAAAATCTAAGTTTTCATTTAGATGTAAAGACTTTCATTAGTAAATCTATAGAAACAAAGAAGAATCGGTGATGGACCTGCTTGCTTTTGATGATGCTGGTGAGTTGCCTCTGTGAGCTGTCGTTGTGCAGGTTGAGTTCCTCTATTTTACTGGTGAGGTCCTCCTTCTGTTCCGTTGACTTCTCCAAATCACGCTTGACTCGTCTGACGTCATCCTGAGGAACACAATCAACAAACATCACCCGGATGTTATCATGGAGACATGCTAGGGAAACAGCATGATATGAGAGTTACTCTATCTTATTACAGTTCATTACCACATTCACACCTTGCAATAACTATATCAACGTGTTCACACCATTATGCTTTCACAGATTCAATGGTTAGAACCTACTCAATTGATCCACGAGATATAACCAAAAGCAAGAGAGAAATCAGGACAAAAATAGAGAGCTATGTGCTGAACGAGACCTGGAGGCGCTTGAGCTGTAGACTGAGCAGATGATGGGTGGTGGTTTTCTCGTCAAGCTCTCCTGTCAGCGTCTTGATCTTGGCTTCCAGAAGCAGCTTCTCCTCGTTGCTCTGCTCGCCTTGCATGCGGTTGATGCGACGTTCAAGCTGCTGAATTGCAAAATCCTACAAACAACCAACAAATAACATGAAACAGTGTTTATAGCATACCATTTGGGGTGTCATTCATGACATTGGGGTAGTAGGAGTGAACTAGACCTCATCAACAAATGGTAAGCACAATTTAAAGCAAAAACTTTGACAGAATTGTCAAACTGATTAAACTAATGAATGCTCCTGATTCGTAGAGCTTGTGTGTCTCTAGCAGGAGAACCCAGTTGCCCACCTGATTGTAGACAATCTCCTGCTGTTTGAGAGAGTCGTGATCCGTCTTGTTAATCTTACTGGCGAGGTTCCTGATAGCAGCACGGCTTCCCTGTTAAGCACACCCAGGCATACACGCTTTGGGGACAAGTGGTAATGCACTGGACAATATTGATATTGCAACTGTGTCTTTCTCTGGCCACATTATTCATATATTATGCACAGATCATAGATCTCTGTGGGAATTTGGCATTAATGTCTTATACAAAACGAAGCCTTTACATTATATACATTATAACTACATGGCCTCAGCGTTATGTAACACTAAATGCTCTTCTTTGAAGCAAACAGAAGTCAAAATCCTGATGGCTGCATTAAAAAACCTGTACCTTGAATCCTTCTCCTGTTCCGTCTGCCTCTCACCTGAATCTGCCAAACTTGTATCTCAGCCCCTTCACCTATATCCATTCCTCACTCCCCAAAACCTGTATCTCAGCCCCCTCCCCTATTTCAAACCCCCATCCCCCTCACCTGTATCTCAGTCCCCTCACCTGTATCTGCCCACCCCGACACCCGCATCCTCAAAACCTGTATCTCAGCCTCCCACACCCAACCACCATCAAACAGTGTCTCAGTCCCTTCATCCCCCTCACACCTAACCTGTTTCTCACCCCCACCCTGCCCCCCCCTCACCTGTATCTCAGCCCCCTCACCTGTATCTCAGCTTCAACGTTCCTCTCGGTGGTTCTGGCTTCGTAAAGGTCCTGTGTCTTGCGGAACTGCAGGTCCCGTAAACGTTTAAGCTCTGTGTCGAGCTCATGTTGTCGTTCCTCCTCTTCCTGCATTAGCTCGTCCATTCGAGCGGCTCTCTCCTCTGCACTCAGCGTGGACTCTGTAGCAATCTTCAGCTTCTCTATGAGAGCTTCATGAATATGCTTGGCTCTCTCAAGTCTGAACACAAAGCATGCCCTTTACTCAATATTAGTCACTACATCACCCCAGAGGGGCTGGCAAATCAATCAGATACAAGATTCTTGATAAAGACATGAAGCTTGTTTCAATAATCTCATCCTTAACTACATTATCTCACACATCAAAAGAAATTGTTGGATTTTACATCCACATTGATAAAAAAAGCCTTTTTCTTTTGTAGGGTCAACCAAATACAGAGAATGGTGCAGAGGAAACCCTTCATGATTCTGTTACCACTTACTTGTCTTGTTTGTCAATGACATCCTTCTTCAGTTGTGAGACTTCAGTTCTAGTAGTCTCCAGGTCTGTAGCAGTCCTATCCACTGTGCGCTTTAGGGCAGCCAACTAAACACATCATAACCAGTCACACCACTGACTTAATGCTACATTATAATCCCCCTAGCAGAATCAGGCAGCATCCACCAAGACACAAACAGTATCACTCTAGAGGTTATTATTCTGCACGAGTCATAAAATCTATTGGGTCTTTTTTTTGTGGGGGAGGGGGTAGCTACACACCTCGCTCTGAAACTGGTCACGCTGCTTCTCCGCTTCTTGGTAATCTAATCTCATTTTAGCAGCTGTTCTCTCTGATAAAGAAATCTTTTTCTCTTGTTCTTTGTTATTTTCAATCTCATTCTCCAGAAACTGCTGCTTCTCTTTGATTGTTTCCTCTCTGGCCCGCACCTCAGTTTTCACTCTGGCAAGTTGCTGCAATGAACAAATAAAATATGGATTTATATGGGAAACAATATCATATCTAACACTGGTTTAAACATCACAGGTTTGATGACATTGGTGATGTATGAAAAAGATTGCCAGTGTACCTGGAGCCCCATTGTCCACTTACCTCAAACCTGACCCCCACCTCAGGTTGTTAATCTTCACAAGTCCACTGCAGTCACAAGGGGACCTGGGATGGGGGTGGGGCTATTGAGGAGTGTTAAAGGTTACAAATAGAAGAAAACAGTAGACTTACAGCTGCCAGGAGGTCCATTTCATTGTCTCTGCGCTGCATCTGTTCGATGGTATGTTCCCACTGATCAATCAACTCTTGACGCTCAGCGTGGGCTTTTCGGAATTCTTCTGCGGTTTTATCCAACTCAATCTGACAATATCAACACATTGCTTTATTATATTATGTGATTGTTCAGTGTGTTGAGCAGCTGATTCCAGCTTGGTATTTGTCACTGACCTGGGCTGTCAATGTTTCTGTCGTCTCATGATCCAAATGCTTCCTCTTGTTTTGTCTTTCATCTGTTAAGTGTTCTATTCTCAACGACAGCTCCTATATCAGAACAATGCATATTGAATTGTAAAATACTGAAAGCCACAGAAAATGAAACATAGCAGCATAAACGTGGCTTGCTTTAGTGCTAATATGCATCATCCCTCCATACTTTGATTTTGGCTTCATCATGCTTGGTGTACTTCTGGAGAGTCATAGCATCTTCATCTTTTCTGGCAGACTCTTCCAGCCAGGCTTCCAGAGCCTGTTGATCCCAATTCATTTGAGATTTCATCTCTTCTAGTTTCTGTGTCTGACGGAAAATGTTGTTCTGAAAAGGAATAGAATTTTCATCTTAATATTCTGTTAGGACATCTAATCATCTTTATGCTCTGCTGGGATCTTTCTTGCCCCATTGGAGACATTGTTTGCTCTATTGAAGCACATTAAACCCAGTTGATCCATATTGAAGTATCTTATACCCCACTTGGTGACATAGAATGTCACTGACTTTATTGTACATTATCTGCAAAGCACATAAGACAGTGATTACCTCATGTATGTTGCGCTTCTCTTTTAGTTCATCGTGATCTTTTTGTAGTCTTTTGATTTCATGTTTGAGACGACCTTCTTCTCGTTCTGCAATCTTCTTGAGATGTTCTTCTGTTTCCACCTCATTTTTCCGGGCATTAATAAGACCCTGTAATAGAGCATGATATCCCATAGTTTTAGTTGCAGCCTCGTTCCAATGACAATGACCACAACCACCATCATATCATTAAAAGACATAAAATAGCATGCTGAACATGCCTCAGGATCACTTAGGTATTATTACATGATTTACAGTGTATTAATTGCCTGTGAATTATACCTGTGTATGCTGTAGTTCTTGTCGCACATTTTTGAGGTGCTCTGACATGGCATGCACCCGATCCTCATTTTGAGACAACTCATTCTGCAAGCTGTTGATCTCTTTCTGCTTTCGTTGAACCTGATGCATTTATCAACACAAATATGTGAACTTACCAATGAAAGAGAATGATATATCAAATCCATTCTAGTTACATTTTCTTAAACAGCCAGAGAAATGATTTTAAAATCTATAACTTTTAAAATCTGATCATCATTATTTGAACACATGTTGTTATCACAACCTACCTCTGCCTCTAGGCATTTGTTATCTGCATTAGCAACAGGCACAGTAAGCCCCTCATCCCAGTCCAACTCACTCAGAATGCTATTAGACATGCTGATGGGATCGCCTTTTTATCCTGTAAACAAAGTGACAACTGCTTTAATTTTCACTGAGATGTGCAAACTTGAGCCTTATCCCTGTATCAGACAAGCAACCTGGGCTGGCATGGCGCAGCAAATCAAAGGAAGAACAGGCAAATAAAAAAAGGCTTTCATTTCGCAGGTGTAATATAGGACCAGGATATTATTATCAAGTGACAGGGTGTAGGATAGTAAGTGGTAATTTTTCATGAAATAGCACCCTGAGAAAAGGGACTGGTTGATAAAGGAGAGCAGGATACAGGAGCTGCAGCTAGCATTGGGTGATAATTAATCAACAGTCTTTAGCAGACTCAAAAGTGTCCATGTAAAGTGATTTGTTGCATATTTGATGGACTTATGAATTAACATATACTAAATCCTTTGGCGGAATAACTAGTGTGTATTTATCCTGACAAGTTAATTGTTGCTGACAAGTTGTCTGGTTTTCATGTTAATGTGAAGGTCCTTGTATATGTTAATTTGGACGACCATTTTGATACATGCACATTTCTGCCACACCACGTAAAGGTAGCTTTTTTTTTTAAAACCATCATCCTCGTTGTCAACTAGAACTTACAAGCAGAGCAGACACAATAGTGGCGGAGAAATTCGCCTCTAATTTGATTTGTATGGATATTTACACGTTATGAATCGCTAGCGCTTTCTTGTGACTTCATGGCAATAAATGAGTCGAAAAAAATATAACAGTATGTCTCTTTCAAATCATACAAATGGTTAAGCTGTTAAGTAGGATGATGAATAATTATTTCTCGATTGACCACTCCACCGCATAATTAAGTCTTAGCATACGGTATAACCCAACAGACCAACAATATGATCGACCTAGAGGGAGCACCAGCTCCCAAATTTGGTTCAAAGGAGGTTATATGTAAAATAATAGTAATAGCGGCCGATGCCCGGCGATGGAAGGTCGACCTAGACTCTAGCCTAGGATAAATGAGCTTATAAACCACCACTGACGACAATACGCGTGTATTCTTACCTAAATAGTGTATTAGAATTATAGAGGATTCGTTTATTTTTGCCAATGTCAATATAAGAGGTGAGTCCTTTCAATTATAACAATTTTGTATCCAAAAATATATAATTCGAAACTCCTCGCATCGGAATGTTTACGTTTCGCCGTGGTGATGAAGTCACGTGACAATGCACGATTTATATCCTGAATATTATACTTTTAAGTTTATAGAGGCTATTATCGGTCCAACTTTTTGCTTTGCCCTCGGATTCTACAACTGAAATTTAGTGCAAATTCCTGGAAACACCTCAAATCATATTATGATACTGCACGTTTAACAAAAATTCTTTGCCTGTATATTTGGTGTGATTTCGTCGGAGTTTTTAAAGAAATGTTGAAAACCTACAGAAGGGTACATCATAGCGTGATGAACGTTATGATAAAGTGTCATCATGTGATTGTGATTTCCGGTGTAATCTGGTCTTCTGATCAGTTGACAGGTTAATACTTTCATATGCCATATCTGAATGGCCCAGACCATGAAGAAAAAGGTATTTACGACTTTCAATCAATTTCAGTTTTGGAAAAATTTGAAAGGTTTCTTACCTTTACAATCAACGTCACACAAATATATGTTCAGAGTGAGTTATGCGAGCCAGACTCCAGACCAAACTCCAAAGCCTTTGCCGAAGGTTCTGACTGGGGACTGGGGTGGTTGAATGGGTGTTACATTGCGGAAACGAAACTATTATAATGTGACAATTTCTCCCCTTTCAAATCACGAAATGCTTCACATTCAAAGACGATAAATATGTTGACACTTGAAGTGTATCATTTGCTTGATTCCTGTTTCCGATTAATCAATATGAATATGCTATACTTGTTGCAGTGTAGGCAAAAAATTCCTCCTCTGACAGCTCCTCGCTATTTACTACTTTCGATCTCTCACATCTGCGCTGTAGAAGCACATCATGAAACTTTGTTCAAAAACTCAACTTGAGCGACTCCCACGATGCAATATAATTGAGTTAATTCTCGTTAATTAGCTGTGATGTCGCTCATGTTTTTGATTCGCGCGGTAGCCATGTTGGACAATGATTTTAAAATTGTGTTGGATTTTGTTGATTCTATTGATTAAGGAGTATGACTGTTGTTGCACTCTAGGCAAGATTGATGGTAAGACATTTATGGATATGAAAATCTATGTTTTTTAAACTGTCCCTTGTCTGCATTGCAAGAAGGAGCAAATTTGCTTATAACCCTAAAGATTCTGCCATAACCCTAAAGATTCTGCCATACAGCCCCTTGCCCCTAAGGTGGCATCAGATCATAAAAACACCAGGGGCGAGTGCCTTGCCTAGTTGTATTGGAGATCTGAATCTGTAAGAATCAACAAATATGTCGACCCTGGATATTGTTTTTCTGTTTTCAATCCAGTGCAAATTATATTGCTATATGCTTGTTGTTTTGGAGACTTTATAGCGCCGGATGGATGCATCGTTTCATTATTATGTCCTTGATTGTTGGCAAATTTGTCAGATCAGTTGTAGAATGGTTCACTTGGTTATGCATGTAGAGACCAACATATATTAAGTGCCAGCGAACAAATCTTGGGTATCGCTCTAAAAGCTTTCGATACCATTCTTTAATATTTGCCAACTAAATATTGATTTTGTAGAAACCGTGCTAGGGTCACCACCATTTTTGTAAATATGAGGTTACATGGTATTAGTTTGTTATTCGTTCGGTAGGTGTTCATGGAGTGGGTTTGACTCGACGTCTCTGGCAGCCATCACATAAGAGCTGTGTCACAGCTCTCATATTTCAGTTTCAGCACGTTGAAGGTTCTGATTAAAACTAGATTAGCACCGCGAGCGGGCAGAATAAACTCACAAAGAATTCTATCAATAAAGCAATCAAGTCCTGCTTACAGTTAATTCATTAAAAAATGCGGCGACAAAGCTTTTGAGGTGAATATTTTGATGCATGCAAGCTTTTGATACAGTTGGGTCATAGCAGACATGTTTAGTCTTTACTCTATCACAATGGTAACAAAGGCATGTGTGCGGCAAGGCTGTGCCCCAAGACGCCGAGTTGAATGCCTGCCATGCTCTTCGCAGTTTCTTCTGATTGAACTAGTCCGGACTGTGCCAGCGCATCATAATGGAAGTCCTTTTCTACTGAATACATCACTTGTTGATATAGGTGCAATTATTCGTTACCATCAAAACATGCGATGAAACAGAATAGCTTGTCAGGTTTTACACATTCAAGGTATCTGATTTGGACTGTGGATTTTTGCATTACATTGGATTCAGTCGTCGTAGGACGTCTTCAAATGTTATTTATCACATTTTTACATGTGTGTGAGCTTCTGTAGTTGATTCAAGAAGTGTAACACTATCCAGGTCAACTAGTTCCCAGCGGTGGGGATAGAACGAAATTTCTTTTGTTATTTACCAAGTAGAAACCTGTATGAATTGGTAAAGTTTAACTCTAATCTAAAAAAAATATCATTGATACTTCGATCCTTGTCAATTGATCTTGTCAATTTAGTGAGTGATCTGCAGATGGTCATTGAAATGGGTGTTTGACTGCTGCATTTATCTCTCACATCGATTGAACCTAGTTGAGTTTTCGGCTAGTTGAGGCCGTTACTTTTTGCTGTCTGACCCATTTGTGTTCTTACCTTGGCGTTTGGTGGGGGTAGGGGATGGCAGTGGTGGTGGTCTGGGAGGGATAGGTAGCAGCACCTGTTCATTCGCGGGACACTCATTATAGTGGCATCGGTTTTCCGCCAGTTACTTTGTATAATTCAATGCTGTTTTTTCACTCACATTCTATTGGCAAAACTAGTCAGTTTTCTGCTTCTTAAACCAAAGTCAACTCTTGATTGCAATGAGTTAGCCATACACCATATCTGTTTCTTGTCCACAGCGCCATTTTGTTTTGGCTGCTGAGTCTTTGAACGGTCATCAATAGCATACTGAGACATTTACTAGTGTAAAGGTTGCTACAGTTTGACTTCCAAATGTACGACTAGACAAAATGGGAGATGCCACATATCCATGGGAGTGACCTATGCATAAGTAGATACAGTACATGGGTTAAGTTATTCAATGATTCCATTGTAAATACATTACTTCATGACTTGGTGATCAGTTCATACTATCTTAGTTAATACTTCTGTGTGATGCGGTCTGTCCCTTCATTGAATATTAAGATTTTAAATGTGTCCCTGTATTTTCAGGTTCTATTGATGGGGAAGAGTTGTGCTGGCAAGACCAGTATGCGCTCGATCATCTTTGCCAACTACATTGCCAGAGACACCAGGAGACTGGGGGCTACAAGTAAGTTTTCAATGTCTGCTTACAATTGGGTCTGGATCTAGGGTGATTATTTCTAAGAATCAAGTAAAGTTTTATTGTGTACTGGTGTTTCAAAGATTGCACTTGTTTTGACTTCAATATGACCTCAATGTATAAGGTAACGTGTTTCATTTCTGGAAATGTTGCCCTTTTTTTCATGTTTGCAATTATTTGGCATTCGCCATTTATATATTACAGTTGATGTGGAGCATTCCCATGTGCGTTTTCTCGGAAACCTGGTCCTAAATCTCTGGGATTGCGGAGGGTGAGAACAATTGCTTTCTTGTGGAATAGTGCAAATTGAAAGGCACTTTTCTTAACAATGGTTATTATGTAATTCCTGATATAAATGTGATTTATTTCTATGATATCACTCTCATTGCTGGTAACATCATTTATTATAGATCTCTTTTGTGATGTAGGTAACATCATTTATCATAGATCTCTTTTGTGATGTAGGTAACATCATTTATTCTATCTCTCATATATGATGTTGGTAACATCATTTGTGATAAAGATCGTTTCATTTCCTTATTTGCAGCGTAGATAGCATCATTCGTTACAGCTCTCATTTGTGATGTAGATAAAATAATTCATTGTAAATTGTACATGTTCGTGGTGGAAATAGCACAGCTTATGGTCGCTATTCCTTTATTCGTGACAGTGTAAAAAAAATTTGCCCAGACAAAAAGGTTACACTGACCAAGGTAGCCAACATTTTGATACGATAGGAACACTGGATTGTTAAAGATGTAATTATGATTGTGATGCTTTAATTCATATCAGCAATTTTAATTATATATGTCAATGTTGCATCAATGTAATTTGACAGGAAATATGGTGGTTATCATCAAATAACAAGCTATATAATTCCATGAATGTTTCTGATCAGCAAGGGATCCTGGTTCATTTTGCAGACAAGAAGCTTTCATGGAAAATTATTTTGCCAGTCAAAGAGACAATATATTCAGGAACGTGGAAGTTCTCATCTACGTCTTTGATGTGGAAAGTCGGGAACTGGAAAAAGACATGCATTACTACCAATCCTGTCTGGAGGCTATCTTACAAAACTCTTCTGAGGCTAAAGTATTTTGTCTGGTCCATAAGATGGATCTTGTTCAGGAAGACCAGCGTGATTTGGTAAATAGTGATAACATGGCTAAATGTTGTATGAACTGATGTCAGATAATTATTTTCTGTTAAAATGTTTTATCAATTACCATTGATAAGACAGTAGCCACATCATTAAGCACCATCTTTCTTATCAATTTATCAGTTTCTTATCAGTTTTGGGTTCTGAATTGCTCATGAAATACATATTGTTTATGGTATTAGATATTCAGAGAGCGACAAGATGATTTGAAGCGTTTATCCAAGCCTCTCGACTGTACTTGCTTTGCCACCTCCATATGGGACGAGACACTCTACAAGGTCACGCTACGCTCGTGCTTCTTTCCCTCTCCATAATTTCCTACTCTAAGTTGACCTAGGACCTGCCCTGTCTTATGTTCACTTGATGTGTGTGTTATGTTGGCGCAGGCCTGGTCCTCTATCGTATACCAGCTGATACCAAACGTCACTCAGATTGAAACTAACCTCACCAATTTTGCTGAGATCATTGATGCAGATGAAGTTCTGCTTTTTGAAAGAGCAACTTTTCTGGTGAGGCATACTAGGCTTAGAGCTCATTTTATGCCTTACTAGTTAGTCATTTTAAGTGCAATTACGAGGTCCTGAGAACTAGGTATAAGAACTCTTTCTTATGTCTTAACTGTTCAGCATATAATCCACTTACAGAGTTGAATGATTTGTGTAATGACATGCTTATTAAGATGAAATGGGAAATGCACAATGTTATGAGATGAAGAGTGAAGGGTTTAGGACAGGAATGTGGGTATGTGATTCTACAGGTGATATCCCACTGTGAGCGACGGCCTCACCAGGATGTCCACCGATTCGAGAAGATTAGCAACATCATCAAACAGTTCAAGCTCAGCTGCAGCAAGTTGGCCGCGTCCTTCCAGAGCATGGAGGTCCGCAACTCCACATTTGCAGCTTTCATCGACATCTTCACCTCGAACACTTACGTCATGGTCATAATGTCCGACCCCAACCTACGTAAGTCATAACGTCAGTTTCATCATAATCTAGAATTGCTCTCAGCGATTTGTCAACATATTGATGAACTAAAGTGAAATTTACACCATAATCAACTTAAAAACCGTTTGTGGTTTGGGGTCGTAGACATCTGGTTTGCTTACGGAAAGATACAGTGCCAAATAAATGTTGGCAGTGGGTGCCAGAACCGCACTCAATTAGGCCAATTATCCTCTGTATTTTGGCTTATCCACTTGTTACTCTGTACCGTTGACTGATCTGGGTCGGATCAGGAGCGTATAATCCATCACTTATATACTAGCCTATGTGACCGTTTAGTGGCGTAATCTTCTATAAGAATTTCCAGGCAATTTCTGATGTAACATTTGGGATGCATCTCATGCAAAAATGCATCTCATACATGAGTCGAGGTTGCACAGCTCCCCCTATGATGGACTGATAGTGGCTTGCTGGTCTCTCCTTGACCCCGTGTTCATGTCATGTGTGCTTTGTATGATACAGATTTACTGACGGATTTCTTTCCTCTTATAGCTTCAGCTGCAACGCTAATCAACATCAAAAATGCAAGGCGGCATTTTGAGAAGTTGGAGAGAGTGGAGCAGTCGATGGGTTCACGGTGAAGTGCAATGTAGAACAATTTGAGACTAGTGCAGAGAAGGGAGCTGGCCTGAGCTGTCCCAGTGAACAACACAGCATCAGGGATATCTGATGTATTTAAAGGAGTTGTAAATGATTCAATGATGTTGGTGTCACATGGTCTTCCTGGCTTCAATCATGTTTATTTGTAAATAACATTGAAAATGACATTAAATGAACCAATACTGCTTACTAGTAATTTGTGACATTTTTGTGGTGTTTAATACTATACAGTTCTATATTTTCATATTCATTCCTTGTACACTGGAGGTATAGAGCTACAGGGCACTGTGATAATAACATCTCACTGATGGTATTTTTTTAGCATTCATCAGCATTATTGGATCCAAGACCCTCTTAATACCTGATTACTTCCTAAAAGATATTGAGCTCATGGCAATAGTTGTACAAACAATAAACAGAGGACATAGTTCTGATGATGATTTAGGAATTCTTCTGAGGAATTCTGATGGTGACCTGAAATACAAAACAGAACTTGTGTTGGAAATATATATTGAACGACGAGTTGACATACTACTGGGTGAATTACCATTACATGAAATGTACGCTGGCTTAGTGATTAAAGTCAGGCAATCATGGGAATCGACTACAAATGTGATGAACATCAATTAATGAGAATTGACGAAGGATGTGATGAACATCAATTGATGAGGGAGGAGTAAGCCACTCACGTTCTTGACCTCAGTGTACTCTTTGAGGGCGTATTCACCACTGCAACATATCACACAACCCCGGTTATACACAAAGCAGTTGCCATGGCATTGTTCTACTTCTAATAATGAGAGGCAAGTATTTGATGTCTTCACAATCGGGAGTAAATATATCCACATCCACTCTGTTTGATCGTGTTAAACAACTATCAATTGGTTGACGGCCAGTTGGGATATCATGAAATCATTGTTCCCTGGGGTTTTAAAACTCTATTTAAGAACTGATGAATTTATACAATTTAAGTGAAACAAAAGATAGCATATATTTTTGTCTCATTGAATACAACTCTACATCGACTTTCCTCCTCATGCTAAGACAGGCATATATAACAAACAGGCCAAACTTGAACTCAGCAATGTATTGTTTTAATTGACCTGAATCTACCTGTGTTGATTTTTTTGGGCGATATACTTACAGTTCACGACCTTGGCCTGACATCTTAAACCCACCAAATGGTGACTGAGGGGTGACAATATCATAACAATTCACCCTAAATAAACACACACAATACTGAAAATGTATCAAGCACATTCATTAAACATGTTAATCATATGTATATTATATGTTAATCAATGTTATTAGGCCGTACCATACACTGCCGCCTTGTAGGGCCTGTGTCATGGTGAGAGCTCGGTTGATGTCATTAGTGAAGACACCAGCAGCTAAGCCATACGTCGTGGCATTAGCTCTCTCAATGACCTCGTGCATGTCCTTGAACTTGATGATTGATTGAACGGTCCAAAGATCTGTGGTCAGAATAAACAAACAACCTATTTGTGTGCAAAAAAACTCTCATGGTTGAACAGTTAATATGTATTCCAGGAACCTGAGTAGACCGGAAAAATGAAAAGGCAACTTTCTGTTTCAGCTGAATTAACATATACCATTTATAATTTGATATAGTGCTATGTGTGGCTTCAGGCCCCAGCAACATCTTAAATCATATCACATTATTGTATTATGAATGGCCATTGTGATCAAAGGTGCCACGCCTTAATCTCCACATCACTCAGGACTCCTAACCACCTGCCTCAGGCAAATTGAGTTACTGCATCACTGAGTACAATATAGCCAACTCATGTCCAATACAATAAACTAGTCCCATGTCTGGCACAATAAACTAGTCCCATGTCTGGTACAATAAACTAGTCCCATGTCTGATACAATAAACTATTCCCATGTCTGGCACATTAAACTAGTCCCATGTCTGATACAATAAACTATTCCCATGTCTGGCACATTAAACTAGTCCCATGTCTGGCACAATAAACTAGTCCCATGTCTGATACAATAAACTATTCCCATGTCTGGTACAATAAACTAGTCCCATGTCTGGCACAATAAACTAGTCCCATGTCTGATACAATAAACTATTCCCATGTCTGGTACAATAAACTAGTCCCATGTCTGGCACAATAAACTAGTCCCATGTCTGATACAATAAACTATTCCCATGTCTGGTACAATAAACTAGTCCCATGTCTGGCACAATAAACTAGTCCCATGTCTGATACAATAAACTATTCCCATGTCTGATACAATAAACTAGTCCCATGTCTGGCACAATAAACTAGTCCCATGTCTGGAACAATAAACTAGTCCCATGTCTGATACAATAAACTATTCCCATGTCTGGCACATTAAACTAGTCCCATGTCTGATACAATAAACTATTCCCATGTCTGATACAATAAACTAGTCCCATGTCTGGCACAATAAACTAGTCCCATGTCTGATACAATAAACTATTCCCATGTCTGGTACAATAAACTATTCCCATGTCTGATACAATAAACTAGTCCCATGTCTGGCACAATAAACTAGTCCCATGTCTGATGCAATAACTTCCCCATGTCTGACACAATAAACTATTCCCATGTCTGATACAATAAATTCCCATGTCTGACACAATAAACTATTCCCATGTCTGATACAATAAACTATTCCATGTCTGACACAATAAACTATTCCCATGTCTGATGCAATAATTCCCCATGTAAACACAGTAAACTATTTCCCATGTCTGGCACAATAAAACTAGATTCCCATGTCTGACACAGTAAACTATTCCACAGTGTATGATGCAATAATTCCCCATGTATGACACATTAAACTATTCCCATGTATGATGCAATAATTCCCCCAAACACAGTAAACTATTCCCATGTCTGGCACAATAAAATTCCCCATGTCTGACACAGTAAACTATTCCCATGATGCAATAATTCCCCATGTATGACACAGTAAACTATTCCCACTGATCCCATGTCCCCATGTATGACACAGTAAACTATTTCCCATGTCTGATGCAATAACATGTATGACATAAACTAGTCCCATGTATGACACAGTAAAATATTTTCCCCATGTATGATGCAATAACATGTAAACAGTAAACTTCCCATGTCTGATGCAATAATTCCCCATGTATGACACAGTAAACTATTCCCATGTATGATGCAATAATTCCCCATGTCTGACACATAAACTAGTATCCCATGTCCCCATGTATGACACATAAAAACTAGTCCCATGTCTGCAATAATTCCCCATGTATGACACAGTAACTTTTCCCATGTATGATGCAATAATTCCCCATGTATGACACAGTAACTAGTCCCATGATGCAATAATTCCCCATGTACAGTAAACTATTCCCATGTATGGCAATAATTCCCCACATGACACAGTAAACTATTCCCATGTATGATGCAATAATTCCCCATGTATGACACAGTAAACTATTCCACATGTATGATGCAATAATTCCCCATGTATGACACAGTAAACTATTTCCCATGTATGATGCAATAATTCCCCATGTATGACACAGTAAACTATTTCCCCATGTATGATAACATGTATGACACAGTAAACTATTCTCATGTATGATGCAATAATTCCCCATGTATGACACAGTAAACTATTCTCATGTATGATGCAATAATTCCCCATGTATGACACAGTAAACTATTTCTCATGATGATGCAATAATTCCCCATGTATGACACAGTAAACTATTCCACATGTATGATGCAATAATTCCCCATGTATGACACAGTAAACTATTTCCCATGTATGATGCAATAATTCCCCATGTATGACACAGTAAACTATTCCACATGTATGATGCAATAATTCCCCATGTATGACACAGTAAACTTTCTCATGTATGATGCAATAATTCCCCATGTATGACACAGTAAACTATTCTCATGTATGATGCAATAATTCCCCATGTATGACACAGTAAACTATTCTCATGTATGATGCAATAATTCCCCATGTATGACACAGTAAACTATTCTCATGTATGATGCAATAATTCCCCATGTATGACACAGTAAACTATTCCACATGTATGATGCAATAATTCCCCATGTATGACACAGTAAACTATTCTCATGTATGACGCAATAATTCCCCATGTATGACACAGTAAACTATTCCCATGTATGACGCAATAATTCCCCATGTATGACACAGTAAACTATTCCACATGTATGATGCAATAATTCCCCATGTATGACACAGTAAACTATTTCCCATGTATGATGCAATAATTCCCCATGTATGACACAGTAAACTATTTCCCATGTATGACGCAATAATTCCCCATGTATGACACAGTAAACTATTCCACATGTATGATGCAATAATTCCCCATGTATGACGCAATAATTCCCCATGTATGACACAGTAAACTATTTCCCATGTATGACGCAATAATTCCCCATGTATGACGCAATAATTCCCCATGTATGACACAGTAAACCAACCCAGTGATGGAACAAGTTCACCATAAATGAGCATTATAATCTCCACCTCTTCCCGTGCAATCTTCATTTCATCCTTCACGTCAGCAAACACTGTTGGTTTGACAAAGTAACCTTTGTCTCCATGACGTAGTCCACCGGCTACCAGCTTAGCTCCTTCCTTCTGGCCACTTGCTATAAAGTCCAAGATCTTCTTGAACTGGGCATCATCTATCTGCAAGGCCAACATAAGTGTACAGATCATTAAACTGTTATGCTTAAAACCAGCAGCCACTAAGTTGTGTCCAAATACTTGACTCCCAGTGACTCGTTGGTGTCAACTAATAATCACTTGATAAAAGGATATGTGAATAACATATGTGGCAATAACATACGTTTTGTTTAAACATTGTCTGTAGAATCAAAAAGTAAGCTTCCACCCCTGTGAGAGAATGTATAAGCCCAACCTGTGGCCCCTGTTGTGTGAGTTCATCCCAGGGGTCACCAACAACTCGGTTTTCTGCTTGCGTCTTACAAAAATCAACAAACTTGTCGTATATTGCCTCGTGGACAAATGTCCGTGATCCAGCACAACAGTTCTGTCCGTGATTGGACATGATGGCTGCGTGGGCCCATGAAGCAGCCTCCTCCACTATAACCACAACCACATTCATATAACCACTCTTTATAACCATGATCAAGCACACATTAACCACAAAATCTTGAGTCAGGAATGAGATGCCATTTACAGGTTATGATATTATTTCGCATATTGCACTCTTCCCTCATGCACAATAACCTATCCACAACACTTCCTATGAGGATTCTTCATCTGTAACCAATTCTTTTCCATCAAAAGTCATTTGTACAAACAAAAGGTGCAACATGATAAACCTCCACCAACCATCCACATCATCGAAGATAATCAGAGGACTCTTGCCACCGAGCTCAAGACTGACTCGCTTCAAGTTAGTGCGCCCTGCAGCCTGCATGATCAGTTTCCCAACCTGTAAAAAGACCAACTAGTTAAAGCATGATTACAAAGTCATTCACATTTGCACTGTGAATAATTGATCATCGTTTGTTACAGAGGGGCTGTCTTATACATCCATCCACCTTCTACACAAGATTTTACGGTAATTTAACAAATGTATATTAATCAGTGGTATGGTGGAGAGAAAAAAGCACTTCAAAAGAGGCAGATGATATTGAACTGGGGTCTGCCGATGAAAATCCTGGAATACACCCTTCATTAAGCTGCAAAGGTGAATGGAAACTTTGACTGATGGTGGTAAACTTAAGTGGTCTACCTCTGTCGAGCCGGTGAAGGCCACTTTATCAATGTCTGCATGCTCAGAAATGGCAGCTCCAGCTGTGGGGCCATACCCAGGGACAACGTTAACAACGCCAGGGGGAAATCCAGCCTGGTCGAGACAAAATATGCCAATAAGAAGCATATACAATAATACACATGTTCAACTTTTACAGGCAATTCCCTGAAAAACTAACAAACTTTTATGCCAATGGCTACAAGCAGTTGTTTAGTAATACTTTGATAACTTCAACCAGCTGGTGGAAATCTAGACATTCATATCTTCCACCAACAAACAGACATCAACTGAAAGCAAATATCTAAATATATTGACACAATCATAAATCTACTAATATCATGTATACTAAATGCGATTGCCCTGTTTTCAGAGTGTGTTTGCCATGTGTTCAGAATGTGTTTGCCCTGTGTTCAGAATGTGTTTGCCATGTGTTCAGAATGTGTTTGCCCTGTGTTCAGAATGTGTTTGCCCTGTGTTCAGAATGTGTTGTTCAGAATGTGTTTGCCATGTGTTCAGAATGTGTTTGCCATGTGTTCAGAATGTGCTTTCCCCTTGATCAGAATGTGATTCCCATGTGTTCAGAATGTGTTTGAAGTGTGTTCTGAATGTATTACCTCTTTGACGAGAGCTGCAGTGTAGAGAGCTGTGAGAGGGGTTTGTTCAGCAGGCTTCAGCACTATGGTGTTCCCACAAGCTAACGCCGGACCCCATTTCCACGCGATCATCATCAATGGGTAGTTCCACTGGAGACAGGAACCAACCATGCTACTGCTGGAATGACCTTTTACCACACTACATGTCAGAGTTCTAGTTCGAGCTTTCCTTGTGATAATAATTGATTAGATTTATAATTCAAGGAGTCTATAAGATTTCTAGCACAATCAGATATGAATAGGAAGCAGATTTCTACTTGAACAGGCAGTTTCCATACAACACTCTATTGTTGGTGTGCCAATAAACCCTTTACTAATATAACATTAGAGACGGACACCAGATGACACAAGGATCAGTATATCTAGTTAAACCGTCACAAGAACAAATTTGATTTCTGGTTAAATAAGCCCTTTTGACACAATGGTGAATAAAATTTACAGTTTACTTTAACTAGTTTAAGTCACTATGATGAATACGGTTCTGGCTATTTCAGCCCTCACGACACAAATAAGATTTCCAGCTAATCAGCCCTCATGACATGATAAGGAATAAGATTTCCGTTTAGAGAATACCTCATGAGTAAATAATGGAAATAAATCCTAGTTAAATCTCGCCCTAATTTAGATCTCTGGTTAAAGCATCCTTTGTGACACTGAAATGATCTACGGGCAAACTCCTAGTTTAATCAGCCATTTGGTCACTTAGGTCTCAGAAACTATGTCATGGACAGAAGAAGAAGTTGACAAAAATACAACATCCAGTGAATTAACCATGGATGATTGGCACACAAGTTACTAAGGGCAATAACTTCTAGGGGATAAAACGACCTATCAAACCCACTGGGCCAGAAATGATTAACCGATAGAACTAGAAGACAGGGATGATTTCCTAAAAGTATGATTAATTGATAGAATGATTCCCTGACAGTATGATTCATAGATAGAATGATTCCTTGAGAGTATGATTCATTGATAGAATGATTCCCTGACAGTATGATTCATTGATAGAGTGATTCCTTGACAGTATGATTCATTGATAAAATGATTCCCTGACTGTATGATTCATTGATAGAATGATTCCCTGACATTATGATTCATTGATAGAATGATTCACTGACAGTATGATTCATTGATAGAATGATTCCCTGACAGTATGATTCACTGACTGCATGATTAAATAGCAGTATGATTAATCGTCAGGTAGACCCTGTTATATGACATCATTAGGACACATTTATTCCTCATAACCCTAGAAATTTACCAAATGAATTATTGCTGGGTATGAATTACTGTGGAGAATGATTCAGTAACAGTAGTGAGGTACCCACAGGGATGATTTGTCCGCAAACTCCTACGGGCTCGTGCCTGGTCATGCACAAGAATGATCCATCTGTCAAACACAATGCCACAGTGAAAATAACATGCTATCAGACTCAATACAAGATAATACATTAATACCTAGCAAGTATTATTTTTGCTTTCATACCAACAGGGATGGTTTTCCCTTGGACTTTGTCCGCCCATCCAGAGTAGTATCTGAGACAATCGACAGAATAGTCAACATCCCCAAGGGAGTCATTGTAGGGCTTGCCATTATCCCAGGTCTCTAAACTCTGGAATACAAGAAGAGATGACACTTTATCACCATGACTTCTTTATAGTATAGCAATTTAATTTGCAATAACAGTAGTATTTTATCCAATTAAGCAGATATGAATAATGAAGATCTTTGAAGTTTGGTTTTCATAATAGTAAATTGATGAAATCAAGCTTACAGCAATATACTCTTTGTCTCTCTCCAAGAGGTCGGCAAACTTGCCAATTAGCTTGCCTCTGACAGACGCATCCATGGTACGCCACACAGAGCCGAACTTGAATGCATCTCTGGCGGCTTTCACAGCTTTGTCAACATCAGCCTGGACAGTCATCATATACAAGCTTATCAAATAAAACACAGATGAGATCAAATACCTGTGAGTGTGGGGATCAAATACAAGGGAAGTAAAAGTGGTATATAAGGGAAGGAAGGGATCAAAGACAAGGGAAGGAAGGGATCAAAGACAAGGGAAGGAAGGGATCAGACACAAGGGAAGGAAGGGATCAAAGACAAGGGAAGGAATGGATCAGAGACAAGGGAAGGAAAGGGATCAGAAACAAGGGAAGGAAGGGATCAAAGGAAACATGAGAAGATATGGGAAAGATGGTGCAGTAGATAAGAAAAGGGAAATATGAAAGCCAGGGAAAAGTTGAAGTTGAAAACAAGGGAAGACATTGTTCAAAGTCTATGTGGTATTGCTGGTCCTAGGAAGTCTCTGTGTAGAGTGGTGAATAGATATGGCACACAAAGAGAGGCATTAGTCAAACGGTGGGTGGTACAGAAATAATCAGACCATCAGCAACACAGGGCAGGGAAAGCAAGACAAACAGAACTCACACAAACACTCATTTATGTGATGAGCATAGCAATGTGGAAATTTAAGACGCTCAAACTATCCCCACATTACCTTGTCAGCCGCTTGAATGTCCACAATCTTCTCTCCAGTGCATGGATCATTGGTCGGGAATGTTTCTCCTGACTCAGCATTTACAAACTTGTTGTTGATGAACAACTGCACAGATAAATCAGAGCGTTCTGGAGCTGATTATACAGAAATGTATGGTCACCGACCAGCTATGTACAATATAATTAGCTTATTGATGCAAAAAGTAATTTTGCAATAGCATCACAACAATCATGGATCGCCTGGAAGTTATGGGTCTGCCATATTTTAATATTACTTCAATGTACAACAATGGTTTTGAAATATTTCCAAGTGATAGGTTTATCCATTGATGAATCCACCCAACAAGTGATTCACCAAGTAATATGGCAAGCATCTATTCACCTATCTAGCCCTTTCAGCACTCATCAACCAACTGTTATTCATCCTTCAATCAATCCATCAATTGCCTCATCCATTCATCCTCCTATCCATCCATCCATCAATCAATCAATCCTCACGTATACCAATGTGCACAATTTAAAAATCACCGGCTGAAATTTGTGTTGTTGATGCCCGTCTAGACAACAGGTCTAAGTTCAAAATGACAAGGGCCAGTTTAAGAAAACAAACAGATAAACATCTCAATTCACAGTATATGTGTCTGGAAAGAAGAACAGTCCATGAGTAGCTTTATCTCACCATATCTTATCTAACCATTGAACTGACCCTGCTCATAGGACAGACATATCTCACCATGTATCCCATGCCATTGGTTAATTTATTAGGGTCAAAAGGTCACACAATTGGTCAGGCCACCTATAAGAACTCTACAAGGGACAGCATCAAGTTGCACTATGCCTGATGTTTAACCATAACAGGTGAAAGGGCATATTGGAATGAGATAACAACATCAGAGGTTATCTGCCTATAAAATCCAGTAATGGGGCGAGCGTGTACAGGTAAATGTGGCACGTGTAGTCATTACCAGGTGCAGCTGACACACACCATGCAGGACAAAAACATCAGACAGATAATGGGAGAGTATGCGGATACTATTTTGATATTTTGTGAATCAGCTATGTGAATCAGTTGTGTGGATCAGTTATTTGAAACCAGATGAATTTCAGTCACCAATCTGTATGGAAATCTTTCATTTCATTTTGTCTTTGATGCTTACCATTCAACAGTCAAATGATAAGCTGCAAGGTCAACTGCATTTAAATTATTGAGGTCAATATCAACTACATAACCTGACAGTAGATGTTGTGGTCAATGAGATACATGGGAGGATAAGGCACTGCAGCCCAACATACAAATAAAGGAAATAGTTCAAGCAATAATTGTACAGTAGTAGATAGTGCCAGATAAGAGTTTGTGCACTATTCATGCGGTACAAGTGGCAACGTATTTCATCCAGGTACTCAGGTACCTAGTTAGGCAAAGAAACTTTGCCTCTGACAGCATCCACTCAGTTAACTACTCTCATAGATCTCTCATATCCGCGATGGTGGATCAGATCATCAAAACACCAGAGGCGAGTACTTTGCCTAGTACCTAATACCTACAAGACGTCCTGGTATATATTACCTTTCGGATGCGCTGTTGTGATCGACAATAATGGCGCTCGAGTGAAAAAGTGGAAATTGGATGGGTAGATATGTGTTTTGTGCTAAATTTGGCATCGATTTGCAGAGCCGACACCCGCCCATGCATAAGTTGCGGCTACAATCAAATATACCTCTCCAGCAAACTGTACAGGGGGACTTCTGGCCTAGAACCTAAGTTCGAGGCCAGATTATTATGGCTATCCCTTATCGTCGATCACAGCAGTGCATCCGTCAGAGTGAAAAGTGGAAATTGGTGCACTCAACTGTTTTCATTGAATATCTTGGATTCCTGGTAAATATCAATAGACAAGTGAACACACACTTGTAGCCGACCCGCCACGAAGAACACACCTAGCCAGCCAAGTCGACCAAGAAGAGGCCAAGCTAAGTCTGACAAGAAGTCAAGTAGAAGATCGACCAAGTAACGACCGCCCAACGACAGCTAAAGGTAAGCGGGCTTAGGAAATCACTATAAGACATAGAGGCCTACTTAACCCGTGCACGACGTTTATTAACCGTCGTGCGCGGCTAAGGCCTACTGTACTACAGTAGGCCTCTATGTCTGCAGTATTACCTGATTACTGTAGGTCTAGGACTACATCTGAATATGCGGCTACGTGTACATAGCCGTGCACGACGTCTCATTTATATTACCGTCGTGCGCGGCTACGTGTACAATGAGTGATAATATATGTTTCTTACCTGTGTGTATTTGATTTCAGGCTTTTGGGGAGACATCGTGGAATCTGTTGACACCGACAGTTCTGAAACTCGCCGTTCCACTCACAGCTGACACTCAATTGCGGCGTCCAGGGACTGATAAACATAACCACTCGCATAAGCTACGCCCATCGACCCCTGACCCCCATCCTAAACAGCCATTCGCAGACACGCATCCGTCTAGGAGAAATCTAACTTACTGATAGTAAAATAAGCTGAGAGTAGCTCTTGCTAGCTAAGAGCACTTTCGCCCGAAATGTGGCGCGCTCTCTCGCACTATGTAAGGGACAGGAAGCGGCCCATTGCGGGAGAAAATGAAGCTAAGAGCCGTTACCATTCCTTAGTGGCTACCACTTAGACTACGGTTTACGGTTTATTTTCACTCACTCTCCCGCCAGCGGTGATGAGCAGAAGCCTTCCAGCTCTAGAGACTGATGCACTTTTTATTATTTGTATTTCCCTTTTGTATTTGAGTCTTTCTTTGGATTGTTCTCAACAGACCTAATGTCCATGTTGGATTGCCCCCTATGAGGGTTAACACAAGCCAATATATAATATCATGTCCATGTTGGATTGCCCACAACAGACCTTTTCCATGTTGGATTGCCCACAATATACCATGCCCATGTTGGATTTACCACTATAGACCATATTCATTTTGCATTACCCACTATGAGGAGTTACACAAGGACATATATATTATTGACTATAGTGTATACGTAACTCCTTATATAGTGGGCAATCCAACATCGACATGGTATACTATTGACCATTGTAACTCCTTATAGTGGGCAATCCAACATGGACATGGTATACTATTGAACCGTGTAACTCCTTATAGTGGGCAATCCAACATGGAGAAATATATTGTAGACAATCCAACATGGACAGGGTATCATATTAGCCAGTTTAACTTTTATATTGGGCAATCCAACATGGACAAGATATGTTGTGGGCAATCCAACATGATCACATATTGTTTATGCCTGTTGATGCCAAGCTGAAAAGCGGTGCGGTTACTTGACGCAGCTCGACAGTTGATTACGGGATCCGAATACAGCGGAGTACTCAATACTAATACTAGTCCCCGCCATGTCCCCACCCTAATGCCCGCCTTTGCCCACCCTAATGCCCGCCTTAACCAGCAATAATGCCCGCCTTAACCAGCAATAATGCCCGCCTTAACCCACCCTAATGCCCGCCTTAACCCCACCCTATTCCCCGCCGTGATCCCAACATAGTGCCCACCTGGTTCAACTCCAATACTTGCCGTGATCATATCCTAATGCCCGCTTAACCCCACTCTGTTCCCCACCTTGACCCCACCCTAATGACCACCTGACCCCGCCCTAATCCCCATCGACACCAATTGAAATGGTTGTCCATTGCATTTATAGCAGTCCTGCATGTGTTGTTGTTGTTGTTGTTGTTTCCCGGTAAAGCAGTTCGGCAACTATAGGCCACGTACTGCTAAAAAAAAAGAAAAAGGAAAAAAAAAAAAGAAAGAAAGAAAGAAAAGAAACATGTATGAACATGCCATCAGAGGGCGCCAAGTAGGGTGGGTTGTACGAGGAGGGAGACAGTTGATCTATATTGTATATCATAATGTAGAAACGATCAATAGAAGTGAGACTAAATTAAAGAGGAGTTTGGTTCTTTACAGGCCCCGTGATTTTGGATTTTTATTGTTAATAATTTTAAGTAAAAAATGAAATTAAAATAATGAAAAATGATATGAGGTGCTCCTAATTAGAGTGCTGAAGGATGCAAAATATAGATGGTTTCTCACACTGGGGGCCGCTCCAGTGCATTAAAGTGAGAAATAAATTGGCCCTAAAGTACACCATGTCCTTATAAGGACTTTGGGGTTCCTGGATAGAAAATTTTTTTAGTGAGGGATAGAAGAAAATAACTAAAAGGTGAACAGAGAATGATTGAAGAGTAAGAGAGTTATGATGGGTTTGATGAAGGGGGGAGGGTCGATACAAAACGTTTGCTATTGTGAATGTATGAGATGGTGTATTTTATGATATCTTGTTGGAACAAGTTATGGATGTTTAGTGTGTAATTAAGGGAGTTAAGTTTGTTGATGAGTGGGGTGCGGAGGTTTGAGTAATTGGGGCATTCAAAGAAGAGGAGAGGTTTCTGGCAAAGGGCAGTAATGACAGATAGGGTTGGGATGTAAGGAGCGATAGTGTTTACTTTTGTAGTATTGTAGAGGGGGGTTGTCTAATGCTATTAATGTTAAGATCTTGTCGGAAAATATGTTATTACTGAAGGTATGGGGTTTATAGTCTATTGTGGATTTAATATGTTTGAAGGTTGAGGAGGAGTTGTTCCACTCTTCTCGCCAGGTTTGTATTAAGTGTTTATTTATGATAGAATAGTGTGTGTTTAGATCTAAGGGTATGGGTTGGATAAAGGGGTTAGAATGAGATTTTTTGGCTTCTGAGTCTGCAGTTTCATTTCCCTGGATTCCGCAATGAGCAGGAATCCAGGCTATTAAGGTATAATAGTTGTGATGAGCAAGAAGAGTGGAAAGGTATTTGATTTCATGGATGAAGGGATTTAGAGTTTTGTTTCTGAGTGCAATAACAACTGAGAGGGAGTCTGTGAGGATTATAGGGTTTGGAAGGTTAGTATGAAGAGCTAAATAAAGAGAATTTATGATGGCTAACGCTTCAGCTACAAAGATGGAAAAAAAGGAATGAATACGTGAGGATTTATTATACTTTAGAGATGGGATAGTTAGGGCGTAGGAGGTACTTGTGTTATTTTTGGAGCCACCTGTGTAAATATGAGTAGAGTTTGAGGGGAGTTGACTGATGAGCTGAAGAGCTAAATTTTTATTGTATGCTGGGTGGTCTTTAATTACTTTGTCAGTTAGTTCAGTGTTTAATAAAGGGTTAATTAGATGCCAGGGTGGAAAGGGGTATGCAGGTAGAGGTGATATGATGGGATGAGATAATGTGAAAGGGAGGGTTGAGCTGCTGGTAAGTTTACGTTTATGTTTAATTTTGTTATGCCAAGATTCTTCAAAAATATGTTGAGTAGGAAGATTATGGGTTTTGGATCTTATTTGATATTTTAGGGTGGATTTTAGAAGCTGTAAAGGATTGGGGGAAAACCAGTTGAAGCCTGGAGAGGAATTATAGGTGTAGATTGGTGTGATTTAGTGATGGCTCTGAGAGTGGCTGATTGAGCAATGTCTAATTTGTGGATGGTAGTTTTACATGCAGTGATGATAGCTGGGGCACCATAAAGGATGTATTGTAATGAGTGTGATGAATGGATTTTGCATGATGTTGATTTGTTTGTGCCCCAGGAAGTGCCACTGATGTATCTTATGAGGTTGGTGATTTTTTGGCACTTCGATACTGTATATGTGATGTGGTCTCTCCAGGTTAGACCTTTGTCGAGGATGATTCCAAGATATTTTGTAGAGTCGTGTTTAGGGATAGGTTTATTGTTTAAGTAAAAAGTGGGTAGATGATGTTTTTTGTTAGTTCCAAAGTGGACAGTTTTTGATTTTGAGGGGGAAAAGGAGACGTCCCATTTAGAGGCCCTTTTTTGAATATTGAGGAGGTGATTTTGTAAAGATTTGGTGAGTCTGGATGATAGTTTACCAGTAGCCCATATAGTAATGTCATCTGCATAAATAGAAGAAGTACTAGGGGTGGGAATGTCATTAATAAATATGTTAAAGAGAGTAGGGGATAGTACACTACCTTGAGGTACTCCATTGTCTGTGGATAGTGAAGAGGAAAGGGTGTTGTTAGCTTTAACTTGAATGGTTCTATTAGATAGGAAGTTATGAATCCAATTGAGGGCAAGGCCTGTAATTCCTAATGTTTTAATTCTATTGAGGGTCTGTTTACCATGTCAAAAGCTTTAGAGATATCGAGGAAAATAGCATGAGTTTTTTTATTGTTGAGGAGACCTTTATTAATGGAGTCAGTAAGGAGAAGAATGTTATCGATAGTACTATGGTGGGGTCGAAAAGCTGTGAGATTGGGATGATATAGATTGTTGTGCTCAAGGTGCCAGGAAATTCTGTTATTTAATATAGATTCAAAAATTTTGGAGGCAACAGAGGTGAGGCTGATTGGACGGTAGGAAGAGGGATCGTGCGAATTAAGACTGGGTTTTAGAATGGGTATAATTATAGAAGAATTCCAAGAAGGAGGGGTAGTAGAGGATTGCCATAATTGGTTAAAAATTTGTAGGAGTACCTCAAGGGAATCAGGAGGAAGATGAAGAAAAAAGGGGTATATTAGAAGATCTTTTCCAGGCGATGTATTTTTTGTTTTGTTAACTGCGTTTGTTACTTCTTGAATAGTGAAAGGTTCATTAAGAGGAGAAGTTTCATTGATTTGTTGTTGATTAGTGGTGGTGATGGATTCAGGAGTAAAGTCAGGGGGTAGATTATGATTAGAGCTAGTTTCTGCGAAATGAGATGCAAGAACATTAGTGATTTGTTGATTGCTATTTGTATAAAGATTATTATGGGTTGTTAGAAGAGGGGGGATTGGAGAGTGAGAATGATTGCCTTTTAAAATATTAACTGTGCTCCAAAGTTGTTTGAGATTAGGAGAATTTAAAGATGAACATTTATCTTGCCAGTATTTAGCTTTTGTTTGCTTTAAAGTGTATTTGACTTTAGCAATTGATTTTTTGAGTTGAATTTTGTTATCAAGGGTTTTATTATGATAATATTTATTACGAGCTTTGTTTCTTTCTTTTATTGCATAAGTACAAGCATCACTCCACCAGGGATGGGATTGAGGTTGTTTACTTTTTTGTGGGTTGAAAGGAATGGACAAGTGAGCTATGTCAATTAGAGTGTTGTAAAAATTTTCATATGAGGTAAGCGGATTTGTTGATAGAATTTCAGGGGTAATTTTTTGGTTACAGAGTTTTTGAAAAAGTGGCCAATTAGCTTTTTTAACAATCCATTTTGGTGATGGAGAGGAGACGGGGGATGAGATTGAATGGTTATTGGTAATGGAGATGATAGAGTGATCACTTCCCATTGTATTGTTGGTGTTTTTAAAGAAGAATTTATGAGAAATATCTTGAGAAATGAGAATTAGATCAAGGATATTTGAACCGTTATTATGGAAGTGAGTAGGGAAGAGTAATATTGTTGTCTTGGATTATTTTAAACAGGGAATTGCCTTTACTGTTTGGGAGGGGGTGATACCAAAAGGGGTGATGGGCATTAAAATCACCAACTATTATATTTCGAGGAAGATTGAGAAAAGGCTGATATTGATCTGGGTCTAGGGAGTTCAGATTGTCATAAATGTTTGAGATATGATAAATTTGATTTGAAATGTTAAATTGAATGGTTTGATGTTCTATATCAGAAGTTAAACTAATAATTTTGTATGGAATGTTTTGATTGATTAGAATAGCTAGTCCTCCGTGGTTTGCTGAAGTTCTGTCATTGCGAATGATATCATAATTTGGAATTTTTGGGTTGTGAATAGATTTGAGAAAAGTTTCTTGTAGGCAGATTATTGTTGGCTTGGGATTGGAATTTTGGAGGAAATGAGAAAATTCAGGTTGTTGAGATTGAAGGCCTCTGCAATTCCAAGACCATATTGTGATATTTGATTGATGAGAGGAGTTCAAAGAGTGAGTTGAATTATTTGGGTCATGTGGAGGGGGGAATTTGGAGTTGAGAAGAGTGATGAGAAGTGATAATATCAGAAAGGATGAAAGGATGAGAGAGGCAGGATGATAGATACAATGAGAAGCTTTCATCAGATTTATGAAGGTGGATGATTAAGATAAAGTTGTAGTTGATTGGTAACGATAGAATGTTGGTTTATTGCTTGGATGAGGGTACTGGGGAGGATGTTGACATTGAGTAGTTCTTGGGCAAATGCAGAGAGAATATTGGCTTTTGAGTCGGGTGAGAGGTGAGATGAGAGAGGATAGCTGTGGAGAGGTAAACGAAGTCAGATAATTTGATAGCTGGGGAGGGTTGTGTTGACTGAGATGGGGATGGAGTGGGAGTGGGAGTGGATCGGTAAATTGGAGCAGAGGAAGGAGTTGTAGTTTTGGCAGGTGTTGTAGAAGTAGTAGAGGGTATAGTAGGATGAGGGGTCGATGATGGTTTGGTTGATTTAGATGAATGAGGTAGGTAGGAGGTTTGAGTTTTGGGGATAGGGGGTGATGTCGAAGTAGGGAGAGGAGAAGGGGAAGGGGGAGAAACATAAGATGGTTGAGGATGGGGAGTAGGGGGAACAAGGGATTCTGCTTGGGCGTATGAAATGTTTTTGGTGAATTTGATTTGATTGATTGATTGGGCTTTACTGTAAGAGCGACAGCCTTTATAGGCTGCGCTGTGGTTACCACCACAATTGGAACATTTTTTCTCTTTAGTTTGACATTGAGTAAAGGGGTGGTGCTCTCCACAGCTTGGACAAGAGGTGTTATTTGGGCAGAAAGGGAAAGTATGGCCATATCCGTTGCATTTAAAACATCTGGTGGGGTTGGGTATGTAAAGTTTAACGTTGTGAAAGGAGTATCCTATTTGTACTTTGGTGGGGAGGATAGGAGTAGAAAAGGTTAGTTCAACAGATTCTGTAGGTGTGATTTTTCCTAGTCTTCGGATATTGATAACATCAAAAGGTTTGAGTGCCAAAAGGAGATCAGAATCTGGAATGTAAGTAGTAACACCATGAATGATGCCTTTAGTTTCAGGTTTTTTTGGTTGAAGAATTTTCGTGGTGACGGGGATTTTTCCAAGAGATTGGGTGTTTTGCAAAAGGGTGGCTTGTGATTTTGAAACTATAAGCGTAATAGAGGAACCTGTTTTGGTGGTGATGAAATCTGGACCTATGATGTTGATAATCTCTTTTTGAACTATGATGGGGTTTATTTTGACTATGTTGAGTTTGTTGCTAAATATATTGACTTTTAAATCGGCGAAGGCGTCCATGGCTTTCTTCGTCAAGAATAATAAAAGTAAAACTGTACACTCTACTCCAAGGTGCTGCTAGTGCTCAAAGGTTGCCATGGAAGTGCTATGTTGTATGTCTTTTTTGTGTGTCGATAATTGTCCTTTCATTCAAAAACACTTTTGTGTCAGCAGTTCGACAAGAATCCTAGATCTTTGAAAGTTGTGTCTTTGCTTAGGTTGTCTTCATATATTTCGAACACATTAAATCCAAAAGTCATTACCCGCGAAAAAGGAAAGCGATGGTGAATACATAATACAAGCGATCAACCAAAGCAGATTGCAATGCATGGAATTTAGCTCGGGGTCACTGAGAAATTTAGATGCTGGTGAATTAAATTATGTGATGGAACTGGAGGATAAATGATACTGAAATTGTTTGAGAAGCACTGGGATTATATATTTACATGCTCGCCATGCAAATGACGCGACCTTAAGAAGCCTTATGGTGCAATGCAATACATATTGGCCGGATGCCAACATGGACAAGCAAGATGAATGCTACCATGAAAACATTTTAATCATATGCATTTAAAATAAAATTAACATTTAATAATCTCTCCTTTTAACAAGTAGAAGCAGTGACGTGACCATTGAACTTTGCAACCATGGCACTGCAAATTGTTTAAAGTCATATTGAATCGGAAGCGGTCACGCAGTCGGTCTCGCTTCTCTTGTCTTGCAGCAGCCGGTCTCGCTTCTCTTGTCATGCAGAAGCCGGTCTCGCTTATCTTGTCTTGCAGCAGCCGGTCTCGCTTATTTTGTCTTGCAGCAGACGGTCTCGGTTCTCTTGTGTTGCTGCAGCTGGTCTCGCTTCTCTTGTCTTGCAGCAGCCGGTCTCGCTCCTCTTATCATGCTGTAGTCGGTCTCGCTTCTTTTGTCATGCATCAGCCGGTCTCGCTTATCTTGTCTTGCAGCAGCTGGTCTCGCTCCTCTTATCATGTAGCAGCCGGTTTCGCCTCTCTTGTCATGCTGCAGCCGGTCTGTGTTGTCTGCAGCAGTCGGTATCGCTCGCTTTCAGTAGTTGGTCTTGTCTTGCTGCAGGCGGTCGGTCTGCACGCAGCCGGTCTCTCTTGTCATGCTGCAGTCTCGCTTCTCTTGTCATCGTCTGTCTCTTCTCTTGTCAGTGCTCGCTTCTCTTGTCATGCAGCAAGCGGTCTCGCTTTATCTTGTCATGCAATACTGCAGCTGGTCTCGCTTCTCTTGTCATGCAGCAGCCGTCTCGCTTCTCGTCTTCCAATCTTGTCTTGTCAACTGCAGCCGGTCTCGCTGCTCTTGTCATGCAGCAGTCGGTATCGCTTCGCTTGTCATACAGTAGTTGGTCATGCTGCAGGCGGTCTCAGCCTTGCTTTCTGCTTGCAGCCGGCCTCGCTTCTCTTGTCACGCAGCCGGTCTCGCTTCTCTTGTCATGCTGCAGGCGGCGCTTCTCTTGTCATGACTCGCTTCTCTTGTCATGCAACAGTGTCTCGCATTCTCTTGTCATGCACCCTCTTCGGTCTGCAGCTTCTCTTGTCATGTCGGTCTCGCTTCTCTTGTCATGCACCCAGTCGGTCTCGCTTCTCTTGTCATGCTGCAGTCGGTCTCGCTTCTCTTGTCTGCAGCTGGTCTCGCTTCTCTTGTCATGCACGCAGCCGGTCTCGCTTCTCTTGTCATGCTGCAGGCGGTCTCGCTTCTCTTGTCATGCACCCAGTCGGTCTCGCTTCTCTTGTCATGCAGCAGCCGGTCTCGCTTCTCTCTTGTCATGCACCCATTCGGTCTCGCTTCTCTTGTGATGCACCCAATCGGTCTCGCTTCTCTTGTCATGCACCCATTCGGTCTCGCTTCTCTTGTGCTGCGCTGGTCTCTCTCTTGTCATGCAGCAGTCGGTATCGCTTCGCTTGTCATACAGTAGTTGGTCTTGCTTCTCTTGTGTTGCTGCAGGCGGTCTCGCTTCTCTTGTCATGCTGCAGCTGGTCTCGCTTCTCTTGTCATGCACCCAATCGGTCTCGCTTCTCTTGTCATACTGCAGCCGGTCTCGCTTCTGTCATGTCATGCAAGTGCTCTCGCTTCTCTTGTCATGCAGCCCAGTCGGTCTCGCTTCTCTTGTCATCTGCAGCAGTTGGTCTTGCTTCTCTTGTCTCGCTTCGGTCTCGCTTCTCTTGTCATGCATGCTGCATTCGGTCTCGCTTTTCTCTTGTCATGCATACCAGTCGGTCTCGCTTCTCTTGTCATGCTGCAGGCGGTCTCGCTTCTCTTGTCATGCTGCAGCCGGTCTCGCTTCTCTTGTCATGCAGCAGTCTGTCTCGCTTCTCTTGTCATCGCTTCGGTCTCGCTTCTCTTGTCATGCACACAGTCGGTCTCGCTTCTCTTGTCATGCACCCAGTCGGTCTCGCTTCTCTTGTCATGCACCCAGTCGGTCTCGCTTCTCTTGTCATGCACCCAGTCGGCTCGCTTCTCTTGTCATCATGCTCGCTTCTCTGTCATGCTCGGCGGTCTCTCTTGTCATGCAGCGGTCTCGCTTCTCTTGTCATGCTGCAGCCGGTCTCGCTTCTCTTGTCATGTTGCAGCCTGTCTCGTTTCTCTTGTCATGCTGCATGCGGTCTCGCTTCTCTTGTCAAGCTGTGGCCGGTCTCGCCTCTCTTGTCATGCTCCGGGAATTAATATATATCTAGTAACCACAGACGATAGAATAAATCACTTTCTATGGTGGACAGAAATATTCGTAAAATCACAATCACGCCATTACTTGATTTTTATTTAGGCCAGTTACAAAAAAAAAATATTTGACAAAAATATATATATTTGTCAAAAATCTGTATTCCCTGAAGTGATTCCAAGTGATTTCAATTTAAGCTTGAGATAATGATAAAATAATGATACTGTCAAGTATGGATAATAGTGAGTGAGGGATAACCACGTTCAGACCCGGATCAGAGATGTAGGAGACCCGAACATAGACTCACTGTTTTTTGTCTAGGTCCATATATACTCGTTTTTAAATTCAATGTTATACCAGCCCACAGTGTACGTGATTGACCTTAGGCCAACACAGCGATCACCTGCAGTGTTGTAAATAGGATTTTGCAGGGACACAGACTCACCGCGTTGAATATTAGACAGAGTATGGTACATAGTGGTAAACATGAATACACAAGCCTTTAGATTCTATAGAAAAACCACATATAAAGCAGGTAGGGTATATCCAGGCAGTGGGAGGGCAGACAAAACTCAGAGCAAACTTCCTGAGGTGTTCAGTTGTTATAAGATGCTGCCGGTAACTGCGGATAAGCCTAGGCGTCAAAGCCAATGCAGTTCTGGCAGAACCAGATCAACTTTAAACTATAACCTGCCGCTGCGGCGTGTCATCCCACCTCGAGGCCGAGGATCCCCTGGTTCAAGCTCTCTATACCTTTCACGTTTATTACACAGTGTGTAACAATTCATACGATCGCAGGGTATATGAGAGACTCTGTAGCGAGTTTGGTGTCCCACGGACCACGGACTGGCGCCATAAAGCAACAGCTACGAGCGAAGGCTTAGGGGTGCTATATGCACATGATGTGTATGGTTACGGGAGCGTCGTTAAGTTTGCTGGTCGGGACGTCCGTTATGACCAAACACGGATGGCCTTTGAGGGGGAAAAGGCTAAAAAGCCAGGGTTTGCCCACACGAGCAACCTACAATACTTTCAGGAGCTAATGGGTGCTGTTCTACCCCTAGCACAGGGCTATAAGGCAGACGAGGCCTGGATTATCTTCACAAAAGACACGTCTGAGGGCTTCACACATTAATGACAGCATTAGGACATATGTCTGGGTACTGCTGGGGGCGCAGGCACAGACAGGCACAGACAGGCACAGCCGCATCCTGGGTAGCGGCACTGCGTTTGACGCCATGAAGCAGTTCTTGGTTAACGTTGAAGATGCGACTGAAAGTGCTGTTGACCTACAAGCTACAATAAAGCGGTACCAGGACGTTTTAAAGTTTGCCAAAGTCAACGTGGCTGTGCCTTCCCATGAAGGAAGCTATGACAAGCCAGCGGCCATCGGACCCGACAGCCCCTCTCCACAAGCAGTTCCTGATAAAACCTCCGTAGTAAAGGCGCTCGAGGATGAAAATACCGCTCTTAATATAGGTGGAATCGCAATAGGCTTAGACTGCGGCCCAGACATGCTCTACCATCCAAACAGCCACCTTTGCAGCTGACTTGAGCAGCCATGATACTATTGAGCCAATGATCCCTGGAAGGGCAGCTGCTGCCTTACCGGGTTATCGGTAACCGGGTTAGGTATAATTATCTGGGTAATAGTGTCCTGCCAACGCTGGGTTCAGCCAAAAAAAAGACGCAATATGTTAGACTTCAAAAGTGTATACGTATATTTATGGATCCTGATATCATCATTAATCAACTCTCAGCTATCCACCCTGGACCCCACCCCAGCGCCACTGTCGCTGAGTCTCAGCAAGCTGAACCCAGATGGGACATAGCTGTCATAGCTGTGTGTCAGGCCCGTCAGTGCCAGGTTGAATAAATATCTGACGAAGAGATCACCAAGCTGTATGTGAGATACGAGGCTCAGTTAGGCGCTAGCATGACGCGCACTCTAGGTCAGGCAGTGATACAGCTATCCTCAGGTATTGCTTGTATGTTTCTCGAGGCCGACATGTTTGTTGGGCACTCCTTAAGCCCTGCTACTATATCACTGCGAGCTATATCATCGCTATGTCATGTACTTAGCTCCGCTAACCGTGGTCTTAACGACAGCTAACCACTGTTAATTTAGACAAGCAAGTTTAGTAAACAAACATGTCGTTAGAGGTAACGAACACGTCACTGGAGACAAAGAATCAGGCGAGGCAACGCCAGCGGAGGTAACGTCAGTGGATGTGGTGAACCCACAAAAAACGCTAAAAGGGTTGCGGAAGAGTGCCGCTGCTCAAAAAGCCAATCAGAATAAGCTTCTGAGAGAGCTCCTTGAGGCTGAGGCTTACACGCAAAAGTCGAACTAGAGACGAGGAAATCGCTGTGGTAGAAACGCCTCCAGTCATGGAAAGGCCTCATTGGCCAACATGGGAGTCCGGAGGACTCAGGGTTGTCGGTGGCATTGGTTTGTTTGGACTAGCATGGTTGTATTCTAAAACACACAGCGCCTCCCCTAGGCAAACATTGGTTGCTGCTGTTGATAACAAAAAGTCAGGACGTACAATTAAAGGATCCTTTTCTTATGGATTAGATCAACATGACATTACCAACTACTGATGGAAAAATGCTCGCCAACGCGCAGTACCACGGTGCAGTTATTTCTGGTATTTCAATAGGTTACGCCAAGCTTGGCAAGATGGCTCTGGGTGGGGCAATTCCCCTAGACTTCACGCCACGCGACCTGGCTGCGAATGGACTGGTTGCGTACAGGCTTGCTAAGTAGGCAGAGCATTTGGAGACTCGTGCTCGTTAGCATATGGATCGTCGCATGCAAATCATCTACTATAGTCCTAAGGGCTAATGGAAAGGCATTACAGCTATCAAGAAGCTTGCAACAGTCGCGACGGTTTCTGAGGAAGTTGCCAGGGTGTGGCTAACAAAGCAAGCTATATGGCAAATCTACCTGGCAATGCCAAAACATATTCACAGACCAAACTTTGATGTGTCTGGGCCTAATGAGGTTCACCAAGCCGATCTCTTGTTTCTTCCTCATGATGTCATGAAACGCCAGACTTACAAGTATGCTCTCACAGTAATGGACGTGGCCTCGTGCTACAAAGAGACTGAATCATTGTCTACAAAAGACGCTAAATAGGTTGCTGGTGGATATACAAGTGAGGACCACTCCATTGGCTTAAACTACTTCAGGTCGACCCTGGACGGAAGTTCATGGGAGCAGTGAATCAGCTGCTGGCGAAGCATGGGGTCACCGTCATGCATGGCCGTGTGGATGTCCATCGAGACCAGGCTATAGTGGAACGCTTTTAGTGCACTCTTGCAGAGCGGCTCTTTGGACACCAGTATGCTGTGGTGTTAAAACTTCCATCCGAGAAACGATTGACTGAGTTGGTCTTGGCTGCGAGGTGTTGTCTCTGCAAAAAACAATGAGGTGACAGGCTTGACTGGAAAAAAACCTAAAGATGCTATTAAGGCAAAACAAGTTGCACAAAAACCCTCTTCTGTGGTCCCAGGGCGATTGGTAGGGCTCAAAGAGAAAAAGCTTCCATCTGGTGTTGGCGTTCGCTACCTCCACCAGCCTGGTGAGCTGGAGCAGGACCACCATTGTTGTGACACTAACCCTGCGTGGTCACTCAATATCTACCGGATTGGGCGCTCTGTCACTAAGCCTTTTGAGCCTTTACTCTACTATTTATTGGATGGACCACTCCATGGCTTTGTAAAGGAGGAGCTACTTGTGGTGCCATCCTATACCCAGTTGCCACCAGACGGTATTCTCAATTAGACATTAGATGTTATATAGGAGTTTCCAAAGAATTGTTGTATTTGCAAACAAGTGCCCTTGGATATTGCTGGGGAAGAAAGACCTATGTAACAGGCCCTGTAAAAGAGTTTTGTAACTTACACAGATATAAGATAAAACACGGTGTAGTTTATCATCATTGTACGGTTTGTCCGAAGGGTATAAGAACTAAACTAGGAGTGTGCATGGATTGTGGGTTTGAAAAAGATTGCTGCCTAACAGCCTGACTCACCAGTGCCTTGTTTACCAGCGACGCCGTTAAAGCCAGAGTCTAAAAATAGATCTGGGATTTCCCGCTGTCAACACAAGTCCCTCCTGTCTAAAAATAGAACATCTACACTCTGATCATGATGTGGTTGTCAACAAGATCAAAGTCCCCTCCTGTCTAAAAATAGAACGAAGCAGACGACATGTAGACGTAGAAGATGACATTGTGTACAATGAGATATTTGTTACACTTACGGCGGCAGCAGCGCGAAGGCTTCTGCCTGCGCCACGTGGAAGCAACCATACCGAGCACGTAAAGCCCAAAGTGATTACATTGCAGCTCATCGGGTTAAACCATTCTAACCACGCTGTAAGGTTGCAGTACAAGCTCTCGAAGAGCGTAATGAAATTGACCGCATGTACAATAAGATATTTGCTAAACTCAAAGATACAATGATTTCTTTCATTTCATTTTTCCAAAGTTCTATGCTTTAAAAGGGTATCGTTACCAAAATAAGGTGATTGCGCTTTTTTCCCCCTTTTAGATGGTGCAATGAGCATGCGGGGCATGGAGAGCTGTACCCGGTGAAGGGTCGGTATTAGTTTTGAATCATATAAGTTTTTATAGAAAAAATTACTTCAGGGTATTAGTTTTGAATCATATGAGTTTTTATAGAAATATTTACTTCAGGGTATTAGTTTTGAATCATATAAGTTTTTATTGAAATATTAACCTCAGGGGTAGTGAAATCAAATGAGTCAAAATGGTGAAATCCATGCCCCTGTGGTACTACTTCACCAAAGAAATGTAATCTGTATTAATATATGTGTGAACCATAAATACGATCGAAGCCACACAAAGAGTTGGAATTGATAGTTTCCAGCAAGCATCTCCTAAATGCATAGTAACAATGATTGATCTAAAATCAGTTATGAACCTTTCTATCAGTTTGAAACAGGATAAGTATGTGCTTTTCATGTTTGATTCATCAGATGGCTGGTGATAAGTAGGATTCAGCAGTAACTTAACTTCAATCATGACTAGAATGAATGGCATACTTCATGAAATTAAACAGCTGGTTTATTCCACTTTGTTTTTGTTAATCAATTCCCTACCAGATAAAACTAGTCTCATAAAAACCAAAAAAAACAATCCTACATTTGAAAGAAGGTTAACATCTCACAAGATGTCAAATAAACTAAGAAGACTGGGATTGGTGACAGATTTATCGGCAAAGTACACCAGGATAACTGAAAGCATAGGTTTTTGGAGCAAACTGGATCAGAGAGCCTCTATAAAGGAGGTCTGGGCATTACTTAATAACATCATGATTTTCCTATCCAATGTTTTGTTGGTGATAATTTTTTTCCAATTCTATCACACAACTCATATCTAAGGACATAAAGAGCAATGTAACTATACAATTTTTTTATGTTTCAAGGAAATTGAAGTCACTCTGGGCCTTTTTCTCTAATTTATAAAATGATATGTTGCATCACCTGGCTTGATCCACCTTTTAGGTCTCTCTTGTCCAGTCAAA
>CM067348.1:26199908-26201480 GCA_034190875.2 Urechis unicinctus | reverse complement strand
GACATGACTCAATTCGAATTCAACACACCAGTCCTGGTATCGGGGATGGGGGCGTTCACATCCAATGCGTATTGTGTTCTCAATGCTCCCTATAATTCCACTCTACGCAGACTACGAACAACCAGTCAATTCCAAACTAAGCTTCGAAACCATCCACTCTCAACGCAGCTGTTATGATTCCATTCAAGCACACCCAATCTCCAGCTTTTATATCCCTGACAGAATTCTTCCCGACATTCACGATTCCAAAATATCACATAGGCGCAAGTAAGCCAGGAAATATGAAATACCTATTCAGGGGTTATGAAATAAACCTACCAAATATCGTTAATACATGACTTGAATACCTTAAACGAGATGATATAACATAACGGATTATTCAATTCGATCTAGACCAATTACAAGTAAACAAGCTACAACATCAGTAAATTTCGGCACAAGGTCAAGCAATAACAAAACGAATATGACACAAGGTCACCTTGACCTCGGGCATGTCACAATAGTGCCATTAGATGGATGTCTGATGATCACGGGACACGTCTACAGAACTGTACGGCGAGATTAAACTCATCATCACAGAGCTATCCTAGGAGATAGTGGGTTGGAAAGTGATCAAATCCAACTACAATGTTTACACCTCTATTGATATTTACATTATTTGTCGCACCTGCTTAGCAATTGGCAGGGCTCCAAAATTCATAGCCCGGCGCACCTACCAGAGGACTTGAAGGGATGACACAAGCGGACATCAGCTCACACTGACGGTTGACTTTATTGTAGTTGACCGATTGACAATATTGCGTTTCCATGCAATAAACATTGCATCGTGTCTTCGACATGCCGCTTAGAATGAGCATTGGTGATCCCTGTGAACGTACACCTAGTTGGGCGCAGCTTTCCATGGACAGGACTAGGGTCGGGCCTTTTTTCAAAGAGTGGAACCCGCATCCTGCACACAAACGCACAAACACGCGAATCAGGCAGACAAGCGTTGTTTATGGAGGGTGTCAGTTCGGCTGAGTCGCGCAGACAGAACCTAGTTCTCCATCAATCTATTGCAATCAACAAGTATGATAACCCGATACAAAGTGTACTTGTCCGAGTTTACCCGCATACTTAATAGTGCATGGGTTAAAAAAGTATTGGCGTCAACGTAAATCAGAGACAGCTGCATCCAAATTTAGAACTAACATCAAGTTGACGTATAACACTTTTCATCAGTTTCATAATATGACCAAAGAGTTTATAGCCGCTAGTCATAGAATATATTCTAAAGCCACAGGGTAATTTGAGGTTCATTTCGGAGCACAATCGCCTAGACCAACATACACTTTTGTGGATTTTATTTTAGCGCAATCAGAAGATGGTATAGTACTGTTCACACATAGAACTGCTCTCTGTATGGCCAGCAAGAGTGAGCCCTCAAAGCAATGCTTTAAGGTTTTTATTATGATACCGACGCAAATGATTGACGTGGCCTAGCCTTCCACTCAAAGAAGTCGTAATTGCCACGCACAGTCACAACACAAAAACGTTTGTGCACTAAGACTCCCAATTGAACTCACAGCATTG
>CM067348.1:25732408-26194908 GCA_034190875.2 Urechis unicinctus | reverse complement strand
GCTTCCCTCAACGACTTAGGCAGGCCATCCCAATTATCATGGGACGTGCAGTATCCAGGTCAGTGAGGGTTGGGGCCTTCTGGCGTTGCCTGGGCAGCATGGTCATATGGCTCTGATATATGGGGTATGTATGAGGAGAGGGGGGAAGTGGCAGGTGACATGTAGGTCACTCATGGATCTGGGAAAGTGGGGTTTATAATTAATATAAGCTGTAGGGGGTTACTCCATCAACTGATGACTGAGAAGGTACGTTATGATGAAGGGTAGGTTTGTTATGAATTTGGCACTCAACAACTTCATGCTTTTTGTATATAAACATTGAATGCGGCCTTAATGATATGTGATGAACCAATTTTGTACGATATTTCTCTAACCAATGCTCCGAAGTACTTGTATCAGACACCTATGATCCACTGTGGCAAAAACAGCAGATAGGTCTAATAGCACCAACACTACAACCTTCTGCTGACCCTGTGCAAGGATAATGATGTTTCAGTGCTATAATCCTGTCTGTATGCTGTTTGTTTCCGTCAAATTGTTCTCTTTCAGATATATGCCCAGTTGTGTTGCCACCACCCTTTCTAATAGCTTTAAGCGAAGGCTAAATTCGAGATTGGCCTATGGTTCTCTAGTTTGTTTTTGTCTAGTGAAGTAGCTTTGAGGAATTGGATAACCAGTGCAGATTTTAGAGAGTCTGGGAAACTCCTGTTGATAACAGGGGCAAGTATTTTCCTTCACTTATGGTGCAGGGATTGGGTCCAGGTCACACTGTTTATTAGGACATGATAATATCGTCTTTGTACACTCGCGCTCAAATACATCAAATGAACATGCAGTCACAGTCAGATCCTCGGATATTGGTGTCTGATCATATGATATGGAGCTGTTGTTCTTTTTTTATCTTATCTATGAAGAACCAACTGACTATGTTGACCATAGAACGAATATCCAAGTCAGGAAGTTGAGAGTCTTGCTTGTCCCCTAGTAGCTGGCGTACCATGTTAAAATGCTGCTTTGCATTCCCTTTGATGTCAGTGATCAGCGTTCTGTAGTGATTGGCTTTGGCTTCCTTTATCACTTTGTTAACTAGATTACGTTGTTTGATATATGCATTTCTGTGAATCCGAAGGTGTGTTTTATCCAGAATCTCTCTGTCTGTCTGCAAATTTCGGCTATATACCACACAGCTTTCGGTCTGATGTTGCAGGTTTTTTCAGGTGCGAGGGTGTCAACATTGGTTTACATTTCGGAAGGGTGTAATATCACAATGTCGTCTGCAGACATATTGGAGCAAACCTATAATTCAATAAACAACAAGAACTCTACTCCTGGAATCTGGACTGTTATTTCTCTGGCTAGTCCCCACTCCAGCAACCACAAGCAGCAACAAAAACTATAAAGAAGGAGCGCGCATAAACAAGAAAATTTAATATAAGATGAACCATCACAAGGTTAACGTTCCTGTGGGAACTTGATCAAACGCCAACAGTGACATGTTGATATTTAACATGGGTCCAATAGGTCTCAAAGTTCATCTGATTTTGGTATGGTAAAAGCATGACAAGACAAAATCATAGCGTTTATGGTTTTACATTGTATTCAGTGGCATACTTTGAAGGGCCACGGATTATTATTTAATTGGCTTAGTAATTGCACCATCACATTTGGTTAGTATATTCATAGCATTCCACGAGATATATTTGAACAGATGCCATTCATGTGTATCAGATAATCCTTATTTAAGGGTGTAGCATGAGGGTATTGTCAAGCTCCAATGCAGTAACATAAGGGTTCCTGGTTGCTTTGTAACCACATTTTACATGGCACAAGCGATTTACGTACTAGCTCATCATTTATAATTCGGGCGTCAAAGGTCATTTAGAGCCGATTTGCTTTAGTTTGTAAGAAGATATTTACATAAGAGAGTTTCTGCATGATGGGGCAGCTGGTTTGCTCCCCCAATAAGTTGTACCATCAATGGACGATAGACTGAGACAGACAGTGACAGACAGACATGGATAGACATAGATAGACAGACAGAGACAAACAGACTGAGATGGACAGGCAAGTCACTGAGTCTAGTAAAACATCACGGGTCGAGTGGCATGCTAATACATGTTCGCAAGTGCAATTATAACGCTGTGCAAGCCATAGTTACAAAAGGTCTCAGATTCAACACATCCCTTATTTGGGGGTTTTACTTTCAAAATGAGATCAAGGCCGCTGGTGACCTCTCCAATCTAAGATCTTACAATATATTTTATATATTTGGAAACATGTACAATGGGTCTTCTGATAACAGAAGTTTCAATTATACATTTGGTTTGGATAGCAGACTACTAGAGATTTGTATCCGATTTAAAAAAATAACTCATTGTTATTGCCAAGTATCGATATGCGCCACTTTTGGCTCACCGTCATAGTCAATGGGACTGCTTTTGGCTCACTCTGATAGCCGCTTATGGCTCACCCTGATAGACAATGGTGGCCACTTTTGGCTCACCATAATAGTCAATAGGACCGTTTTTGGCTCACTCTGTTAGCCTATGTGGGTCACTTTTGGCTCATTAATGTTCGAACAATAATGTATACCATGAACATCAATAATTGTTATCTATTACAGCATAGTGAATGCATTAAGGACTTCAGCTATAAGATTAAGCCACCAGGTAATTCTGAATATGGTGATATAGCCATGCTCATAAAGGAGCTTAGTTCTATTAGAGATGGGGATTCATTATCAGTGCTTACCCGACAAGAAGCTGAATCTCTGTTAAAGGACTTGTGTTTATCTTAAATGATTTATTTGCTTATTCGTTCTCGTGTGTTTTGTTGCTGTTGTATCAAATAATAATTGTTCCTGTACACATGCTGTGCAAAAATAAAGATTATTATTATTATTATTATTATTATTATAAACAATGGTGCGGCTCGTGGCCCACCATGATAGCCAAACGGGGCACCTTTGGTCTGCCAAAATAGACAATTGGTGTCGCTTTTGGCTCACCCTAACACCTGGTTGGGGTTGCCTTTGGCCCACATTGATAGCCAATGAGGGCCGCTTTTAGCGCACCCTGATAGCCAATGAGGGCCGCTTTTAACGCACCCTGATAGCCAATGGCGGATGCAATTTCGACACTATGAATAAATAGAAGGTTATTACAACTATCAATCATTGATAGTGCGTATGTCGTCCCAGCCGACAACAGTCCTATCTGTTATATCGTTAATTCTCCTTAGTTATCTCCGGTCCTAAATAACTAATAACCTCTACCTCTAACACCATATCGATCCTGCTTTCCATCTGATCTCTCTTTGGGATCTTTTCATTTGAGGTCCTTTCCATTGCTGATTTAAAGTTCGATTTGGTTTTGTCTTAAAATAAAAAACACATTGTATGCATCGTCAGCAACATTCATGGTGTTTGTCTGAGTGACAAGGGGTGCGTCGATGTCAGGAGGTCATGCTACCTGAGGTTAAATATGACCGCAAACCTGGGCGTTGCTGAGGTAAGCAGCAGTAACTGTCACCTTGAAGGAAACAAATGAAATGGTAGGGGCAACTAACAAACCAATTAGTTAACTAAACAAACTACAATAGGGAAATAAACTTAACTATATAAATATTATGCAAAAACAACGCCAGGGACCAAAGTCAGGACATCAAGCGATAAAACAGTCAATGTAAACTTGCAGCAACAATGACAAGAGCAACATCAAAAGAGTATAGCATGTACAAAAGACGAACAGACAACTGTGGGACAACTCAACCACATGTGACCGAATATAGACTGATAAAAACGGTCATTAAAACACAAGGCGCAAAAATAGACTAATGACATTAATCGATAAGCTGATTAATCAGAACTATCGATCAAGGCGAGGATCAAGGAAACGGACAGCTACAACCTGGGGGAACCAAATCATCGTCTTGTATTAGCCACAATGACTACAAGATAGGGCACTAAGAAAACAATAAAACTCACGAAATCATGACAACGAGGTGATATAGGTCAAGCAATAACGAATATGACACAAGGTCACCTTGACCTTGGGCATGTCACAATAGTGCCATTAGATGGATGTCTGATTATCAGGGGACATGTCTACAGAACTGTACGGCGAGATTAAACTCATCATCACAGAGCTATCCTAGGAGATAGTGGGTTGGAAAGTGATCAAATCCAACAACAATGTCTGCACCTCTATTGATATTTACATTATTTCTGCACACCTGCTTAGCAATTGGCAGGGCTCCAAAATTCATAGCCCGGCGCACCTACCAGAGGACTTGAAGGGATGACACACGCGGACATCAGCTCACACTGCCGGTTGACCTCATTGTAGTTGACCGATTGACAATATTGCGTTTCCATGCAATAAACATTGCATTGTGTCTTCGACATGCCGCTTAGAATGCGCATTGGTGATCCCTGTGAGCGTACACCTATTTGGGCGCAGCTTTCCATGGACATGACTGGGGTCGGGCCTTGTTTCAAAGAGTGGAACCCGCATCCTGCACACAAACGCACACACACGCGAATCAGACAGACAAGCGTGTTTATGGAAGAAGTCAGTCCGGCTGAGTCGCACAGACAGAACCTAGTTCTCCATCGATCTATTGCAATCAACATGTATTGGAAAGCCTGATAAAAAGTGTACTTGTCTGAGTTTACCATGCAAACTTAAGAGTTCAGGGGTTTAAAAAGTTTGGCGCCAACGTAAATCAGAGACAGCTGCATCCAAATTTAGAAAGTAACATCAAGTTGATGTATAAACACTTTTCATCAGTTTCATAATATGACCAAAGAGCTCATCACCGCTAGTCATAGCATATATTCTAAAGCCAAATGGTAATGTCAGGTCTCATTTTGGGGCGCAGTGATTCACCTAGACAGAACATATACCGCATTGGGGCTAATCCTGCAAAGTTGAATCATCAGTCCCATGTGCTTTTGTGGATTTATTGTAGCAGCCAACAAAGATGGTTTACTGCTGTTCACACATAGAACTGCTCTCTTTATAGCCAGCATAGCTTTTTCGGTCTTTATTATGACCACCGATGGCAAATGATTGACGTGGCCTAGCCTTCCACTCAAGGAAGTCGTAATTGCCACGCACAGATACAACACAAAAACGTTTGTGCTTAGACTCCCAATTGAACCCACACCATTGTTTTTGTGCCAGGTAAATCAAATCGAAATCAACATAAACCCTATTCAAGTTAAACCCCATTCAGAAGTCTTCATCACCGGGGCCCGTAAACACTTGTAGGTTTACGTTTGCTTACCTGGCATCGTCGCATAAATGATGAACAGGTCTGCCTCATGTAAATCTGGAATAACACATGAACACGGACGACTATCAGCACAACACAACCACGTGATGATAATCAGAAGATCATTTGATAAAATTCCCATGACATAGTATAGTAGATATAGTAGTCTTATTTGTACTCTACATTATATATAGGGAGCAATGTTTTTCGACTCACCGAATGCGCTCTGATCCGTGGGGAAGCGCGGAGTATCGAAATACAGAGTTCATCGTTATATTTTGTCAAACACATGGACCACAAACTCTTGCGCCAAATATTGTTAACCAAACTAGATCGCCACTGCAGCCATGGTGGAGCCAGCCACGTAGAACTGCCGGCCATGTGAAAGGCTGTCAGAGCTGAAACCAATGATACTAAAAAAATATCAGACACGGTGTTCATGTTTCGATGTCAGTATGAATGTCATTCAGCCACTAGTTTGTGATGTATTTAGTGGTGCACTCACTAGCGCATGGTGAAATAAGCGCCGGATTGCGGACTGAGACCATAGCTTGATGACAACATTCGAGAAGCTGTGAACCAATCCGTTTTGTTTGCGCCTCGTGCATCGAATTCCATCCACATTGAAATGTTGCCTGGCACGGCAGTTAGCAACTCAATTCGTATCTGCACCCAAAAAGGTATTAATCAAATAGGTGACGTTGCTTCACATTTAAACATGAATGACCAAAATACATCTAATAATCAAATCCTAATTATACTGCATTCAAGTCGCCTGGATAATCTCTCCCATTGCATAAATAACAGAAGTGTATACACGAATTCAGCCCATCGAAGTAATGCACTTTTGTCGGTCACTACTACCTTTTCTACTGCATCCCAGTCACTATCTACTTGCGGCGATTTCATCAAACCCTTCACTGCCGGGTCATCACTCCACAACTCACTGACGTCATGCATGACAGGTGAGTTGGATGACCACACGTCCAGAATGTTGTGGCCGGTGGCGGGGGTACTTCGCATCAGCATTATCCAATCTAATCACACACGCACTTAGAAATTAACTGTTGTACAATAATGTATATGACAACTGATTAAAATGACCGTATTGCAAGGAGTTGTCAGTTAACATTTTCCGTGAAGCGATCAACCAGAATCTTGCTGTCCGTAAAATCAACTTACCAGCGGTCAGTACAGCCGATGCCAAGTTCCATAAGATGGACGCCGAAAGAAGAACTTTCATCATTGCTGCTCTCTCAATGCTTTTTAAAAGTAGTGAGCGCGGGGAGCCTCACAATACACAGAAGCCACCTCTGTGCCACGCCATATAGGGGAAAAATACGCAATCGATGAACAGCAGGCGCCTGTATTGGTAAGGAATCCTCTATTCATTGTGGAATGTGAAATGAGAGTGGAGTAAATGGAGGGGGTGTAATTGATGTAGCCTGGGATACTTAGTTTGTTCAAATACGTGTCTTCCATGACGAGTAAATACTGCCGACGTTGACGATGGACAAAGGACAACTGCCGCAGGTTTATATAGCAGTCTGCCTGTAACGCCTCTTACACAACTCAATGCCTGCCTGCAAGGTGATAGCTGTATCCGAAGCAATATAGTTTTGATTACAAATGCCATGTATATTCATCGCACAGGAATACCTTGATTGTGCGCATTGGCCATTATTGATCTATTATAATGGAAGGTTGTATAGACAGACGTGTTATAAGACGACATATGTATACTCCTTGTGTAACTGCTAATGTATATAACTACAGCAATCGATATATAAGGGAACTAGGTTTCTATGATTAATCGAGAGAAATTGGCATATTTGTGTAGGGACCATATAGGTATTTGGAAGGGTTTGCTGGAATAATGATTACATAGAGGTCTAGAGGGAGAATAAGTATACTAGCTGATACGTGTTATAATCCGCTAGTGTAGCGGATAAATCATTTTGAATTCTTGCATTATATATATATATATATATATATATATATATATATATATATATATATATATATATATATATATATATATATATATATATATATATACATATATATATGTATAGATAGATATATATATATTATATAGATATATATATATATTTTATATATACAGGCATATATAGATATGCATATATCTATCTATATATATATATACAATACATACATATATATATCTACATAGATATATATATATATATTGTCCCCTATCTATATCTCTTCCTCCCTGTCTATATCTCTCTCTATATTTCTATCTATCTCCCTACAGAGATCTATCTCCCCCTCTCTTTCTCTATTTCTCTTTCTATCTGTCTATCTCTATCTCTCCTCTCTCTCTCTCTCTCTTTATCTCTTATCTCTATCTGTAGATCTCTCTCTCCCTCTCTCTCTCTCCCTCTCTCTCTCTCTCTCTCTCTCTCTCTCTCTAGATCTCTCTCTCTATATCTATCTCTCTATCTCTCTCTCTCTCTCTCTCTCTCTCTCTCTCTCTCTCTCTATATCTCTCTCTCTATATATATATCTCTATCTCTATATATATCTAATCGACCTTCAAAATCAAAACTTTAGCTAAAGGTTGTGCCTGTGGGAACTTCAAAGCCTACAGTATCAATATTGGTCAATGGTACACGCCCCGGGGGGGGGACACTTAAGTGTATAGAGGTAGTATATATGTGCCGCGCGACGGGGTATGTATTTTCGGCCTCTCGACTTGTACGACGGGGTTTTTTTAGCCTCACACTTGTGCGACGGGGTATGTTTTTCAGCTTCAATCTGTACGACGTGTTTTTTGGGGGCTTCGTATTGTACGACGGGGTATGTTTTTCTCTTCCCACCTGTATAACGGGTTGAATGTACATATTTCCTATTGATCGTTGACAATACAAATGCAATGAATGGTCCCTGTGGTGCGCGCCGAGACTCACGCTTCCTGCCGGAAACAGAGCGTTCAAGCGTGCGGATTTTGAGATTTTTTCCGACACTTTCTGCTTTCGCCTACCTTCTGTTTATGCCCTCCGTAGGTAAGTTTAAAAGTGAATAAACCTTGCAAATCTGTCATAATAGTAACAAAACTAAAAAAACCAATGGAACAATATCAATATGTTTTTTTAATGAACGAAATCATCCATGCAGCTTGCCGCGCACGACGGTATTATAAATATATACCAGTACAGTATACCGTCGTGTGCGAAGGTATGTGGGTCGTGCGCAAGTTTTTGTTTATTTCGCGTACATATAGCTTCTCATCAATGTTGTGTACTTACGTACCTATATATGTCGAGAATTTAAATGAATATCCGTTTAACCACACTACTAGTTTTCTTGAATAAACTTAATTTACGGAGTAGCCTGACCCAAGCTACAGATTTGCATGTTTGTATGCGCAGATTCATTATGGGAGTCGACAAACGGGGAGTGCATAGAGGACCCTACACTTCTTGCGAATGCGAAGAATATGAGAGCACCGAAATTGCTTGCGCTTACTGTGGCCACACTCCAATGGATCACAGGAAAATCCAGCTTGCCCCGATTGCTGCCAGTTCCGATTTTGAGATATACAAGCTATGTGACAGCGATGATGATAGTGAACTCCCTTCAGTTAATGCCAAAGAAAATGCGGACAACACTGGCAAAGATGTTGACAGAATTAGGGACAGAAAGATTTTGAATTTGCAAAGAATATTGACCAATGCTCTACCACAGTCTCAGCGGGAGTTGGTGGCCATCAGTGTGGTTAAGCGTGATGATAAATACTTTGCAACATGTTCCATTTGCAACATAGAGCTGGCGCTTGACCGCTATACACCTGCGCACAATCTTCTCATCCATCTCAGCCGAACAATCCATAAGGTGAACATGAAAGTATTCATGAGCAATGATGAGTTTGATGAGAAATTTACTTTGGTGCAATCCAAGTATCCTGATGTCTTTGTGAAGAAGGGCACTAGAGCTTACTGTCGAAGCTGTTATGTAGAAATATGCTTGACCTCTGTGCAAAGTTTTCTTGGCAAAATTGCCCAGCACGTTGCTAGTACCAAGCACCAAATGACCCCTGGAGTGAAGTCAAGGGCCATCACCTCTTTCTTCACTAAGAAGAGGGAAACTTCACAGGAATGAGCGCCACGTCCACCGAAGCGTTTGTGCCATGGATTCTACAAAGAATCGTATGTATATATTATGAATAATAAGGATGTGCGTGTAGATACGCGGTCACTTCTCCATGATGCAAAGCTGGTGTTGATAACAATGAAATCACTTGGTATCCAGAACCGTACTATACCATGGGTAATCAAAGAGACTCGTCACAGACTGGAACTTACAGAAGCCCAGTCTGTGAACGTATTGCAGATGAGGGAGTGATGCATGATGGCATTTGTGGGCCTTGCTCGAAAATCCCTCAGCTTCAAAGCTTCAGGAAGAGGGTATTATTGCGGTCATCAAACCAAGACCGTCGCAACAGAAGTAAAATGATAAGAAATGACATCTTAACTGCCCATGAAGTTATTGAAAAGCTGGCCCTGCAGAAAACGAATCTGGACAAACAAGCAAGTCAGATGTACTTTTTGCATTCTAAAGTTATTAAATTGCAAAAGCAGAGTACGGTCTCTGAAGGAGAGTCTGCAGGAATACTGTGCACGAGGCTCAATGAAGGCTGTGTGCAGTAAATTGCAAAAAGCCCACGTGGAGGGCCTTCTTGATGACAAAGGGACACTGTGGGACTTACTGCAAACTGTTTCCAGTAACTTTCATGTGCAACAGAATGGTCATCGTTACAAGATAAGCACCCAAATGTTCTACGAAGTCATTTTGACCAAGATTAGCTTCATTTGTTGCTCTCAATCTTTGTGGCCCTGAAATTCATAGCATATATAGATGGCGTAAGCAGAAGAGAAGAGTAGTAGAATGTGGTGTGCAGGAAAACAATTAGAAGGTTCTGGCAGAGTTCTACCAACACTTCATGTCTGAAAAAAAGATTAATCCTGTGCCCGTTATAGCAGCTGAAGATGAGACTGCCATAGTGGGAAAAGTGGCATATGCGGAAGAAAGAGATTTACTACTTGGCTTCTGTGGGGTGAAGGGTGATGACCACAAGTGCATGGATTCTTTTGAGGTGCCTGTTGGTGAGGGGGCAGTTGCTTATGATGCAATCGTCAATGCCTTTGACATCAATAAGATCGGTACGTACGGCAGAGCCATCATCCTCAATCCGCTGCATTCTTCCATTCCCAAGATCCCTATACTGATCATGCAGACATGTAACCGGTTCGACTCAGACTTTGTGCACCGCCTATGGCAGTCAGTCGAACAGCTTTATGAAGATCATTTGTCCGCAGTTCTGGGACCATTAATTGGGCATGCCTCAGATTGGGATTCAAGGCGCCGGAAATTGATGATGCGGCTATCTGCCACTAATGAAACCAACAGATATGACCCAATAAGCAAAGATCTAGGATTTATTTTTTCCTGCCGCAAAGAGGTCAATGAACAGGGATATACAATCCATGATTTACCGGACCAGGACTATATTCACAACCACAAAAAGTTGATGAATCCTCTGGATCACACATCACGTGTCATGATGTTGGGAAACCTGATCATCCATATGAATCATCTCCAGCTAGTCACCAATATGTTCCCTTTCCCTCTACATGGTTTGGCAGCTGATGACATCGGTCGTAGAGACCGTCAGAACTGAAAAGCTAACAATGCCAAAAGTGCAAAACTGCCTGTCAAGTCTCATTGAAGGCCATAGGGATAGAAGACCAGACCCCTCTCTGCTCGGAACACAAATATACCTCAAGCTCACATGGATGTATGTGGAAATATATTGCAGTGGTGTAGCCTCACTGACCACAAGAATTGTGTATGCCGCAGCAGTAAGTCACTTTTTGGGAATCTGGCATAACTTTGTAGTGTTACATCCAGGTCAGACCACCAGGCACAACTTTAATCACAAGAGAAACTTATATTGACATCATTCTTTCATGCCATGCTGCGGTCATGCTGATTTGCTACATGCGCGACATATTTCCGATGGAAGAGTGTCGATTGGACTTGATGGGGACCGATGTTGTGGAAACATTCTGGAGTAAAAAATGGGCAGTGGACAGGAAATCGGCACAACTACACATTTAATGATTTGCGCCGAAATCTGTCCCACATGATACGTCTTGAGGAAATAAAGGTGTCCCCAGATGGCCCTGACTTTGCAAAGCCCCACCCAAAGCAAGAAAGTATATGGTACACTCAGTACCCTGCTGATGCTGTGGCTGCAGATCTGCTTCTCTACCCTTTACCAGGGGAGGAGGAAATTGCTTGGAAACAAGGAATGAAATTGGCACGAAATATGGCCAGGAAGGTGGGCATGGGACCAGTCACTGGTGACAGCGAGGATGATGATCCAGACAATGATGACGGAAAACCACCCGATGATGGTTGGTTTTACAAACCATTCAGCACTACTGGAAATGAATTGCATGCACAAGTTGATTATGACAAAGACAGTCCTGCAAATGATGATAGCCCAGCAGATGATGACAGACCCACAAATGATGACAACCCTGCAGAAGATCCAAGAACCGCAGATGATGACAACCCCGCAGATGATGACAACCCTGCAGATGATGACAACCCTGCAGATGATGACACCCCCAATGATACTCCATACTCTGGTATTTATATTTTAATTCTTTGTCTGATATGGGTTTTTTTAAACATAACTTGTGTTGCCGTTCTTTCTCCAGTCCACGACTTCTAATCATTATATTGCGGTGGGATAATGTTTATGACTGTACTTGATTTTCCAGAAGTAGATTCATGCAGTACTGAAAACCGAAGCCACTTGGACGGGGCGTGTAGCATGAGGGAGATATTTGACCAGGTTGCCTGTTTAGATGACACCACCGATGAACAGTGAGTAACCAGGGGGAAAAACTTAGCTCCATTTGGATTTGTAGAACCTGGCCAACTTAATATGGACACTTATAGGCCCAAAAAACATTGTTTCATATCATTGTGTGCAAGCATCAACTTATTCTGGTCTTTTGCGTTGTGTGATTTGCATGTGAATCAGGAGCAGTCTGTCTCGTAAGAAAAGAATTCCGCGGGTTCCCATTCCCGGACAGAGCTCCTGGGTATACAAGTCAACCTTGGTGGAACTGTTAAATGATGATCAACATCTGTCCCATAGCAGGTGAGAAAATGTTTGGATCCGTGACAGTGTGTTACACTATAGCATGTTATATAACTTTTATACATTTTTTTATTTATTGTTCACTGAGTCATTGGAATGACAAAATGATTTTATAATATTGTTGTAGGTTTTAATCATGGTTTGATCACTGTGGATACCCTTATTCGTAGACATATAAGACTAACTCTCATTTTGAATTGGTATGGTTGTTTAAATATCACACAATTTTTTACCATGGTACAGGTTGGATAGAGTAAGACAGCGCCAGGAATACACAAGGCATACAGATAAATCTTCAGAGGTCAGCAGTGACAACATCTATCTTTTTGATGATTGTGCATTTATTGAACGGGAGAAAAATACCTTTAGAGTTGGTTCAGTTGTCCGTATGGTATACAAGGGCAAAACCAAACAGGATTATAAATTACCTGTATCTATGAATGACCCCAAGACCAATGTGCAGGTATTTGACGTTAAAGAAGGATTAGGAAGTGGAGACTGTGTCACATTTGATGATAGCTTAACAGTGGCACAATGCATGATGTCTGATGTAATATCAACAGTAAATCTCACATATGATGTTCAGTCTGGTCTGTAAAACATGGACAGAACTTTGTATGATGCAATTGATGAAATTGTCAAAAACACTTTGAAACCAGCAACACAAAGAGTTAGTTCACAGGGCCAGTGTAGTTTTCATGTGAATGCACAGTCAGAGGTGGAGGGGATAACGAGAAGAAAAGTAGCCAATGACATGTCACAGTCAAACCAGAGAAGGTCAAAGCGCATTCGAACTGTTCTCAGTTATACATCATAATGTTCCAGTTTATCTAGGCTTCTTATTCTTATTTGCAGAAGTTCAGCATTCTTCACTTGAAGAAGGATGGGCAATAACTCTCTGGTGTTTGTAGCTTATATAAATGTACCCACATAGAACACTTAAATGAACTATTGCTTGGTGTAAATGCCTGTTATGACCGTTTTTCACATTTTTTTGTTTACACTCATTCCTGCAATGATTGTCACTAAAGTGGCACTTGTGATAGAAACACTGATACTATGATTCTATTGTTTTCTTATGTTTGTTTTTACTGATATAATTTCCTGCATAAACTGAACATTGCTTCATATTATACATTTTAGCTACATATCCTGCGTCATAGAACAAACATATAGTCATGTTTTTACATTTTCGGTGTAAGGCCGTTTTTATCATTTCTACCGGGCTGGTCTCATTTTTATTATCATACTGCTACGTTTTTATTTGTTTGATCTGATCTCAGTGACTGCCTGTTATTTGTTTTCTCTTATATAATTATTTTTATGTAACGGTGTATTTAGAATGTTCCTTGTTTTGTGTGATGCTATTTTAACCTGCAGCTTCACTGTTAGTCATTCTTAATTTGGGATCATATGCTGCAATGATAAATGAAGGTGTCACATTAAATAAACGGGTGTGATGCTGGAGGATATCCATTGAATGTGTGCCTCGGAACAAGGTATTGACTAAAAATAAAACTTGAGTTATGTAGTATGAGCTGGTATTTTGATGTTTCACTTTAGAAAGTTAAGGTTTCCTGAAAATTAGCATATGAATGATTGTGTTGATGATCAATACTAATAAATGACGATTGCTGATGATCAATATTGTCCATACATTCATGATGAAGTCTTTTGCTGAGTTTGGGGTAAATTGAAGTTGGGTAGCTGTCCCCAAATCTTGTAGGCAACATAAAAAAAACATATTTAATATGTTTGGCTCTTGAAATTTGTTTTGCTGAAATGCCCCACATTAGTGTACACACAAAAACTGCTTCAAACATTCAAATCGCCGGGAATGCACCCAAAGAGTAGCATGTTTTTGACCACAAGAGACAACAAGCCATATAAGTAATAAATGGTACAAAACTTCCTGTAAAATATAGAGATTAATTCTGAAGACATACTGTACCACTTCAACCAATAATAACTGGGTATTTTCTGTTGCAGTCGCCATTCTGCTTTAATTTGAACATAGGTCAAGTCTCGAAGATCAAGTGAATTATTCTTACATTTCCTTCAATGGATACCTATGTATTATATTTTGGTGTTTAGCTGGCTTCATACCTTTTTGACTACGGCATACTTGTTACAGGCGCCAACGAGTCTGATTTCTGATGATCCAAGCCGCACACACCATTTTCACATCGTACAACAGTTGGTACGGTTACATAATACCTTGTACAACGGGGTACGTTTTTTGCCATTTTCACATCGTACCACAGTTGATTCGTTTACATAATACCTTGTACGACGAGGTATGCTTTTTGCTATTTTCACCTTGTACGACGGGTTAAACATTCGCATAATACCTTGTACGACGGGGTATGCTTTTGGCCATTGTGACCTTGTACTACGGGTACGGGTTTTCGAGGTCCCGCGGCACACCCCTATCCAGAATAAGACCAAGTGCCCCCCCCCCCCCCCCCCCCCCCCCCCCCCCCGGGATACACGCTTGCTGTTTGGCTGTCGGTTGCAACTATTAATTATTCCCGATCAGGTGCAAATATCAGTTAATTCCTCAGTTTAACTTCCTTAACTCTGGGACATCTTATCAAGTCATTTTCTTGTATGCATTCAACAACATTGCAACAAGTACTGACAACATTTTACAATGGCTAAGAACGGCTTCTGATATTGATTAAAAGCATCTCAGAATGTTCTTCGTTGCTTTGAAGACTCCTCTCAGCTTCGCGCAGATTTCTTCTACCTTTAGGTTAGTGTTCTTTGGTGAGTGAATCATTAATCAATCGACCACTCATGACGCAACTCCCCGCAATGGAGACAGATGGAGAGTGATGGAGACAATAGAGATGGTTTTGGAGATCATGGAGACCGTATAGAGACCAGCTTGCAACCCCAATGCGACTCAATGCGAGTCCGGACGAGTAGAGGCCATTATTCGGTCACAACTCGGTCGTAACCCCGATGTAAACGGGGTGCTACATGTCTAAACGGGCTAAGAGGTCAAACGTCCTCACCGCTCGTTACGCCCAACAAATCGACCCATCCGTGCCAGCAGGTAAACTCAGATCAAAAGTCGCACATCCTCACAGGACACTGCACACAGACTTGATCTGAAGGGTCGTTATCTGCATACAGGAGAAGTAAGATGCATAGGTGTTGAGTGCCAAATGACACATAGGTTAGGCGTTATAATAAATCTCATGTCTGCCAATCCCTTTCCCACCGCCAGAGCACCGTCGGTTCTTGACAACCCCGCAGCGCTAGCGCCAGACCACCGCACTGTCGATCACACAGGCACAGACCTTTTGCAGCCCACCACTCCACAACAACTTAATCTATACATACAGTCAACATATCAAATAATTTATAAAGACAGGAAGCTGACAGGTTGGCACTCAATACCGAACAGACAGGAAATATACTCGATAATCAGGACCTATAATCCGCCAAGACGGCACTTCTGCACAGACAGCCGTTTCTTGCACGATCTCACAGACAACAAGGAGAGAGTATAATACCAGTTACAGACTGCTTCACACGGTGATCACCGACAACAAGAAGAGAGTATAAAACCAGTTGGATACTGCTTCACACGGTGCTCACAGACAACAAGAGAGTTTAATACCAGTTGGATACTGCTTCACACGGTACTCACAGACAACAAGAAAAGAGTATAATATAGTTGGATACTGCTTCACACGGTACTCACAGACAACAAGAAGAGAGTATAATACAAGTTGGATAGATAGACAGATAGATAGATAGATAGATAGATAGATAGATAGATAGATAGATAGATAGATAGATAGATAGATAGATAGATAGATAGATAGATAGATAGATAGATAGATAGATAGATAGATAGAGATAGATAGATAGATAGATAGATAGATAGATAGATAGAGAGAGAGAGAGAGAGAGATAGATAGAGATAGAGATAGATAGATAGATAGATAGATAGATAGATAGATAGATAGATAGATAGATAGATAGATAGATAGATAGATAGATAGATAGATAGATAGCTAGATCGATAGATGGATGGATGGATGGATGGATGGATGGCTGGATAGATAGATAGATCGATAGATAGATAGATAGATCGATCGATAGATCGATAGATAGATCGCTCGCTCGCTCGATCGATCGCTCGCTAGATAGATAGATAGATCTCGCTCGATAGATAGATAGAGATAGATCGATCGATAGAGAGAGAGAGAGAGATAGAGAGAGAGAGAGAGAGAGAGAGAGAGAGAGAGAGAGAGAGAGAGAGAGAGAGAGAGAGAGAGAGAGAGAGAGAGAGAGAGAGAGAGAGAGAGAGAGGCATGCACACACACACATAATAATGGTCATAATGGTCTAGCCCAGCGGACACACCCAGCTGGAACGGACTGGAGTGAGATAGAGGCAATTGAAACTTACGAGTTGCTTTATTTTCCGGGAACGGAAAGTGTGTTGTTCTTGTGTCTCTTGGCGTGTATGTATCCAGTATGCTTAGTGCGAGCAGAGAAGGTTTGTCGGGCAAGGGGCAGAGCACAGTGCAAGTCGCGGGGGTCATTGCAAAGTTGGGAATCGGATGTAGAAAAGGAAGTTTAATGTGGCTGGAATGAATAATGTGTAAGAACTGACAATGGCTGGATGAAAGGATTGTTTGTATTTTGCGTGTTTTGAAAAAACGGAATGGGTACAAGATTGGGACGGCTAAGGGCGTATTTTGTCAAGCAATTGGTAATAGAAGGGTTATCCCAAGAAAGATCGGAGTTTTGAAATTTGCCGAACTCATGCTGAGCGCTGACAAAATGAAGAGGATTAGGAATGTTCCAATGGTGAGGGCACAGCGTCAAGTTGAGTAAATACAAAGAGCTGGAACTCGTACCATTTGTTAGAAAAAGTTGAAGGGTAGTGTGCTGCTTTGCAATTTTGTATAATTTGAGAATAAGGGTCCCAAGAATTAGGATGGTAATAATGATCAGAATTGACGATGACAGATTAGTGAGAATATCATGAAGGGAATTGAAATGGTCTTGAATCGAACGCGCAGTTTTTTATACGAGTCGGCAAATAAATTTTCTCTGCAACAACAGGACACTTATATGGAATGCGTAAAATGCATGTATTGCTGTCTGGTTTGGTCATTTTTGTACTTGAACACGCAAGGAAAATTGAGGCTATATTTCTTGGGATAATTTCTATACTGTAGGTGTGACACTATCGGATACTAAATTGAATTCACACAACTCTGTAATTTCAGAAATTGATACCCATTTCGTTAGATTTGGCATAACTTGTTGCGTTTATGAGGGCAATTGCTGGTAACAGGAGCCTTGACATTGTATCATATCTGACAAAGATAGTTACAAATATGCTGATGATGATTGGGACCCCGATAGATGTTGCTGAATGTTAGCCGGAATAGAGGCATGCTTAGAGGAGTGTTGATAAACGGAATTAATGTCAAACAAGACAGTAATAATAATAATAAATTATTTTTTAAATCATAAATTCCACAACAAGAGTGCTCTTAAACGCTAAGTGGTAGGTGCTATGTGCATGCATAAGCCTCCAAAGACATGTTTTAATCTTGACTTGAAGATATCTAAATTAGCTGTATGTCTTAGGGAGGTTATTCCACAAGAATGGGCATCCTGTTTACCCTGTTTATAATGATCTGTTGATCATACATGTGAGAACAGAGGCAAGTTGCTGAGTATTTTCCTTCACTTATGATACAGGGATTGGGTCCAGGTCACACTGTTTATTAGGACATGATGATATCGTCTTTGTACACTTGCGCTCAAATCCACCAAATGAACATGCTGTCATAGCCAGATCCTCGGATATTGGTGTTCTTTTTTTTATCTTATCTATGAAGCACCCACTGACCATGTTGACCATAGAATGAATATCCAAGTCAGGGAGTTGAGAGTCTTGCTTGTCCCCTAGTAGCTGGCGTAGCATGTTAAAATGCTGCTTTGCATTCCCTTTGATGTCAGTGATCAGCGTTCTGTAATGATTGGCTTTGGCTTGCTTTATCACTTTGTTAGCTAGATCACGTTGTTTGATATACGCATTTCTGTGAATCCGAAGGTGTGTTTTATCCAGAATCTCTCTGTCTGTCTTCGGTTTTGTTTTGCTTTGCGAATCTCAGCTATATACCACTCAGCTTCCGGTCTGAAGTTGCAGGTTTTTTATCAGGCGCTAGTGTGTCAACATTGGGATTTCATTTCGGAATGGTGCAGTACCACAATGTCGTCTGCAGACATATCGGACTTTGAATTTATAATAGACTCAATGCGCACCTCAGGTTAGTAGTATAGGAAGTGGGGGGTTCTGGCGCACCCACTATGCTACACCGCTAATTATGGCTTAGCAAAGAGACGAGACTAAGAAATTCTGAACAGATTCTGACCGAGATCCCAGCAAACCTATAACGCTAATCTTCAATAAACAACAAGAACTCTACTCCTGGACTCTGGACTCGTGTTATTTCTCTGGCTAGTCCCCACTCCAGCAACCACAAGCAGCAACAAAAACTATAAAGAAGGAGCATCCATAAACAAGAAAATTTAATATAAGATGAACCATCACAAGGTTAACGTTCCTGTGGGAACTTGATCAAACGCCAACAGCGACATGTTGATATCTAAAATGGTTCCAATAGGTCTCGAAGTTCAGCTGATTTTGTTATGGTAAAAGTTTGACAAGACAAAATCATAGCGTTTATGGTTTTACATTGTATTCAGTGGCATACTTTGAAGGGCCACGGATTATTATTTAATTGGCTTAGTAATTGCACCATCACATTTGGTTAGTATTTTCATAGCATTCCACGAGATATATTTGAACAGATGCCATTCATGTGTATCAGATAATCCTTATTTAAGGGCGTGGCATGAGGGTATTGCCAAGCTCCAATGCAGTAACATAAGGTTTCCTGGTTGCTTTGTAACCACATTTTACATGGCACAAGCGATTTACGTACTAGTTTGTCATTTATAACTCGGGTGTCAAATGTCATGCAGAGCCGTTTTGTTTTAGTTTGTAAGGACATATTTACATACGGGAGTAATTGCACGATTTGGGGCAGCTAGTCTGCTCCCCCATAAAATGTACCATCAAAAACTCACAAATGGACAAACGGGACAGACAGAAACGGATAGAGAGAGATAGACATACAGTGACAGACTGACTGAGACGGATAGACAGAGATGGACAGACAGACTGAGACAGACAGTGACGGACAGACAGAGATGGACAGACAGAAACGGACAGACAGAGATATACAGTGATGGATAGACAGTGATGGATAGACATAGATAGACAGACATAGACGGACAGACAGAGGCGGACAGACAGGTCACTGAGACTAATAAGTGAACATCACGGGTCGAGTGGCATGCTAAGACATGTTCACAAGTGCAATCATAACGTTGTACAAGCCATAGTTACAAAAGGTTTCAGACATTCAAAATGAGATCAAGGCCGCTGGTGACCTCTCCAATCTAAGATCTTACAATATATTTTATACATTTGGAAAAATGTACAATGGGTCTTCTGATAACAGAAGTTTCAATTTTACGTATGGTTTGGATCGTAGACTACTAGAAAATTGTATCCGATTTAGAAAATAACTCAGGAGTCATTGGCTATTGCCAGGTACAAGCAGCTAAAGCAGCCGATGTGCGCAACTTTTGGCTCACCGTGATAGTCAATGGGTCCGCTTTTGGCCCACTCTAATAGCCGATGAGGGCCGCGTTCGGCTCACCATGATATAAAATGAGGGCGCTTATGGCTCACCCTTATAGACAATGGAGGCCACCTTTGGCTCACTCTGATAGCCAATGTGGGCCACTTTTGGCTCATTATTATAGCCAATGGAGCGGCTTTTGGCCAACCATGATAGACAAACAGGTCACTTTTGGTCTGCAAAAATAGACAATTAGTGCCGCTTTTGGCTCACCCTAATACCTGGTAAGGGCTGATTTTGGCCCACACTGATAGCCGAGTGACAAGGGGCACGTCGATGTCAGGAGGTCATGCTACCTGAGGTTAAATATGACCGAAAACCTGGGCGTTGCTGAGGTAAGCAGCAGTTACTGTCAGCTGGAAGGAGACAAATGAAATGGTAGGGGCAACTAACGAACAAATTAGTTAACTAAAAAAAATGCAACATGGAAAGAATCTTAACTATATAAACATTATACAAAAACAACGTCAGGAACCAAAGTCAGGACATCAACAGATAAAACAGTAAATGTAAACTTGCAGCAACAATGACAAGAGCAATATCAAAAGAGTATGTCATATACAAAAGACCAACGGACAACTGGGGGACGACAACAAGTGACCAAATATAGACCGATAAAAACGTCGCAAAAATAGGCTTATCTCACTAATTGATAAGCCGATTACTCAGAACTATCGCTCAAAGCGGGGATCAAGGAAACGGACAGCTACAACCCAGGGGAAGCAAATCATCGTCTTGTATTAGACACAATGACTACAAGATAGGGCACCAAGAAAACAATAAAACTTACGAAACCATGATAACGACAAACGCTAGGTGCTACATCAACCAATTCAAATCATAAGTGTTCATACACATTTGAAACTCGCACTATTTGCAAACAAAAACTGTTTCAAAAAACTATTATTAATACATCGAGACTGCTACAAAACAGAGGTGATATACTCGAACCTAGGTGGAAAATGCCCAAGGTAGAAAATATACAGCAATATAAACCAACAAATGTTATTAACATATGAACAAATAACCGGTAATGCAAACAGATGGCACTACTTGATTGCAGCGCCAGGTTAAAACAAGCCAGGAGTAATTTGGCTCAGCTTTGAAACATGAACAACAATCAATCCTCCATCTTTACATCCAAGGCCACGTGACATTCTTGGCAACGTATTTGATTGCAAATGAGAAAAACCTTCACAACGCATTCCCAAATGTTTTCTTAGCTAGATCTCTGCTGCATTTGAACCCCATGTAATTGGTGCGGAAATGTTAGCTTCATCGGATCGAAGCTATTGATTTGGTCTATTGATGTCACAGTTTTCCTTAATGTAATGTGTTAAATCTGATCTCAAATAGATGTTAACCGCACTAATAGTACATTTACTTAATCAATATTATTCAAAGCGATCCTTTCTGTCAAAAAAGCTTGAGCAATTCCATCTAATGGCGTCTATGGCAACATTCATTCTATCAAACAATTCAATAGTTGCCCTTAATGACGCCCATGAATTTATTCACTTGGGCTTCTAGCTTTCCATTCACTCGTCGTGGATCCTTTCCATGCTTCATTTGGTGAAGGGTCGGTTTCCTTGACTACTCCAACGTTACACCATACTGTGATATAGACCGAGGACTCATTTGCATTTTGACGTTTTTATTCCATCTTCGATGTTGTTGAGGTAGGTTATTTTATTGCAGCCACAGTTTTACGGAGGGGATAGAAAAGAATGCATATTTCCTGGCTGCAGTGGAATATGTATTCCGCATTACCACAGTATCATATGAGCTCCTCTGAGCGTGAGGTCAAATCGAACTCACCATGGGGTGTTGGGTTACAAGTGTCATGTTAATTGGTGGATGTTAACGCCTTTCCTTTTAGCTGCTCATTTGCAACTATTAGCATTTGCTTCCATACGCTCCATTCAAGTCATGCAAATGAAATTACATTAAACTTTCAAACAGCATCTTATGGATTAACATTTTCCATATCTGACGGTATCACTAATGCGTCGCGCTGGTGAGGAAATTAGTATAAGCATTATCTTGATAATCATCGGAGTCCCTGCGTACATATCTGTAGGATAGAGGCAGGCGGTGTGTAAATGGTTGCAATTCTTACATGGTGAGTGGAAACCCTTACAAATGACAACTAATGTTACCTCAGTCCTTTTACTACAATACACCACTAGCTCGCTTAAGTTCAAACATTACCCCAAGCAAAGCATAATTGACGCTCCATCACATGTCCAACTTGGTGTTACATAGAAATCCCAATCCGACCGTGGTAAATTCAAATCTACATCTTGAAAATATCATTTAGATTTGGAAATTAAATTAGATTTAGATTAATAAGAGTTGCATTTAGAATAAATTAAAACGTGTAGTTATAAAGGTAAGATCCAACTGACTAACAAACTCAATGCCATAACGTTATTTCTGTATTTATTGCACATTGAAACATTTATACAATGAACAACATGACTCAACACATCAGTCCTGGTATCGGGGATGGGGGGCGATCACATCCAAAGCGTGCTGTGTGCACAAAGCTCCCTATAATTACACTCTACGCAGACTACGAACAACCAGTCAGTTCCAATCTAAGCTTCGAAACCATCCACTCTCAACGCAGCTGTTATGATTCCATTCAAGCACACCCCACTTCCAGCTTTTATATCCCTGACAGAATTCTTCCCCACATTCACAATTCCAAAATATCACATAGGCGCAAGTGAGCCAGGAAATATGAAATACCTATTCAGGGGTTATGAAATAAACCTACCAAATATCGTTAACACATGACTTGAATACCTTAAACGAGATGATATAACATAACGGATTATTCAATTCGATCTGGACCAATAACAAGTAAACAAGCTACAACATCAGTAAATTTCGGCACAAGGTCAAGCAATAACAAAACGAATATGACACAAGGTCACCTTGACCTCGGGCATGTCACAATAGTGCCATTAGATGGATGTCTGATTATCACGGGACACATCTATCGAACTGTACAGCGAGATTAAACTCATCATCACAGAGCTATCCTAGGAGATAGTGGGTTGGAAAGTGATCAAATCCAACTACAATGTCTACACCTCTATTGATATTTACATTATTGGTCGCACCTGCTTAGCAATTGGCAGGGCTCCAAAATTGATAGCCCGGCGCACCTACTGGAGTACTTGAAGGGATGACACACGCGGACATCAGCTCACACTGCCGGTTGACCTCATTGTAGTTGACCGATTGACAATATTGCGTTTCCATGCAATAAACATTGCATTGTGTCTTCGACATGCCGCTTAGAATGCGCATTGGTGATCCCTGTGAGCGTACACCTATTTGGGCGCAGCTTTCCATGGACATGACATGGGTCGGGCCTTGTTTCAAAGAGTGGAACCCGCATCCTGCACACAAACGCACACACACGTGAATCAGACAGACAAGCGTTTTTTATGGAAGAAGTCAGTCCGGCTGAGTCGCACAGACAGAACCTAGTTCTCCATCGATCTATTGCAATCAACAAGTATTGAAGCCTGATAAAAAGTGTACTTGTCTGAGTTTACCTGCAAACTTAAGAGTTCATGGGTTAAAAAATTATTGGCGGCAACGTAAATCAGAGACAGCTGCATCCAAATTTAGAACTAACATCAAGTTGATGTATAACACTTTTCATCAGTTTCATAATATGACCAAAGAGTTCATCACCGCTAGTCATAGCATATATTCTAAAGCCACATGGTAATGTCAGGTTCATTTTGGGGCGCAATCACCTAGACCAACATATACCGCATTGGGGCTAATCCTGCCAAGTTGAATCATCAGTTCCATGTGCTTTTGTGGATTTATTGTAGCGCCAACAGAAGATGGTATAGTGCTGTTCACACATAGAACTGCTCTCTGCATGGCCACCATAGCTTTTACGGTCTTTATTATGACACCGATGACACCGATGGCAAATGATTGACGTGGCCTAGCCTTCCACTCAAGGAAGTCGTAATTGCCACGCACAAATACAACACAAAAACGTTTGTGCGCTTAGACTCCCAATTGAACCCACACCATTGTTGCCAGGTAAATCAAATCGAAATCAACATAAACCCTATTCAAGTTGAACCCCACTGAAGTCCGTACGGGGCCCGTAAGCACTTGTAGGTTTCACGTGACCCACGCATTACCTGGCATCGTCGCATAAATGATGAACAGGTCTGCTTCGTGTAAATCTGGAATAACACATGAACACGGACGACTTTCAGCACAACACACCACGTGATGATAATCAGAAGATCATTAGATAAAATTCCCATGACCATAGTATTGTAGATATAGTAGTCTTATTGCTATCTACATTATATATAGGGAGCAATGTTTCGACTCACCGAATGCTCTCTGACTCTGGGGAAGCGCGGAGTATCGAAATACAGAATTCATTGCTATTTTGTCGTAGTCACATGGACCACAATCTTTTGCGCCCAATATTGTTAACCAAACTAAATCGCCACTGCAGCCATGGTGGGTAGCCACGTAGAACTGCCGGCCATGTGAAAGGCTGTCAGAGCTGAAACCAATGATCCTGAAGCATATCAGACACGGTGTTCATGTTGCGATGTCAGTATGAATGTCATTCAGCCACTAGTTTGTGATGTATTTAGTGGTGCACTCACTAGCGCATGGTGAAATAAGCGCTGAATTTCGGACTGAGACCATAGCTTGATGACGACATTCGAGAAGATGTGAACCAATCCGTTTTGTTTGCGCCTCGTGCATCGAATTCCATCCACATTGAAATGTTACCTGGCACGGCAGTTAGCAACTCAATTCGTATCTGCACCCAAAAAAGTATTAGTCAAACAAGTGACGTTTCTTCACATATAAGCACCAATGACAAATATATATATATATATATATGAATTTAACCCTCAACTAATTGCATTTTGGACACCCGGATAACTTTCCCAATGCATGAATAACAGAAGTTTACGCACGAATTCATCTCATCAATGTAATGCACTTTTGTCGGTCAGACTACCTTTTCTACTGCATCCCAGTTACTATCTACTTGCGGCGATTTCATCAAACCCTTCACCGCCGGGTCGTCACTCCACAACTCACTGACGTCATGCATGACAGGTGAGTTGGATGACCACACGTCCAGAATGTTGTGGCCGGTGGCTGGGGTACTTCGCATCAGCATTATCCAATCTAATCACACACGCACTTAGAAATTAACTGTTGTACAATAATGTATATGACAACTGATTAAAATGACCGTATTGCAAGGAGTTGTCAGTTAACATTTTCCGTGAAGCGATCAACCAGAATCTTGTTGTCCGTAAAATCAACTTACCAGCGGTCAGTACAGCCGATGTCAAGTTCCATAAGATGGACGCCGAAAGAAGAACTTTCATCATTGCTGCTCTCTCAATGCTTCTTAAAAGTAGTGAGCGCGGGGAGCCTCACAATACACAGAAGCCACCTCTGTGCCACGCCATATAGGGAAATAAAACGCAATCGATGAACAGCAGGCGCCTGTATTGGAGTCTATGACGGGTACACATTCACACATTTACATACTCACAAGCGCTTGCAATCACATGCGCACACATGCACACACATATGCGCTTGAACACGCATGTACACACACGAATACTTACAGACTTACACATACACAGTGTTAGATAGATAGATAGATAGATAGATAGATAGATATAGATAGATAGATAGATAGATATAGATAGATAGATAGATAGATAGATAGATAGATAGATAGATAGATAGATAGATAGATATAGATAGATAGATAGATAGAGATAGATAGATAGATAGATAGATAGATAGATAGATAGATAGATAGATAGATAGATAGATAGATAGATAGATAGATAGATAGATAGATAGATAGATAGATAGATAGATAGATAGATAGATAGATAGATAGATAGATAGATAGATAGATAGATAGATAGATAGATAGATAGATAGATAGAGATAGATAGATAGATAGATAGATAGATAGATAGATAGATAGATAGATAGATAGATAGATCGAGAGAGCGCGAGAGAGAGAGCGAGCGCGAGAGAGAGAGAGAGAGAGAGAGAGAGAGAGAGTTAGAGAGAGGGCCCGAGAGAGAGAGAGAGGGAGAGAGGGAGAGAGAGAGAGAGAGAGATGCATGCACACACACATAATGGTCATAATGGTCTAGCCCAGCGGACACACCCAGCTGGAACGGACTGGAGTGAGACAGAGGCAATTGAAACTTACGAGTTGCTTTATTTTCCGGGAACGGAAAGTGTGTTGTTCTTGTGTCTCTTGGCCTGTATGTATCCAGTATGCTAAGTGCGAGCAGAGAAGGTTTGTCGGGAATCGGATGTAGAAAAGAAAGTTTAATGTGGCTGGAATGAATAATTTGTAAGAACTGACAATTGCTGGATGAAAGGAATGGGTAGAGGATTGGGACGGCTAAGGGCGTATTTTGTCAAGCAATTGGTAATAGAAGGGTTATCCCAAGAAAGATAGGAGTTTTGAAATTTGCCGAACTCATGCTGAGCGCTGACAAAATGAAGAGGATTAGGAATGTTCCAATGGTGAGGGCACAGCGTCAAGTAGAGTAAATACAAAGAGCTGGAACTCGTACCATTTGTTAGAAAAAGTTGAAGGGTAGTGTGCTGCTTTGCAATTTTGTATAATTTGAGAATAAGGGTCCCAAGAATTAGGATGGTAATAATGATCAGAATTGACGATGACAGATTAGTGAGAATATCATGAAGGGAATTGAAATGGTCTTGAATCGAACGCGCAGTTGTTTATACGAGTCGGCAAATAAATTTTCTCTGCAACAACAGGACACTTATATGGAATGCGTAAAATGCATGTATTGCTGTCTGCTTTGGTCATTGTTGTACTTGAACACGCAAGGAAAATTGAGGCTATATTTCTTGGGATAATTTCTATACTGTAGGTGTGACACTATTGGATACTAATTTGAATTCACACAACTCTGTAATTTCAGAAATTGATACCCCTTTCGTTAGATTTGGCATAACTTGTTGCGTTTATGAGGGCAATTGCTGGTAACAGGAGCCTTGACATTGTATCATATCTGACAAAGATAGTTTCAAATATGCTGATGATGGTTGGGACCCCGATAGATGTTGCTGAATGTTAGCCGGAATAGAGGCATGCTTAGAGGAGTGTTGATAAACGGAATTAATGTCAAACAAGACAGTAATAATAATAATAAATTATTTTTTAAATCATAAATTCCACAACAAGAGTGCTCTTAAACGCTAAGTGGTAGGTGCTATGTGCATGCATAAGCCTCCAAAGACATGTTTTAATCTTGACTTGAAGATATCTAAATTAGCTGTATGTCTTAGGGAGGTTATTCCACAAGAATGGGCATCCTGTTTATCCTGTTTATAATGATCTGTTGATCATACATGTGAGAACAGAGGCAAGTTGCTGAGTATTTTCCTTCACTTATGATACAGGGATTGGGTCCAGGTCACACTGTTTATTAGGACATGATATTATCGTCTTTGTACACTTGCGCTCAAATCCATCAAATGAACATGCAGTCATAGCCAGATCCTCGGATATTGGTGTTCTTTTTTTTATCTTATCTATGAAGCACCCACTGACCATGTTGACCATAGAACGAATATCCAAGTCAGGGAGTTGAGAGTCTTGCTTGTCCCCTAGTAGCTGGCGTACCATGTTAAAATGCTGCTTTGCATTCCCTTTGATGTCAGTGATCAGCGTTCTGTAATGATTGGCTTTGGCTTGCTTTATCATTTTGTTAACTAGATCACGTTGTTTGACATATGCATTTCTGTGAATCCGAAGGTGTGTTTTATCCAGAATCTCTCTGTCTGTCTTCGGTTTTGTTTTGCTTTGCGAATCTCAGCTATATACCACTCAGCTTCCGGTCTGATGTTGCAGGGTTTTTTCAGGCGCTAGTGTGTCAACATTGGGATTTCATTTCGGAATGGTGCAGTACCACAATGTCGTCTGCAGACATATCGGACTTTGAATTTATAATAGACTCAATACGCACCTCAGGTTAGTAGTATAGGAAGTGGGGGTTCTGGCGCACCCACTATGCTACACCGCTAATTATGGCTTACAGTGTTTCGATTTTTGCTCCCTGCTTACTTTAGTTCTGGGAGAGCTACCTAGCAAAGAGACGAGACTAAGAAATTCTGAACAGATTCTGACCGAGATCCCAGCAAATCTATAACGCTAATCTCAGAACTATCGCTCAAAGCGGGGATCAAGGAAACGGACAGCTACAACCAAGGGGAAGCAAATCATCGTCTTGTATTAGACACAATGACTACAAGATAGGGCACCAAGAAAACAATGAAGCTTACGAAACCATGATAACGACAAACGCTACGTGCTACATCAACCAATTCAAATCATAAGTTAGTCGCGTTTGTCATTATGTATGTGTGTATGTATGTGAACAATTTTTGATCCGCGATACAAGTCGCAATTTTTGAAATTTTTGACTCCGTTAATAATGGTCGGATTGTTACATAATTTACATCATTGCCCATTCTAATTGCAAACATTTGTAATGACTTATGTGGCCGTCAAACCAACAGTTTTCCCAAGCGCCTAAGGTCAAAAAATCGTGGTATCAGTCCACATGTCAACTAAAGTTTCATTAATATTTCAAACGCTTCTAAATCAGTCAATACACGATTGGTAATAAAAATTGGTTGACATATTCTCCGCGACAGCTTAAATCGGATTCCGAGATATCACGGATGTCGATGTCGTCACTTCCGGTCACGAAAGCATCAAAGTTTTCAAAAAATTACACAAGTTCAATACTCAATACGTCCATGCTTTAGAATTCTATTTTATAATAGTTTACATATTCTGAAAGTGTTTTCTATATATACTCAATTGTAAATAATGCATTGTTAAAACAATTGTAGCATGTCGAAAATTTCTGGTAGCCAAAATCTCTAAACTTTTTAATTTCGCAATTAATTCACTAATTATCGTCCGATCGTAACAAAATTAACATTTTCTAAAAGCTGATACAATTACCAAACTTTGATAATTGACATAATATATGTCGTTTTCAAAGCGCGTTGAGTTGAAAAAGCAAATTTCACTTAGTCAATTTTCGTCAAATTTTCGATTGCTAATAAAATCGTTATTATCAGTTCAATGGTCAAAAAAATTAGTTATCGCGTCGTTTGTCCGTCGTGAATGGTGGTATTGTGAATTGGTTTACTCTCGAAGGAAGCCCATTCAAATCTGAGCATGGGTGTAAAATCTTCTGCTCTAAATATTAGACCGTTTTCTCACAAAGTAAGCTTGAAGTACAGTGGGTGTCATTTCTGCTGGCTCTTGCTAGCAACAGCCGATCTGTCGCGCTGCACAAAGGTCGCCGCAGCACCGCGCTCGGCTTGCGAGGCGCGGCTGCCTGCGGGAAGCCGGCAAGTCGCAGCACGGACCAGTCCAATTGATTGTCACAATGCATGGATATAGAGCGCGTTTACTCTCTGCTTAATTGTGATTTCTATGAACATCACTGATGTTATTGCTTACATCGTCCAACTCACTACCGCATCATAACGCTACATGGTGTCATGCTCGCTGCAGTGGGCCTGAATAACCCATGATAACCCAGAGAAAATATGCTGATGATGATGACGACGGTTATGATGACGATGATGACGACAATGGTGATGGTGATATCATGCGATTTTTGACGTTCATTGTTGGTTAGCTTCTGAATCAATGTTTGTTAATTTATTTTGTCTTGCGATACAGAACGCAATTTTCAACATATTTTTTCAATTATTTTTGTTAATTGACGGTGTCAAAGATGCTAAGAACCCAGAGGTTTCATTATGAACTTGATTGCAAACTAAGGTCAAGGTCATCGAAGGAAATATTAGATCATCAATCAATCCATAGTAACTTGGTTAATTTTCGGCTGATTTTGAAATTTTAATAACTTCCAGATCAAGTTCGCCAAGTTCCTAGCTTCTGAATCAATGTTTGTTAACTTTTTTGTCTCGTGATACGGCAACCCAATTTTCAATATATTTTTGTAATTATCTTTATTAAAATGAAGCTGTCAAAAATGTACAGAACCCAGAGGTTTTATTGTGACCTTGATTGTAATCTAAATTTAACGTTAGTTAGCTTCTGAATCACTGTTTGTTAACTTTTTGTCTCGTGATATAGAACGCAATTTTCAATATATTTTTGTAATTAATTTTGGAAATTGAAGGTGTCAAAGATGTGCAGAACCAAGAGGTTTTATTTTGACCTTGATTGTAAACTAAGGTCAAGGACATCGAAGTAAATTTTAGATCATCGATAAATCCATTATAACTTGGTCAATTTATAAAACTTCCTGATAAAGTTCGCCAAGTTCCCCCATGTACCCATGGGCCTATTTTCAACTTGGCGAATGCTTTCGCCAAGTTATGTTGGTCAGTCGCGTTTGTCATTATGTATGCATGTATGTAAACAATTTTTGATCCGCGATACAGGTCGCAATTGTTTATGTTTTTAATTTGTTTTTTTCTTCAGTCGCTAGGCATGAATAATGCGCAGAACCGAGAGGTTTTGTTTTGTCATCGAATAAGTGAAAAACTAGTATCTCGAATAGCTCCCACCATAATGGTCGGATTGTTACCAAATTTACATCATTGTGTACCTCATTCTAATAGCAAACTTTTTCTAATGACATATGTGGACATCCAACCAACAGTTTTCCAAAGCGCCTAAGGTCGAAAAATCGTGGTATCGGTCCGAATGACAACATAAGTTCCATGAATATTTTGAGCTCCTATAAAACCATCAATACATGTCCGATAATGACAAAAATAGGGTCACATGTGCTCCATGACAGCTTATGTCGGATCCATAGATTTCATGGATGTCGATGACGTCACTTCCGGTCACGATAGCATCAAAGTTTTCAAAAAATGACACAAGTTCAATGCTCAATACGTCCATACTTTACAATTAAATTTCAATACAGTTAACATATTCTGAATGTATAATGTAATGGTAAGTATACTTAGTTGTAGATAATGCATCGTAACAAAAAATCGTAGCAGGTCGAAAATTTCTGGTAGCCAAAATCTTTTTTAATTTCGCAATTGATTCGTTAATTATGGTACGATCGTAAAAAAAATTACATTTTCTGAAAGCTGATGGAATCACCAAACTTTCATAATTGATATATGCTATCAATATATTTGTCGTTTTCAAAGCGTGTTGAGTTGAAAAAACAAATTTTACTTAGTCAATTTTCGTCAAATTTTCGATTGCTAATAAAATCGTAAATATCGGATAGATAGCGCGTTTATTTCGTAGCAAAATAAGTAATAACATGCAGCTGTAAATTCCCGATAGCCTTCTCATAAGTTCAGATGAAAAAACATTGTTGGGGCACGAAAATTGGAAATAAAAAGATAGCTGACCGGGACGGGATCGAACACCGGCCTCTGCCGCTGCGCTACGCGATCACACACATCAGTGGTAACTTGTTATATAGTAGTGTAAATATACTAGATGCCAATAAAAGGTAAAACCTTTTTTGCCTAATAACTTGAAGTTCTTCAGATTTATAATCAAATGATGTTCAGTATTACTACAATAATCAATCGATTTCCCGTAAATTAAGATTTGTGGTAGCTCGGAAATTGAAAAGCAATACTAGCGCTATGATATTGTCCGTGTTTTAGTGATTGCCATCATAATGATTTAGCGAGAGCATGTATACAATAAATACATATGGTTGGAGAAACTATTCATTATATATCAATTTGCATTGACATATCAACTAAAGAACAACCTATCAACAAATATATTGGCGTGATACTACGGTCATAAATTTCTTATGAACTCTGACAGTATAAGCAAAGGTGTTTGTTTGCTAATTAGAAGGTTCACAATGTATTTTTAAACAGTTTACAAATTCTGTAAGTGTAAGGTAATCGTAAACTTTTTATAAGTATACTTAGTTGTAAATAATGTATTGTTAAAAACATAGTAGCAGGTTGAAAATATCTGGTAGCCAATTTCTCTAAATTTTTTAATTTCGCATTTAATTCACTTATTATCGTCCGATCTTGAAAAAATTAACATTTGATAATTGACATATTCTATCAAACTATTCGTCGCTTGTGTTCGAAAAATCTTGGTATCAGTCCACATTTTAATATAATTAACCCAAGAAATTCAATTGCCTATAAATCCAACGCAAAATCTCATGGTTGTTGATGACGTCATTTCCGGTACGGAACGCATTAATGGTCCAGCAAATGATATATCGGTAATGAATGTCATCAAAGCCATTCACGCCGGGCTATCAGAGCCGGGCTATGATAATGCCATTTCTCATAGATGATTTTGTCATACATAAAACTATTTTGAATGTGATGATCGTATCGTTGTTTTAAACGCCAAGTTCCTCATTTTAAATTGTTAAAATGTATTTCGAACGTGGTTAGCTTCGAATAAATGAATAAGTAACAGATCGCAATTTTCAAAATATTTTCGAAGTAACTGTTTTAAATAGAAGGTGCAATTGATGTGCAAAACCCAGAGGTTTGTTTTTTTATCTTGAATGCCAAAACAATTTTAAATCACCAATATCTCTCGGAAAATAATTCTCTCGTAAAAACAATAACTGATTATTGTAGCGGAATTGGATTGTAAGCGTTTTCGAGATAGATAGATATATATATAGAAGAGATATAGATATAGATAGTATTCCTCAATTGTTAATATTGTTAAATATACTGATATAGTTATAGATATATATATATAGATAGGTATATATATATATATTAACGTTTGGTCTTCTGATAAATGATAAGTTTGTTTTGTCTCGTGATCTCGCAATATATTTTCGAAGTAACTGTAGTGCAAAAACCCAGAGGTTTTGTTTTATCTTGAATGCTACTGAGAGCCGGGGTCATCGAAACCAATTTAAATCACCAATATAAATAGATATATATAGATATATATAGATATATATATATCTATATATATAGATATATATATATATATATATATAGATATATCTATATATATATATATATATATGATATATATATATATATATATCTCTCTCTATATACATATCTCTTCCTCTCTCTCTTTCTATAGAGTCTCTATCGCAATTTTATAGTCTCTCTCTCTCTCTCTCTCTCTCTCTCTCTCTCTCTATCTCTCTCTCTATCTCTCTCTCTCTCTCTATCTATCTCTCTCTCTCTATCTCTCTATATCTATATATCCCACACACCCCATTCGCCAAATTCCTATATTAGTCGATCCAAATCTTGCATTTAACGTTGGTGGGCTTCAAAATAGATCTTTGTAAATGTTTTTGTCGTCTCATGATCCAGGTCGCAATTTTGAATGTTTTTCTTTATTTGCAGATGCAAGGTGTTATTCCTGAGCCAAGAGGTCATCAACAATGAGATAATTTTGAATCCTGAATATATCCATGGATAATAGTTCGATTGTCATACCATTTTGTAGCTTAATTCAAATGCAAACATTTTAAATATGTTAGCGTCGTAGTCGCTTATGAAAACGGTTCATGGTTTAACTACTGTTGTTTGTTTTTGGGTTTTTGGTTTTGATAAACAGAAAGACGGAATATACAGGATCCTTTAAACTATCAATCGCTTATAAAATCGTAAATAATGGTCCAATGGTCATAAAAAGTGTTGTCCCGGACAGCGCAAATCGAATCCTGAAATTGCATAGTATGGATGTAATTGTCATAGGGGGGGGGGGGCTTGGTTAGGATCGATGTCAATCACGTGCTCTTTACCTGGGCATCGTTAAACTGCCAAACAAATGCACCAGAAACGGTCGTTAATCCAGAGCTGGACATCGATGGGGTAGTTGGGTGCGGAGATTATACCATGCATTTGTGTATCCCCATAGATCATTCTGCTGCTAAGCGAATTCAGGGAATACATTGTCTTAATGGCACTACAAGATCACGATTACATTTTTAAAATGACTCATCTGTGAATAAATGCATATTTATGATTATAGCATACAAAGGATATGCGTTTAGCGTGTATGCCAGAGAGCCGACAAAGCTGATTAGTTAGGAAATGAGAAACATTCGCTAATATACCATGTTAGCACATCTTCAAGCTACGACTGATAACTTAAAGGGTGCACCTAATTAATGCAGTTACATATACAATGTGAGGTGTATCCTATATTTCCTCATCATTGTATGTAAAGCAGATTGTCTTATAGTATATACCTACCCCATGTTGTAATATATCACCTAGCAGCACATTCAAATGTATTCGAGTCACGTCCTCTGTAGTAATCACCCTCAACTGAAGGGTTCCATTTATGTCTTGGTCGTTATTTATGTCGGCGGATAGGAGCATTTCAGATACAAAATATATTGTTTGTGCAGCCTGCTATACTCGCTCTGGCCATATTATAGATGCAAGTGGCAACTAAAACAGTTATTCTTTCCCTCAAATGCTGTAATATAGCGTGTAATATATATACTCACTACAACACACTTAACCTGTCATTTATAATGACTGTCGCCCAGATAACATATCCTCTACACCCAGAATTAGTCAAACAACCTATATTTGAATGCTTGGCAGGAAATTGGAGTATTGGCGAGGGGTATTGGCAGGCAGAGTTGAAGAGTGAATCCTCTTAGCGAAGCTATCAATTCATTGATAGAGCTCCTAGAATACAGGGCCGCTTGAGAGTACAAGTATTCAGTGCACTGCTTAACCGACGTTGAGTAGATTAAAGCAAACATTGATTGAGTTAGAAGAGTAGCTGACTTCTTAGTTTAACGTTGATTAGCTTCTAAATAAATATATAAGTTCGTTTGTTTCGTGATACAGAATGCAATTTTCAATATATTTTCGAAATTATTTTTTTGAATAGAAGGTGTAATTGAAGCGCAAAACCCATAAAACGAAATTTTGAATCATTAATATCTTACTGGAAAATGATTCGAACCTAAAAACAACCACAGCTAATTGTAGCCCTATTGAATGATAAACTTTTTCGTTCAATGTTTCTCAGCTTCCAAATGAATCTTTGTTCACTTTTTTGGGGGTCTCACGTTGCATGTCGCATTTTTAAAGATATTTTATTTTTATCCGTTACTTTGTTTTGATGCGATAATATCCGAATGAAAATATTTCCTCTGACCGACCCCGCAGTGTCAAACAATCGACACTTCCAGAAGCCAGACATTTCAATGACTGTTCGTTTATTATATATTCAATTGTCATACGGGCACACTTAATGACACATAGTTTGCACAGTTCGTGATTTTTGAAAAAAAAGTGGATGTTGATAGAGTTCCCAAAATATCTTTGAAATACCACACGTACACCTGACCAGTTCAATCAATCAACTGTTGTTTTTCTCGGTAAAGATTGGTGGTCGATGTCATTGAAGCTTATCAGTATTAGCTTCGCCTTTTTAATAAGTACCGAGTTCATCGGGTCGGCTGATTCATCGAAGGTAAGTCAGGGAACTTTTGGACCGAATGAATATATAACGCCAACTGAACACTTACCCGGTATCCCTTTATACAAACAAATGTCTTTCTTCAAGTTCTCTTGATGTCATTGATCTGATCAATAACGTTTGTTATCAGCTCAGGAACAGTCAGTAACTTGTTACTTATACGTGCTTCACAACAGGTGCTACTTCACTTACACAGCACAAAGGACGTGCGTGTCAATCAGACACAATCCTACTCAGGTGGGCGCCACCATCATGCACTCCAATGTCACTCAAGATAGTGAGATATATCAAAGGTATTTCATGCGAATTCACACTAAAAAGGATTGAGAATAAACATGCCTAATAATTGCACCTTTCTCAGCAGTCAACCCTACACCCCAAATTCACAAGTCACCCTTCTAACAGCATACCCCCACTCACTGAATGCAATAATTGGTTCTGTATAGCGTATAGATGGGACTAAGAAGGTCAAGGTCACAAATGGAAGCTATATCAGAGTGAGAGTTGCGATCATGACAAGCTGCAGGTCGTCCATGAAAGGACATTAAATCAAGTACAAGGGTGTTATGGCAGCGCCCCAGCTAACCACTTCATCACCAGAATTGGCTTATCAATGATAAGACTGCCATTAATGTGACTCAACCATGTCAATGTACGGGTTAAAATGTTTTATTTTCAGCATATGATATGTTCTGCTTGCATGGAGTTAAAGTAATCGCTATATAATATAACATGTGGTCTCATAGCACATAGTAAACATTTATAGTTAGAAGAACATAAAATACATGTGATCTCAATCATATTGTGGTAGCGACATGTGAACTATACATTACCAAATTAAAAGTTCTTAATGGTAAAAACACATTTTGGCCCATATGAGGAAATGATGCATGATATTAAAAGACAAACACTTCCATAATCATATGCAGTAAGTTAGAATGGTACTTCTAAACTAACAAAATGACCATATGCCGTAAGTAAGAATGGTACCCCTTAACTGAAAAAAAGATCATATGCCCTGAGTTGTAATGGTAACTAAAAAATTGATCATGTGTAGTAAGTTAGAATGGTATCTCTAAACTAACAAAATGACCATATGCAGTAGTTAGAATGGAATCTCTCAACTAAACAAATGACCATATGTATAAATGAAGAACTGTACTTCTAAACTAACAAAATGACTATATGCAGTAAGTTATAATGATACCATTAACACATCAAAGGTGACCATTGAAGGCATATCATACCTTTAGGAGTCTCTTGCTGGTAGGTTGAGCCATACATTGACCACATGTGAGATGTGATATAACTGTTGACCGTACGTGTCCAAACCGACAAAAAAGCATAATGAAGATGACAAAAAGAAGTTTACCTTATAGTAAATGCTTGGATATATTCGACAATAAACATGTAAGTGTGGGGGTTTGTAAAACTGCAATAAGACATGCCTGGCTCCCAAACCAAACAAACCCCACACTCAACCCCCTAAAACAAAAAAGGATGAATACAGAAATGCAAGAACTTACAATGGAATTGAACTGCCTTCTTTTGATCACGAGTTTAACATTGGTTAGCTTCTAAATGTTTTTTTATATTTTTTTTTGTCTCGCGACTTTAACCTTGACCTTAAACTAAGGTCACAGTCATCGATAATGAGAAAATCTTAATTCCTGAATATCTCCATGGATAATGGTCCGATCGTTATGTATGTATGTAATCCGTTTAGCATAGTCGCAGATGAAGAACGGTATACGGTTTAGCTATTGTTGTTCGTTTTTGTGTTTTTGTTTTGATAACGAAAAACGGACCGTAAAACTATCAAGCGCTTATAAAATCGAAAATAATGGTCCAATTGTCATGTAACTTGAGTCAATTGTTGTCGTGGACAGCGCAAATCCAATCCGAAAATTGTACAGTATGGGTGTAAATGTCATGTTGGGGGGCCTTGGCCAGTATCGATGTCAAGCACTTGCTCTTCACATGGGTATCGTTTAACATTCAACACAAATGCACCAGAATAGGACATCAATAAAGCGCCTTGATGGGTAGAGGAGAATATTACATGCGTTTGTGTATCCCCATAAATCAGTCTGCTAATATGCGAATCCAGGGAATGCATTCGCTCACGATTATATTATTCTAAAGGACTCCTCTGTGAATAAATGTATATTAATGATTATACCACATAGAGAGTATGCTGTTAGAGTGTATGCCAGATATAGTTATATTATAGTTAATACTACCACGTTGGCACATCTTCCAGCTAGGACTGATTACTCAAAGAATACACCTAATTAATGTTGTCATATATGGAATGTGAGGTGTATTCTATATTTTCCTCGTCACTGTATTTAAAGCTCAATGTCTTATAGTATATATCCACCCCACGTTGTAATATCTCACCTCACATTCCAGTGTATTCGAGTCATGTCCTCTTAAGTGATCACCCTCAACTGCAGAGTTCCGTTCATGTTTTAGAAGATTAGCTTTACTTCAGGATCGTTAACCACAAATATCATTGAAGAAAAGCATTCAAAGTTAGTATGCACTAAACTGCAAAACTGCGTACCTTATGGGCGACGCTTGACATCAACCTGTGTTATACGATGAGCGTAAGTTTTGTCAACATCAAACATTTCTGAAATGTCCACTGAGATAAAACGATTTCACGTAGACATATACCTAATGATTATAATGAGCATACAAATATTCGGTGCACTGCTTATCCGATGCTGAGTGGATTTTAGCATACATTACTTGAGTTAGAAGAGAAGCTGACTTCTTAAGAAGTGCCATTAAAATTTCTTCATTTCTATTTATTGGGAAAAAAATATTACCGGCTATTAGCCGTGCATCTCTGGTTTAAAACGTTTGATTTAACTATTATAACAAGTCTATTAGCAAAATGACTATTTATGTTTTAGTTTAAGGAAAACTTAAAATATGTACTGAAGAAGCTATGTAAATGTTTTAAACTTTATTTTGTCTCGCAATACGTATTTTCAAAATTAAAAAAAAGTAGAATGCGTTATTAATGCGCAGCACCCAGAGGTTTTGTTTTGACCTTGTTTGCTTGTAAGCAATTTTGTTTGCGCTACAAGTCATAATTTTTGAAATTTTTTCGACATTCTTGCTGTTTTGCTACACAGATCGCAATTTTCAAGATATTTTCGAAATATTTTTTTCTAATTGGACAGTGCTGATATTGCACAGAACCCAGACCCTTTGTTTTCCCCTTGACCTCAAATCAAGTTCAAGATCATCAAAAGAAATTTGAAATCATCAATATCTCCCTGGAGAATTGTTCGATATTTCAATTGTAAACTTTTGGAATATATGTAATTGTTAAAAATTGATAGTTTCCCTATACGTCCCAAGTGAGAAAGTCATGGGGTCACTAAAAATTTAAAATCCATAATAACTAAGGGTCGATTTTGAAATTTTCCGTACACAATTCGCCTAGTTCCCCCATGTACCAATGGGCTTCTTGCGTTTAACGTTGGTTAGCTTCTGAAACAATGTTTGCAAACTTTTGTTGTCTCGCGATACAAAACGCAATATTCAATATATTGTTGTAATCATTTTTTTAAATTGTAGGTGTCAAAGATGTGCAGCACCAAGAGGTTTGATTTTGACCTTAATTGTAAACTAAGTTTAACGTTGGCTAGTTTCTGAATCATTGTTTGTTATATTTTTTGTCTCGCGATACAGAATGCAATTTTCAATATAATTTTTTGTAACTATTTATTGGAATTAAAGGTGTCAAAGATGTGTAGAACCGAGAGGTATTTTTTTACCTTGATTGTTAACTAAGGTCAAGGTCATTGAAGGAAATTTTAGATCATCGATAAATCCATTGTAACTTAGTGCGTTTTGGGCTGATTTTGAAATTTTCAAGACTTCCTGATTAAGTTCGCCAATTGAATATGTATAGCTTACGCTGGCTTTTTCTAGCGCTGTTGCCAGTGCTTGATTTATTTCTCCCGCTCCATCAACTGTAAAGGAAGGATTAAATAAATTTGGTTTTACAATCGCGTGCAGAGGGAGTAAAGAAGCTGGACATAACAGCCAAGTGTAGGGTGTCCAGCCCACATTTACAGTTGTCAGCCATCGGGGATTGAAGCTATCAGGGTCGTTATTCACATCTATTGAAGGTGATTACATGGTGCTATATTTGGTGAATCCATCTATCATATGCTTAACTTTTGCCCGAATCGATTGCCAATCATGTGACTCATTCGTAGCACAATTGTATTATATGCCATTGGTAAATAAAACCAAGGAGTTATATAACCTAAGAAGGAGTCGCAACGCCCTTTGAAGTCGCCGCTGAGGTCAGGATATCTACAATACTTGGACACTGACAAATGAAGAGAAAAAGTCCCTAGCAACATTGTACACAAAATTCAAAAATCACGTGACTCCGACTACGAATCCCGTATTTGCAAGATATAAATTTCACTGCAGAACACAAGGCCCCGAGGAAGGGATAGAAGACTTCGTTACTGATCTCCGAATGCAGGCGAAGGAATGTGCCTTTTCAAATTCCGATGAAATGATCAGGGACAGAATCGTATTTGGGACAAATTCAAAGTCAATCAGGGAGAAATTGCTGGACAGTGCAATAAAAACTGAAAGGAATTTCGAGTATTCAAAGCACCAAATGAAGGAAATGTCCCGGGAGGCGGAGAAAGTCACAGAGAAAGTCTAGTCCATAAAGTCAAAACTACCTCAACGACATGCCACATCAAAAGGTGTAGTCTCTCGAAAACCATGGCCATCTCAGTCTAGGCCACAAATTCTCAGACACTGTAAGTTTTGTGGTCAAAGTCATCCTCGCGACAAGGAACAGTGGCAAAGCCTGCCCGAAGTGTGGCAACAAGAACCACTTCGCAATCAAGTGTGGTACCTAGTTCAAGAGTTTCCATCAGTCTAGAGATAGAAAAGTCCACTCACTGGGTGTCGATCCAGAGAATTCAGATGACGGACATTGGATTGGATCTCTCAAGTCCAATGGCGTGAGGCTTTTTGCAAAAATGGTTGTTAACTCCCATGAGATAGACTTCCAACTTGACAGTGGGGCAGAAACCAACATTATCACAAGTAAATACCTAGATCCCTGCAATATCAAGCCTACCACACGACGTCTCCATGCTTGGGGTGGATAAAAGTGTATTCCGATTGGCGAAGTTACAACCGATGTCTTAAATGTGGCTACCAACACAACTCACCATGTGACTTATACTGCCATGCCTAAAGGCTACACATGTCTTCTTGGTTTAGAAACTCTCCTGGATATGAACTTAATTTCAGTGGACAGTCACTGTCTTCACATCTCTTCACTCAGTGTAGAAGACATCACGAAGAAGTATGCTGATGTATTCGATGGGGGGCTAGGAAAACTACCTGGAAAAGTCACGTTACATGTGAAGCCAGACAATAAACCTGTCTTACATGCAAGGTGAATTCCGTTCGCGATCCAAGACGAGGTGAGAGCGGAATTACAGCGACTTGTGAAATTCGGTGTGTTGGCGCCAGTTGATGAACCAACTTAATGGGTCAGCCAGATGGCGATCGCCAGAAAGAAGGATGGACAGGTGAGGATCTGTATAGATCCTGGTCCTCTGAATCAGGCCCTCATGAGGGAACACTACCAACTGCCTGTAGTGGATGATATTCTCAATAAATTTAGTGACTCCAAAGTATTCTCCAAGCTGGACGTTGCCAGCGCTTACTGGCATCTGGAACTTGAAGATGATTCTAGTCTCCTGACATGTATGATCACTGCATGGGGCAGATTCCTTTGGCTTCGAGTACCTTTTGGATTAAGCGTCTCTGGATAAATCTTCCAGCGACACATAGCACAAGTACTAGAGTCTGTGCCTGGTGTCACTTGCATCGCTGATGACATCGCCCTGATGGGCAAAGACAATGCCCATCATGATAGCCAACTCGAAAACCTCTTACAAACGTGCCGAGCCAAAGGTATAAAGCTCAACAAGTCACCAGACAAATTCCAGCTACGTACATCCGAGATGACCCTGCATGGTCATGTGTTTACTCCAAATGGAATAAAAGCAGATCCTTCAAAGGTAAAGGCCATTCAGGATATGCCTAAGCCTCAGGATACATCTGGAGTACGCCGTTTTTGTGGCACTGTACAGTACCTCTCGCGTTTTCTTCCTCAGCTATCAGAAGTTGCTACTCCTCTCCGAGAGCTCACTCACAAAGATGCGAAATTCGAGTGGAGCAAAGTCCATGACGATGCATTTTGTCAGATCAAGAAGATGACATGTGAAGCTCCTCTTTTGAGACACTACGATCCGAGAGCTCCATTAGTGCTACAAACTGATCTCTCAAGTCACGGTGACACCTGCCGAAAAGAACTTTGCGCAGATTGAAAAGGAATGTCTAGTGTAATCTAGGTCTCGAACGTTTCGCCCAGTATACTTATGGTCGTCCAGTGGCCATTGAAAACGACCACAAACCTCTCAGCTCCTTGTGGAAGAAGCCCTTGAGAGACATCCCAAAGCGTCTGCAGCTCATGATGATGAAAATAAGCAGATACGATGTAGATCTGTTGTATAAGCCAGGAGCAGATATGGTACTCCCTGACACTCTCTCTCTCGAGCTCCACTCTCAGAATGTCCTAAGCATGAGCCATGTGATGTAAACATTGGCTTATGTGCCCATTAGCCCAGAGAAACTGGCTACAATCCGAGATCACACATCTCGTGATTCAACTCTTCAGGACCTCATCACTGTGATCCGGTGTGGATGGCCATCAAAAGAAAAACTGCAGAAAAACCTTGTTCCATACTATCATCACAGAGATGAATTCTCCCTCCAGGATGGAATTGTATTTTTAGGGGAACGCATTGTGATTCCAAGGACACTCTGCAAGAACATTAAGCAGCGCCTTCATACTGGCCATATGGGAATAAACTCTTGCTTGCGCCGTGCACCCGAGCAAGTGTTCTGGCCAGGCATGTCGGCAGAAATCCGCCAGCTCATCGAATGCTGCGACACTTGTGCCTCAATGCCAGACCAGCAAGCACCTGAGCCATTGATGGTTCACGAAGTACCTGACAGACCTTGGCAAAAGGTTGGGACGGACATTTTCATAGTAGAAGGTCTACTACAGTAAATTCTTCGAACTTGACTATCTACCAGATATGACATCTGAAATTGTTATAACCAAAATGAAAATGCAGTTTGCCAGACATGGTATCCCAGATGTGCTTGTGAGCGACAATGGAACTCAATACACCTCGTCGAAATTCAAGATCTTCGCTCAGAAGTGGGGATTCAAGCACGTCACATCAGCTCCTGGTAACAGCAGGGCAAACGGTGCCGCTGAAGCCGCAGTCAAGATTGCCAAGTGGTTGATGCTTAAGTGCAAAAGATCAGGGGATGACCCATACTTAGGATTGCTTAATCACCGTAACACGCCAACTGAAGGTGTGGAATCGAGCCCTGTCCAGAGTTTTTTTGGTCGCCGTAGCAGAGGTGACATTCCCATGACCTCAAAACTGCTTACCCAAACAAGTGGCCACATGGAAACTAGGTCTCTTCAAGATGATCGGAAAGTCATGATGTCTCACCGCTACGATGATCGCAGGGTGCTGACACCACTTCACATAGGAGATAATGTGAGGATGCAACCCATAGTATCAGGAAAGCGTGAATGGCTCCCAGCAACAGTGTCGAAAGATCTAGGTCACCGAACATACGAAGTGACCACGCCTGCTGGGAAAATATTCAAACGCAACAGACAATATTTACGCAGTTCTAAAGCTCCATCTTTGAGTTTGACCCCTGAAGCTATTCCAAACTCTGCACCAGACAGCCTATCATCAGCCAGTCAACTGACCGGTCCGACTAAATCAATTCCACAGTCAACTCCAGCTGAAAAGGCCAAAACTCCATCACCAACAGAGCCAGTCATTACACGTTCGGGTCGAACTGTTAGACCACCAGATAAACTGGACATATGATTTATGCATAACTGACAATTCTGTTTTCATTATATAGCTCCATCTTAAAGCTTCTCTTTGGAAAGGGGGCTATTACGTTCTCGGGCTTGTTTGACTTTTTCTTGTTGCTGGTTGTGACATAATAAACTATGCAAGTCGCGTGTCTGTGGTATTAATCGCATCTTTACTCGGTTCACCTAACACACACATTCACGAACACGCATACATACACACCAAAATTAAATGTAGATGGCTGCCCTAAAGGTATTCTTAGCTCAAAACAGATAAAAACTTATTGAAAATGCAATCGAGTATGAAAAAGAAGTTTGTGATGACCTCAGCATTCAGATGAAAAGTCGAGTAAGAAAGAAGAGGAGAATGGCAGGGAAAAAGACAATGATGCTGGACTGACCTTTGAAACGGAAAGAAAAGAAATCTATATGCCTCAATCGATAGGGTCACTCAAGAAATAAACGATCGATTTGAGCAACTGCATCTTCTAAGCCAAAGGTATGATCTCCACATCCCAACCAATTGTAATTGATGAGAAATTCGAATTTGAAGAGGAGGAAGACGTCAATATGGCAGAAGTCAAGATCGAGAGGAAGAGACCGAAGAATTTTCTTGAGTTCTCTCAAGATCAAAAATGGAAAGAAGGGCCTCCAGAGCTCCTAATGTTCATCATTAAAGATGTTTTTCAAAATTTGGTGCCAAACTTAACGAAATTACTGAGAGTAGTTTTGACATAGGCTGTGAGCGAGCGGAGTTTCTCTAAGATGAAATTAATAAGTTGCAACTATGAGCAATTCTAGACTCACTAACCTAGCGATTCTTTCTATTGAAAGAGAATCTGATTCATTTGATCTTGAAGAGATCATTAAGGACGCAATTTCAAAAGTTAGAAGTTATATAAATGCCTAGTTGTTCAGTGTTTTTCATATTTCCGTTTAGAATAAATATCTTAGCCCAATGTTCTTTCATATTTTTCGTTGTGTAGGAGGGGGATAAATATCTAAGTTTGTTCAGTGTTTTTCACAGCGGGTTATCTTCTAGGAGATTGTCGTGTAGATACTTGCACTCTCGTTTGAGTACGAATTGAACAAATTATTTTTTGAGATTAGTAAGGATTAGACCTCTGTTGAAGTGTCAATGTATGTACACTTAAGCTTTTGCCAAGAGCGGTTACTTACAAAGGTCGCTTCTTTGAGCTATATCGCGGCTCTATGGGAAGCGGACCCTGGTTCAATCACGTAAAGGCTTTCTCAAAATAACATAGTATAGTTAGGAATCATTTCAGTTACCGAGCCCTTAAGCACACTTTGGATGACTGCCACGAAGGAGACCGAGTCTAGAGGAGTAGCACCATTTAGTCTATCTCTCAGGTCTCATGTTTCACCATGCCTGTGTTTACGCGAGGTCTGGTAACTACCCAAGCCAAATAATGAAACATTGAAGAACGCCAAACACATAATTTTGCCGTCCCCAAAAAGACCAACTGAAAAATCACTTACTCTCAATAATTCGTTGCTATAAGCATAGTTATTTCATTGTTTTGAATAACCTAATAATTTTGTTGAAAATAAACTTTTGATGTCAAATTTTGGAACCTTAACTGCATTGTTTGTGAAGGGCACTCATAAAAAGATCGCCACTTGCCCCCAGCTGAATGTTAACCGTTTGAAATGTTAGAAATCATGGATGCGTTGTGCCTGTTTTAGACAGGAATGAGTTCACATAATATAGGAAGTAAGAATTATCATCGACCCCATAGGCTTTATTGATATATTAACCAAACAAAGAATCGTGTATGGTATATTAACAACTATGACAACGCCGACAGAATGGGGAAGCTTATTAAATGGAATCTAATTAGTCTGCTCACTTAACTTGGCATTGCAAGCCTACCACTGTGAAATGAGGTCAGGGGGTCAGTTGGATAATGAGGCACTCGAATCTTAAGACGCCCCTCCTCTCTAGCTTCTGATATTAAAGTCTGTGTGTATTAACAGATGAAAGGCTAGAAAGGAGGGATGTTGTAAGACACGAGTGCCTGCGATGACTTCATTTGTCTGCGTCATGATCACGCGAGCATCGTTCTGTGTGGTCATAATGAACAAAATCATAACGGTCTGCGTCTGTTGTGTTTTGGGGTCTCCATGCACTCGTCTCGCAATATAAACATGACATGGGTGTTCCATCAATTGATCACAATGATCTCTTTTCATCGAGACATGTAATATATTTTTTGGTTATAATTAGCCATTTCACCAACGTTAATTTCAATTGTTTTGTTAGACATCTACAATATCTGCATCAGCTGTAAAGGAAGGATTAAATAGATTTGATTTTACAATCGCGTGCAGAGGGAGTAAAGAAGCTTGACATAACAGCCAAGTGTAGGGTGTTCAGCCCACATTTACAGTTGTCAGGAAACCGTTGTCAGCCATCGGAGAAGTAATCGCGGTCGTTATTCACATCTATTGAAGGTAATTACATTGTGCTATATTGTGTGAATCCATCCATCATAATCCCGAATCGATTGCCAATCACGTGACTCATTCGTAGCACGATTGTATTATATGCCATTTGTAAATAAAACCAATGACAGATCAGCCGTGGCCTTACTCGGGGCGTGGGTGCCTAAATCGTAAATGAGATAAAAAACCTTTTATCTGATTTACGATTTAGGCACCCACTTAAAAGATGCTTAAATAGACACTTGAGCGGGTTGGATCGGAACAATTCGGGCAGGACATGTGTTAGGGTTATAAGGACGAGACTCGACACGTGTACTTCACGCCAGCATAAAAACCGGGCAATAGTCTAAAACAAACATTTTTGGCATTACTCTACACTTCCTCGTGTCTTTCCCATACAAGATTTTTCTCCCACCAAACAATGACTCCATATCATATGTCTGACTTGAAGCTACTTGACCTCTCAACACTTAATTTCTTTAATATCCACTGCAAGTACGAGGCAGCCCAATATAGCCACGAGCTTTTGGGTTTTTTTTTCTCCTGCCAGGTTGTGGCAAAGCTGGAAACACCAATTAGACCACAATCAGTATGTTCAAACTGAATGGTAAAGGTTTAAGTCAAGTATATGAGTTCTTCTCTGCCTCATGCAGGTTCCATTGAAGATGGCTTACCCAGGAGGAGCGCCCCCGGCAACCATGCCCCCTATGCAGCAACAACCAGGTGTGTACCAGTTTGTGCAGCATCCGTACCCCTCACCATGGCAGGGCCGGATGATGTCATGAGTCTTCTCAGAGCCATGCTCTCATGCTTTACTCGTAATGTTCTTCCTCTGAGTCTCTTTCCTGGCTCATTAGACACATTCAGATACTCCTGGTAGTATCAAGGCTCCATTATATAACTTGCCTTAGTCATAGAGGGCTAATTTTTAGCTAAACTCAGGTAAGTGTTGAGTTTAATAGCACACAAAAACATGTGTCACATGATGGCTCTTACCATCTTTGTTGAGTCGGCGTCTGTTTGGTGTGTACGCTGTGATACAGGAGCAGGCGGAGGTGCCCAGTGGATGCAGGCCCCCCAAGCCCCCACAAACTGTCCCCCCGGCCTCGAATATCTCACCCAGGTCGACCAACTCCTCGTTCACCAACAGGTGGAGCTACTAGAAGGTCAGTTGACTGAGGAGCTCACTCAGAGCATCGACTTGTAACAGTCTTCGGCCAAACAATGCTGTCTCTACCAATGATTGTCAATCAATGTCGATTTACTGGCTGTATGCTCGATCCCTTCCTGGTTTCAGCTTTCACGGGATTTGAGACCAACAATAAGTATGAGATCAAGAATTCATTAGGACAGCGCGTCTACTTTGCTGCTGAAGGTAAGGATTCTAGGAGATATAAGGGTGTTTCAAGTCACAGTAATATCTCAGGATTGTTTGTGAAGACCAACCAATAGTACTTATGTTGATTGGTTACTCCCATACATGGGGTGCCTTCACTCGCTCAGGCAACACTGGATGAATCTTATAAGGTAGAAATAATCAGGAATGACATAAGATACTCCCAATAGATTATGCCCCCTCTGTGGGAGTTTGATATGCTGTCCATGGTAGGCGTCAGGATGTTTTCACAGGAGCTTTGGGTACTACAAAGATGCAGCTTTTCATATATATTCTATTAGTGGACAGCTTGCTAAGGTGAAGCGTTACTCAGCTGTCTGGTGTATCCATGGATGACTTGTCCATGTGTGGATGACTAGTGTAGTTACTGTATGGGTGTGTTGATAAAGATGGGGTTTCTTTCAAAGCATAAAGTACAGGTGTAGTGTATGTCGGTTAAGACACAAGGTTCAGAATGGAGGTATGAGTTAGGGTGTGCAGTCCTAATTCAGCCATGTGGGTTAAGACATAGCTCAGTGTGGGCAGTGTGGGATAAGGTGTAGTGCTGATTTTGTCCTGTGGGTTAAGACATAGCTCAGTGTAGGCAGTGTGGGATAATATGTAGTGCTGAGTAGCCCATGTGGGTTAAGACAGCTCAGTGTGGGCAGTGTGGGATAAGGTATAGTGCTGAGTTTGCCCCGTAGGTTAAGATATAGCTCAGTGTGGGCAGTGTGGGATAAGGTGTAGTGCTGAGTTGGCCATATGGGTTAAGAAATAGGTCAGTGTAGGCAGTGTGGGATAAGGTGTAGTGCTGAGTTGGCCATATGGGTTAAGAAATAGGTCAGTGTAGGCAGTTTGCCCGTGGGTGCTGAGATATGGGTTAAGAAATAGGTCAGTGTGGGCAGTGTGGGATAAGGTGTAGTGCTGAGTTGGCCATGTGAGTGTGTGGGTTAATACATGGTGCTTAGTGTACTGCATAGGTTAAGTCTTTTGCTGCTGTACATGGGTGTGGGGGTGTGTGGGTTAAGACATTTGCTGCTACACACAGCTGTGTGGGTGTGTGGGTTAAGACACTTGCTGCTGCACACGGCTGTGTTGTAAGAATGACCGGCCATTTGGGATGAAGATTATGGACAACCGCGGAGCAGAGGTGATGACACTGGATGCTCCCCTCCGCTGCGGCAGCTGCTGGTTCCCATGCTGTCTCAAGGTCACCTCACATCACCACCCCTCCTCTGCATGGGCTGTTGTCTGCCTGGTGTCTGTTGTCTGATGCTTAATTATCTGGGATGAAAACTTACATTAGAAAGCCATACAACAACCCATAGAAAATATGATCTGATAGAATTAAATTTAGCCTGAAAATCAAAGTGATGTTTCCAGCTGGACAGTCGGACCAAAGTTAGTTTCCAGCCCTGTGTGTTTATCATTTGATGGTTTAGTTTATGTTTGTATGGAAGTTGCTGGTTTCCAGTGTCCCCCACTGAACCCCTCCCTCAGGCTGTAAAGATGTCTAATTTGGTCATTGAGTTGGCAGTTTCATTCAGTGTTTACATGGTGTGTCTACCCTGGATGTATATCTTTTTATGAATTTGTTTGAAGATATTGGTTACTAATCTGGTGTTATGTTTCACCTTCATCCCAAGCCAGTGTATCAGTTATCTTAACGCCTGTCAGCCGTTTGAGTTGCATTTGAGTTATGGATATACTAGCTGTGACCCGTGTCTTGAGTTTATTTTGTCAGCATGTTTTGTGTATTCTAGACACTTGTTGTTGCACGAGGAACTGTTGTGGCAATGAGCGCCCCTTTGAGATGAAGATCATGGACAATGCAGGGCGTGAGGTCGTTCACCTAAGTGCGCCTTGCCGCTGTGATACCTGCTGGTTTCCCTGCTGTCTCAAGGTAATGGGACGTCACAGCAACCTGCCTGTCTAACAAGGCCGTGCTTACTGTGTCTTTTCCCCTCAGACTAACTAATGACATATTCTGTGTGTGGGGGCTGCATTGTCCTTGACTGCCTTCTCTCACTTGTGTCAGATCACACTATTGCCTATCTCTAATCTATCTTACTTTATAACTTGTCTCACTACTTCTAGGACCTAATTCTCCGTTGACCTCTGCTATCTATCTCTCCGACTCATCTCACTATCTCTAGGATCATGTTCACAATTACTCTTTTATGTTTCTTTTGTCTGTCTGGCCCTGACATTCACTAAAGCTGTGGAATGTTAAATAACATCTCTTTGTCCAATTGTCGTATGAGTTTGTTTCTTCTTTCATGTCTTTAACTGTTAATTGTCTGCATGTGTTTAATTTGATAAGCACTGGTGATAGATACATAGCTTAAGGTGTTGTGTCTTTTTCACTTCAACAAAGATACAACGTTGTATCTTTATTGAATGAGCAATCTGGATTCTTATTTAATTTCCAACTTCTGTTAAATAAGCACATCTGCCTGTTAAGTGCAGTACAGGTTCACTATACACAGGTCAGAATATCTATGTTTTGCACAGTCGGCTGTTACTATGGTGTACAATTAAATTTGAAATCGGTGAATGACAAGCAGTCTTTCCAATCATTTTACATTATGCATATCAATGATGTTACTGTATTATCTGAGATTTAATATACATTTATGTTGGGAGCTACAAACATCATATATGCGGTTGTTTTATCAATTGCAGAAAGTAGAAGTTCAGGCCCCCCCTGGCCAGACTGTGGGCTTTGTACGCCAAGCCTGGAGTATATGTAAACCCAAGTTCAAGATACAGAACGCAAATGATGAAACTGTCTTGTTAATCGAAGGTCCCTGCTTCACTTGCAGCATATGTGGTGATGTGGAATTCCAGGTAATTATTCCCAGACTGAATAACCCCCTTAAGTTTGGTTCCAAAGTCTTGATAAGCCCCCTTAAGTTTGGGTCCATAGTTTTGATATGCCCCCTTATTTCTGGTCTCTTGACATGTCCCCTTACATCTGTCCTTGGAGTATTGATTTGGTGTAAGATGGCAGTATGATCGGATCGAGTGTGGTGTAGGATGGCGGTATGATCGGATCTAGTGTGGTGTAGGATGGCGGTATGATCTGATCTAGTGTGGTGTAGAATGGTGGTATGATCTGATCTAGTGTGGTGTAGGATGGCGGTATGATCAGATCAAGTGTGGTGTAGGATGGCGGTATGATCTGATCTAGTGTGGTGTAGGATGGCGGTATGATCAGATCGAGTGTGGTGTAGGATGGCGGTATGATCTGATCTAGTGTGGTGTAGGATGGCGGTATGATCAGATCGAGTGTGGTGTAGGATGGCGGTATGATCAGATCGAGTGTGGTGTAGGATGGCGGTATGATCTGATCTAGTGTGGTGTAGGATGGCGGTATGATCAGATCGAGTGTGGTGTACAATGGTGGTATGATCTGATCGAGTGTGGTGTAGGATGGCGGTATGATCAGATCGAGTGTGGTGTAGGATGGCGGTATGATCAGATCTAGGTGGTGTAGGATGGCGGTTATGATCAGATCTAGTGTGGTGTAGGATGGGGTATGATCATCTGTAGGACAGATCAGGAAACAATGGTCTGATCAGTGTGGTGTAGGAGGATGATCAGATCAAGTGTGGTGTAGGATGGCGGTATGATCTGATCTAGTGTGGTGTAGGATGGCGGTATGATCCCTAGTGTGGTGTAGGATGGTGGTATGATCAGATCAAGTGTGGTTGTAGGATGGCGGTCTGATCCTCAAGTGTGTGTAGGATGGCGGTATCCCTCTAGTGTGAGGATGGCCTTTTGATCTGATCTCATGTGGTGTAGGATGGTGGTTGATCAGATCGAGTGTGGTGTGAAATATCAGATCAAGTTGGTGTAGGATGGCATGTATGTATCTTTGATGTAGCAAGAGATCTCTCTTGATCACCTGTTCCTGTATGATCAGATCGAGTGGGGTGTACTGGCGGTATGATCTGATATCGAATGTGGTGTAGGATGGCGGTATCATGATCAGATCGAGTGTGGTGTAGGATGGCGGTATGATCAAATCGTTTGTGGTGTGACAATGGCGGTTCATGATCTGATCGAATGTGTGTGTGACAGGATGTTCATATGATCTCATCGAGTGTGGTGTAGGATGGCGGTATGATATGGTGTGATTGCTTACAGGTTTATGCTGCTGATGGGGAGACACCTGTAGGACAGATCAGGAAACAATGGTCTGGCATCGTCAAGGAGATGTTTACAGATGCCGATAACTTCGGTGTCACATTTCCCATGGATCTGGATGTGAATGTGAAAGCTACTCTCCTTGGGGCAGTCTTCCTCATTGTAAGTGTATCCCTTGTTGACCTTTTACCCAAATCATAGTTTGGTTCCAAATGGGTTGAAATATTCCTTAGTTAATACATGTATCTTTGATGTAGCAAGAGATCTCTCTTGATCACCTGTTCCTGTTAGCAGTTGACTGCCGAGGGTTACTTGCATTAACGTCTGATATAAGAAGCATTGACATCATGTCTTTTAATGATATGTTTGATGTTCTATGTTTGTGGGTGTGACAGAATTTCATGTTCTATGTTTGTGTGTGTGACAGGATTTCATGTTCTATTTTGTGTGTGACAGGATTTCATGTTCTATGTTTGTGCATGTGACAGGACTTCATGTTCTATGTTTGTGTGTGTGACAGGACTTCATGTTCTTTGAGAAGGAAGGCAATAAGGAACAGGACACTAACATTGGCATGATGTAATCCTCATCACTTGTTTTAACCTCACTTGCTACATGACTAAAGCCCCTTATTGTTGGACCTCATTGAGACCTCCTTATTGTAAGACTTCATCAAGACCCCCTTATTTTTGGACATCATCAAGACCTCCTTAGCTCCTGTTTCCAACAGAATAACAAGAGGACTGTAGGCAGAGGCCTTATTTTATTCTCTACCTTATACTTGTTTGCAATAATCGTTATATGATAACCATATAACGTTTTTATATGAAGTTACCTCATCGCTATGGATTAAGTGTGTCGAGTGTTGCTGAGTGTGGCTAACGTTTATAAGCAATCGCTGTGATTTTTTTTATAAAGTTGCTGCTATTTTCCCGGTAGCTTCAGTCCTTTTTTGTGTAGATTCTATGCTATTGGTGACACTATGTTTTTTAGAGATATTTACTATTTTACTCTAGTGTTGGTCGGTGTTTGTCTGACAAGGTCCCAACCATCTGACACTCGTCACCGGTCACAAACTTGCTCTGGTAGAAAAATATTCCTACAGAACCAGTGTATATTCCCCTCTCTGTCTTTGTACTCTTTCCTGCTGATGCTCGCTTGATGATACACCTTTTTACGAAGCATAATGTACAAATGTGCTGTTTATAAGGCTTTATTGTCTATTATTTTTCTGTTGTACCATTTTCAAATGTTGTATCAAATACTGTCATATATCCAAACATGTATCTTATATATAAAGTTACTCATAACTTCCAAAACGAAGTAGTTTTCCCCCACTTTTATTTTCTTGTTGGTGATTTTAAAGAACAATTTATTTGTGCTGTTTTTATTATGCATTTTGAATTTGAAACGTATTTTGAGTGAAATATCTGTTCTTCAAGTGCTTTCTTGGCACAATGACTTCTGAACTTTCCAGTTAATGTCAGCTGAACTCTATCTTTAACTGCAATATGAAATTTGTATATGTACAGACATGGTACTTGCAGATCTGATTAAAAAACAGCTGATATACCACTATTGTCATACTCAATAAACAGGTTATTTCTAATTGATGGGTGTTATTCGGTTTTTACAACAACAGTTAGTTTAGTAGATGACATTGTCGCTGTATGATGTCCATGAAGCCAATAGCTACAGTTATTGGTTTATATACCAACTTAACCAGCAAACTTATAACATTCACCATACCACTAGAAATATAGAAGAGCGCTTACAAGCCGAGTAGCATATGTGTATTAGTTAAAGAAATCAAAATTTGATGTCAAATACTTTAACCAGTTGTTTGAAATATATGGTATCTTTCGCTAAAAGATACGTACGCTAGATTGAATGAACCATCCAAGACTAAGTACCGATGGAATACTAATCCAATACCCCCTACCCACACCCACTTAATGCCTGGCCCAGGGCACAATCACTTGTAATAATTTACCTTAAAATCATTGTTGGTAACGTTTAATCAGGTAAGAAGTGGTTCCGAATAACGATGCATTGATTTTGTAATAATACTTTATTATTTCTTTCATCCAATCTTCAACCAGACTTCAATCAAAACAAACAATACCTATATCACAATAGAAGAAAGCACGGGTACCAAACATAAGTTTGATAATGTGAAATGCAGAGAACCTGGAATGACATCATTACAGACAAACAATAGTCACCATGACAAGGCTGATCACCAGCTTGGGTGACCATGCTGGCCGAGAAAAACTGCACCAAATATCCATCTGGTAGAAATGACATGGCTTGACACCAAATCCAACAAATCACCATATCCACAGACAGAGCTATAAACACAAGGGCGAGTGAATATCACAATCCAATCAGTGGATTTAGCCAGCTGATCCTAAACTAAGAGATATGTTGTTGATCCCAGAGGTCATCATAAGGAACCTCTAAACAGAATGACATCTTTCAAACCACAGGTAAAGAGATGCTAGAGGCAGTAGATGGCGGGTGATGATGATGCTGGCATAGAGCTCCACAGGGATAGCTAATACCCTGCCAAAAACCATCATTGACCAGTGACTGGGGAGAGGGTCGGGAGGTGACATCTCTGACTTAAGAGAGAGCGGACCAGCGATGTAGATAGGTACTCCATCCTGCCTGGTTCTCACTTGACCCAGAGCCAGATTCTCCCCCTAAACACAAAATACGAATCATATAGCACACTGACTCATATAACACACTGACTCATATAACACATTGACTCATATAATACACTGACTCACAAAGCACTAACTAGTATAGCACACTGACTTGCAAAGCACACTGACTCATATTGCACACACATAGCACATTGACTCATATAACACACTGACTCATATAATACACTACCTCCCAAAGCATACCGACTCATATAGTACACTGACTCACAAATCACACTGACTCATATAATACACTGACTCACAAAGCACACTTACTCATATAATACACTGACTCACAAAGCAGACTGATTCATATAAGACACTCTCACAAAGCACACTGACTCACAAAGCACACTGACCCATATAAGACACTGACTCATAAAACCGATTGACTCACAAAGCATAGTGATTCATAAAACAGACTCACAAAGCATACTGACTTAAAAAACACTGACTCACAAAGCACACTGACCTTAAAAAACACTGACTCATGAAGCACAAACTGACTTATAAAGCATACTGATTCATATAACACACTGAATCATATAACACTGACTCACAAAGCACTGACTCATATAACACACTGACTCATATAACACACTGACTCAAAAAGCACAAAGCACTGACTCTCATATAACACACTGGCTCATATAACACACTGACTCTATGCAATAAGACTAGGATGATGACAGTGGGAGGAAGTTACCGTTAGCAATAGCATTTAGGCTGGCCTTCTCCTCAGGACTGAGTTTGAGCATGGTACAGAGCACAGGCACCAGTTGGAGCTTCTCTGTGGTGTTGAGTCAGCGTGAGGAACTGAAAACCACCAGCGGCATGACTCCAATGAATTCTGTATATCTCTCAAGCAAGCATGAAGTACTTACTAATTACTTGTTTGTTTTAATTGATTCACTAGATTTGTTTATCATCCTTTTACAGTTCTCCTAGGGAGCTATCACGGTGAATCAGATAATATAAATAACACTGAGCTTGTAATTCCAGCTATAAACCTACAGTGCTAAGAACATGCTATTTACCTTGAATACAATGTTCTTCAGGTATTCCATGTTGGAGATGCTTTTATCACGGGCCACATTACGCTCGATGTAGCGAATCTCCTCCTTCAGAACCTTGGCTTGTTCTGTCAATCGCATCCCTGTAGCCTCGCTTTCATTCAGCAGCTAGCAAATCACAAAATGTCATGTTATTACAGCTTTGTTCCAGACAAGGTATCTAAACAGTCCTGACATGGTGACAGACATAGATAACGAATGACTACCTCCTCGAAGACAACTAGCAGGCGGAATGAACCTCATGATACCTGGGTAAGTGGGAGGAAGCTCAAACACACCCCTACTAGACAAACTCACCCCTACCTGACAAGCCCACCACTACCAGACAAACTCACTGCTACTGTACTTACACACCCCTACTAGACAAACTCACCACTACCAGACATGCCCACCACTACCAGACAAACTCACTCCTACTATACTTACACACCCCTACTAGACAAACTCACCACTACCAGACATGCCCACCACTACCAGACAAACTCACTCCTACCATACTTACAGACCCCTACTAGACAAACTCACCCCTAACAGACATGCCCACCACTACCAGACAAACTCACTCCTGCTATACTAACACACCTCTACTAGATGAACTCACCCCTACTAGACAAACTCACCACTACTGGACAAACTCAACCCTACAGGGCAAATTCATCCCTACTAGATAATCTCACCCCACTAGTCAAACTCACCCCATCTAGACAAACTCACCCCAACTAGTCAAACTCACCCCATCTAGACAAACTCACCCCAACTAGACAAACTCACCCCTACTAGACAAAAAAACTCACCCCATCTAGACAAACTCACCTTTATTTGATGAATTCATCCCTACCAGACAAACTCACCCCTTCTAGACAAACTCATCCTTACTAGATAAACTCACCCCATCTAAAAAAAGCACCCTTTTGAATTCATCCCTACCAGACAAACCTACCCCTACTAGACAAACCCACCCCTACAAGATAAACTCACCTCTGTAAGGTGCTCTATCTTCTTATATGCTGATGTCAAGTTATTCTTTAGCTCCAATTGGTTGTCTGGTTCCTCGAGAGTCTTCACACCTTCAAATCACACATATGGGTCATCAAACAACGTCAGAACATGGTGGTTATATACCAGTCATGTCAGAACATTGAGTGGTTATATACCAGTCATGTCAGAACAAAGTGGTCATATACCAGTCATGTCAGAACAGAGTGGTCATATACCGATCATGTCAGAACACAGTGGTTATATACCAGTCATGTCAGAACAGGGTGGTTAAATATCAGTCATGTCAGAACTCAGTAGTTATATACGCCATGTCAGAACACAGTGGTTATATACCAGTCATGTCAGAACACAGTGGTTATATACCAGTCATGTCAGAACAGAACAGTCATGTCAGAACACAGTGGTTATATACCAGTCATGTCAGAATTGAGTGGTCATATACCAGTCATGTCAGAACACAGTCATGTCAGAACACAGTGGTTATATACCAGTCATGTCAGAACACGGTGGTTATATACCAGTCATGTCAGAATTGAGTGATCATATAACAGTCATGTCAGAACACGGTGGTTATATACCAGTCATGTCAGAACAAGTGGTTATAGTCAGTGAACACGTTATATAGTCATGTCAGTCATCATGTCATTGGAGTGTCAGGGTGTCATATACCGTCATGTGGGGTTATATACCAGTACTCACTGATAGAGTCATCAGGGGTTATATACCAGGTGAGTGGTTATATACCAGATGAGCACAGTGCTCAAATGGCACTAGCGATGTGTTTACCGTCAATGGTGATCTCACAGCAATCGTAGTCCGTGTATTCCATGCCCTAGATAACATACACATCACATCCAACAATATCAAATCCATTGCAACTTTATTTAACTTGTTTTCCTTTCCATCTAACACTATCCAATTAATGTCAATTAAGCACGGTTGGCATACCTTCTCATTTAACAGTGTGTTAAATGTCCAATCTATTGAAATCATGTGCATATGTATCAGATTATAAAAAATAATGATCATTTTTAAATATGTGCAACTGTTATTGGCACAAACCTGTCATATTGACAGCACATTTCAGGCATAGGAATATAGATCAACTCCTGATTAAAGACGAATATGAACAAGATGTTTTAGCTGACCTAATCATAAGATAGACTGACCTCCCCGGCCTGACGCTCAACGCTACGAGGATCCCGCAGAAACTCCACCACATGCTCCGTGTTTAAATGGTCTGATACCATTGAGGCTGATGAAGCTGAGGGTGTCATGGCCACAGAGGATGAGTTGTGAAGCTGTGCACGGAGCTGAGTGACCTCCTGATCACTGGCATCGAACTGTCTCTGGAGCATGTCCATTGAGCGGTGATGTTCTTCTTGTAAGACCTTCATCTGGTCCTACACAGCCACAGAGGGTGGATATTGTAACAGCCTCATTGGTACATATAGGGGGGTTATTACAACAGCCATGATCACAAAAACCAAGTGGACATTGTAAGAGCTACTGCTGTACATATACACACAACCACACATGAAATGTTTGTAAGCCACTGATGAGAGAGAGAGAGTACCTTGAATGTGTGAGTCAGAGTCTCGTTAGTGATGGTGAGTTGTTTGATTGTGTCCACGTGTTCCGAGCTGCTCATGCTTTGTTCGACACGCAGCTCCTCTACCCTACACATACACACACGACAGGAGTAGAGTGATGATGACACTATACATAACACAGCCATACCTGGCTCATATCAGCTCAGTAGGGCAATACAGAGGATACCTGTATATAACAGATACATTTACAGCACCCCCTACTCAGTCTACCAGTGAAGAAAGCTGGTTCCCCTCTGTAGATAACACCTGCCTCTTAAAGACAATATCATGAGTGGTCATTAACGATGGGTTTTACAGAATAAACAGGGGAATACCTGCGCCTGAGAGTGTTCTCTGTTTCTGACATCTCGGTGATGAGTCGGGAGTGACGTTGTTGTAGGCGTTCATGCTCGTCTTGTAATAGCTCGTTCTCACTGCTCAGTGCTGCCACCTGCTCGCTACACACACACACACAGTGATGGTGACGGCTACTTCTCATGACATGGTGTGACATGGTGTGTTAACAATGACAGCCACTTATCACAGTGTGATAGCAGTGACCGCCATGTATCACAGTGTGATAGTGGTGACGGCCACGTATCACAATGTGATGGCCACGTATCACAGTGTGATAGAGGTGACAGCCCGTATCACAGTGTGATAGAGGTGACGGCCCGTATCACAGTGTGATAGCGGTGACCGCCATGTATCACAATGTGATAGCAGTGACCGCCATGTATCACAATGTGATAGCGGTTGAACACCAGCAGTAACAACATAAATCATGGCGCAGCATTGACACCAATGAATGAAGCAAGACAAACAGAAACAGAGCAACCATACACTTCAAACCACTATTGCTTGCCACACCTCAAACACATCCTGACAAAATCCCGCAGTAAGTGATTGGAGAACAAAAGGCACACGATGCTACTGACTTGGCTTCCACGAGCTTTGACTTGTACAGCTCGAGCATCTTCTCCACGCGCTGCCTCTCTTGCTTCTCCTGCTCGAGGAACACTTCATCTTGAGGTTTCCTCGTCTGCTGCTTCCTCACGCTACACACCCGCACCTGCCACAAGCAAGGATCGACTAGCTTGTCAGCTTACCATGGCAACAGTCACACATCAATGAGCTTCAGTAAGATCTAAGGTCATATGCATGCACGAATTGTTATCATTAGTTGTGAAGCTGTCATAGGCAGCAGGGGTCAAAATAAGTGGGGACCCAGGGGCCATAGTCCCCTAGAAATAGCTCTAGGCCCCTAGAAATAGCTCTAGACCCCTAGAAATAGCTCTATGCTCCTAAATATTCTGAATTAGTGGCCTGAGTGGCCCGGCCCCAGTGGCTTGAGTGGCCTCCTGGTTTTGGGGCTCATTAAAGGCAGCTTCCATGTAGAATCTTCCCAGCTGGATTAGCAACCGATAGGTCAGACCGATACACCATGGAGCTTCTGTGCCAAGGACCTGCGCCACCAACACGTTAATATTCAATAGTATTTTGACGCCTGTATTACGTTGGCCTAGGATTCAGTTGAGCATGTTTGTTTGCGCATTGCTAAAGACCATTAGCTCCCAAGGCCAAGCATCAGAGCGCCGAGACGCTAGATGTGATTTATTCTGGGCTAGCAGAAAAAAATAAATGTTAGTGACAGACCCTGCTCATCGGTCTGGTTCTCTGTGTGCAATTGAAATAAGGCACAGGTACTGAGATGATCAGCACAATGATGGCTCTAGCATATTACCCCCATTCTTTGTTATTCTTTATTCTAATCAAGGAAAGTTTTGGGAAGATAACGTTGATTGTAGTATTCCCTATCTGTAAATGTTGCAAAAATAGTGGCCCCAGCTTTAGCCGGTGGCCCCTAGATACACGGGCCCTAAGACCAAGAGAGCTCATTTCTAAGCTTGATGTGTAGTGCACAGGTAATGAGTTGTATCTGAAAGAGTGTACCCACCTTACATTGTAGCTGATGGTTTGAACACAGTGACCTCACTCTGTAACTGACTTAATCAGTCTGTACCCAGTGACCCCTCATTATAGCTGACTTAATCAGTCTATAGTGTACCCAGTGATCTCAATCTATAGCTGACTCTATCAGTCTATAGGAAAGCTGTTATCAGGTGTACCCAGTGATAACGGTAACTGACTTGTCTATAGTGTATCCAGTGACCCTATGACTTAATCAGAAAATGACCCCTCACTTGTAGCCAACTTAATCAGTCTATAGTGTACCCTGTGACCTCACTCTGTAGCCGACTTAATCAGTCTATAGTGTATCCAGTATCCATACCTTGTAACTGTCGTAGTCAGCCTGTATAGAAAGGAGGTCGCTGCGTACCAACTCAAGATCCTGTTCCAGTGAACTGTGTTTCAGCTCCATTGACCGCATGCTACGCTGGTGATGTTCGTTCATACTCCGATTCTTGTCCGTCAACCTCTGGTTCTCACCCACAAGACCCGCCAACTGGATCTTCACATTCATAAAAAGGTCACACTCATCTTGGTTTGGTCAAACAGGTTCAGTACAAATAATTGAAATACCTAATGATAAATGGTTTGTATAACAGCTGGACAAATCGTGGTGGGTTTGTCAAGTACACAAAGTAAAAGACCACAGTAAAGTAAAGAGGAGCCAGTCAAAACCCAGCAGCATCATATACACCCAACTGGAACATATTTCCAGTTTTAATACAGCAATGTCAAGACAAATACCAGTGAAGCACTACCCAACACCATCAATATCTTAACCAAGCCAACATTGAGGAGCAGTACATGGTAATAAAGCATGGTATGTCAATCAGAGGGTTACCTTAGGTTTAAGACAGGTTCAGTCAGGGGGTTACTTTTAAAGACAGGTTCAGTCAGAGGGTTACCTTATGTTAAAGATAGGTTCAACCACAGAGTTACCTTATGTTTAAGACAACTACATCAGCGATTACCTTGTACTGTTCAGCATCCTGTGTAAGTTGCTCCCGCTGGGCACGTAACAGAGACTCACTACTTCTCTGTTCCCCTTCCTGTTAACCCAGGACCTCATTAATAGTGGCTACATGCATCACACGATGACACAGGAAGGAGGCAATCTGATAACTATATGCTGAGCTAATCATTTCTGCATTGATCATTCAGTTTACAATAATTCCTTTGTTTTTCTTACAGATAGATTGTGCAGTTGATTTACTTCAATGGCAATGACAATATATTTTGCTTTAAATAAGTTCTTGCCATAGTGAAGTGTAAATAACGCCGACTTGTGGATGATTTGTTAGCGGTGCAATATGTGGAAATGATTGTAAGCAGCATCTGCTCTGCAGACATTGGTCCTGGACACTCACGCATTTCTTGGCCTCGGCCAGATCTTTTTTAGATTTGACCAGAAGTAGCTTAAGTTTGTTTCCCCGCTCTTCTGCTTGGAGGTACTGACTTTCCGAGGTCTCTGTTTAAACACACAAATAACACTGACTGAATAACCCCTGTAATGGGTTGGATAACCACATCTTCAAACACACAAGTAACACTGAATAACCCCTGTAATGGGTTGGATAACCACATCTTCAAACCCACAAGTAACACTGAATAACCCCTGTAATGGGTTGGATAACCACATCTTCAAACCATCTATGACCAAAACAGATAAAAGGAGCACTGAGGACTAGGTTCAAAAACATAGCGCCCACACTGACAACATTGGTGCGCTGTCTGCCGCACCTGTCTGTTTCTGCAGCGACGTGATCTTGCCCTCGAGGCGCTGTATTTCAACCAATTGGTCCGCGACAATCTTCTCTTGCTCGGAGACTTTCTCATTGAGACACTTGACTGTTCTGTCATAGTCAGCGATTTCCAGGTCCATCATACTATTCTGCTGGGCGTCCTGATTGTGTTGGATACGAACAACGGTTATGATCAAGTCTACGTACAAGTTAATGGTAGCCTAGTCTGAATACGTACAGCTGGGTTTTAACAATGTATCAGTTTGAGAACATCCCTGCAATCAAGTGAGCCAGTTGAAACACATTACACCTACTTAATGTAATACACAATTCCCTACAAAGATATAAACCGAAACTGCAGACAACACAAATAAACAACACAGTACTATCTCTCCCTCACACACACGCACAAACACACACACACAAATGCACACACACACATGCACACATACATACATACACACACAAGGATATTCTCATCTACATAAATACACAATCATCTAGAGAAACTCAAGTATTTTTACAACATATACCCCTGTTCAGACCCTCACACCCAGCTACCCGTCCACACACCCCTACATACACCCAGCCACCCGTCCACACACCCCTACATACACCCAACCTACCCGTCCACACACCCCTACATACACCCAGCCACCCATCCACACACCCCTACATACACCCAGCCACCCGTCCACCCCCCTACATACACCCAGCCACCCGTCCACACACCCCTACATACACCCAGCCACCCGTCCACACACCCCTACATACACCCACCCGTCTCAGTCGCTCAAGCTCTTCTCTCGTCTGCTTGACTTTCTCTTCCATGGCACTCATCTCACGGCCGTGCAGCGCGATCAGTTCACTCTGTTCTACTTGCTGAGCGGCTAGTTTCTCATCCATCTGAATACATCAATGTACAAGGTCACACATCAGGCACCATGGCGCTTGGATGAGGAACATATATCAGTCTCATCAACAGCCAGCTGGAAAGCTTATTCATCATCAGTCTTATCAGTAACCATCTACCTGTTATCACAACTTACATGTCTTATCAGCAGCCATTTTCCTGTTATCATCCCTTACCTCTGTCTTATCAACAACCATTCAACTGTTATCATCCTTACCTCTGTCTTATCAGCAACCATCCAACTGTTATCATCCATACCTCTGTCTTATCAGCAACCATTTTCCTGTTATCATCCTTACCTCTGTCTTATCAGCAACCATCCAACTGTTATCACCCCTTACTTCTGACTTAACAGCAAATATTTTTCTGTTATTATCCTTACCTCTGTCTTATCAGCAGTTATCTTCCATTTATCACCCCTTACCTCAGTCTTATCAGTAGCCAGCTTCCTCTTATCAGCCTCTGTCTTTTCTAGCTCATGTTCCAGTGTCATCAGTGACGCCTGTAGCTCTTGACTCTCCTGTTCCGAGTTATCCATTTCATCGATGAGCATCTGTTTCTCCTCCGACAACGTCGTGACGGTAAGCTTTAAACTGGTCATATCGTCCACTAATCTCGCCATATCTGACTCGAGCCGCTTGCATCGAGCTTTCTCATCTTCAAACTTGACCTCCAGCTTGTCGTATTCACTGTGCAAGTTCTGTTAACCACAAAAACAAGTGGTAAGATCACATCCTCATTGAGTTGTTATACACAGACCACCTCGCAGCATGGGTTTGGATTCGTTAGTTTCTAATTGATCTCCTCTGAGATAAGTTGTACCTGGTAGTTCAGCATCTGTTGACTGTTATTTTGCAGGCCTTCATTGGCGTGGCGGTCCACTGCCTTCCTAAGGGCCTCACACTCTGATGTCATGTTAGTTAACTGGAACCACATATACAACAGAGCTGACATCAAATAAAGATAAATGTTATGCTAGTTTATTGTAACTAACAAAAGTGCAAGATGGAAGTATCCTTATTTAGTGCAACTAAAGAAATCAATGTGGATGTCAGGCTGATTTAGAACTGAAAATTCAAATGAAAGTCATACAAGTTACATGATTTAAGAACAATATGTTATCACGTTTCCATAGATAACTGAGGGGCCTCTGTCAAGTGAATGACTGCAATTAGATGTATGGAAGTTGCAATGATAACCAATAACTACGATAGAGGAGTTCTGAAGTGAACAAGTTCTCACCTGATAAGCAAATACTTCATGACAATGAGGTAATAAGACGTAGAGAAAGCAAATAAAAGAGGGCAAATCATAAATATGTGTAACACATATCACACAGAGCAAATTGGAATGAGGCTGGTAAATGAAACTTTTTTCCTTGGTGATACACATCAGATAAAGGGTGATGGAAATATGTCATCCTAGACATATCTGTCCCTAGAAAGGACACCACAGGTAAGTTAACAAGCTTTAGAGACAGGTGAGAACGTTACCTTGGTCTTGTACTCAGCAGCCTCTTTCTTGGCCTTGAGAACGATTTGCTTGAGTTTGTTCTCGCGACTTTCCCGCTCCTTGGCTCCCCTTTCCAACTCGCTCAGTTTGTTCTGAGACTCCTACATGACGTGACAAGCACAGGACACAATCAGAGTAATCACAACCACATCAAAGTGCCATGCTTTAAAAACCACATGCTTTAAGCTCTCTTCATCTAACCCACACACATGAATAGAAACCACATTATGCTATCTTCATAACAACCACATTAAGCTATCATCATACAACCACACATTTGAATTACAGCATGAAGCAATCTTCATAAAACTGCACACACAAATTACAACCACATTATGCTAAGGGCCCCCTCCAGTGAGATAACCGGCCAAAGGAACCACACGGACAAGAATCAACACAAATCATACACAACCAGTGATATACAACCAACCTAAAAATGGCAATACATGTTGAAGATATTAACCTTAAGTGGTATGAGATTACAATTCTCATGCTCAATATACAACAGCTGGCCAGACCATACCAGAATCAGGACTTCATTGTAAAAGAGAATAAACCTTGCTGTAAAGTTTAATAACTTAAACAGCTGACAATTTGTTTCCATTTCCTTGTCCCAATTATGACACAAAATACCACAATAGAGGAGAAGAAAAGCAACAGGTTGTTCCAGCCCATATGAAAGATGGAAAATTGGAAATACGAGTCTGCCTTATTAACATACCTGTTGACTGTTCAAAGTCTCACCATCACTCCCCTGTCAGTTAGCCAGTGTCAATATATCATGGCAAGGAACTGTGGCAAGTAAATCATCACCGCAATGTACGAATCGTATATATATGAATAAGAAGTGATTGATTACCTTACAAAGTTGTGAAGTCTCCTTCAGAAATCCTACTTCTTCCTCTTTAGCTTCTAGTTGATTTTTCTCTACTTGTATATCTTGCTGTAGTGCCAATATCTGTTGCTGATAGACTGATTCCTGCTCCTGTTGCGTTCGCTGTAAAGAAGCTATCTCCTGCTGATGGGCCGAGTCCTGCTCTTCCTGCTTTTGCTGTAAAGAAGCCATCTGCTGAGTAGCTTCTTGTAGTTTCTCTTCTGTCAGATTCAATTTGTCCCTCAGCTGAGAGTTCAGCTCGTTAAGTTTAGTCAGTTCGCCTTCATGGCTGTGCTGAGCATCTGTTAACAATGATTCTAATTGGCTGTGTTTTGAAGCTAGACTGGATTTGGTTTCTTGAAGATCAGCAAGCAGAGACATTTTTTCCGACTCCAGCTGTTGAATCTTTCCCCTTAACTCCCCCATTTGGGTAGACTTGCTGCTAATATCAGTCGTTAAATGATGACCCTCATCCCTTAAACTTTCCATTTCTCTCTGTAGCTGCGCTTGCCTGTCTGTTGACTGTTGGACTAATTCAGTCTGTTCCTTGACTTGATCCTGTAGTTCACAGAGCCTCTTGTCAGCCTCTGCCCCTGTACCTGTCAGCTTCATCACCGTAGCCTCTGCCTCATGTTGGCAGCTGATGCTGTCATTAAGCTCCTGCTCTAGCCTAGAGACATCAGCCAGTGCAGCTCGTGATTTCTCCCAAGCCTCCCTGCATTTCACCTCTGACTCTTCCAGCTGCTTAGTGAGACTAGCAACCTCATTTTCTAATGAATGATGCTTCTCGTCAAACTGCTGAGTCAGTGCATTCTTGTCCTCCTCATGGACTTTGATTAATTCTGCCTCAGCATGCCTCCATCTATGCATCTCATCATCAAGCTGTTTCCGTAGCAACATGATCTGCTGTTCAGTTTCATCATCTTGCTGAACACTGCTCGATGTAACCTCTGTCTTTAGCTGTTCATATGAGCCATCCAAATCACGAAGCTTCAAATTAACTTCCTCTTTTTCTCTCTGACACTCCGTGGCTAGGAGTTCAGCTGCAATTTTTTCACTGGTTAGTTGCTCCATCTGTTGTTTCAAATCAACCAGACTTGCTTTCAGCTGCTCTTGGCTATCATCATTAGCCGAGGTAAACTGTTCCAATTTTTCCTCTGTTGCTTTCAAGCACGACTTTGTCTCCAAGAGCAATGTCACATTGTCAGTCAAAGATTGGTTCAATTTTTCAACTTCAACTGATAATTCTTGGTTATCATTTGATGCTTTGACAAGGCTTTCATTGAGTTGAGTCATTTCTAAAGTGAGCTGCTGACGGCATTCAATCAGCTGGATATTTTCCTCTTTCAACTGAGAATAATCTTCCTCAAGTTTTGTCTTTGCGTCTAGAATGGTTCTCAACATGTCCTCCTCCTCCAATAGCTTCCTGTTAAGCATCTCACTGTTCTCCTCAAGACCTAAATTTCTGACCCTAATTTCCTCAGCTGTGATTCCTAGTGACTGATTTTGAGCTGAGAGTGATTCAATGACACTATTAAGTCTCTCACAATCATCCATCTCTTCCTCTAGTTTTGCGAGTCTGGCTTTCAGTTCTTCGTTTTCCTGTGCTGAACCATCGAGCTGACGTCGCAGCTGCTGCAGGTCACGTAGCTTATTCTCCATCATCTCACGCTCCGGTTTAAAGCTCTCCACTTGCCTCTGACTCTCTTCAAGTGACTTTTTCTCCTTCTCTAATGCTGCCACAGCAATTTCTAGATCCCGTTGAATCTGTTGTAGTTTGACTCGCAGGTTATTGTTGACGTCTTCGGCAGCCTTAAGAGCTGATGTGGTCTCACTGTGTGTGTCACTACCCTCGCTGACCTTAGTCCTGAGTGAGGAGAGGTCACTCCGTAGCTCCTCAGTCTGGGCAAGGAGGTATCCCTCCTTCTCCTTGAGAGCCTCAATCTCTCCCATCATTCGCTCGTTCTCAGCGTTAAGCAGCTCAGAGTCTTTGTTCATTTGTTCCATCTTCTGTTCCAGCATGATAACAGTGTTATCAAGATGACAACATTGCTCCTCCACCTGACCTCTCTCGCGCTTCACTTCCTCCACGGTCCGACCCACATCCACTAACTGATTCTCCAGTGTTTCCTTATCATTGCCTAATGAACACAGCTGCATCCTCAGGTTGTCGCACTCATGTTGAGCTTCATTAAGTGATGTGTTAAGCTCGGCAGACTCAGCCTGGCTCTTCATGTCAGCATCCACTACCTCCTCTTGCAGCTGGTTGCGTTCAGCCTCCAGCATCCCCATCATTTCTTCCCACTCCTTCATCTTCTTCACAGCTTCTGTGTGCTTACCCTCCAAGTCTGTGTTTGCTTGTTTAAGCAAACTCAGCTGCTCTTCTGTGCCTTGCTGCTGCTGTTGCTGTACTTGAGCTGCATTATCTAGAGCTGCCTGCAGTTCACAACATTGCTCTTCGCTTCTGGTCAATTTCTCCTTCAATAAAGCATTCACTTTCTCATGTTCACTGATTTGTTCACAGTATGTGTTGATTTCAGACCTCAATTTCATTGCTTCCGATTCTTCCATGTTTTCCAGTGAGGCGTTTGCGTCTCCCTTTAATTGCTCAACCACTGCATCCTTGTCTGACACTTCTTGTAAGAGACCTGACACTTTGGACCTCTCTTTTTCTAATTCATTTGTCATTTTGTCTATTTTGTTTTCTTGTACCTTTAATATCCTCAATGAGCCTCTCACTGGCTGCCTGTGATTGGGTCAGGCTGTCATTGGATGACTGCAGTTCAAGTTTCAGACTCTCATTGGCTGCCTGTGATTGGGTCAGGCTGTCATTGGATGACTGCAGTTCAAGTTTCAGACTCTCATTGTCTGCCTGTGATTGGGTTAGGATGTCATTGGATGACTGCAGTTCAAGTTTCAGACTCTCATTGGCTGCCTGTGATTGGGTCAGGCTGTCATTGGATGACTGCAGTTCAAGTTTCAGACTCTCATTGGCTGCCTGTGATTGGGTCAGGCTGTCATTGGATGACTGCAGTTCAAGTTTCAGACTCTCATTGGCTGCCTGTGATTCGGTCAAGCTGTCATTTGCTGCCTGCAGTTCCTGTCTCAATCTGTCAGAGGCAGATGTAAATTCCTCTCGAAGGCTCTCATTTGCTGATTTCAGCTCCTCTTGGAGGCTCTCATTTGCTAAGTGAACCTCCTGTCTGTGGCTCTGATCCATTGAGGCCAAGTTTCTGTCGGAGGTCATCGTTGGATGATTGCAAGTCGTCCAGTGAGGACTTGGACTGCACTCTCTCCTTTTTCAATTTTTCAACAATAGCCACAGCCTTGGTCAACTTCTCCTTCATGGCATCATTTTCTTCTGCTTTAACTTTGTTCAAGTCTTCAACTTCCTGCAAACACAAAATGTTCATATCTTTAGAATAACAGCGTTGAGAATGATTTTCAACACCTCCTTGGATATGGTTAGATATTTACAGATGACCTTGATGTGAGCTTTGAGAATGTCACACTCTGCTGTGAGATCTAACATCTGTTTCCTCTCCGACTCCAGGCTCTGTGTTTGTAGCGACTTGAGTGAGGCTACTGCAGCATCACGGGCCTCTGTGAGCACCGTCACCTCATCTTGAAGGCTCTGATACATGTGAAACATCTAGAGTGATCAGGTGCATAATGATTGATAATGTCACCATGAAAGCTATGAATAATGGGCCTTGAAGAAAAATAGCCATCAAACAATATTCTCCATTGGGTTAACATACAGAGAGGTTTTTTTCACAGGTTTTTCTCAAATTATTCTGGGGTCAAAGGTCATTTGGGTATGCAACACACAGTAAATATTGAATGCACTGACAAGAAACAAACCTTGTTTTGTGAGAGGACATTGTTATAGTCTTCTTGCATTGCTTGGAATGAGCTCATCAGACTGACATTTTTCATCTCGACACATTCAAGCTGTTCTTGTAAGCCCTGGGCCACACAGGAAATATATAAACACCACATACCTCCAGCAAATCAGGGTTATAACATATTGAGACAACTGTAGACCGTGCAGTAGTTACATTATCTGAAATTTCATCCATATCAAACTATCCCATGAAAGAATCTATATGTAGCTGCTGAAAAGCACTGCCTCAGTCAAACTGGTCTTCTCCACCATGATGGAGCACTATGCTCCACTATGATGGAGCACTATTCTCCACCTTGATGGAGCACTCTTCTCAACCATGATGGAGCACTCTTCTCAACCATGATGGAGCACTCTACTCCACCATGATGGAGCGCTCTTCCCCATTATGCCTCTCAGCTCTTCTTGTAATGAAAAATGTGGCAGTAGAGCTGTGACAAGTTGGTGTTGAAGCAAGACTGACAGGGAAATGTGAGGATGATTTCACGCTAATAAAGTCAGGCATTCTCAGCAGCTGTTATACCTGTATCTTTGTCTTAAACGAGGCAGCCTCTTCCCCATTTGACTGCTGCTGTTGCTGCTGCTGCTGTAAAGATTCCACCAATTTACCCAAATCTAGACACAATAAAGGTTATTCAGAAAACATTCAACATGTGGCAGGTTGTAATTTCAGATATATGGGGCTCTGAGAAAATTGTATCAAACAGTCATTCACAAAGCTGTAATTGATCATTTCAGTTTCAAATACTTAAGTAACAAAGATGGTGCACATGATAATCTGCACACAATCAAGAGCGTCATTTGTGTGTGTAATTGCTTCACAAATAAGCAAGTCAGTTGTTTAGGCAAGCTGCATCAGTCATCCTCGTTTTCTGGGCAAGTATAAAACAAGACCTACCATCGTTTTTGGCTTTTGTTTTCTGCAGCTGTACCATCTGTTTCTTTACAAACTTAATGAGATCCTCTTTTGATAATGACTCCAACTGACAGCAACAATTCAGACATTTTATCTTCCCTTGTGACACATGCATGGATGTGAGAATCATCATGTTTGCTTACACAGCGATGCAATACTGACCTTGGAAGAGGCTGAGGCCGGCTTGGCAGCTTCCCCGGAAGGTGAATCAGGTTCATTTGCCAAACTCTATCAGCAAATAAAAGTGTGGGGAAAAAATGAATCTAATCTAAAACAGGTAGAATTTACTGATATGCAAACCTCATGTGCAAGTTTAATTATGAGTCTATAATGGGATAATCTCAGAGGTTTTTTAGTGTTTGTAATGCGTAGGAACTTGCTGTACCTCACTCAGCCCCAGTATGATGTCAACAGACACAGGACATACTGGTCTGACATTCATGTTGCATGAATATTTTCATGATATTTAAAGCAAGCAATTTAAACAAGATTAATTAACAACATTAAAAACAATTAAATTGTTGGACTGCTAGTGCTTCAGATCTAATCAATTAAGTTGATTCAGTTTCCAATAATTGTTTGAAGAATTAGGAGAGCAAAAGTTATTGCAAGTAGCAACTTGTAATATCCCCACTATCAGACACCCAATGGCAGTTATGGTTGAGATGACCAGGCAATACCAAAGCAAGAGTTGAAGAGCAAATGAATACAATCTCACAACGTTCAAATGATGAACACATTCAGCACAAATCTGTGCTGTGAATAAGCTCTTCCAGGTTAATTTCTGCCAAATAGTGTATTCCCATTTAGAACAAGAAGACTGTGTCAATGTGTGGGGCTTAACAGTACAACTTTATGCTGTACCAGCACAATCAATGGTGTCTGACTTTAAGACGTTGGTTCCAGTATTGTTTGTGGATAATTCTTTGTCAATAGCAATATACAACATAAAAAATCATCATGGATTTCAATAATCAATCAACTGATGACTTGAGTTCAGACTTTTACAGTAGTATTCAGGTAACAAGACACAATGTTATCAGTAAGCAATGGGTGATAAGAAGGATTGTTATACTGGTATATTATCTCTGTCTGGCTTATTACTCCAGTGCACAGGATCAAGATATAACATGGAGGGTTGATATCAAACCATCTCTTATGAACTCAATACAATGTTTAACGTAAGTTTTGCTCCAATGTTAAATGGCAGTGGCTTGAGATCCGGGACCAGGACTTGATTTATCTGTGCTAGAAGTCCAGTAGCCGTTATCTTAGAGACGTATCACATGGGCTAGAATTCCAGTAGTTGCTATGATGTATCACCTACACTAGAGATCTGTGATACCAGAAAATTATGGATTGCCTGAGCATAGTTACTCCTCATGGTCCATGCTCATTAGTGAGTCAAGTCAGTAAAAAAAAGTTATTGAAGTTTCAAATATCATGGGATAGCCCAGTTTTTGTGCAAGAATGAGGTGAGGGATAAAAGGTACTTTTCAAGTCTTATATTTAAAAAAGAGTGAAATTGCACCACAAGAATTATATTATGTAGAGGATTCAAATGAGGTATTTTTCATTTTCATAAGTCAATTAGTTAAAAAAGTTATTGGGGTTTCAAATATCATGGGATAGCCTGTTTTGTGCCAAAATTGACAGGCAGTTTTTATAGTATCTCTTTATCCATGCAGGCCAACTTTGTCCTAACATAAGATTCCCTCTTTTGGGTCTGCTTTATAACCTTGCTTACCTTTGCCATTTTTTGGGCCATCAATGCCTCATAGAGAGTTAGATTGGATCAAGACTTTCTGTTTAACCTCTAACTCCCAAAGTGCTATTTATCTCATCTACCAAGGCCAATGAAATTCTCCTGTTTCAGACCAGAGCAGTACAATCTATTTGACACACCCTGTTTTAAGATTGATTGAATATTAATTATTGCACTTCAAACACACATTTTTTCATGGTTCAAACTAAGTAAAATGCGAGGAGTAAGGCACTATTATTGAAATTCAATACGTAAGCTCTCTTTTGGTGTATCATTCGTCAATGTATCTTAAATATATAACTAGCTACATAACATTGGGTCACAAGCGCGGCCGCCTGTGGAGAGGTTCGGCTGACACCCCTATTGGCCCTAATAATTTCTAACTCAGTAATGCATTGGTAGCTCTTTACAGTAGCCCAAAAGACCAACGTCAGGTTCTATTTATCACCTTGAGTGCATACTCCCGTACTTAGTTCGAAAGAGCTACTTTACAGTTTACTCGATCGACTGCTGGTCTGTTTGGGGATGGGTGTGGCTTCAGAATACTAGTCTACACCAGAAAGATAAATAAAATGATGAGATATCTACAATAATGTCAAAGCCACGTACCGCCATATCGTTCGGCGTTCCAATGGAACACAGATTGGTGATTTAGTGGTGATTGTTGATGTTTTCCCTGCTGAGGACTCGGCCGGAAACCAAACATGCCAGGTTGGCAAAAGTCATAGTGTTCATTTGCAGCAAGAACTACACTTGTCATAATGTTTAGGGACGCAGCGTATTTCTGATAAAGACAGCTGGTTCTGTTATCAGCTCCTCAGCCCCGGGTCCTCAGCTAGAGGCAAAGAAACTCCGCCTCTGACAGCTCCGCGCTATTTACGACTTTCGATCTCTCACATCCGTGCTGTTGTGTTAGGTGCCATTAGATAGTCAAAACACCAGCACGGCTACAGGGGCGAGTGCCTTGCCTACTCGGATGACATGAGTGGTTGTTAGCGGCAACATTGTCATTGAATACCAAAGGATAGCAAACACGTGGATTCAGCGACAAGACTCAGAGGTTTGTCGTCGCGATGGCCGAATCGAATGAAAAACTGCATGATCTCATTCTTCGACTTTTTGATGTTGGAGGATTGAAATTTGGAAAGTTTATCATGAGGAACAACGAGGAGACACCGATTTACATCGATATGCGTGTGATTTGGTCTTATCCAGATATAGTGGTAAGTAGAGCATTTTCCAGCTGACGTCACCACACACTCAAATCAGTGGTCACTATATTTGTTAGCCCTACGCAAGGAATTACATAAACTAGAGTTAAACTATTGGTTATAACCTGATAACTAGCCTAATAGTAATAGACCAATGTCAGGTTCTTTTATATCACCTTGTCAAGAGGGAGTGCATGCAGCACTACTCGTACTTAGCTCCTTGCCATACGAGACATCAGTAGATATTTATATTACCGTTCGACCGGGGCTATATATCTGTAAATCTATCTTTACCAAATTGATGAATGGCAAATGAGCATATCAACAACAATTTACACAGCTCCGGTCAGACGTCTTTGTAAGGCCACATTTTACAGTATCATTAAATTGTTAGTCAAGGTCCCCTAGCTGTTTACATGTTACAAATATTCAATAGGGCGAGAAGCGTAGCGGAACCCCTGGAGTCTGGGACGCAGACTATTAAATTGTTGTTATTAGCTTTCCCATAAAAATAACTCATTAACTCGTAATTTGAACCAAATCGCTGGGATTCAAATGTTGAAATGCCTTTTCTCTCACTTAATCCGTAAAGAGTTTATATTACTCGTATACACATATAGTCTTTATCTATGTTTATATATTGGAATTAACAGAAGGGACGTTTTTAGACTTGAGTGCCTGATGTCATAATGATCCTTAATTAAAAATAATTGATATCCATTGATGCAATCATCATAATGTTAGATAAATTTTCACTGGGTTTTAATTTGCTTGTCATAGAGGGATGTGACGGATCTGATGTGGGAGAAGGTACAGAATCTCAATCTATCATTTGACTGCATCTGTGGTTTGCCTTACCAAGGGATCCCGTTGGCTTCGGTGAGCATTTTTCTGTAGAATTCTAGAATTTTAATAATATACATTAAATTGATGTATACAACCAGGGGCACTGTGAAACTTCTGATAATTGTGATGTTCTGTACATATCATGTAAAACTTTCTAATGTGATGTAACTGTTTCCAGATCCTGTCAACCCGACACAATGTTCCCATGCTACTAAAACGCAAGTCTGCGAAACAATATGGTACCATGAACATGTTTGAGGGATGCATCAAGACAAACCAGTCTGTTCTCATCCTGGATGACGTCTTGATGACAGGGGGCACATTCGTCGATGATATCCCAGTAAGTTAGCCTGAATAAATTATATAGAGTGGAAAAATTTAATGCTTGGGTTTTACCCCACTTCCAGCAATGAGATGATATTGTGACAATGCTTGATTCACAGAGGTGTTACATTTCAGGAGATACTTCTACAAATTAATGAAGGTCTAAACATCCATGCATTGTAATGTTTGTATTCGTCTGAACTAAGTTATTGATTCCATTGAAGAATTGTTGAACATCAAACAACATTAAACTCTCAATGAGAATGTGTGAACTTCAGACATTCCACAGCGCGGGTTTGACGGTTTCCAGTGCTGTTGTCTTCTTCGATCGCCAGCAAGGAGGCAAAGAGAGAACCAAGTTTATCCATGGTGTCAACATCTACAGGTAGGAAGTTTCTTGGGTCCCTTTTCCAAATGAAACAGGAGATAAATATGAACTGCAGTTTTAACTCCAAGTACAACTGCCAGGCTGGTTAAAATGTAAGCACTCTAATGGAAATAAAGCCGAGGTTAAAGGCTACTCCACTACAGGTTTAACCATTTTGTCTTCTGTGTAAAGTGTCCTAGATCTGGAAGTTGCATTTCAAGTTTTATTAAAAGCTGATAAGGTGACTGAGAAGCAGGTCGTTGACTCCATGACCTACATCCAATCCAACCGTTTTGACACAGCCGAGTATGGAGTAGAGGTCAGCCGCAGTGCTACCAGCACCTCCAACCACTGCTAGTAGGCCTAACAGAAGACGGCATAGATTCACTCCAATAGGACTTATGTGCAGTGTTTATTACATAACAATTCATCTTGGTTTGTGCTGTATTCCATGTGTATGCGATGATGGAGTCTAGCTTTGGACAACGCTGATTGACATAAACATGTTACAGTACGCCAAGTGTAATGTACCAGGATAGTGGGAGATTAATCGGCAGGAAAACTTACAGCTAGTCAAGTTCTAGTGAGAAATAACGAGGATAGTTTGAACGCTGTTTATCTCGAGGACTTTATTCTTGAGGACTTAATTGTTTATTTTGTTTTACCATCTTTTGCATCATCTTTTCTATTTTAAATCACTGCATATTGCTCAAATTTGTCAAGAATTTCACTCTACTTTGTCATGTCACATCTATTATGCTATTGTCAATGATCTGAGGCATATCTCAATGCTCAACAAAAAGACATATATATATAACCAGAGTAGGCGTCATTTTTGTTTGTTCTGTATTTATATTGGTTGTGGATTTTTACTGCAGATGTAAGTTAATGCCTTCTATGTAGTCCTTCAATATGTGCATGCATACTCACAGAAATCTATTATGTTGGCTTATTAAGTTAAAACTCTACCATTGGTATTTATCACAGGATCAAAATTTTACATTTCATTATGCCATGTAACCTTACATGTTGAAGAAAGGAGAAATTATATCCAAATGTTGTTAATATATTTGATTTAGACTGTGCCGTTCATGTAGAGTAACTGGACGTACGGATGCAATACTCTATTACTGGCCAGAGAACAAGCTCCCTGATGCAGCCATGTTCGCTAAAGAGCCAATAGCTGTACTTACAATGCTCACTAGCTCCCCAAGACAACAACATCCGTGACCATCTATCCACAGCAAAGTTGTAGTCCCATCATCCAACAGCGACAACACACAGGGGTGCTGTTGCATTAACCTCTTTTGACATTTCTATTTCATGAGAACACCATAGATTGTTCGTTTGTCTTTCTTCATCAAAAACATCTCTGTAACAGAACAATATTGGCCAGCTTCCTCACCTTATTTTATCCCCCCACCCCTCAGTTCTGACGAGATGTCATGAACTAGCACAAAATCACCAAGTCATATTTCCAGTGAAAGCCCTGTTCATTTCACGAAGCTCTTGTACTTTCTTTTCTCTGAGAAGCGGCAGAGTTCTGTCAGAACTGGTGACATGGATCTGTGAGGTCAATTGCTATATCCCCACAAAACAACTTCAGTGAACCATATTCCATTAACCAACAATTTATTTTTCATGAGGTATGGTTAGAGGTTGTGACGCTCTGCTAGTTAGAGGTTGTGCATACACCAATCAAACGCATAATCAAATTAACGATTAGTTTTTATCCCCGTCCCTAACATTCATACAACGAACAGTAATTACACACATAATCTTGCCACATTATGTATATGAACAATGTAAAGGTTCAATTCCCCCCAATAATCAAGTTATTTCCTAAAATGAGCACTGGACCAAGTCAACATTTGCTTTCTTCATATGGCACAAGGAATATGTTCCTGGAGAAAGTGACCTTGTAACTCACTGGTAAGATGAAACATTTTTTCTTCACATTCACACAATTTGATTCTTAAAATATATTTTTCTCCAAGTGGCCTTTTACTTAGCTGCCCATCTGTATCAACTTCCGTACCGGGAAACACATTATACAACAACAGCACAAAAATAAACTTTACAGAAGAAAAGAATATACATGTGAATCTCTAAATACAATCTTGTGACTCTGCTTAACTTAATTACTCCAAATTAATGACTAAGGTAATAGAATGAATAATGTTAAATTAAATTGTCCTTAATACGCGGTGTGTCAGCGGACGCAGGTAGAGGGGGTAGTGAGCCAGGCTAATTAGCAGGCTGGGCTAACTCTCTGAGCCGTTCTAACTCCACACTTCCCATCTGGGCAGCCATCTTGTGGAATAGCGAGTCTGAGCGGGATAGCAACTTGGCCGGTTTATCGAACTCCTTTAAATGACCCAGCTCTAGCACCTGTATCACACATGCACCACAAGTTCACTGAACAAGTCCATTTTCTAAAACATAAGATCTTTGCCAGATTATGCAGTGCCAAAGATGTTAAAACCTGGCGGAGAAGAATATCTGTGATGCATACATTTGATATTTAGTTTTACCTTCACTTTAGTTGTGGATAGTTTACTGTATTACATTGTACAAAAGCACTCTTAAATCAATTTTATAAATATGTTTCACTGAGCAGAGAATCCCTTATGGTCTTAGTTAGAGCAAATGCTAGACCTGTCCCAGGACTCACAACAGACAGCCTTCGTTAGAATTTTATGATAACACAAATCAGATCCACAAGGGAGTTTCGACCTTGACCTTTGGTCACTCACCATGACCCTATCGGAGTCCATGATCGTATGTAGTCTGTGAGCTATGGTGAGCACAGTGCAATCAACAAACGTCTTGCGGATTGTTTCCTGGATCAGAGCGTCCGTACTGAATACAAACATGACAACACCTGGATAAAGGAATCTGAATTGCACTATCATAGACTCACACAGATGTCTGTAAAGCTATGGCTAAATTGCTTTATCAGTTATTTGCAGAATCATTGAGGAACGTTTATGATTAACTAATAATGTTACCAGAACTGTCACACACACATGATCAAATACAACTGAAATTCACATTCCCTAGTTGCTTTCACAAAGTAATGCATTGCACCGGTAAAATTATTTTTATCAAAATTAACAACAGAGGATATTGACTGTGAGAATTCTCCCACAGAGTGACGAGAAATTCACACTTGCCCAACAGGACGTCTGAGTAGTCAACAAGACGACCGACCGGGGCTAATATGCTATGTGACTCACCTGGGGTCAACATTGGCCGTAGCTTCGTCTATGATCATAACACGATGTCTACGGAGAATAGCTCTGGCTAGACACAGAAGCTGGCGCTGGCCAACACTGAAATTGGCCCCGCCCTCCACAACACTGGCATCTAATTGGCCGGTCAGAGCTGTGATGGCTGTTTTGAGCTGCACATCCTCTAAGGCTTTCCAGAGCGCTGTGTCTGGGTGGTCACTGAACGGGTCTAGATTCCGTCGCACCGTTCCCGAAAACAGCACTGGGTCCTGTGTTACACAGACGAAACCTGACGTGGTTTCAGTTCATCAAAATGCTGGACCTCTTCTTGAAACTAAGAAAATACTGAAGTGATATTGAAGAGATGAGACCATTTTTAGAGGGATAACACAGTGGTCTACCTGTGGGATGATAGCGATAGTTTTCCTTAGCTCGTGAAGACCAATGTTGAGGATATCAACCCCATCAATTACCAAGCTGCCAGTAGGCTCGGCCAGCCGGAACAGCATGGTGATCAAGGAGCTCTTACCAGCTCCCGTACGACCCACAATGCCCACCTGTTACACACCCAACGAGAGTTATAGTGAGGAGCTTTATAGGACATTATAGCCCTAATGAATCCAGTGATACACAAAGCTTCCCCAATGTCTGGCGCTTCCATCTGGCGGCCTGCCATGAGAGAGGACATTTCAAAGTGAATGTACCTTTTCTCTGGACTTGATGGAGAATGAGAGTTGTTTAAGAACAAGTGGGCCATGAGAGGAGTAACGCAGGGCAACATCCCGCGCCTCAATCACTCCCTCATTAGGCCAGTCAGCTGGAGGAGGATGAGATGAGGTCAAACTAGCCTCCTCCTCCAGTTCACTGTACTCTATAACACGCTCAGCTGATGTCATCTGAAACAGACATCAACAGGCTGTAAATATCACGGTCATTTTTCGGACCCCTCGGAGAACTTCACTTACCAATGACTAGTGATTGTAGAACTCGCTCCAGAAAAGGCTTCTTACTTTCTACATTAGAATAACCTATTGACCCCTTCAGCTGTGTAATAATTTGCTGCATGATGCCATTGTGATAAACAGAGTGGTGGACGAGCCGTAATAGGACACAGCCATAATAGGACATAGCCATAAAAGGACATGGCCGTAATAGGACATGGCCGTATAGGACATTGCCATAATAGGACATAGCCGCAATAGGACATAGCAACAATAGGACATTGCCGTAATAGGACATAACCGTTATAGGACATGGCCGCAATAAGACATAGCCATAATAGGACATAGCCGTAATAGGACATAGCCATAATATGACATGGCCGTAATAGGACATGGCCGCAATAGGACATAGCCATAATAGGACATAGCCGTAATAGGACATAGCCATAATATGACATGGCTGTAATAGGACATGGCCGCAATAGGACATAGCCACAATAGGACATAGCCGTAATCCCTTGAGGTGTTCCTAGCCGACTGTTTACAGTGATGGTAGCAGTGGGGAAGATAGATATGACTCACCAGATTCTCGAGCTCAGCACTCTGTCGCATGGCCCACTGGAACATGCCCATGAGGCCGAGCGTGGCAGACACACTCATACCAACCAGCCCCGCATCTAGACCTGAACAACACCACCAACCAGTCACATATCAATGAGCACTTATCCGAGGTGACGTGCTCCATGAACAACCGGTAGCCGGGATAGAATGGTTAGTGTGGAAGTAACTGGCAGTAAGAATCAGTGATTAGGGAGAGTACAAATTGACATTGACATGCTACCCATTTCAACTCAAAGGGTCCATCAAAAAGGTAGAGTCTATGGGGGATTAACGGGTGAACCTTGATTTCATCACCCATGTCCAATCTCAAAGTACGGTCTCCATGTACAGTAGGATATATCACATTCCTTGCAGTAAAGACACTCATATGAAGATGGTAAAGTCTGAGCATGAGACTGAGGGCCCTCTAATTTTGTATAAGATCACCCAGAGAACCTGCAACTCCCAACCAACCATTCAAGCGCACGTGTACTTACCCCGGGCTGTGAGGACGCTACAGATCGTAACCACTGTGATAAAGCATGCACAGAGGATATCAAGCCTGATGCCAAACCAGCGACTGGTACACAGGAAGAGCCACCAGGTACTGGTGTGGAGGTCGAGGTGCCTGTCAAACTCGGTACAGAATACTGCCTCAGCTTGGTAGGCACGTAAAGAGGCTAGGCCGTTGAGACTGGCGCTGAGATGAGAGAATATTGGGCTACGTGCTGTAAACACACAACACTATATTACAGCTGCTAGTCATCACATGATATATAAGCTGGAGATGAAGATATTAAAGATGTATTTTTCGGCGATTATGTGCAATTTTTAGTTTACTTCCATTTTTGTGTAGTTGTTTTCAATGATTATTTATAATCCTAACATGTTACATGGAATACCAAATCATTGATAATTATTCGATGAAAACAGCCTCTGAACTTTGTTTACAAAAATATTAAAATGAATAGTGACCTGGACGGGTAACTACATATGCGCAAAACTACAATTCTCTGGTATTATCGCTCACACTCCGCCCGTTTTCAGCCTCGAATGTATTGTAGAGTATACTTTATGCCATATTTGTATTTAAATTCATGTCCCGTCAAAAATAAGAAATCAAACTTTACAAGAGCCAAAAATATTGCCGAGTCACGAATGGACTGCAGTTTTTGAATATCATTACTTAACTTAGTAGGGAATCAATGGACAATTTGTTTTTCAGAAACTGGATGATTTTTGATGAGATGCACCATTAAGTTATAAGGGAGTACACAATACACTGACATATGTCCCCATATTGTCTCCATTTTAACCACCCAGTGACTGCAAAAAAGCAGACTGCTAATGGGATATCAACTCATGGCTAAGTCTGACCTGACAGGTTTAGCCAACCAGACAGCCTTAAGTCTGTCTTGACAGGCTCAAGTCTGACTTGACAAGCTTAGTGTCTAACTTGACAAGCTTAGTGTCTGACTTGACAAGCTTAGTGGCTGACTTGACAGGCATTAGTCAGACCAAACAGAGTACTGTCTGACTTGACAGACCTCAGTCAGACCTGACAGGCTTGAGTCTGACCTGACAGGATAAAGTCTGACTTGACAGGCTTGAGTCTGACCTGACAGGATAAAGTCTGACTTGACAGGATATAGTTTGACTTGACAGGATAAAGTTTGATCTGATAGAGTAAAGTCGGACCAAACAGGCTTACCCTGGCAGTAAGTCTGCTTGTTGTGACTGTCTAGTCTGTTCAGCATAAAATGGACTAAAATGTTCTTATTTAGTCTGAAATATAGTCTTAAGGTGTACAACAATGGACAAGAGCTTCTGGATAACAAACATTGGCATTATCAATATCGCTACCATAACAGAGCACAAGGTCTGGGGACCACTTGCTCTCTTTGTGAGCTACAGTGGGATTTTAGCAGTTTCTGCAACTGCAGTAATTTCTCATTGACGGGATATCATATGAACGCTATTCATAAAACTATGAATACAGTGACTACAGAGTTTATAAAGTTGCATAATAAATTGATACTTACTTGTAGCTTCAAGTCGCTTTACATTGCGTGATGTTTTTAGGTAGTAATTCCGGATGAAGGCAAATACAATAGCTATAGGAATGACTGGCAGGAATACCCAGGGGTTGACAATACCAGCAACCAGCACAATCCCAATGATCAGCAATAGGCACTGTGACATGACACGACAAACACTGTGACATGACACATCTAACACTGACATGACACAGCAAACAGTAACATGACACAATAACCTCTGTGACATAACACATAAAACACTGTGACAGGACAACCAACAGTCACATGACACAACACAATAAACATTGAGATGACACATCAAACAGTGACATGACACAAGTAGTGACATGACTCAATAAACTGTGGCATTACATAAAAAAACATGACACAATATGACACAATATACAACAAACAGCTGCCAATGCAGAATAACTTTCTCTGTGACATAATGATTCAATGTGTTTAGTCACAAAATTTTATCTGATTGCAGTGTTGAAAGCATCATTTCACATCGTCACACATATTCCATTGCAAACACAGTGAGGTATATCTGTAAATCTTCAGACACTCAAAGGACGATAGTTTGAACAAACAACTCAAGAGGTTACCTGAATAAAGTCATAGGTAGTGAGGGGGAGAAGTTCATCCAAGATGCCCGTGTCTTTGGCAAACCTGTTGAGGATACGACCTGCAATCCAACAAATGAGATGTCTATTCTACAACATTCTAGATCATATCCTGATGTAGGTTTGGAAAGTTCTAAATATCTGAGACAATGTCTAGACTAGGCAGATCTTTTATAAGCGATTAAAAAATCCAAGAGTCATTGATATGGATAAGATGCGTTTCTAATCCCCTGCTAAAGTTAACAAGGGGTGGAGGATCTGTAAATTATAGTAGTGGGTGTATTTACTAGGATATCAAAATATATATATAATACTATTGAATAAATCTGTATTTTAAGATCCAGTTGCTTAACTCAGTCCTCAGTTTGGGTTGGTGCATTTTATGGCCCCCAGCACTCACTTAATACTGGGGACTCACTGTAGTATAAAAGCATCCATTCCAACTCACCGACTGGGTTTGTATCAAAGAAGAGCACGGGACAGCGAATGATCCGGTCAAACATGGCGTTATGGACATTCTGTGCAGCCTGCACAAGTATGTGAAATGAACTGAGAGATCGGAGGAAACCGAAGAGAAAACAGCCTGCGGTGATGCCGGCAAAGATCTTGAGGTTGGTCATGTCGTCCATGACGTCTGGTACAGTGGTACTGGTGGTGGTGGCGTTGGCAGCAACCAAGGCCTCGTAATACATCAACTGCTGGGTCTGTGATGACCTTCAAGTCAACAGGCCCAAATATCATCATCACTTTATGTGAAATAGACTAATGTCTTGTAATCACCAATCACATTTTAACCTTGAACAACTTTGATATAACGACAAAATCTATGAATTCAGGAATCATTCCGCAAACAACAGAGTGCCAGCATGTCATGACCAAGTGTAAGATGGATGAAGTAACTCACCATCGAGCGAGCCACCAATCACAGAGGATGTAGGAACCCTGGGCCAGTATATTGAGGAGGCACCAGAGGAGAAGTCCGAGGACACCTGCTCCGTAGCGGTAGTAACGTAGATAGAGTGGTATCCCGACACTGCCCTGAACACGCTGCTCCTCAGCCTGCACTGGGGCTACAAACTCCACCTGATACACACCACACACTTCTCTCACACACATCCTGTAATATCATCACCGCCTCACCCATCCTGTAATACTCCACCATCGCCTCACCCATCCCCATCCTGTAATACTCCACCACTGCCTCACCCATCCCATAATACTCCACCACCTCACCTCACCCATCCTGTAATACTCCACCATCGCCTCACTCATCCCGTAATACTCCACCACTGCCTCACCCATCCCGTAATAAACTCCACCACCGCCTCACCCATCCCGTAATACTCCACCACCCACCCTGTAATACTCCACCACCCCTCACCCACCCGACCCCATCCCGCAATACTCCCGCAATACTCCACCACCGCCTCACCCATCCCGTAATACTCCACCACCGCCTCACCCATCCTGTAATACTCCACCACCACCTCACCCATCCCTTAATACTCCACCACCGCCTCACCCATCCTCACCCCATCCCGTAATACTCCATCGCCACCACCGCCTCACCCATCCTGTTATACTCCACCACCAATTTCAACTATACAAATGTAACCCCCACTCATTATTTGCTAGCTGACTCAGGTCACCACTGCTATTTACTAAATGGTTTACATAAGTTGATGTCTCTTCCCTTAGCTCTATATTCTATCTGATCACTATAACCACTCACATCTAGGTCCTCCATGCTGCCCAGCGACCAGAGTGACCCAGCTGCCGAAGCCACCTTGTCAATCGTCCGTGGCTCCACCAATGACATTTGTGAGCGACTCCTCTGATGGAGAACTCCATTATCACTGCGATCCACTGATAAATTATTCCTGGTCTCGTCAGGTTTTGGGAGGAGTGCTTCTCTGGCAGGGTCGTCTCTGCCTAGGTAGGACTTCTCCAGGGATGTGGCCAGATGTTCCAGGAAGTTATCACCTGGTAAGCCAGCTTCTACGCTTGACTGAACGTGACACAGGCTTTGTGAGAGAGCAGGTAGGGACTGTGGAAATGCTGACTCAGCATCTTCTTCCTCTTTCTCTACCAAAGCAGCAAAGTCAATTCCCAAGGCCACTAGTTCATCATACGTGCCGTAGCCAACCACCTCACCCTTACACACAAGACAAATGGCTAACCGTCAATACTTTATTAAATGAATGGTCAACTATTGACCTAAGATGAGATCAATGTTTCTGCTTCTCCAACAACACAGAGAATCAATGAATGCCTCACAGCCTTCAAGACGAGGATGTGGTCTGCTTGAGGAAGGTATTGCACCTGATGGGTAACTAGCACCCGTGGCTTATGCTTCAATACTCCACATATACACCTGCATAACACAACACCAACACACAAATAATCAAACAATAACAACTCAGAAAATGAACTGACACGACATTGTAATATCTTACGCACTTGTATGATTGACCACAAAATGGATATTTTAAGCAATGTTTTATGGATCTATTGTCGCATAATCAGTGTATCAGACAGTAGATATTATCAGTGCAATGAAAGCACGGGCGAATACCAACGAACAGCAATACATACTAGCACAAGCAGACTCACTTGTCAAATATGTGTCTCCCGACAGCTGTATCAACAGCACTCAGTGGATCATCAAGCAGATAGATGTCTGCGTCTTTATAGAGCGCTCGAGCGAGTGAGACACGCGCTTTCTGTCCTCCACTCAGACTGACTCCTCGATCACCCACCATCGTTTGGTCCCCGTCCTGCAGCACCTTCAGGTCCTGGTAGACCACAAGACAGAAGATGCAGAGACCACAGCATCCACAATATCATCCATATCAGCAAAGAACAGTTAGGAAATACCACTACATCCACAATATCATCCATATCAGCAAAGAACAGTTAGGAAATACCACTCCATCCACAATATCATCCATATCAGAAAGAGTTACATTGCCCCTGCTGAAATTTCTATGCTTCCATAAGACAAACACACCAAACAGAGAAAATGATACAAAGCTGAATTAAATGGTCAGCTTTCAGGAGCATGTGGTAACAATTTATAAATAATCTTGTACACCTAACAAATATACCATAGTGTGGGGGACCAGGTTTGTGCATTATAGCATTCTATAAAGTCCTGGGAAGACAAGGCACCCACCTGACTGAGAGCGGCAGCCTTGAGGGCTTTTTGGTAGCGGACACCATCATATTTGTCACCGAACAGGACATTCTGACGCAGAGAGGCTGAAAACACCCATGATTCCTGGGCAACATAAGCCACACGACCGGCGAGCTTGACCTTACCCTTCTCCAGGGGGAGCTCCCCGAGTAGAGTCATGAGCAGTGATGACTGTCAGAACACAGGCGAACACATGGAAGAACCCATACTAGCAAACGGGAAATGCAGGGTTGTTATGACAAACTTGCAACGTAAACATTGCAACCTACAGCGTCTACTGAATCGACCGACCTTGCCTGAGCCGACAGGTCCAATGACAGCCAGCAGCTCCCCCGGTCGGACATCAATGCTCACTTCACTCAGCACATTGCTGCTGTTGCCCTGCTGATTATCCAACCAACAACAACATGTCAACTGTCTGGTAATTAGTATGTGACAAAAATAGACATGTCAAAGGTGAGTCAATTTGAGCTCACTTTGTTCCACGCAGCAGTGATGTTCATGGCTGATATACGCCCAGGTTCGACAATGGCTGGGGGATCTTCACCGGCCAGCTGAGATTCCTGAACGAGACATCAATGCTGACAATGAGATGGAGATTTACCGTAATAGACAGGCTACTCAAATGCCTGTCATTTAATGTCGTCAGATGGACTAAGCAGGAAAAAGTTGGAAAGTTATAACTGACTGTTATGTAATGTAACAGTAACTACCACAAGCTGTACATGCTTTGTAAAGCCTTGTGAATAGGATATGTGGTATCAATCATTCGTTCACCTGAGTTCCTGATGAAGGTATAGTAGTGTGTGGAGATTCTATGGCTTCCACCTCTTCTAGCAACAGGAATTCCTGTCAGCAAACATCATTTTATAACTCAAGGCTTCTTCTTAAGAGCATTTATAAATCATTATCTTCTTGGGTTCATCATACTTTACATGATATTGCATTATTACAACCACTACCTACTTTTGATCTAGGCCTGTGACTTGAGGTCTTGCTTAACATCTAGCAACATGACTTGATGACCTGCTCTACATCTAGGCCTGTGACTTGAGGACCTGATCTACATCTAGGCCTGTGACTTGATGACCTGATCTATATCTAGGCCTGTGACTTGAGGACCTGATCTATATCTAGGCCTGTGACTTGAGGACCTGATCTACATCTAGGCCTGTGACTTGAGGACCTGATCTACATCTAGGCCTGTGACTTGAGGACCTGATCTACATCTAGGCCTGTGACTTGAGGACCTGATCTACATCTAGGCCAGTGACTTGAGGACCTGATCTACATCTAGGCCAGTGACTCTGGGATCTGTTGTTCTACATCTAGCACTGTGACACCAAGGCCTGTTCAGCACCTTGCCCTATAACATGAGGTCGACAAACCTGTATCCTGTTACATGAGATACGAGCCTCTGACAGCAGCTGTACCGCCCAGGGCCAGAAGAGGGTCATGATGAGGCGGACGGGGCTGTAGAGGGCGATACTGACAAACACGATCTCGGGTGTCAGCCGGCGACCATCCATCACAAAGCTGGATCCACACATACACAGCCACTGGTCAAACAAAGGCATTGTCTGAATGAATCCACAAACACAGCCATAGGTCAAACTTAGGCATTCTCTGAATAGATCCACAAACACACAGACCTACTGGTCAAACTTGGGCATTCTCTGAATGGATCCACAAACACACAGTCTACTGGTCAAACTTGGGCATTCTCTGAATGGATCCACAAACACACAGACATCTACTGGTCAAACTTGGGCATTCTCTGAATGGTCCACAAACACTACTGGTGGGCATTCTCTGAATGATCCACAACAGACAGCTACTGGTCAAACTTGGGCATTCTCTGAATGAATCCACAAACACACACAGCTACTGTCAAACTGGTCCAAAACTTGGGCAAACTTCTCTCTGGATGGATCCACAAACACAGAGACAGCTACTGGTCAAACTTGGGCATTCTCTGAATGGATCTGGATGGGCATCTCTGAATGAAACACACAAACAGACAGCTACTGGTCAAACTTGGGCATTCTCTGAATGGATCCACAAACACACAGACAGCTACTGGTCAAACTTGGGCATTCTCTGAATGGATCCACAAACACACAGACAGCTACTGGTCAAACTTGGGCATTCTCTGGATGGATCCACAAACACAGAGACAGCTACTGGTCAAACTTGGGCATTCTCTGGATGGATCCACAAACACACAGACAGCTACTGGTCTAACTTGGGCATTCTCTGAATGAATCCACACACAGACAGCTACTGGTCAAACATGGGCATTCTCTGAATGAATCCACACACAGACAGCTACTGGTCAAACTTGGGCTTTCTCGGAATGGATCCACACACAGCCAGCTACTGGTCAAACTTGGGCATTCTCTGAATGAATCCACACACAGACAGCTACTGGTCAAACTTGGGCATTCTCTGAATGGATCCACACACAGACAGCCACATGTCAAACTTGGGCATTCTCTGAATGGATCCACACACACACACCCATAGGTCAAACATAGGCATTCTCTGAATGCATCAAATTGTGTAATATGTGCATAAACACAGCAGATGGATGGAAACTAATATTAGCCAATAATCATTACAGCCCAGCAGATAACCACAAATGAGGCCAATATTATCATCATACCAATACATGAGGTCAATAAAACATGACGCTCTGCCTGAGGAACCTGAGCTATTGGACGCTAGGCAAAAAAACCTGAGGGTCCATTGACCATGTGTCCCACCATGAAAGGAGGGCGACTTTATAAGAGGTTGCGCACGCCTTGGTATTCTGCTGGCCGCCTGCACCACTCCTCCCAATCCCTATAGAACTGATAAAGAGTTAGTCTGGCAAGTCATCGTGGACTGTTTATTACTCTCAATCACTCACGCCAGCGCTGTAGATGCCATCAGGGACGAGGTAACGTGCCTTTGTCAGCACCAACACATGATCCTGGGAGAGTATGTATAAGAGCTACTTACACCTGACTGAGTAAACCCACTCCTTAGGGATGAACAGGTTGATTTGATAAATGAAGGAATTGATTGCTGGACTGATTGAATGTTAGCTGAACACATCACCTGAGGAAAGTGAGGAAGGCGATGAGTTTGGCGGAGGAGAAATATGGCGCAGTGGAGATAGCTCGGGCGTAGCTGGAGTGGAATACGCGCCGAGATTCCTGTCTGTAAAAATAAATCACAACCACACATGCAACACATAAAATAACTGTAAAACCACAGTCAAGCATCTGTGATCGTATTTAAGTCAAGGATATATCAATAAATTAAATGACTTCATTTAGGAATTATCAGACCGAGGACTTATCTAACATGCTTATCCTTCTTCTAATAACATTCAGCATGGTGTGTGTGTTAGTAAATTTATGGAGAGTCCAGCATGTGTTATTTCAATTCTTTGATCACATCAATACATAGCATGAGGTTAATTTCAATGTTAATCCATCCAAAAACTACTGACAACACCAAATATTCACACCTATATACATATATTAGTTGTTAATGATCCACCTGATGAACAGATGGTGAGAGAGGAAGAATGTAGTGAAGAAAGCCAGGCAAAGTAAAGCTTGGTCAGAAGGAGTGTTAGAAGGTCAGTGAGTCTGGAAGCAAACCATGATCAAGTTGATACATGAAGGATAACTAAACAGGAAGAGATTTGATAAGACAAACAAGGATGGTGAGAGGACAGGTGCTTGAAGGCGTGTCACTATAGCCTCACAGCACCAAGCAACCTGTCAGACAGGAGACGACAAAACTGAGAAAATTAGGGATTCAAGCACGGTAAAACCTGTCTTTAACAGACCCTTAGGGGGGACAGCAGATGCATCCTTTATAGAGAGGTGTTGCGGAAAGATTGTCTGTTGTATAGAGGTGTCTGGTAAGACAGGTTTTACTGCAGTAGAGGAAATGCTAACATACAACACAGCAAATACCCATATCCTGTCCAATACCACGCAAGTGAGTGTGTCACCTACCCCCTGACTGACTTAACATGGTCAGCAAACGGCTTCTCCCAACAGTACATTTTGATCACTCGAATAGCTGTCAGTAACTCATTCATAATACGAACTCGGTTGTCAGTCTGCACGGCCGTCTTTAACCTGAAATACATTTTGTCATCTCACAACAATGGAGGTGGTGTCCACGGCCAGAAATACATCATTTGTTTAAAATCATGTTTGGGATGCAGAGAGCACAGTGAAGAGACAACAGGGTCCCTCCCAATCTCAACCAAACTACACATCACTCACCTTAAGATGCTAAAGAGCTTGCCGAAAGCAGCCTGTATGGGTATTAGGAAGGCAATTAGAGCAAATCCTGCCAGGCAGCTGGGTCCTAACATGTACCAGAGGATGACAAGGACAACCAGGGCCTGGAGAGGTCCCAGCCACAGGTAGTGGAAGAACAATGTGCACTGTCACATAGGTACCAATCAAACAGGTGGAATTACTTATCTTCAGCTTGATACATTATAGCATCATTCAACAGGAAATACCTTTCAAATGGCATGATTTTATTAGCCCCATGCATGACACAGCAGCAACTAAGACGCTGTATCCAAGAAGCTGACAGAAATTACTTATTATTGGGATTATTGATTATTGGGAAATATTTCATTACTCATCATTTTTCTTTTATTCTGTAGTATACCCAACCTCAGTGCCAAATGCAGAGAAATCAACTAAGAAAATATTCCAATTTTAATATCGCACTATTCAACTCCTTCACAATGTTATCTGTTTTGAGTGATTTTTTGGGCACCCACTTTCAATCAATAAGGCAAAGTTAAATAAATGGCTGACCCTAGAATAACCTTCCAACCCTTCAGTCACAAAAAAATATATAGCCAACTGCCCTTGAGTAATGACCCCGGGCAGGGCTAGACACTAACGGTTGTCCGCTTGCCCGGGACAGGTGGTTCTGCTTATGGGACAAGTGAAAAGTCCCAAGTACTTGTCCGACCAGACATGTTAAAGGGACTGTTCAGCCCCATATATGGAAAGTGGTTGCCTAGCAAACTGCTTGGTAACAGCACCTTGGAAACCAAAAATGTTAAGTTTTCAGACTTTCAATCGCTGCGCGGCCCTGCAGTATTTGAAAATAGATCCTAACTTCCGCCGTCGGCAGTTTTGTTGTTGTTGTGAGAAATTACGCTTGTCGCCGCCATCAGTTCCATTTTTGTGCATTTTGATCATAGATACGAAGACTAAAACACGATATAAACACATCACAGTCTCTCCAAGGGCGTTTATTCGCTGAATGGGTGTGAAAAAACTATACAGCTTCAAGACCAACGATAGTTTAGTGAACTACCTGCTGGACACATTCGAGTAAGTTCGGCATATGGCGTTTGATTCTTATCTCGAGAGAACGCTGAAGCCTTGAAGACTGAGGTTTCAGCTTCATTGAATGAGCAGCCGAGCGTGTAGGACAGAATAATCAGTAACTGTACAGCACTGATCCATACGCCAGTTTCGTGTATGGTGAAGTTCTTTGACTGCTAATAATTATAAGACTCACTCAGTCATGTACGGTTTTACCAAGTGGCTTTACCAGTACCCGAAAACAGAGGCACTTGTTACCACAGGGATTTACATTGGCCTCCCAGCCACTATATTCTATGTATACATAGAAGATAGCGGTTGGCAGGCCAATGTAAATCCCTGTGCTTGTTATGTGTCGTAGTATGATTGTCTCGATAACTAGCTAGCGTCAAGACAGTGATGTAAGGTCGAACTAGATTTTGTGAAAGGTTTTTAATGCACTATTGATTTAACACCACGCGTTGTGACGTTGGTGCGTTACATACTGCGCTTCAATGACGGAGCGCGCGAGCCAACACTTCTTGTTTTGGCGGACTGTTGTAAAACCAACGTGTCAATCTGATGGCGCAACAAACACAAAATATATATAAAGGGCCAATATGACCTCAGCTGGTAAATTCAACCGCTATGACCAACCAACCAACGAAGGAATGAAGCCACGAATATCTTGCATTTACAAGGGGTGGATTTGTACCATTTAATATTTTTGGAAACCTGTTTTCATTAAGCTGTACAGAAATTTTTAAGATACTTAACATTTACTGATTGGAGTATAAATAATTTTAATGCAATAAACATTTTACATAAGATTTTGTAATTTATATCAAGAAAAACAACCAAACCATGTCTCACGGGACAAGTGAATGCTGGAAGTTAGTGTCTACCCCTGGGTCACCCTGAAGTAGCAACAAAAATAGCTAATAAATTAAAAATCTTCTTCAAGTGTCCCCGGAACCACAACATTTATTTTACACGGCCTAACCGAAGTATGAGTTACAAATCTTCCAATATATCATCAACCAACTTGCATGTGTAGACATGAGGGCAGTGTATAGGAAACTTACCAGATCAAACCTGACTACATCATTGGTCATTAAGTTCACGATCTGACCAGTGGTCGTCTTGCCAAGAGCAGCATAATTAAGCTTCAAAACCTAATACACAATAAGGAGCAACATATTCTGAAACATTATCTTGTATTGTAAGTTAATGCCAAAGGTCATATCAAAGGTCATATAGCCATGTAGAAGGTTGAGAGAGCCTTATAAGGTATCGTAATTTCAGCTGAGCAATAGACAGGGTTAGGTTAAAGTCATCAGGTATTGTAGTGTTATTTGGTCTGTTTATCCAAGATATCCCTCCCTTAAATATTGAGCTCCATTGCATAGTTAGCCTTGGAGTGTACCCAGTTTATTCCAAGCAGACACCTTAGAGGCAGTGCACAAGTTAACCAGTACCTTTCTGTAGATGAGAGAACAAGATGCAACCCGAATCCACATGCCGATACGACATCCATTGAAGAAGTAGGGATGGTGGACCAGAGTGAGTGCAAATGCGCAGAGGCCCACACCCAGAGCGTACATGTAAGCCTACCACAGTCAGTGACAGAAAACACAGGGTTGTAATGGATACCCCAATAGGAAAGTCCCACAGTTGTCATATTGTTGGTGCTGATTAATCAATTAATCATTAAGATTTGTCAAAACAGGGTCATAAAGCATTACTGTGAGATGCCACATCAGAAATTAATGATATGAAAGTGGGTATCAACAGAACACTCAGCAGCACCTTATTGGGATACAGTGTTTACATTACTGACCTGCCAGGGTTCCATGTCAGTATCAGGCTTGAAGTACCTGAGAAGGCCCCCGAGTAAGAGGGGCTGCACCACAAACAGCGCCTCCTACACCCACACAGTACAGCCACCACAACGTCATCAACAACTCCATACGCATTACTAACAACCAATGGTCCAATTATCCTATTTGGCCTTAAATGTTTCTTTCTTGACGAAAAAATATATAAAGACTATATATATACACACTATACATATACCGACTATTCATACAACCACTATTCATATACCGACTATACATATACCCATTATACATATACCCACAATACATATACCAACTGTACATATACCCACTATACATATACCGACTATACAAATACAGTCTCTACATATACCGACTATGCAAATACCGACAGACTGATGCATAGCTGAGGCATGACTGAAGCAAATTCTAAAAAACTGTTCATCCATAACATGTCCAGCCATTACATATAGGGAACACATTTGTAAGCCGAGGACTAAAGCAGGATTGTAATTGTGCAGGTGCTTCCTAGCTAAACAGGACCAACATATTGAATTAGTAATAGAGGGATATACTCCTCCCACATCGAGTAGGCTCCATTACAAAGCCACGCACCTGCAATAGAGCCAGGAGACCTATGAGCAAATAGAATGCACCAAATGCTCTGGCATAAGCCCGTGTAAGGCTGGCCTGCCCCCCCTGCTTCTGTTTCTCCAACTCCATATGCCATGCCCTGAAAATAGCACTGTACCTTGGAATGGCTGTTGTGCAACTGCAAGGGTTATCAGTTGTCCTGTTTTGGGGGATATTAGGGAACTGTCTGGATTACAGAGTACAATTGTGTCAAGATAAATTCTGCAGAGCAGTCTGTGTCGTATCGTGATCTGTGGTGTTGAGATGCACACTATACGCACTTGTAATAATGAAGACTCAAACTCCAGGTGTAGAGTTTATACAAACTTGAACTTTATTAGCTGACTTCAACTTTGGAATTATTGATGTAACTTTGCCTTAATATCAGAGAGAGATGTGTTGAGCTCGGAGGCCAGGAGAGAACTGATTTTCAAATATAAAGTGCTTCCCTCAACAACTAAGGCACGCCATCCCAATTCTCATGGGACGTGCAGTAGCCAGGTCAGTAAGGGTTGGGGCCTTCGGGCGTTGCCTGGGCAGGATGGCCATGTGGCTCTGCAATATGGGGTATGTATGAGGAGAGGGGGGAAGTAGCAGGTGACACGTAGGTCACTCGTGGATCTGGGAAGCTGCGGTTTATAATTAATATGAGCTGTAGGTGGTTACTCCATCAACTGATGACTGAGAGGGTACGTTATGATGATGGGTAGGTTTGTTATCATTAAGAGTACTGCGATGTATAGAGCATATCAAGTGATGCATGGAGCATAAAGAGTACTATCTGAATCCTATTGAGTACTGTCTGACAAACAGCAGTTTTTTCCTCGATCACATTTAATCCTGCATGGAGAATATCTGGATCATTTTCTGGACTGCGTTGTGTACTCTTAAAGAATCCTCTGGATCATACTTCTGTTTGAGCAACAGAGGCTGCCTAGATTATTTAAAGCATGGTCTGAATCATAGATAGTACTGTCTTGATATAATTATTACACAGTGCTGACTGGATCAACGAAAGAACAGTCTGAATTTGTCAAGGTCAATAAAGAGAACACGCATGGTACTCGAGTTATGTCTGTATCAGATAGTAGTCTGTCCATGCCACCCGGGGTACCGCAGCACTGCTCACCCTAGCGCAAAATTGAATATCCGAAACATGCATGTGTCCCATGACCAGGGACAGGGGGTCCTTGACTATTCACATAGAGTACTGTCTGGATAATACTATGTTCTGTCTCGATCAAGGAGTGCATTATCTGGAGCAGGGGTCAAACACAGTACTGTACTATCAGAAGTAGGGGTCAAACACAGTACTGTACTACCAGGAGCAGGGGTCTAACAGCACTGTACTGTCAGAAGCAGGGATCAAACACAGTACTGTACTCTATGACATTGCTGCCTTGTGAGCATTTGTGAACATTGGGAAACAAGCGGGTAGTTCAGGGGTTTGTTTATTTGGGGGTTGGTACTTGAGTATCTAGGCACAAGCATGGAAAGAAATTAACCAGAACTCTTAATTACAATTGCCTTAGAAATATTATCAAATGCAGGTCTCGCTTGCAAAGCATTTAAGACCATTCATTTGGCCAGGGATGATCCAGCTTGGCACTAGAATGAGGGCAAAGTATGTTATGGCGATTGCATACAAGATCTAAATACTATTATCAACAGCATATCCACACAGCAATGAACAAGCCAAGATCCAAAATCCATCACATTTGTTTAGGAAGACAAACTTAATATGCTGAGAAGGAGTGGGGAATTATAGGGTCCCTTTGTTTCAGTCCAAATGAGTCATACAGTTATAAATTCAACAAAATATAACAAAAAGAAAAACAATATACTCCTCTTACAGGGAATGAAAAGGCAGGTTAGTTACGCTACATATATACTGACCCTGACAAACCAACAGACTCTTATAGCCACCAGAGGAAGTTGCGTATATCAATCAGAGGTAATAAATAACACCTGTTGGTGGATAATTGAGTTAAGTGCACCAGGTTTTTGTCTGAAAGGTTTCTTATCATTTATGTTGGCTTAATTGCTTATTACCATGCTACCTTTCAGGTAGATATAACACTTAACTCAGAGACACATGTGCAACATGACTAATTTGCTCTTGTGGATACCTGTCATGCAATATAGCAGTTTTCTATTCACCAGTAGAATGGCATGTTATAAATGGATTGAAACCATTCATTGGCTTTGATAGAATGACTTCTTCCTTTAAAGTCTTATCAACCACAAACAGTAGCTCTTCTACAAAACTTCCTGTCGGTGAATGAGATGCTACAGGTCAAATTTTGTGGGGGAATGTTGACCCCATTGGGTTGACAGGAGAGGAGCCAGCATCTCTTGTCACGGTGTGTCAGGGCCTGCATATAAACTAACATCTATACAACATGAGAGCTTTAAGCTCATCACCTACCATGCATCACAGACCACGCCATATACTAGCACCGAGCGGTACACCACACGTACAAACCTGTGCCATACCATACAGGGCCAGGTATAAGCAACCTGGTCCAAACACTCGGAAGATAGCTCGAGCATAACTAGGATCTTTCCCTTCCTTTCTCAATGCCTTTTCTTGTTCCCATCCACTGAAATATGTCCCACAGGGCTATTTACTTCTATAGGGCAGTTATGATAGACCACTATGACAAGAGGCTTCTTTAGTAAACCACAGCTGCACAGAAAATGAAATTTTCTTGCTTAGGAACCAGAGATCTGAGTGCATGGTACACTTTGAAGCACATATAACTGAAATACCATCCCATACAAAAGAGTTTAAAAGACAAGTATTACATAACAGAAACCCTCAACTCTCAATGGATCAGCCTGTGTGGCAATACTTTCCACACCGTAAAGACACTCAGCTGATGTACTTCATTGGAAGACGTCGCCGCCACATTGCATGACTCTATACATTGTCTTGGTGTCATTACCCAAAGTCCTCACTCATAAAACATTTCACATTGAATATTGAGATTTAAACACAACCACTCAAGGGTAATGCTGCTGGCTTTGTTGTGTCTTGCAGTGAATAATTGAATATTTATGGATGCTGGGGTGTCTAAATTTGGACAGCAAGTCAACTGATAACCACACCTTTGGCTAGAACAATTGAGTTACACATGTGACAGGAGAATGTGTGTCTGTTACATTGACACATTGCATGAATACAATGCTCTCGATTTATATGGGGTTAACGGGGCAATGTACAGATGGCTGTGTTTGAAGAGAAACGCAATACATGGTGCTATACAAACCTGTCTGATGTGTATGGACAGACTTTGTGAGAGCACAAAGGCCATTCAACCAGAGTATTGGGTGGGTTAGGGAGTCGGGGGTTTAAAGGGCTACACATCATAATCTGACAAGTATATGGGGTAAGTGGGGTGGGGTCTTGGTCACAATCTGACATATATATGGGGAAGGGGCGGGGGTCTTGTTATTTGAGCTGCGTAAATGTATCCACATAATTCCCATTGTTCATCATAACGGACAACCATCATGACCTCAATCAGTGCAAGCATATACACAAACTGATTCCTAGTAAATATGTGAATACATATAAATTAGTAAATGAAGCATACATGCTTACTGAGACAATCCTAAGCATGACATAACTGTGTGAACAATACAAGATTTCCAAAATCCTCAGTTATCTGTACATGTTTTGATCAGTGAACAATGATGTTAAGGGAATATTTACCAATGGAGATTGATTGTTTAATGTGTGGGAGACATAGCCTATTGGAAGGGTCAACTTACCGATTGAGTTTATCAGTCAGTGTCTTAGCTGAGTCGCATTCTAGCACTTGGTAGAGATCATCCACTTCCAGGGTATTCTTTGCTCCATGGCGAAATAGTGGATTGAGCCAGCTTGAACACACAAAGTAATAACAATTACAAATGCTAGAAATATTGAACAATTCATTTATTACATTATCAAGTCTAAATGTTAACAGATTTCTAAACAATATTCGAGAATATAACCATGGTTCTTCATGCCCAGAGCAACCCTGGTGAAAATGACATGCATACCAGGCCAATGTCATTGTCCAAAAGAATCAACTGAAGCATACAACAATGCCATTTCACTGGCCCTCAAGGACGTGTATCTGTGCTCACTCTAGGCATTATTTTCTTTTAGTAAAAGTTGCTAACGGGTCCAACTTTTTCTTAGCATTTTATGTTTTCCGTTAGCAGAAATTGCGAATCAAATAAATAAAAAAATAAAATGTTTTTATAATTTGCAGGTCAACAATAAATGCAAAATTAAATGGATGCAAAATGGCTCACCAAAACCTTCATATACTGTTTGGTTTCATAAACATCAAATTTAAAAAGATGCAAATACTTCTGAGTATATAGTAATATTAGTATATCAGTGTATACCTTATGTTATGTAGAGCATCAGACTAGTAATAACACTTCTGCAGTGCTAAATACTGCCAAATTACAACACCAGTAATAACTCTGTCTTCGTCTAGACCACATCTAATAATCATTTGGTATAGCATAAGTAAAACAAATAACAAATCAATCACTGCATATTTACATGTGAAGACTGCAGAATAATATTTAACAGTGAGATTCTATTTTTGTCAGCTACATTCACATGGATGAAAGTTAAGCATAACTGAAAAGATGGAAACAGTTTTGTTGTGTGTAATTGTGATACATAATAGTGTCAATGTAGGCTTTAAATAAATACGGAAATCATTCTTTAGACAGAAAACTAATAGATGGTGCATCACTCTTTAGCTTTTTTTACCAAATTATTAAAGCTTCTCCTTTCTTTCAGGGTGATCCATTGTTGAAATGCTCGATCAAAATTGAACTTTTTCAAGCACTGGGGACTCAAGATACATCTTTATTAGGTTGTTCATGTTGGAAACAGAGAGCATGATCCAGCTTTCGATAAATTTTCACGAGCAGAATTCAAACGAATCCAAACATAACCGGGGGTAGAACTCTCGAGTTCGCGCGCTTGTTTTCGCTTTCACTTTTGACGGTCGCTGCGCATCATTTTCTCGCATGAAAACGCCTCGCTGGACGACAGGAATCGATATCTCCTGACACCATCTGGCGTGCGTGGGAAACAATGAAAACAACCGGTCTGCGCGAGTGACTCTAATTTCAACAATAAACCAACAACATTTGATAAAATATGATTAATTTTGTAATATTTTTTTTCAACTATTTCGCAAAATTTGCGAATGGATGACATTTTATTTTAGCAAATATGAATTGCAATTCACCTATGGTGAATTGGCGAATGGCTAGCGTGAGCACAGTGTATGTTATAATGAAATGAAACATCAAATACATGGGAGGGGGGTAGACCATGGTTAGAATATAAAAATGGCTAAATGTTCTGTACAGCTTGCAAGTGAGTGGACCATATGATGATAATAATCAGGGGTAGAAATTAGCCAGATTCTTCACCGGCCAGTCGGGCCGGTAACCTTGAAATTCTACCGGCCCTACAAATTTTCTACCGGCCCTACATTTTCAGTTATAAATAATGGTAAAAAACAAAAATGTACGCGTTTTTATTGTCTTTTATTATTTTATTCTTATTTTAAATGCAACATTTAAATCAATATTTACAAACTTGTCAAAACATACAAAAAGCAGGTATTTATTCAATTAAGTCAACAATACAATTTTCAACAACACATATACTCCTCCTCCTCCTCCTCATCATCATCATCACTTCTGATATCTAGTCTGCGACCTCTCAGTCCTGAACTGTGCCACAGTTCAATGTTACGTAAGTCATACAACTGTTGGTGGGCCTATCGTTCAATGCTATTAGAACGCACTGCTATCACTAAGCAGATGCAGAAGAAAAGACACGAGGAGCGTGCGAAGAAAACAGCGCGCGTATGGGTGATGTGACGTCGTTCCGTCGCGTCACTTACAAATGTTACTAGCACGAAAAGAGTTGACTTGCCTACTTTGGCAGTGTATTAAGGGGTTTTTTTGATGGTTATTACGATTCTAAATAATGATTGAAAATGTTCCTGAATGCGTGAATACAGCTTTTCTGCATAACCTGGCTTTTATCTCAATTCTTATGAATACCATTCACAGATGATACATGGTAAATCAAATAAATGAAGTCAAATTAAACTGCATTTATGCGATGGAAAAGCGGTTACATAAAATTTGTCAGCAGGCAGGAAATGGGGAGCCTGGTTGATTCGTTGTTGCCAAGTAACCGTTCGACTTATTCAGGTCAGTAGGTGCATGTTTTATTTAAATATGAGAGGGAGTGGTGTGGGCTGTTGTCCATGTTCTTGTCTTCACACCAGCTATCGTGATGGGTCAAAAATATAACATCGAATGCAGCCAGCTGATCCCGGATCTATGGATTTTAAAGTCTTCCCAAACAATCAAGGCGTGTTAGTTGTGATACTTTTTCTGTGAGCCTATCTATGCCATAGGTTTATTCAACAGTTTACTTTCAGTTTATATACTATAGGTCAATAAAATACCTTAGACACGATAGTATACAGCTGGGAAGCTTTTATGCCATAGGTTTATTCAACAGTTTACTTTCAGTTTATATACTATAGGTCAATAAAATACTTAAGACACGATAGTACACAGCCGGGAAGCTTTCTTATCTCATGTGTTTGTCGGGTTTATGGTTCAAGCGGCGCTTTATAACGCGAGCCCCGCTGCTGTTGTATTGAACTGGGCGCGAGGTGTTAGCGCGAAAAATCTACCCGCCAGCCGGGTGGCTAGTTGGGATTATTTACCCGCCCGACTCAAATTCCACCCGCCATTGGCGGGCGGGCGGGTTGTAATTTCGAGCCCTGATAATGATTTTGCAGCCAGCTGAAGCTCCTGATCATGATGTCCGTTGGATACATAGATATTGTATTTAAATTCTAATATTGACAATAAACTAATTTTAACCTAAAAATAATGTGTTTTCTTCTTATGCTTACGATCAATCTTGAGATTTGGCAAAATGATTAATTTTAATTCGGTCCTGTAAAAAAAGTCCTGGTCCTGTAAAATTTGGTCCTGTAAAGTCTGAAATTCTTTCCTGAACTCTGAATGATAACAACTGATTTTTACTTACCACCAAAATATTTTGGAGAAAACATTGGCTTTTTTCAAAGGATTCGGCTTGAGTTCTCTCGTGTCTTCATCCATGATTTAACAGTTCGAGACCAATTAAGTGGTCGAGTCGCAGGAACTACCTAGAGTTAACCGTAGATAATAATTGTGAAAAGCAGTCGTGAATCCTGTACCACTATGCCACCTGACTTACAGGAAGCCCCAGCACTCCGGCCTTTGTTGGATACAGTGGGACTAATCTCCGGCAGTCCACCTGCACCAGGTAACACTTTAAGTTTACGCCCTTAAGTTTAACACGGCAGGTAACCTGGTAAGGTCGAGAAGTTGGGAAAGGTGGCTATTGAATCAGAGCCTGCCACTGACCAAGCCGCGACCATGGTTGCCAGCGTCATAGGCTAGTTTTCAAAGTTTAATTTCCTGGTAGTAGAAACGACTTTTGACTGTACATAAAAATCTTGTAAAAATTTTCATCACTCAGCAGACGCCAGAACAAGAACAACCGGAAGTTTCAAACTTGACCGTGATGTTATCGCCCCAACTAGTTACATCTTGTTCATGGAGTGTTATATATACTCAATACTATACGGAGTTAGCTATTTTGAACCAAATGGAGCTCGTGCTTCCTCTTGCCCAACAAGATAGAACTTGATCGACAGTTGGGCTATACGGAGCACGTAGTATATTTTGGTAATAGAATAACAGGGTTTGCAGTCTTCCGAGAACTACGGCCTGTATGTAGGGGTGACAAGCAGAGGTACCAAAAATGACTCACAAAAGACGACATAACTTACGAACGAGACGTGATACACTTTCCTGGTCCTGAACACATCAACTAAATTGTATGCATGAAGTTTATGAATGAAAGAATATATGCTGTAGTAGTATACATGGTAGCGGTACTGGGACAGAACCTCTCCCATGTGACTACTTCACCCCTTGGCAGCTTATACAAGATTTTTGCTCACCCTGACCTCGCTGCGCTAATACCAACGAAGGACGGAGCGTTAAACTGAGTCGCTAAGATGGTACTCGAATGGTTTATACAAGATTTTTTCTCACCCTAGGGCGCTTCAGACCCGACCCCCAAACGAGGGCGAGGGGCTAGTTTGTTGGTTAACTAGTGTGACCATAGGCCAGGGTGTCTACACCGTTCTCAGCTATCCACTGCTTTGAGTCAAAGGGGGAGAGGGACACTTTATTGACGTGTAGCCCATATAACTTATGGCCATCACTGCGCAGCATGTTCATCCCATGGCGGAACTGCTTCTTGGTGAACAGATTCCATATTCTGTTCATGGCGTAGGTGTTTCTTAACCACAACCTTCTTTACTCCCTTAGCCTTTTTAATTTTACCGTCGTCTGACATCAGAATAGAGTACATAGGACGCAGACCAACATACTCCTTAATAGGAACACCTCCACACTCATCCTTCATTTTCCCAAACAACTTCTTATTTACGTTACTGAACAAGTGGTGGGAAGGATCAAATTTGCTAGTGTCAAAGAGATGCCCATTATCCTTCATTTCAGCATACACGTCAGATTTACAGATCTCAAGAAGCAGGGAGTCCGTGTTTGTGTATAGCAGCCTAAGGTTGTTGCCGTATCTAGGCTTCATGGTATTATAATAGAAGTCATACATCAAGTGCTTTGAAAGATCTAGAATACACATGCCTACATACACCGGACGATTTAACACTAAACAGGTCTTATGCATATGCAGAGCAGCCAGATCATCGTCAAACACTTTATGGAGAGCATAGGCGGGGCTGGCCACAAGCCTACGTATTTTTTCTTTTTCCCATGAGCGCCTCTAGAGATTCTCCATCGTTTTACCAAAGACAGAGTTGTTCATAAGTTTATAGAGATCCTTATCGAAGTCGCTGGTTGCGGCCTTGCGCAGATCTGTATTCATCTTAATGTAAGGCTCCATCCAGGGACTTTGGTCAAAGACAAGCACACGATGAATTTTAGTAAGTCTAATCCCCAAAGACAGATACAGCTTGAGGTTTCTATAGTGTACCACATACTTCTCCTTATTCCGCAGGTTGGGCACCAGCTTCTCAACTCCATTTCCGGTGCTCCCCAAAACACCTAGGAGATCCTTCTGGTAGTCTGACAACCATTCGTTCTGAACAAGAAGCCGCTCGGGCGCTAGGGGGTAATCGTTGTGTTCGTCATGAAGCACAGCAGGATACTCCAAGTCAACCTCAAGTATATCCCCCGTTTCAGCATCATCGGGATGGTCCTGGATCTCTAGGTTCTCAGGCCTTTCCACCCACTCAATACCCGAAGTAGGTAGCGCTTGGCTCATCGCCCACCAATACAGGTTGTTGGCATCGAGGTACTGTATTAAGCTCGCTGGTTTATCCTGCTCAAAGCCCTCCACGTATGGGTTGTTCACTTTAGCGTGGCGATGTGATACCATGCTTATTCCACCGCGCAGCCCCTTCTCAATAAAGAGGTGCTTGCCATAATCGGTGAGAAGCTCGAGCTCCACGCCTGTACTCTTAAGAAGTGCATCCCATGACAAACAGGGGCTGGTATAGTAGTGGGCCGGATCCAACCCGTACTGCTTAAGGCAGTACATCCGTGCGTAAGTAAAGGTCATGGTAGTCCCCCATGTTTTTACAGCCGAATAAGTTCCAGACTTTCTGGGCGTGCACGTAGTCTTCAGCAGATATAACCTGCTCAGAGAGCTTGCTGTAGAACTCCTGGATCGGCGGCAGAGGGGAATCAAACTTATCCCAGCCATCCATGAATTCATAGGGATACACTCCCGGCGTTTCGTCTTGTCAGGCTCATACTTGGCCTTGACTGCAAAGGCGTCTGGGTTGTTAGCAGACACCAGCTTATCAAGCAAGCCCAGGAGAAACTGTGCACTATCATTGAAGCGCAACTGTCCAAGCGACAGGGAAATATATTTCTCCATGTTGTTGGGATACAGTTGATGTTCCCCACCACTTTGCTCATGGCCTGCATCAAGAGATGGGAGTCATAGCCCCGCAGGTTATGGAACACAACAGGTACGGGCGTTGTTTTAGGGTTCAACAGCAGCTTTAGGTTACAGGCGTTGTGGGCCGGTCCTCTGTACATACCATTTATATGGCAGTGGTCGCGGACGGAGTCGCCCTCGGTTCCTTTTTACACACATGACAATGGGTAGCCGCTTTATGCAATCTTTTGTCCTCTCGCGTCATGCGCATGGGGAAAGGCTTGGACAGAACTGTTTTGATCTTTTACTCCTCCTGCTGCATAGCCTGTAAGAACTTCTCCACAGCATCGCTTCCTCTGTAAACCACAGGGGGTTCGGCATTACCGTCACACCGAATAACCAGATAACCGTAACCACACGGCTCATGTTCCTGTGTTCTCTGAGTGTTGCTCTTGGTAGCATCAAGAGCAGGGCCAGGAAGTTTCACCGTAAGTGCCTCAAAGTTGGCGTAGATGATAAATGGAGTGGGGAGCTGCTTCTGCCAGTTTTGGAAGGATAAGATGTTTTTTCCTTCCTCGGGCATGTCTACTCGGACAGCAGTTTGCCCTATCCCCACACACTCAGGCTTGTGCTCATTGAACAGTTTCTCCGTGGTATAACCATGCAAGCATCGCTCGCAGAAGAACTTGTGGTGTGCGTAATACTCTGATCATACAGCAAGCGGTTCAGATCTTTGATCAGAGTGTAATGAAACTTTTCATCCCCTCAATTAACATGAGGTTTATGCATGTACCAGTCTGTTTACTGATGCGGTGGTACTACTGAAGAGGGCCTATGTGCAACTCGTTTTGCTGTTATAGCATCTTTAGGTTTTTTTTCCAGTCAAGCAGGTCACCTCATTATTTATCGCAGAGACAATAGCCTGTAGTCGAGGAACCCACTCGGTAGATCGTTTTCCAGTATCCCTTAACTTTACGGCAAAGGTGCGGTTAAAGCGTTCCACTATACCCTGGTCTCGATGGATATTCACACGGCCATGCCCGACTGATACTCCATGTTTTACTAGCAGCTCATTCGCTGCTCCCATAGACTCCCGTCCGGGGTCGACCTGAAGTAGTTTAGGCCAATGTAGCTGTCCTCGCTTGTATATCCGCTCGAGTGCACCTGCGACCTCTTTAGCATCTTTTGTAGTCAATGGCCCGGCCGCTTTGTAGCGCGATGTGACATCCACCACCGTTAGGGCATACTTGTAAGTGTGGCGCTTCACAACGTCATGAGGAAGAAATAAGAGATCGGCTTGGTGCACCTCATTAGGGACAGGGACATCAAATTTTGGTCTGGGAATGTGTTTTGGCACTGGCAGATAGATTTACCATATAGCTTGCTATGTTAGCCAACCCCTGTCAACATCCTCAGAAACCCTCGCTTCTGTTGCAAGCTTCTTGATAGCTGTTATGCCTTTCCAGTAGCCCTTAGGACTATAGTAGATCTTCTGCATGCGACGATCCAAACAAAGTAAATGCCCGAGTCTCCAAATGACCTACTTGGCAAGCCTGTATGCAATCAGCCCACTCTCTAGCATCTGTAAGCGCGGCCTTAGCCTCTCGGAGCTCTCTTAGAAGCTTATTTTGATTGGCTTTTCGAGCAGCAGCACCCTTTCGTCCTGCTGCAACCCTTTTAGCGTTTTTTGTAGTGGTCACTGACGTTATCTCCACCTGTGTTGTCCTTGATAGGCCTTGTTGAAATGTATGGTGGGGCAGAGGATAACAATATGTTTGAAGGCGCCGAAGAAGGGCCCTTCATGTAGGTCGAGGATGAACACGGTTTTCCCGCATCCTGTCTGCCTACAAACAATAGCCGAACTGGGACCATCAGGAAATGTAAACTCATTTCTGCAGACAGAAATGTTAGTAGACTGCGCTGCCAAACCTGCCATCTTTAATGTTAAGCTGTGCAGCTGGTCGTCATCACTCGTCCTTAAGTCGAGCCACAGAGCATACTTACTGGTTAGGTACTCTCCTATGGACACGTCCGACAATGCCGAGTCTTTTGCAGCTACTGCTACACTGGGGTCTCGTTTACTCGTTGCTGCAAATGCCTTCTTCACCTCGTCCTACTGCTGGTAGCATTGGGCATAGAGTTGGTTGGGGTCACAATGGTCACATCAACTTTTGTAATCTTTGGGTTGTAGAACGACTCTGTCTTCCTGGCGAATGAGGCGTTGGCTGGGTCTTCAAAGAGCAGTAGGATGCCCTTCATGCTGCGAGCCGGCACGTTCAGATTGATGTTCCACAGTGTTTCTCTTTTATTGTATAAAAGCTTTGTGGGACGAAGCACACGGTCATACAGAATTGGAAGTCGACCTGTGTACTGGGTGCGTATCATACGGGCCAACTCTGGTTGGGTTACCATGTCATACTCTAGGGAGATGCCATTTTTGTAGCTGGGAGCGGTGTCACCTGTTGCGTGAATCACGCGGTTGTAGCCGTTGAATGTGAGCTCGTATTCCAGTCTGTCACTAAGCGCACTCTGGAAGAATGGCATGTGGCTCTCGAGGAGTTCAAAATCAAGCGGAACGTAGAACCTGTTACAATAAACATTGGCTACCGCCTTATCCTCTTCCTCGGTCTCATCCTTGTCTCCCGCCCCCATTCGTATCTTAGTTGTGTTTCTGTCATCTGATGTGTCAATGCCCTGATACTGGAGACCCTGTCTCTCCTGTGCAGTCCGCCACAGGTCGTGGTAACAGTAATACACATCGCTGTCATCAATAGACATGACCTCATTACCAGAAATCTTGATTGTCATTTTCTTAACCACGGCGCGGCCCAGGTTTTGCACAACACTGGGGTTAACATCAGCCGAGGTCAGCGTGATTGTAAAGGCCAGCCGTTCTGTCCCTGGGCCAATGACGTCGTCTGCGTCTAGATTGGGGAAGTGAACCAGGAGTTGTTGGTTCTGGTCAATAGTGCTTGGATTGTTTGTAATAACTACAGACTGTCGCACGCCCTTTACCCCAAGGGGTTCGCGTATCCGGCGGTGTGGGTTTAGTTTGCGCCCGTAAGTACTTGACATGTTGAATTCTTAATTACACTTATATCTTTAACACAGTAACATGGAGTTTGATAACCCAACATTTGGCATCACAGGGAAGGAAGGGACTATGGGAGGGGAGAGGAATGAGACTAGCTTCATTAATGATGAGGAGACTAACCTGATTGACGAAACTTTTAATACGTCTGCGAACCCAAATTAACTGCACCAGGGAAACGATCAACAGACTTCTTAACGAGGACACAACGCTAGCAGAGCGTGTACCCACCCTGTTCCGGGAGCACACTCTGGTTGTTGCTTTGACAGGTGGAGGGAGTACTGGTGCAACCCCGGCACCAACACCGACGCCAGCTGATAAGCCCGGTGTAAAGGAATGGATTAAAAAACAACTAAACTCCTTGGCAAACGTCCGGAAGGGCCTAACTGGTAAGGCAGCAACTGCCCTTCCAGGAGTCATTGGCGCCATTGTATCATGGCTGCTTAAGTCAGCTGCAAAGGTGGCTGGTTGGATGGCAGAACATACATAGGTCGCAGCTGTGGTGTGTGTGTGTGTGGGGGGGGAGTCATCCTCCTGATTCTGTGCTCGTGGGCCCCTCGTAGACCGGTCTCGGCCACGCAACTTGGAACGCCTGGAGAGCGGACTCCCATATCTGAATCTGGCGGCAGCTCAAAGCTTCCTCTATCTGGAACCACCGGAACCGAGTTGACATCAGCATTGCTGCCGATCTGCTGTTCCACAGTATCGATAGTAATCAGATTGTTGTACCCAGCAACGTTTCCAATGGCGAGGCTCATATCCGACGGAGCCATGTACAGGCCCGTTCCAAACACATAATCAACCTTTGAGGAAGCTTTCTGGTGGACGTCCTGATACCGGCGGATAGATGACGGAATGTCCACTGGAGAGTTGATGGCATCCTCAACGTTGGCCTGAAATTGCTTTCCAGCATCAAAGGACGTGCCAACACCTAGTATCTCTGAGCGGTTCTGTGCCTGAGTCTCAAGAATGGCCCAGACATAAGTCTGAATGCTGTCGTTGATCCGTGTGATACCTTGGGCGGTGAACCCCGCTGATTTTACCAGGATGTAAGTACTCCAGGCTGGTCTTGCTTTATAAAATCAATGTGTAGCTTGCCGCCCTCGAAAACAAAGCCGTCGGTTGATTTCTCAAAGGTTTGCCTAACAGATTCGTACAGGTAGGTGTTTCAATAATGAGTAAACACCCGCACCTCTAGTGTTTCAGGGTCGGTGAAGTAGACTCGCCCTAGGCCCTGGTTACCGCCCTTTTTCCTCCAGTTGCTGTTTTCGTCAACCCCAAACTCGTGGCAGAGCCGGTGGTAGATTATCTTGTCAAAGGTGTTATTGGTGGCTGACCATGTAGCGTCATCCGGCAGTGCTATTCACATTTCGTCTAAAAGTCGCCGGATTGTGTAGTAGACGTGGAACCTGTAGAGGTTTCTTAGTGCTGGGGAGTCAGATTTGAGGTGGTTCAGGGCAGAAACTCCGCAGCCGCTTGTTGCACACCATACAACAAAGTTTACCTGGTTCTGCCAGTATTGCATGTGGTTGGTTCTCCAGCCAACTACAAGGCTGTCGTCACTTATGTTTGGCACCAAGTATTTATCAAACAGGTTGGAGAACTCCACACCAAACGCATCTGTAATTTTACCTGCCTTAACCTGGATGAGAAGGTGTGTCAGATCCTCAGGATCAATATGAAGTGGATAGACCGACCCGGTTTTGCACGTTTTATTCGTATTGAAACTAAAGGCTTGTTTATTTATAGTGCTATGTATCACACTCTGTCAAATGTTCAAAGCGGCGACGCTTTGTCCCTCCAAATTGCTATTGACAATAGTGCGGGTGATCTTTGCGTATACTGTGGGTTGGTATAACACTGAATCATATGTGTCGATTAGAACGAGGCAAATTTCTACAGGAAAAGAAGAAGGTGTCATTTTGCCCCCTGGCCTCTGGAACTTCAAACTTCTGCAGGATGAATTTACAACTCTAGGGCTTACTTTGGAGAATAATGCTCATGATGGGACTATCACCCTCTCAATTCCTGATGACTGAGCTCTACAATGTGGCGACGATGTGTTAAAAATGTTGGGTCTTGATAAGCCAACTCTGGTTGGAAGATAGATTCCTTCAGGTCGTTACGATGCCCCCTGTTATAATATCTTTAGACCAACCTTTACAGCTGGAACAAGGCAACGTAATATACTTTTATACAGCCACTCCAAACAGAGGGGCGACTTGTACTGTAGTATCACTCCCAATTGAAGTTGACATATAGACTTATGTATACAACGGCAGTATGAAACAACAACCAACTATTCCTCCGGAGCCACCTGAAGAGAATCTAGGCCACTCCTATCGGCTGAATGAGATCACCCTCAAGAAGGAATACCCTGGGAAATAAATTGATAAATATGGTGCTACGTATAAAAATTATAGGCGTGCAGTAGACACTGCTTTAGTTGCTGTTGGTATGTGTCTTGGCGCAAGTGGTGCAGGTGTAATGTCTACAGTAGTTGCCATTCCTATTGCCACAGTGTTGGGTGCTACTGGGGCCGCTCATGGGCTACTTGTAATTGCTGGAAAATTCATCAGTAGGCGGTTGACCATCAAGGTGAAAAAGCATGACCAGATCCGCATTCTAGCGCAGAGCAAATTGAAAACCATTGTTGACATTGTATCGACAGCACTTGAAGATGGTAATATCTCGTTTTAGCCGAGGTCACAAAATATACCCAAATGAAGGGCGAAATTAAGGCCAGATCTATAAAAGCGCACCAGACTGTTTCAATTGATGTAAAAAACGCGCTGATCCAACGTGGAAAAGACGAAGCATTGGAATAAATTAGGTGCTTCTTTACAATTTAGCGGACTGAGAATGACATTGATCCGCCTCAATACACAGAATATACCGCATAGACTTTTTATGCTTTGTGAAAAAGTGTAAAAGCCCCTTGGTATGACAACTGCTCTCCAGTTTCAGCAGGACCACAGGGCCCCGGGATTTCCCCTGCGACCCCACCTCCACTGAAGATTGGGCTGAATCTTATCTGGCCAGGCCTACTACCCCACGTGACTCATTCCTATCCTCTCCACTATAGGGGGAGAGGGTGCTATAACTAGGAATAAGTACTGGAAGTAGGAGCAGATGTTTATAGTATAGAGGCCTTGGGTAACCTCTTCACAATACACAATGCAGTGGCACTTGACAACTCGAACACCTGCAGTGTCAACACCTGTGGTGCTGCCATTGGTATGATAACTTTGTGCTTAATAATGTATTAGAGCTTGAGTGTCATACCAAGAGACAATATTGGTATGATAACTTTGTGCTTAATAATGTATTAGAGCTTGAGCGCAGAACAAATATGGGTGTTCACAAAAATTTACCAAAAAACTAGCCCCTCGGCCCCGTTTAGGGGTCGGGTCCGAGGAGTTTCCTGTGAGGGTGAGAACAGGTGACAAATCTTGTATTTACAACCATTCGAGTACCATCTTTATGGCGAGGTCAGTTTAACGCTCAGGTTATCGTCCGCCTCCATTGGTATTTGCGTAGCGAGGTCAGGATGAGCAAAAATCTTGTATAAGCTGCCAAGGGGTGAAGTAGTCACATGTGAGAGGTTCTGTCCCAGTACTGCTACCATGTATACTACTGCTGTGATTTGTTTTCACATGGACCGCACCCTGTATTTTTTTCCATGATCACTTCAACAAGAAGAACCATTCACTCTACTCGTGGATCTGGGGTGCAGAAAAGTGGTGTGCAGTTCATCTGATGATGGTATGCAGATCACCTGATGGTGGTGTTCAGTTCACCCGATGGTAGGGTGCTGGTCACCTGATGGCAGGGTGCTGTTCCCCTGTTGTTAGGGTGCTGGTCACCTGATGGCAGTGTGCTGTTCCCCTGTTGTTAGGGTGCTGGTCACCTGATGGCAGGGTGCTGTTCCCCTGTTGTTAGGGTGCTGGTCATCTGAAGGCAGTGTGCTGTTCCCCTGTAGTTAGGGTGCTGGTCACCTGATGGCAGGGTGCTGTTCCCCTGTTGTTAGGGTGCTGTTCACCTAATGGCAGTGTTCTGTTCCCCTGTTGTTAGGGTGCTGGTCACCTGATGGCAGGGTGCTGTTCCCCTATTGTTAGGGTGCTGGTCACCTGATGGTTGGGTGCTGTTCACTCATGGAAATAATCAGCGCTTAGCCAGTCGGATTGAGCCCTCTTGTTGTAGCTATAAGCTGTGTGGTGCCATAACAAAGCGCACCTGAACAGATGAGCTATCAAAAGGAAGAAAGTGGAAGAAAGTGAAAGACACTTACTTGTCAATCACATGTTTGGTCACCTGATGGTCACACACACATATATATACATATATATCTATGCGCACCTATGATATATGTATTTATATTATGTATATATAGTATCTATGTATATATATATATAGCTATGGCAGCTGTGTGGTGGCCATATACACTGCTACCTAATAGATATTTTATAATTAAACAGATGAGCTATCACAAAGGAAGAAAGTGGAAGAAAGGGAAAGACACTTACTGGTATATATATATATATATATATATATGATATATATATATATATATATATATATATATATATATATATATATATATATATATATATATATATATATATATATATATATATATATATATATATATAAAGATCATACATTAAGTTGCAGTTAAACATCTAGACCAATATAACGTGGGCGTTGGATGGCATGAATGTTGTTTGTTGACATTCGTCTACGAAACAACACTTGGTCACGGCTCGTGCCAATAGTTTGACAAAATTGGACGAATCGCTGGTTTCATCAAGACCTAAGGCGAAATGAAATTGTCTCTCTGTGATGGAATTCTGTCTTTACATTTCTAAATCCACTACTTATATGTTCGGCGTGACAATTGCAACGGATATCTGACGATGGAAAAGCAAGTAAACCATCAGATCGCTAATATTCGCAACGCTTGACAGGTGTTTGTATTCACCGAAAGTCCGTCGCTGCGGGGTTACTCTGGTGGACGCTAGCATCCCCGATAAGCTCTATTTGTTTTCTGGCATTTGCCAAGATTTCAAACGCTTTATCATAATCACGAATGTTATGTCATTATTTCTACCATAAAAGCTGCGCATTGGTTATGAACTTACACGAATCGTCACGGAAATGGAGACAGTGTAGTTAATATCTCGGTAAAATTTTCCTAACAAAGAGTGCATAGCTTCGCTTCGTAAGTATAGGGTTTAACGGTAGACCAACACTGTTGTGTTAATTTGTGTCAACAAAAGTTGATATGAAGATATATGATTGACCTGATCGAGCAGCCGCCTTCTTGGATAAAAGGGAAAAAGAATGAAATCCATTGAGGATAGCTACTCACCACAATCCGTACGCCTTTGGGAGGTGTTGCTTCAGGAGATTGCCTTTCGGCCTGAGCATCAGCCGGGATATATTCCAACAAAGAATCAATAAATTTCTGATTAACTTTGGTGAGTGTGTGGACATAGTCCATTAATTTGTATCTTTAATGTTGTACTTTTTTATTCGAAAGCAGTTGATCGGGGCAAGGATGTTATGTTCGTGTGGGTTTTGAGCCATATCAGGACCCCAGGCAACGAAAGAGCGGACAAAGCCGCATGAGACGCTCTTTATCCGAATGCTACTGAGATTGCTTGTGCAGTCTTCAAACTTCATATTACAAAACCTTTTATGAACAAATGACTGGAACAATGGGATGAATCAATCCACAACATATTTCATGGATAACAGCCCCATCTCGGGATATGGCCTCACAGGTGCAAAGACAGCCATAGACAGGTTATTTGTATATAATACAAGCTTTTCTGCTGATGGATGTGCTTTTCCCTGGATGTATTCCTAGCCAAATTTCCTACAATGTTAAGCACCGAATGTGCTGATCTGTTTCTTATCGGTAATCGTTATTTTCACGTCTGTCAGAGCTGTTCGATCAGACATCATATTTATCCATGCATCACTTCAGCCGCCCAGAATTGCCCATCCTGGTTACCCACTCACGTAGGCCACAACTTGATGGGGACAGGTGCATGTGTGATAGGGTTACCGGCACAGCAGATGGGCCGATGAGCACAGGTGATATGGTTACTGACTCAGCAGGTAGACTGATCAGGAAAGGAGTACAGGAGATACGGCTAGCCATGAGATAGTGTTTACAGTGGACTGCAAAGGCATGCCAACCTGGATCACATGGTTTAAATGTTATGGATTATGAAATTAAGAAAGCTGCAGGTTACACAAAATCGAGGTTAGATAGGAGTGATTACATTGAAATCGACGTTGATACATAACAGTATCAAAACGGCATTTACTCAAAACAATAGCGTAGTTACCTAGGCAAGAATGGCACAACAAAGATGCTGGACCTCGGCTGGAAGCACTTTCGAGGACCCGGCGCCAAGTGTGTCACAGTGGAGCTGAAGGTAAAGGTCCTTGTGATGGATAACCACAAGTGGATACAGATTGATGTTACATTTATTTTGAACATAATTGCCATAAAATGTAGTTACCGGTAAATACGGTTTCCCTATCTTTCTTGTATGAACACAACAAAAAGATATCAACTTAACTTTGCATGAAACACATTAGATACGAGAGAACACTGCTCCTCCATTTTTGCAAGTGGGAAATGCGGCGGCACAGAACGAAGCGCATTATATTCGAAGTGGATGATCCTCCGTGGATATTCTGGTAAACAAAGACAAATCTACGCGCTAAAGATCTATACAAGGAGCCCATGGGGACATAGGGGAGCTGTATCAGGAAGTTTAAAAATATTTAAAAATTGGTCCATAATTGGCCAAATTATTATGGATGTTACACTTTTGGCAACCACAATTCAACCAATTATCATGACCATCGCACGTATATTGATGATTTTATGAGCGATTAAATTTATGATCATTCTGTCCGGGGTCATGATAGATTGACAATGATTTGGCCGACCCAAGGAAAAGCTTTATTTATTAAATGTTACCGAGGAGTGGCAAACTTGACAGCGTGCCCATAAGGCGAACAGAGAGCAGTTGCGACCTTTGTACAGCAGATTATATTTAGTGACATGTTTACAATTCTGATTTACATTACGCATTACACTGAGACAAGAGCAACATTATCTTCTCGTCATAGTTATATGTCATTTTTTTCGTAAATTCAGCCATTGAACCTATCTGTTACATAATCAGGTTAACCATATTTACCTCTGGTCTCGAATTACTATGGACGATATTATCATAACATTTTATGAGATTTCTTAAGGTGATTTTAGTTTGTAGATAAATTATATGAACAACACACCAAGACTTATGGATTATTACAAATACTAGCATTAATTATATATAATCCAGTGATGTTTTTAACCTGTTACTACTGCATTCACATTTGTATGTTAGTTGATGCCATTACTGTGTGAACCAAATGTTATATTTTGATAACTTATATTGGTATTTGATATAATACTATTTCCCTGTGCCTCCTCTTTTCATTATCAGCACGATATGGCCCCCCAATAGCGTGGGTTGGTCAAAGTCAAAGAAATCGAACTTCCAGAGCACGATGTGACCAGACTTGCCTATTGTGTGGACCGGTCAAGGACCACAGAAGGGTCAGTCATTGGGAGATCATCTAGTCAGGGACAAGATTCAGAACGAAATTCCAGGGAGCTTCATTGTTGAAACTAAATAAACCAAATAAGCATCTCTACTCCAGCTAGTCCCTACTAAGCAACAACAGGCAGTGAGTAACCTGACTAAAACGAAGGAGCATCAAAACAAGAAAAGCGTAGAAAATAAAGTTTGACATATTCATTAATTAGTGAAATATATGAATGTTTCAAATCTTATCCAATGTATATTTAATTTCATGCTTCCAAGTTGATAGTATCTCATTTTCAATGGCACGAAAATAATCCAAAGTGCTAACAACGCAAAACATATAATCGATATTCTATAACTGAATAATGAGCACCGATTGCACAAAGCGTTCTGAAACGTGGGCCAAGTTGCTTCCGACTTAAGTATTGGATTCCTCGCCAGTAACACTCATTGGGTGCATTTGTGTGGCAAGTAGCCAAAGACTAGTCTGCTTTCTACAGAAAGTACACATGTGCGTTGTATTAGTTGTGGTAGGGATACAGTTTGAGTTTTCACGTGAGGAAGCCGCTCTCCACACTCACGCACGAAGGGACTGGAGGCGGTGCATTGTGGGAGATACTGCGCTTTAGGATTGAACGGCCCTTGGTAGACATCGGGGTACGCAATATATTATTGTGACGGCTATCCCTTCAAGACGTTGATTGTAGAATGACATTGCAATAACAATCTCAGAATTTGCCAATGGAATGTTGATTCATGTCACCACAACAAAGCCAACCTATTTGTGTAAGCTTAACATCAAAATGGGCCAGCTTACCTCACACTTCCGCCTCGCTGAATAAAATCAACAGCATAAGTGTATAACAGAAGTGTGTACGAGGGGGATCACTAGCACTTGCTTGGGAAAAACCCAGCAATAACCTGAACCCACCACTTGAGTCAACTTTGTTGTATGCGTCCTGGAGCATTCCCAAGTCTACAAACTAGTGGCATAGCTAGCTAGACTCGACTAAGGGCCAGTTACATGTGTTTTAGTACATCGTTTACCTGTCATTATGTACATACTAAAGTACCCAATCCCTAATTGTGTATATTTCTTGTTCTTGTGTCGGCAATGAGACAACATTGCTTGTCAAAATAATGGAAATTTATATTGATGATGTTTATACTCAATGTTATTGTACACAAGTGAATCACACGCAAGTGCGGTATTAATCTTAAAACTTGGGTACGAGTTGGTCTGGGTACGAGTTGGTTTGGGTACGAGTTGACCCAATCCCATCTACTCCCATGTGTGATTGGTTATTGCCGGGCTTTCCCCAAGCAAGTGTGAAGCGATATGGATTCCCCTAGTTCACAGTTCAGTTATTGCTGTTGATTTTTTCAGCGAGGACAAAGGCAGACCCATTGTGCTGCTAGCTTAGAATCAATATCAATCATTTTCATCAAGAGGCTCTTGCCAATCACCTCCGTTCTTGGCGTGATCCGGGACACAATGGGACCCTAGTGCCGATGTGTACAGATAAAGTAGTAGCTTCACGTGGTCTACTTTCACCGGGTGCTATTATTAATGTGGGGGGGGGGGGGGCGTCAGACATCAGAATTGTATGTATTGATACAGGTCACGTGATGCCTAGTAATGGTGGACAGAGGTTTAACTATTTCCCCATTTAAAAACAAACTAACAGGCCAATTCACCACAGAACAGGGTATTCTGAAAAAATCTCTCTGGCTGGTATCCATGTTGAGTGTGCCATGAGGCCAATTAAGGAATACAAAATTTTGGAAACTGAAGTGAAAGTTGCAATGCTTAACAATTATGAAAACATTTTCAAAGCATGTGCATTCCTTGTCAACTTCGAACAACCTTTCTTAAAACTTTCATAATTCATGTTGTACAAACTGATACCTGTATATACATCCATATTATTTTAACACTCCCAACCTGTATATTGTTATTGTTATACTACTACTTGATGACTTAATGATATTTTTGTATACAGGGTACAGCATTCTATCCTTGTCAATTCATTCTTAAAAGATATAAATAAATATATAAATTCATGCTGTTATCATTATTTCATGCATATGTCTTTATAGTGCTCCCAGTATTGATGTAAGTGGATGCCCAGCTGTAGTTTGTGTATTACATAAACACACAATATAAATTAGACTTAAGATTTATACCGTAAAATCTTTAACATGTACCAAGTAATCACTGGTTTATTACTTATATCACAGCTTAGTTAATAACTATTTAAAATGCTTTGTAACCAACAACAGATGAGCAGAAAAACGCTGATAGGTGACGATTCACAGACTATAAGCCTACATAAAAAAAAATATTCTGACAAAGCACACTTTAATACATGTTTACATGACAATCTTTAGCTCCGGTCGAACGGTATATAAATACCAGACGTGTTGTAGGGCTAGACAATCTTATGACGCACTAATAATACATGGTTAATTCATTGACTTGGGCCATACCCACATGTTCATTTAAATAACCAGTGTCACAACAAATCACATTCAAATTATATAACACACTCAACAAGCTCCGCCCTAAACGGTAGCCGCACACGACGGTAATATAAATATATCCGTATATACCGTCGTGCACGGGTAACACTGACAGCAGGCGCACGAAGAAACGAAACCAACAGAAGTTAGTTTCACAAAGCTCACCAGGGCGGCGCCCGCGACTACGCGAACTCCCGAATAGGAAGCGAAACTGTGGTTATTCCCTCTGAGTTATTTATAGCTTGTGCTGATAATACGACATAGCATATCGAACCGCCCTGTCTTTATTAGGTGCCCCATCGCCACGACCATTAGAACACAAACCGACCATCAAAGAATATCCAATTGATTTGGATTCAACATCCACGATGGAACCTACAAAAGCTATACCGGTCACGGTCAAGCACTTATCATGGAATACATTTGAAATCTCTTTTAAGCTACCGAGCCATATGACCGCTTATTATTATATTATTAACAAAAACAGTAAATCGCGAGAGCTTTTGACAAACAGTGGAATTGCAAGATTTCCATTCAACATCAAGTTACAAAGTACCGTACCCGGAGATGAATACATCATTACTGTATCTAATTCCTCTTTCGAGGAAAACAGGCCCGACGATTTTTTTGGAGCGTGTAAATTGCGTACAGGTTAGTCGAGATTCCTCATTTCTTTGCTTGTGGATGAAAAAAAATGATGTATAGCATGGAACGGACGCAATCAAATTTCAAATACTGCATTTTGTAGCCAATACATATTTTCCTTAACAAGACAGTAATCCGATTCGATATGCTCATTGGCCACATTTTCATTGATTCTTATATCGATTCATTTCGATCACAATAATTCGACAAATTGGTGCCATGCGAAATCGAGCTCACCGATTGCTCTGGAAATTTCTCAATTGTCTTAACTTACTATAAAATGCAATAGTTATGTCTTGGTACGTAATCGATGTTTCTGATTGTGCCATACCCCCTGTGGGTCCGGGGTTAGAATAGATCCCACTGTATCCTCCTGGATGCCGTAAGAGGCGACTAATAGGGGGCAACCTGTTGGCCGTGGGTTGTGATTCCTGTCGGTGGACAATGGGATCCTGGTGGTTGAGTGGGGCGGTTCTTGCGAGGACTATATCTGCATCACACCCAGACGAGAGGCTGGTGGCGACTTGCCCAAGGATAATCGTTTCCATTTTTATCTTTTCCATCTCCATCTTTTCCATCTCCATTTTCATTTATCCGGCTGCTTAATCAGGTCAATTATATCTATTAACCTTTCTTGGCACCATATAACACATGAGTGTTGGTGTGCCGTTAAACCCTATACTTACCTTACCTGATGGTGACTTATATTTTCAGAGTATACGCAAGCAGAGCTGAAACGGCTCTTGGATAGAGCGGAAAATTTCAAACCACTACAGTCCCAGCCGTGTTATTATTTCTATCGCGATGAGCCCGAGACTTATTTTAATAACCATGCGAAAGTGCAAAATAATGTCATGAAAGTATACGACAAGGACCAAAATGGAGACCCCTTGTCCCCCATCAATGGTCAGATTAAAGGTCTTTTTTTCGGAGTCAATGTTGATTTCAGAACGGGAAAACCTTGCACGCCATCCATATATGGCGACCGGCGACTTAAAGTGCCCTGGGACTATTTCTGGCGCAAGCGACCCAATATCTACTTCTCTGATTTCTACTGTATCAATAAGCCTCATTTGGTGACTCTGGTGATGACATTTCCTGGCTCAAGGCGAGATGTGTTCTGTAAGGAGAAGCTCGTCTCACTGGACTGGTACAGTAACCCGTTTCTGTTCTACAAGGACGAACAGCTACACGTTATTAATAATGGATTATGGGTGGAGGTGTTGTACACGGAGGATGTGGATATTGAAGACGTATGCAGGCACGGTGGTTCACTGGATGGCGTGGCCTTCCGTAATATCATTCGACATGGGGGAAGAGCAAAAAACTCTTACTGTCAAATATGCAGCATCTGATGGCTGTCCAAGTCATCTCCAGACAGTGTACTATCTCCAGATCATTTGACATATCTCATAAACATGCGAGGACCTGGAAAAGGAGCACCTACACATTTCAATGTGTTGATCGATGATTGTTATGCAAACATTGGGGATTCCCCGTGGTTGTCGAAGTCATCAATGACTTCATGTTATACCGCACCGAACCTGTTCTACACGATCCTACGTCATCGATACGTTTTTTTTGTAGGAGTGAGTCAATTTGCATGTAATAAATAATTATTGTGTGTGTGTGTGTGTGTGTGTATTACTGTCATTTATCTTTGCTATGGACATGTGCCAATGTAAAACAGTTTTGGCGTATGTCCAAGCTACTCTGGGATCATTCCAAATTCAAAATGAATTTATGTTGGGCTCATGTCGTGCAGTCCCTTTATCATCTATAACACGTATTCCAAATTGCACATATTCCACTCAATCTTCAAGTAGTTAAACTAAGTCAATTTTCAAAATTAAACAGTTAATTATAAATTGATTGAAAGTGGAAGTCAACAAGCAGGAAGGAGCGCAGTATAAGTAAGAAATATAGCATAATATATTAATGTATAGATTCATATACATACATACATACATACATATATATATATATATATATATATATATATATATATATATATATAATATATATATATATATATGAATATATATATGTATATATATATATATATATATATATATATTATATCAATATATATATATATATATATATATTATATTAGTTATATATCTATATAATATATATATATATATAACATATATACATATATATATATATATATATATATATATATATATATATATATATATATATATATATATATATCTTCGCGTTGTTACGGGCAATTATATAATTCGTCCCCCAGTTCGTAGTTGCTGCATATTGTCTGATTCCCTCGCTACTATGTATCAGTTGGTTAAACGCAACATATATTGGAGCGAGCCCTCTTCGCGTTGTTACGGGCAATTATAAATTCGAGTCCCCCGTCCTTTTTTCAAAACTGTAGTTGCTCCTGCAGCAGCTGCACAATCGATTATCTGATTCCCTCGCTATCTGATTCCCACAGTTCGGTTTTAAACGCAAGCTTGGTTCTGATATGTGTATCTATGTTTTCAAAGAGTTGATTGATAACTATAGAAAGTTGAATGGTTGTATGTTTATGTGCTTTCTTGATGCATCTAAAACATTTGACAGAGTCAAACACTCCGTCCTTTTTTCACTAAAAAAGTGGTATTTCCGAATTTCTCAATCAATGGTGATATAATAGCTGAAGTAGATAGTGTTAAGTATTTGGGTCATTTTATATATATGATCTCCGTGATGACAAAGACATTTATAGGCAGTGCCGTCAATTGTATGCACAAAGAAATTTGCTTGCGCGTAAGTTTCATATGTGCTCAAACAATGTAAAAATTGCTCTGTTTCACTCTTATTGTTCTTCTTTTTATACATGTCATCTCTGGTGGAACTACAGAAAATCTGCTATCACTAAATTACATACTGCTTATAATAATACATTTAGGATGTTGCTGAGACTGCCTCGCCACTGTAGTGCTAGTGGAATGTTTTCCTATAATAATGTTCGTAGCTCCCATGCTATAATTAGAAATCTCATTTTCAGGCTGATATATCACCCAACACAGTTGTTCAATCAGTTCTTAGATCTGATATCAAATGGAAATCAAGAATACGAACTCACTGGATGAGATTACTCTATGTTCACTTTAATTATGTGACCTAATAATTCATGCTAGGCCATCTTTTTTTCTTTCTATGTATGTTTGTATCTATGTGTAAATATAAGTTTAGATTTCTATTTGCTATGGACCGCATATAAAGTTATACTTTGTTGTTGAGTCTGAAATAAAGAAATAATAATAATATAATAATAATAATAATCTGGGACAGTCTGGCAGTCGACAGCGAGATGGATCATGAAGCTGAACTTACGTTATGACCACACCTTGTATCGTCTGATTATCGCCCATATTACAGAAGTCGACTTTGGTCAGCAGAAGAACATAGTAAATTGAAGCTGTGTTCATTCAGTTAGGATGCAGTCGTCTATTGCGACACTCGCCTTCAATGGAAACAGGCATTGTTTCATCACACTTCCTCGCACACTCTCTGTTACGCTTCCCAGAGACAAGGTAAGACTAATAGTACTAAGTCTAAGAGTACTAACTAAGTACGCCATAGGCATAGAAATAGAAGTTATTCGCAGTTCCAGTGGTTAGCCCCGGTAACCAGAGCTAATTATCAAGTATCATTCACTTTCTTACAAGTGCCATGTATCTATGCATCTTTTCTACAAAGCTGAGCAACAGTTGAGGCGAACAAAATAATAACGGTATGGCTATGTAAAGAGTAGGGTGAAGAACTATTTATCGATTGATCAGTCCTTTGCCTCGCACAAGGGTAGTCCTCCACTGCAGATATAGAGGCTGAGTGTAAGTCTATGCAGTGGCTAGAGCCTCTAGACAGGTTGTCCTTTTAAACAGAGTTTGGGAGCCAGGGCTCCCCAACAAGGGGACCCACCCGGCTGTTAGTCCAGATAGGGGATAAGTAGCCTGACACCAAACTGAAATATCATTGACTCTAGGGGCCAGTTGAGCCTACGTAGAGGCTCAATTTATCTGGCTACTTGGGGAGAGGCCCCGGTGGGGGGGATGGTAACTTGGCCTTGTCCCGGGCAGGGGTGTGCTGCAAGACCACGAAAATCTGTAAAAGTTGTACAAGGGGAAAATGGCAGAAAGCATACCCTGTCGTACATGGTATTAAGCAAATATATGACCTGTCATACAAGGTGATAATAGCAAAAAAGTTTATCCGGTTGTACAAGATCTTATTTAAATGTATAATATGTCGTACAATGTGAAAATGGGGTGTGTGGCTTGGATGATTAACCATCAGAAATCAGATATGTTGGGTGCCTGTGACAAAAATGCCGTAGACAAAAGGCATCAAACCAGATAAAGGTGTGATTCTCGGTATGAATAATGGCCAACACTTATCTCATCAAGTGGCAATAAAAGCATTAATACATGCACATGTACACAAACTCATGCAACCCCCTGAATAATTAACATCAACCATCCTCAATCAATAAGGTGGAGAAGATTAGCTCTCAAAGCTTCTATCTAATGTTACAAACAACTGTAAGTGTGAACCGACAATCCACCACCATGACTGTAAGTCTATTATAGTTTGGTCTGGTCCCGGGAAATTGTTAACTCCACTCTTCGATTCTAATGTTATATCATTCCCTGTTTGGAAAACGATTATATAGCTAGCCATTATAAGAAGAATAATGGCCTACACTTATCTCATCAAGTGGCAATATGAAGTGGAATAATTCAGATGACAAAGTGCTGCATGATGTTAATGACCACTTCATACTAGCAACATATCACATTCAAATTTTAAGATATGATCTTATTCATTGATAATGATGATTTTAATCACTGTAATGTTGATATATATGTACTGTATGTGTTCCACCACAAACATATTCGATCGTGTTAGGCATCAGGTCCTGATGGTTACATACAGCGAGTGTGAACAGCCTACAATAGACTGTTAGTTACTTTCAGATCCACTGAGCTTTTGTTGCAGACTGTTGCAGTCAAACTAGAGAATACAAAGGGATCATGTCTCTATGCTTCCTGGAATGGTTCTGTCTCGGTGGAGGAGAGAAATTCGGGTGACTTGGTTGAAATCAATGGTCTCTTTGGCAACAAACAAGGCCTCAGTGATGGAGATGAGGTGATTACACATACTGATGCCAATTGACATATCCCCATTTCATCCACACAAGAGAACTACATCATTTATGACATATGTAAAAACTTCTCAATTGTTTTTGTAAACTTTGTTAACTTATATTCTGTGTTGTTGTTGCTGTGTGGACTCTCAGGTGGTTGTTACCGTATTACCCAGCATGCCCTTGTGCACCCAGCTATCACTGGAGCCGGTGTCGCCCGATGACTGGGAAATCCTAGTACGTTGATGGCCCCTTCACACAACTAATGCATTATTACTTCTCTATAATGGATTTAGACCATTAAATTTCATTATATATTCCCAAGGGCATAATTGGTACACTGTAAATACATCTTGGTGGATTTGTATAATCTCAGTAAATGTTACAAAGTACTGTCAAGCAGATATCCTTTTATTAACAACAATTCCAGTTTGACTGGCTCATGGTATTCATTAAGATATTAGTTTCAGCCTTATGGTGGAATAACTGAAGTGGCACACAAATTATAATCTGTTGTAAAACACTTGATTCAATAGTTGGTCTTATTCCTTTGTGTATATGTGTAATATTACAGGAGATTCATGCAGCCTATGTGGAAAACAACCTACTGAATCAGCTGAGAGTTGTTTGGGAGGGACAAACCTTCCCTGTTTGGATCCAGAGATCAATCTGTATCTTTGTGAAGATAAGTAGGTCAAATATGTTATTCTATATCAAGATATTGGTTGTGAATGTGATATCGTAATCCTACCTAAGATGGCATGTGATAATAAATGAGGTGGGATGAGGAAGGGAAAGATTTCGGACCACGAGACTCATTGTGATTCTTTGGCAATTTAAACATAATTGCTAGAATCTCAAGTTCACCACTTCAATCGTAACTACACCAACCCAATTCAAAAGCCAGACCTATAGTTGATGACTATAGAAATGATGTTAGATAAATGTTTCTGTGCCCCCAGAAGCCTGATGTAGGGAACCAACATTTGTCATACACACAACTAGTAATTAAGTAAGTTCAGCTATGATATACCTCATTCTGTGATTGATGTGTAGGTAAGATTAACCCAGACGGTGAATGCAGCCTGTTAGAGCAAAATTCAGAGGTGATTGTGGCACCTAAATTAAGAATGGGGTCAGGTCATAGCCGTGGCCAATCAACACCTGCGAATGTTGGCAGTGATGCGCAGACTAAGCCAGGAAAGACAAGCGCTGAAGAGTCTTCTTCCACTGCATCTGGTGTGGAGGAAGGTCAAGGGCAGTCCAAGTCATCTCCAGATAGTGTACTATCTCCAGATCATTTGACAGAGGTCAAACCAGAGTCAATGAAATCTGAGAAGAAATCTATGTTTGATCGAACTTTATCATTGATGAAAAATCTCTGGTATGGGGATCCATTCAAAGATGATGATGAGAGAAAGAAGGAACGTTATGATGATGTCACAACAGCGGAATATCTTGCAGATGGTCATAACGTTGACTGTTTCCTTAGAACTGTACCATTAGAGGACTTTCATCATGGCGTGCTTCATAAGGATCTCCATTCATCATCATCGTGTATTCAGTTGTCAGCCCAGCCAACCAATGTATACACGAGCTTTCAGACATTTTTGGCAAATAATTCTCCTAACTCATCAGATAACCCCCCTCCCCACATACCGTCTTCATTCTTGGCAACTATACAAAAATTACCTTCCCCAAATGAGAATCGAGAACAAGCCAAGAAAGATGAGGGGAAGATGCGTGGCCGTGCAAAATCCCGGAGCAACACAGATGATGAAGCCCTCACAGCTGAGCCAGAAACTGCGTCATCTTCCCTGTGTGTTGTCAGGGTAATTGTTTTACACTCCCACGGCAACGCATACATTCACCGTGATAGAAATGTTGATGGCGAGACAAAATCTCAACGTGTAGCAGAGGCCAGATTTGATAAATGGCTAGCTGCGGGTCAGATTGTTGTTCATGAGAGTCTTCGCCAGCAGATGGCGCTGGATGCCACCGGCCGTATACGCTTGAAAAGCTTGAAGCCTAATTCTGTTGAGCACTGCCAGATAGCGTCTATGGAGCTTGAGCCTTTCTCTCTGCAGGTAATATGAGAAATGAATATAATGATCCTTCACCCTATGTTAAGAATAGTTCTTGAATGTATATTAAATAGATGTAGATGCTGATATTAATTCTGGGATGTGAGGTATATATGATTTAATTTCTCTCTATGTTTATGGTGACCTGGTCTTGCTGTTGTTTGCTTAGCTTCTTGTATAAGCTCATGACTTTGGCGTAGATCTGAGCGCTAGAGTAGGCATTGTGAGGTTCTAGTGTTGATGTTTCATTGAAATGATTCTCTATGTTTGCTTAGCCAGTGGACTTCAGCGCGGAGATGTTAGAGGTCGCCTTCAGGTCATGGTTAAGTATAAGCACAAGCCTCCTCTGTCCCCTCATTGCCTCCCACACTACATTCGTCTCCTGTCCTGTGAAACCAGGTGATACAAATATAATATCATATCATATATGTATTTTTTTAAATGTGGTTTAGTTTCTAATCCACATTCTTAAACATTTTGTACAATGTACAGATCCCACCATATGTTAATCTGAATCCTCAATTGGTTTCAGATGAAGATGTGAGTTTTATTGTCCGGATAAAACCAAGCCTTGGTTCAGCATCCCCTGACAAGAGAGCTACCCACGCACCTGCCACATGTTTGTTTTTCCTCCGCCCAGAATGCCTCAGAACAATATCATGTACTGTGAAAGAGCCATTGCTTCCTGGGTCAACTTTGACAGCCATACAATCTGGTCTTATACTGAATATTCGCCAGCTAGATCCAGAACTTCCTGCCATTTCATTGAAACAGTTGGGGTAAAACTTATAAATTGTTGCTATTTTAACATAATCTGATTGAAAAGGATATTTAACCCTTTTTAACTTGTTTTTGTTCTGCAGGATATTACATTAAAAAGTTTAACGATATGGTCTGTTATGAACAGGATGACGTTATGAAGTATATAATTATATTCTGTTGCATCAATATTGAAAGACGCTCATTTTATTATACTGTACAATATTTGTATGTAAGTGTTTGATACAAGTCTCCTTATTTTGACAGTGGTGTTGAAGAAGAATCCCAAAGAGCTTTGGAACATGTAGATAAATGCTTAGCTCAGCGCCCACTCATCCAGGAGATTCAGAAGGACCTCGGCGGGCTGCATATGGGCGGAGTCCTGCTGACTGGCGGCCATGGCTTGGGCAAGTCAGCTCTCTCTAGAGCCCTGTGTCGCGCTGCTGCAGCTTATCCACATTTTGCGTATGTTGCAACCATTGACTGCAAGACGTTACGGGGTAGGCAGCATCCCGGTCGTTCAGTGGATGATTTACATTCATCTTTATGATTCATCATAGCCAGTGATACAATATACAATTTGTAAAGCTGTCTCTGATTGGTGGAACCAATAATCATATTTCATCGACAGGCTAAATCTGACTACAATAGAATTGATGACCTGTTTTCTAGGCAAGCGTATTGAGAGTGTCCGGCGATACATGGAGCAGATCTTAAACGAGGCAAGTTGGAGAGAGCCAGCAGCTATTTTGTTAGATGACCTTGACCTCATTGCTGCCTCGCCCTCCGGCCCTGAACAGGAAATGAGCGGAGAGGCTGTTTATTTTGCCAAAGTTGCTGAGTGTAGGTTGTTCATTTTCCATTCCCAGATAACTTGCCATCCTAGACTCATAATCTGCACATTTATAAACAGTCCGTAGTATTTGAGCTTGTGGGTCTGGAGATAAACCCAATATTTGACTCCATATTTTTATAATGCATAACACTTTTCTATGTAGGTATTAAGTCCAAACAAATCAGTTTTTATTCCAACACTTTTTCCTCATGGACCCAATATGGTTGACCCCATATAATGTTATCTTGATCACATGGCTGTGTTTTCACCTGCTATTGATGTTGATGGGCAGTGTTTAAAGACCTCTTCAAATGTGAGCTGGAGAGTGGCAGCCGTATCTGTATCCTGGCCACCGCCAAGTCACGCTCAGCCTTACATCCAGCCCTTGTGGCGCCCTCTGGACACCACTTCTTCCAGGAGGTCATTGAACTCAAGCCTCCCAACCAGGTAAGGCTTGGGCACGTATTGGGATGTCTGCCACTAGTCAGTGTTTGGGGGGCGTTTGTTGATTAGTGTTTATGACAGGTTTCAACTGGAGGGTGGTGCGCATGGTTGTTTATTATCTGATATGTCGTCATTATGTGACCAATCTGACCCTACATAACGATCATTATCGTCCGTCTTGACACAAGCTAAGGTTGTGGATTTTACAAAAAACCCACACATTTTCACTGTCGCCATGTACTGATTGTTAACAATATATTCAACATAGGTCAACGTTTGTCCTGTTACCCATCACAACACACTGCCTGTCATGTGACAGGAAGACCGTATCCGCATCCTGGAGGCTGCGTTGTCCAACAAGACCATTGTTGCTTTGGGGGACATCAAAGAACTCGACTTGGTGACTGTGGCGCGGAGCTGCGAGGGTTTTGTAGCTCGTGACCTAGATACACTTGTCAGTCGGGCTATGCATCATCACGTTATGAAGGAAGCCTCTGATGCAGGTGCTCCCATCACCCCACCCCCCATCACATTGGTTATGTCAACTTCTATGGCCCAAGGATACTCATTCTATTATTGTAAAACCTAGCGCTTGTTTTGTTGGAAAACGTTTTGAAGGAAACAAATGGGTCATTATTTCTGTTGACATGATACTTGAGTTTTATTTATTGATTGTGAACAAATCCCCTGTATATGTAGTATATAATTTACAATTGTATAATGTTTGGTGTGTAATCCTGTTGACAATTTGATATTCTAAATATACGCCGACTATTGAGATAAAGAACCTTATTGGATGTCATGTACAGGAGGGAAGGAAGTTCACCTGACTGATGGGGACTTCACGGCAGCCTTACAGGGCTTCACCCCGATGGCGCTACGCAATGTGTCCCCTACACCAGGGAGGGCTGGCAGGGTGGGAGTCTGTGGGGGGTCTTCATGAGGTCCGAAACACACTGGTCCAGACACTCCAATGGCCCAGCAAGGTAACATCATCTCCTCCTAATTATATGTTCTAAATCAATATTGTATTTAATATCCCTATATATCATATTATATAACAATCTCATATTCATATATGATATAATAATCTAATATCTTGATAATCTGCCTTAATTGTACGTCCTATATTGTTATCGGCATCAGTATCCGGAGTTGTTTTCCTCATGTCCACTGAGGCTACGCTCCGGTTTGCTTCTGTATGGAGCCCCAGGAACGGGGAAAACCTTACTGGCAGCAGTTGTGGCCAAGGAATGCCACCTGAACTTCATCAGTATCAAGGGGCCAGAGCTCCTCAGCAAGTATATAGGGGCAAGTGAACAAGCTGTTAGGGACACTTTTCACAGGTGATGTTCATGGTCAGAAAATGATCCTAATGAATTCAAACAAAAGCTGATCAGTTTTAGTTTGAATGACACTTGAATGACACACTTATTCCTCATAGTATAAGGTAGTAATTTATTGAATATCTACAGTTGTATAATTCATTCAGTTCTTTCATCCTTGTATGACCCCAACAATGTGGTCATACCTCACCTTGACCTTGCCGTTGATGACCTCACTGGTCATGTTGAATACAGACCATGATTACTGATACGAGGTGTGGTTCATTTCCAGAGCTCAAAGCGCCAAACCTTGCATTCTCTTCTTTGATGAGTTTGACTCGTTGGCACCACGGTTTGTCACAGACTTATTTTCATTATGATTATTATCAATATTTAATTTTGTTTATCTTTGCAAAGCATAATTGCATGTGGTGTTTTTGGAGTTTTGTTGTACTCATGTATTCGGATGGTGCTCTCCCTTATATCTGATTAAACATATAGCGTGGTAATGGTGAGAACTGCGTGCACCCTGCTACCTTAGGCGCTATGAAAGTATGGGTGTGACAGACATACAGAGTATGTGTGTAGTCGTGATCATGACAGTACGGGTGTGATGGACTACGAGTCTGTGAGTGTGTGTGTAGTCGCGGCCATGACAGTATGGGTGTAATGGACTATGAGTATGTGTGTGTGTGAGTGTAGTCGCGGCCATGACAGTACGGGTGTAAAGAACTATGTGTGTGTGTGTTTAGTCGCCGCGGCCATGACAGTACGGGTGTGACAGACCGTGTGGTCAACCAGTTGCTGACCCAGCTGGATGGGGTGGAGGGGCTGGAGGGAGTGTATGTTTTGGCTGCAACGTCAAGACCTGACCTCATTGACCCCGCTCTGCTCAGGCCTGGACGCTTTGACAAGGCCCTCCACTGTCCTCTTCCTAACCAGGTAACAACAGCCCCTGTCAGTGTCTGCTCATGACCCTCCATCAACAGCTCCTGTCAGTGTCTGCTCATGACCCTCCATCAACAGCCCCTGTCAGTGTCTGCTCAATACCCTCCATCAACAGCCCCTGTCAGTGTCTGCTCATATCTCGCCATCAACAGCCCCTGTCAGTGTCTCCTCATGGCCCTCCATCAACAGCCCCTGTCAGTGTCTGCTCATGACCCTCCATCAACAGCCCCTGTCAGTGTCTGCCATCATGTCAGTGTCTGCTCATGCCCCCCATCAACAGCCCCTGTCAGTGTCTGCTCATGATCCTCCATCAACAGCCCCTGTCAGTGTCTGCTCATCCTCCATCAACAGCCCCTGTCCCCCATCAACAGCCCCTGTCAGTGTCTGCTCATGACCCTCCATCAACAGCCCCTGTCAGTGTCTGCTCATGACCCTCCATCAACAGCCCCTGTCAGTGTCTGCTCATCAACACCCCTGTCAATGTCTGCTCATCAACAGCCCCTGTCAGTGTCTGCTCATATCTCGCCATCAACAGCCCCTGTCAGTGTCTGCTCATGGCCCCCCCATCAACAGCCCCTGTCAGTGTCTGCTCATGACCCTCCATCAACAGCCCCTGTCAGTGTCTGCTCAATACCGTTCATCAACAGCCCCTGTCAGTGTCTGCTCATATCTTGCCATCATCAGCCCCTGTCAGTGTCTGCTTATGACCCTCCATCAACAACCCCTGTCACTGTCTGCTCATGACCCTCCATCAACAGCCCCTGTCAGTGTCTGCTCAATACCGTTCATCAACAGCCCCTGTCAGTGTCTGCTCATATCTCGCCATCAACAGCGCCTGTCAGTATCTGCTCATTGCCCTCCATCAACAGCCCCTGTCAGTGTCTGCTCATGGCAGCCCATGCCTAACATGGGCTACTCATCAATGCACCTCCCAATTGTACAATGGTTTATTATTCATATATGTTTGATTTACATTAACATATGTATCTGCTTACAGGACGAGAGATTAGAAATCCTCAAAGCCCTGACCAGGAACATGTCGATTTCTGATGACGTTGATCTCAAGCAACTAGCAGATGAAACTGACCACTTTACAGGGGCCGATTTCAAGGCACTTCTCTACAACGCTCAACTTGAAGCCATTCATGGACACACCACAACTCTCCTATCTGGAGGTAAATATATGTTGAGGCCTTCAACCATTCATTCTGTCATGAGCATATATGGATCAGAAATAACAAGCTCATTCACAAACCAGATGTTACTAGTCACTCAATTTTCCTTTATATCAACTGCATTTATCGGAAATTAGACACAGAATCTGGAGATGAAGTCGCTGATATTTGAGTCTGGTTGTGTGTTGTTGACAGACAAAGTGCCTGATCCGGTGGTGGAGAAAAAGCTTCAGGAGATCCAGATGACTTACATCCCTAACCCAGAAGAGGGCGTCCAAAGCGAGTTTGATGCTGACCATCTTCAACAACTCCTACAGGAGGTGACTATAATAGAGTGTAGACCGTTTATATATCGTAGCGAGCACTCTAGAATAATGACTAGTTTATTGTACTGCTGTTGATGTGATTCTCACACCAGGTAAGTAGAGTGCTACCGTGGTCAAATCCTCAAGCTGCTGATGATGGGGTAGCAAAAGACAACACACCACATATACTGGTGAACCACAAACATCTCAATGTTGCCTTGGCAACAACAAGGCCGTCAGTGTCAGAAACAGAGCGCTTTAAGTACCACAGAATGTGAGTCATCCAATAGCTATTTCATTTCACGTTGATACCTGAATTGGAGGTAGATTGAAACCTCCAGCGATTCTGCCGTGTTATATTATTAAATGGCTGTCTGCTCCACCTAATATTCACCATGACAAGCCCTCTTCAAGAGACATCACTTCCTGGTTATACTGTTGAAGATCAACTGTGCTATTCAGGTATGACAATACACAATGTTAATAAGATACATACAAATTCTGTTTTTTCATCAGCTACCAGTCTTTTGTGGCATCTCGGGGAGGAACCTTCACCGACTCCATGGCAACCGTTGGAAAACGCGCTACACTAGCTTAATGTGGTCATTGTTTATCAAGGATTTACAAAAATATTTAATTTGTTATTAAAGCTGCCATATCGTGGGTATCAGATAAAACATGGCCTTGCTATTTCATTCCCTTGTTAAACCTTGTTCTTATTTAAATATTGGATCATGCAAGGATCAATTGTTGGATGAATAAATGTTGAATTGTGTCAATGTTGCATTAAATTATAATTGATACATGTAGAGTATTCATATTGATTGCAATAATTGAGAACTATAAATAACAACACACATTAAGCAGAACAAAATTATCTTTGTTAAAGATCACAAATGGAAAGTGACATTTTCTCTGTAATAAAGAGGTGTGACAATGAGAAACAGCCGATGCTACATGTGAGCCTCAGACAAACAACTCGGAAATGGTGCTTTGAGTCTTCTATATTTCTGGTATGCACGTCACCTAACTCCTTGGGTTATGTGATGTGGGCTGTCAAATAGCCCTACGCAGGTGTGATATTCCACTAACAATAGACAATGGACGCCGTAAAGGCCTGGGGGAGGGGCGTTAACGACCAACATGCCTGTCACGTGTGCCTGTCTGTTTAGATTCCTGGGTGACCAGTGCTTCACCTCTCCACAAAACAAAATAGTCACATTTGTGTAACATAAAGAATTATTCCAGAGCACTGCGCGACAGTAAATCTACAGCAAGCTCCATCAGTTGGCTTCAATGGTATCAATGAATATATATAACAAATTATTAATAATCCCGATCATGGAATTAATTTACCAGGCATAATACTAATTATGAATAAGTTTATTACGATACCTGTTAGCATAACCAACAAAAAAAGTCAATCCAAAAAGCGCATGAAAAAAATCCCCCGATCACTGTTAGCAGTTTAACATAATGCCAATGATGCTGATGATGCAACCAATTAGATTACCAACACATATAAGTATTATTAGCAACATTAACATTTCTCTTGTGACGTTCGTATTGTTAGAACATATAGCTACGTTCTTATACTATGCACCCTGTGTTCGTTGGTGTAAGAATGGATGTAAAGGGTTATCACTATTGGACTTGTTGTGTGGATTATAGGTACATTAAATGAGAAGGTAATCTGTGTATTGTTTTATGTATTGCATTGAGTGGTTGTGCAAACTGAAAGTGGCTGGGCTTTGTGAAAGTTTTTTTTTACATTGTCCTCTAAGTACTTGCTGAATCAATTGCTCCTTATCTTCTTATATTCACAATATTGAAGCGGATAATTAGGCTAAATAATTTTAAAGTTGCACTGTTAGTTATATAGCAGTATGGCATTATATTAAATGCACAATAGACTGAGGTCTGTCGAGCGGACACAGTTTCACATCCACAGCAGCCCACGTAGAATGCCTAGCCGCATTCGACTTATTCGTGTTTACTACCTATAGGTGGGTGGGTTTCCAGGTACATTTGTATTGCTTGTTGACGCCATGGCTTCCATTGCAGTGCTCTGGACTGGGTCATAAAGGAATAATTTGCATACAGAATATCACACATTCTCGAAATAATATTAATTAATAAAAAGAGGAAAGAAAAAACGTGCTCAAAGCATTTTTTTATAATAACACACTAGAAAGGTCAAGTAAAACACTTCAATATTGCCATAAAAGTGAGAATTGCTGTAACTGCGCAGGCCTCCTATCCATAGCATCGCATTTGTTCAGGTGTCGTAGACTCTTACCTGACTGTGCATGGGTTGTATTGGACTTTGTTGAGAGAGTTTATTCAATATGCCATTGCATTCATTAAATCAATCAACGTATAGCTGGCTCACCATGCTGGGACTGAGCGTAGTTAAACTTCTGCTTGCAGTAGAGAGGCACCCCCAGTTTCCTGAGCTGTGTTGTTGGTCCTAGTGGCTTCAATGGTTGTCTGTCCTCGTTCCATAGAGATCGGCATAGTCAGTCAGCAGCATGAAAATGCAGATATTATCCATAACAATATTCTTCATTAACGTCATAATCAATCAAACGATACTGGCTACTCATATGTCGTTGGGTACATACCCTGACACCCTGGCATCGATAGCAGGAGACATTAAAACCGTTTATAGCTGCTAAAATGACCCCTGCCGCTGATACGATCACCGTGAGGATGTTTCGGCCAAACTAGTACACACACACATACCAATTATATTAATAACTGATTGCAGACAACAAATTACAAAATCAGATCAACTGATAAAATGAACGAGTATAATGAAAACACTTGCCTCCTTGTAGCAATTTCTATCGGATACGCGGCTGCAATCAGCACTCGGAAGAAAGAGGTGGGGCCACACAAAAATCCCCAAATATAAGCACCCCGAGATTATAGACATTACCATAAGACCTACGACCTGAAGACAACACAAACCATCAGAGTTATCAGTTTTTATATCCCTTGAATATTTGAGGTCAAACCGCGAGGGTGATGGAAATGATGACAGCACCGACGAATCAAATCACATTCTATTATTTCCGATGGTACAGAATAGTTTAGTAACATATGATGTCAAACCATTAGTCTTGTCCTTGATCTCGTGTTCATAGCAATTCCTAGTGCTCCCGCAAAGATAAACTGGAACATAAAGTTGGTATTTTTTCGTGAACATTCAAGAGTTGAAAACAATCTGTTCAAGCAAATAAAGAGGTAAGACTTAAAATATCGACAACGCCACGACCAATATAATAGATGTAAGTCCATCGAATTGAAACGTTTAAACGACTGCTTCATCAACACAGAAAAAGAGCATCGCCCATGCGTATAGATTAATTGGAATGCCCAGTAGAAATCTCTTCCTGTTAAATCTTTGCCACAGTTCTGTTAAATGCACAGGTGCAGTCTGCACAGGTGCAGTCTGCTCAGGTGCAGTCTGTACGAGGACTGTAGTTGGCTGGGTGTAGCCATGTTGGCCTGGTGGAACCACAGAGGAATCTGTGGTATTGTTTGGCTTACTCATCTCTACGCTGGAACAAATAGTATTGAAAATGACTTAAAAATTCAACCTGCACAGCAACGATTTGTTGAGAGAGTATATTCAATACGCCGTTGCATTAAATCAATCAACGTATAGCTGGCTCACCATGCTGGGGCTGAGCGTAGTTCAACTGCTGCATGCAGTGGAGAAGCACCCCCAGTTTCCTTAGCTGTGTTGTTGATCCTAGTGGCTTCAATGGTTTTCTGTCCTCGTTCCATAGAGATCAGCATAGACAGTCAGCAGCATGAAAATGCAGATATTATTCATAACAATATTCTTCATTAACGTCATAATCAATCAAACGATACTGGCTACTCATATGTCGTTGGGTACATACCCATGCAACCTGGCCTCGATGACAGAGAAATTAAAACAGACGTTTATAGCTGCTAAAAAGACCCCTGCCGCTGATACGATCACCGTGAGGATGTTTCGGCCAAACTAGTACACACACACATACCAATTATATTAATAACTGATTGCAGACAACAAATTACAAAATCAGATCAACTGATAAAATGAACGAGTATAATGAAAACACTTGCCTCCTTGTAGCAATTTCTATCGGATACGCGGCTGCAATCAGCACTCGGAAGAAAGAGGTGGGGCCACACAAAAACATCCCCAAATATAAGCACCCCGAGATTATAGACATTACCATAAGACCTACGACCTGAAGACAACACAAACCATCAGAGTTATCAGTTTTTATATCCCTTGAATATTTGAGGTCAAACCGCGAGGGTGATGGAAATGATGACAGCACCGACGAATCAAATCACATTCTATTATTTCCGATGGTACAGAAGAGTTTAGTAACATATGATGTCAAACCATTAGTCTTGTCCTTGATCTCGTGTTCATAGCAATTCCTAGTGCTCCCGCAAAGATAAACTGGAACATAAAGTTGGTATTTTTTCGTGAACATTCAAGAGTTGAAAACAATCTGTTCAAGCAAATAAAGAGGTAAGACTTACGACAACGCCACGACCAATATAATAGATGTAAGTCCATCGAATTGAAACGTTTACAACGACTGCTTCATCAACACAGAAAAAGAGCATCGCCCATGCGTATAGATTAATTGGAATGCCCAGTAGAAATCTCTTCCTGTTAAATCTTTGCCACAGTTCTGTTAAATGCACAGGTGCAGTCTGCACAGGTGCAGTCTGCTCAGGTGCAGTCTGTACGAGGACTGTAGTTGGCTGGGTGTAGCCATGTTGGCCTGGTGGAACCACAGAGGAATCTGTGGTATTGTTTGGCTTACTCATCTCTACGCTGGAACAAATAGCATTGAAAATGACTTAAAAATTCAACCTGAACAGCAACGATTTGTTGAGAGAGTATATTCAATACGCCGTTGCATTAAATCAATCAACGTATAGCTGGCTCACCATGCTGGGGCTGAGCGTAGTTCAACTGCTGCATGCAGTGGAGAAGCACCCCCAGTTTCCTTAGCTGTGTTGTTGATCCTAGTGGCTTCAATGGTTTTCTGTCCTCGTTCCATAGAGATCAGCATAGACAGTCAGCAGCATGAAAATGCAGATATTATCCATAACAATATTCTTCATTAACGTCATAATCAATCAAACGATACTGGCTACTCATATGTCGTTGGGTACATACCCATGCAACTAGGACCTCTCTGACAGAGAAAATAGCCCAACAGACAAAAGTGGAAACGATGATAAAAAGTAACCACAACGATGATAAGAACATCTTGGAAAACTTTTGGCTGTACTAGTACACACACAAAAACACATAACATTAACATCCTATTGCAGACAACAGATTATAAAATGAACACTGTAATATTCTGATGGGTAACCTTGGTCAGTATACACAAGACAAGTGGTATATTACACAGACCTATTGCTTGTTATTGCGTTGAATGTAAGTTTTCAGTCAGATAGCGGTACAATGGATATTTTGTCATTTAAGTCAAAGTCAACATGTCTTGTAAAAAGATAAACGGATCAGATCAACTGAGAGAATGAGTATAAAGAATACACTTGGCTCGCTGTAGCAATTGTTTCTAATCAATATGGGGATGCATTCAGCACTTGAAGGGATGACGGGGGTCCATACAAACATCCCGTAACATAAGCACCACGAGATGATGGTCATTGCTAAAAAACCTACGACCTGAAGTCAACACAAATATCAGAGTTATCAGTTTTTATATCACGTGAATATTTGAGGTCAAATCGCGAGGGTGATGAAAATGATGACAGCAACCTCGAATCAAATCACATTCCATTATTTCTGATGGTACAGAAGAGTTTAGTAACATATGATGTCAAACCCGTAGTCTTGTCCTCGTTTTCTTGTAGTAAGTAATGCCACGAGCTCCTGCCACAAATAACTGGAACATAAATTCCATTTTTTTTCGTGCACATTCAAGAGTTCATACGATTCTGATCCAGCAAATAAAGAGGTAACACTTACGAAAACGCCACAACACATTGTATAGCCGACAAACGATCTATCTGAATTTTGTTCAATGACTATTCCATCAGTATTGGCAACGATGCACACACATCCACATAGTATTTGTCCAATGGCCAATCCTAGGGTTTGCTTCTTGTCACAACTTATATCAAGTTTTGTAGTATGCACAGGTGCAGTCAGCATGGGTGCAGTCTGTACAGGTGTAGTCTGCTCAGATACAGTCCTTACGAGGACTGTAGTTGGCTGGGTGTAGCCAGGTTGGCCTGGTGGAACCACAGAGGAATCTGTGGTATTGTTTGGCTTACTCATCTCTACGCTGGAACAAATAGCATTGAAAATGACTAAAAAATTCAACTTGCACAGGAAAGATTTGTGCCTAGTTAGAAATTGAAATTACAGAATGGAACAATATTTAGTGTCTACGCTGTTAGAGAAGAAGATTTTTTGCTAAAGAAATCAACAAATTGTTGCACCACTAACTAATTGTGGCAAAAGGTAGAGTTTTCATAGAGCATGCATTACACACACACACACACACACACACACACACACACACACACACACACACACACACACACACACACACACACACACACACACACACACACACACACACACACACACACACACACACACACACACACACACACACATGAAATATTAGTCCAACCCCTGATTGTGTTTTGATGACCAAATGTGTTCTTGTCGACCATTTGAGTCAACCACGTCATCTTGGCAAACAAACTCTGCATCTGACGGCGTCAGACCTGTTTATCAGTTACTGCTTTCGATTTTGTTATCCGCACATAAGGGTAGATACGCATTGCATCCAATAACCCTTTCCGGCATTGTCATACAATCAACAGCTGTATTGAAGGTCTTAGGCTGAATAATTACAGTAGGGTTGATTGTAAAATTAAGAATTCTATTGATTCAGGTATTTCTGATAATTAAAATAAAAAATCGTCCATTTTCGGTTATTTTATGTGACATCGAATGGACTGTTTTTATAATCAATCGTGCCATCCAATATATTACTCGTACGATACAATCCTACAAAGCAAAATCGAATTCTGATGGAAAACTGCAATATTTATATAAAGAAGAGTGTGCAAACAGTCACGAAGGAGCTATAAGATTCTTTCGGCATGGGAAATATGGTGAAACAGTAAAACACACATGATGATAGATGGATCCAAATCGTATTCAATTTCACCACTCTGGCATATAGGGTCGTATTGGACTGTATTGTTGGTTTTGTAAGTGTAATTATGGGCCAGATACACACACCTATGTTTTAAACTATAGAAACCAAGTCTTCTGGTCCATGACGTGGTCACCCTGACAGAACTGTATAGCCCAGATACGACAGACAGTGACAGTCACCCCCCACTTCTTATGTGTCTCCCAGTAGTGTCACTTCTCCCATAGAAGATTCAGTCTCTGTAACGACCCTTACCAATCGCTCGATTTGTTGTTGACAATTATTACAGATTGAAACCCACAGTGAGTGAGCAATTGATGCGTCTCTCAATGTTTCTATACACTGGCTATTGAATCGTGTTGTTCTCCGGTGAGATACATTACATGTTTATATGTATATTTTGCAAGAGTTTGGCAAAGGTGTCATAATGAAATGACAATATAATGGTTCATTGACCTGATTAACCGCATGCTCGATTCTGAAGCTTGAAAACTCATAAGAACTACCCAACTTTCATACGACACAAATGCCCAACACACAGGGTACTAGAAATGATGACGAATCAGTTTCCTCCGACGAATACACACAGATTGAATCTTTCCTTGTAAAACGTTTAGCTGAACAATTGGGCCAAACCAGTTTAAACCCGTTGATGCCATGTGTTAATTGTGATTTCTACCAGAATGCAAGTGGATTCAACCCAATAACACGGCGGTTGAAAGTCTGGTGGGTATTCGAGCATGTTTGACATTTTATCTGCATATGACGTATTCGCATTTAGAACGAACGAGACAAGCAGATAGAAGCAATCCCAGCCGGCACCAACAACCAAGCATAAGAAGATAGATCGACAAACTGTTGTCCTGACAAAGTGCTATATCGAATGACCTTCTGGGAGGCACAGGCACCCAAGTCAATTCATTCGGCAGTGTTTGGTTTCTCCTGACTGATATATATATATATATATATATATATATATATATATATATATATATATATATATATATATATATATATATATATATATATATATATATATATATATATATATATATATATATATATATATATATATATATATATATATATATAACAACGAAAAGCAAGAAAGAAATAAAATAAAAAAAAGTGAAATGTCAGACATAAAAAATTTCCTCCATTTTCATCAATGCGAGTGTTTCTGATGGTTTCAAGGGGTCAGGTCAGTAGTATATATAATAGCGGTTCTGGCGCAGTGTCCCTGTACAAGAGTTTGCAGGCCTTTTTGTAGCTTATACAAGATTTTTTTCGGTACTGGCACAGTACCCCTACTATATATACTTCTGACCCTTTTTGGCAGCTTATACAAGATTTTTGCTCACCCAAGGGCACTCTCGGACCCGACCCCCAAACGGGGCCAATGGGCTAGTTTGTTGTCGATCTAGTGTGCCGTTCACAACCTGCTAACGAGGCCCTCTAGACACTCCGCTCGCTCCATAAGATCATCGTTTTTAACCTCCAGATCTCTCACCATGTCCTTCAGGTGTTCCACAATGTTATCATACTTAGTCTCCATATCACACAGTTTGCACTCCAGATCCATGTTTTCGTCTATCATATAATCTATTCAGTAATATGCTTTAGGTGTTCATTTCCATACCATGTACACTCGTTTATTCAATAGATCGGTATATACAGTGTACAAAAGTCCGCGTACACCGGGTTTATTTTATGTATTGAGGCGGGTCAATATCATTCACAGTCCACTCAATGGTAAAGAAGCACCCAATTTTTGTTTGATACCTTCCAATGCTTCGTATTTTCTACGCTGGATCAGTGCATTCTTTTACATCAGTTGAAACAGTCTTGCGCGTTTTTATAGATCTAGCTTTATTTTGCCCTTCATTTTTGTATATTTTGCGACCTCAGCTAAAACGAGTTTATACTCATGATCTGAGATATTACCATCTTCAAGTGCTGTCTATACAATGTCAGCAATGGTATTCAATTTGCTCTGTGCAAGAATGCGGATCTGATCGTGTTTTTTTACCTTGATGGTCAGTTGCCGACTGACGAATTTTCCAGCGATTCCATGTAGCCCATAAGCGGCTCCAGGTAAACTTTGTTGTATGGTGTGCAACAAGCGGCTGTGGAGTTTCTGCCCTGGACCACCTCAGCACTAAGTAACCTCTACAGGTTCAACGTCTTCTACACAATCCGGAGACTTTTAGACGAAATGAGAATAACACTGCCGGATGACGCCACATGGTCGGCCACCAACAACACCTTTGACAAGAGAATCTACCACCGGCTCTGCTACAAGTTTGGGGTTGACGAAAACAGTGACTGGAGGATAAAGGGCGGTAACCAGGGCTTAGAGCGGATCTACTTCACCGACCCTGAAACACACGAGGTACGGGTGATCACTCATTACAGATACACCAACCTCTACGAATCCGTCAGGCAAACCTTTGAGAAATCAACCAACGGGTTTGTTTTCCAGGGCGGCAAGCTGCACATTGATTTCATAAAGCAACACCAAGAGTGGGCAAACATCGCCTGGAGCATCTTCATCCTGGAAAAATTGGAGGGGTTCACATCCCCAGGTATCTCACGGATCAACGACAGCATTCGGACCTATGTCTGGGCCATTCTTGGTGCTCAAGCACAGACCCGCTCAGAGATACTAGGTGTTGGCACGTCCTTTGATGCTCAGAAACAATTTCAGACTAACGTTGAGGATGCCATCAACTCCCCAGTGGACATTCCGTCATCCATCCGACGGTATCATAACGTCCTCCAGAATGCTTCCTCAAAGGTTGATTATGTGTTTGAAACAGGCCTTTAAATGGCTCCGTCGGACATGAGCCTTGCCATTGGAAACGTTGTTGGGTACAACAATCTGATTTTCATTGCAACTGAGGAACAGCAGATCGGCAGCAATACTGATGTCAACGCGGTTGCTGCTCTTCCAGATAGAGGAAGCTTTGACCCTCCGCCAGATATGGGAGTCCCCTCTCCAGGCCCGGCCCCTATCGGCGTGGCTGAGACAGGTCTACGTGGGGCGCTCGAGGATGAGAACACCGCTCTTATTGTAGGCGGAATAACTATAGGCTTAGATGTGCTATGGCATGCTACGTAGTAGGTCACGGAGTATCAGGAGAATAACTCCCCCAACCACCACAGCTGCGGCCCATACATGTTCTGCCATCCAACCAGCCACCTTTGCAGATGACTTAAGCAGCCATGATATGATGGAGCCAATGATTCCTGGGAGAGCAGCTGCTGCCTTACCGGCTAGGATGTTTGCCAAGGAGTTCAGCTGTTTTTTAATCCATTCCTTTACACTGGGGTTATCAGCTGGCGTCTGTGTAGGTGTCGGGGTTGCACTAGTGCTCCTCCCACGGTCAAAGCAACAACTAGGGTCGAGATTGCCAATGCCATCGCAGTGAGGATGGAGGCGATTGTTATGCCCTGCTCCTGGAACAAGGTGGGTACACGCTCAGCTAGCGTTGTGTCCTCGTTAAGAAGTCTGTTGATCGTTTCCCTTATGCGGTTAATTTGGGACCGCAGCATTTTTCGGTTTACAGAGGCAGTCTCAACACATGCACTACAAAGATCCTGCAGTTCAGCAAGCTCATTTGCTTGGAATCTCCATGCTCCACTTTCACCCCTCCCATCCTCCTCCAAACTTGCCATTTTAGTTTCCCGTCGGGCTATATCCCTTTCTATCTCGGTTATCTTAGCTAGGTTATTGACCAGCTCACCCCTCTGCGTCTGCATCGTCTTGCCAAGCCCTACAAGCTCTCGGTATGTCAGACCATCTGTCTGTGTACCCACGTCTTCTATAGCGTTATGAAGGTCCTCTATGAAGCTTGTTTCTTCTCCCGGTCCTAGCTTCAGAGCCGCTCATTTCTAAATTCTCTGCGGCTTTAGCAGCTACTTGGTCAACGCCTTAGAGGGCTTTTGCTGCCTTTTGTGACACTGCTTGTTGGGACCACTCAGTGAACCCCAAACCATCACCTTTACTAGCTATTGTTTGAAGTGAAAGCGGTTTTTTGTTACGAGAATTTGTAATAATTATGTTAGGGTAGTCCTTCAAACGTAACTCTCGTCCAACAAGTTCAAACTTTGTATAATCGCGGCCGAGGGTTGGTGTGTGACCTGTTTCAGCTAATGCATTGTAGTAATCATTGACAGCGCCTATATCGAGTCGGCCTCCCTGTGGTATAGACGTATCCATCTCAATGCCCCCCCCCCCTATAGTACCCTGAGTTGGGAGAGGGGCCTCTGGGATAGGGGCCTCTGGGAGAACCCCATCCTCTCTTCCAGCTTCCTGCACTGCGTTGTCAAATATTGGGTTATCAAACTCCATGATTGTGTGTTAAAGATATACTTGTAGATAAGAATTCAACATGTCGAGTACTTACGGACACAAACTAAACCCACACCGCCAGATATGCGAACCGCTCGGGGTAAAGGGTATGCGACAGTCTGTAGTTATTACAAACAATCCAAGCACTATTGACCAGAACCAACAACTGCTGGTTCGCTTCCCCAATCTAGGCGCAGACGACGTCATTGTCCCAGGGACAGCACGGCTGGCCTTTACAATCACGCTGACATCATCCGATGATAACTGCAGCGTTGTGCAAAACCTGGGTTGCGCCGTGGTTAAGAAAATGACAATCAAGATTCCTGGCAATGAGGTCATGTCTGTTGATGACAGCGATGTGTACCATGGTACCACGACTTATGGCGGACCACACAGGAGAGACAGGGCCTCCAGTACCAGGGCATTGACACAGCAGACGACAGAAACACAACTAAGATACAAGTGGGGGCAGGAGACAAGATTGAGACCGAGGAAACAGGACAAGGCCATAGCCAATGTGTATAGTAACAGGTTCTATGTTCCGCTTGACTTTGAATTCCTCGAGAGTCACATGCCGTTCTACCACAGCGCGCTTAACGACAGACTGGAATACGAGCTCACGTCCAATGACTACAACCACGTGATTCACGCAACAGGCGACACCGACGCCAGCTACAAAATTGATGGCATCTTGCTGCAGTATGACATAGTTACCCAACCAGAGTTGGCCCGTATGATAAGCACCTAGTACACAGGTCGACTCTCGATTCTGTATGACCGTGTGCTTCGTCACAGAAAGCTTGTATAAATACACTGTGGAACATCAACCTGAACGTGCCGGCTCGCAGTATGAAGGGCATCCTACTGCTCTTTGAAGACCCCCAGGGCGCCTCTTTCGCCAGGAAAACAGAGTCGTTCTACAGCCCAAAGATTACGAAGTTCGAGGTGATCATTGAGGGCATCCCCAATCAGCTCTATGCCCAAGGCATGCGTGGCTACCATCAGTGGGACGAGGTGAAGAAGGCCTTTGCAGCAACGAGTAAACGAGACCCCAGTGTAGCAATAGCAGTAAAAGACTTGGCATTGTTGGACGTTTCCCTGGGAGAGTACCTAACCAGTAAGTATGCTCTGTGGCTCGACTTAAGGACGAGTGATGACGACCAGCTGCACGGTAGTGGCAGGGCCGTGGAGAATGCGTCTGAGGGTATCACCATTCAGTTCACAAAAATGACAGAGACGACCGGCGCATTGAACATCTATATGTATATTGTTATGGATGCACAGCTTAACATTAAAGATAGCAGGTTCGTCAGCGCAGTTTTGATGAAACCGAAAACTGAGTTTACATTTCCAGATGGTCCCTGTTCGGCAATTGTTTGTGGGCAGACAGGATGTGGGAAAACCGCATTCATCCTCGACCAACTTGAAGGGCCCTTCTTCGGCGCCTTCAAGCATGTTGTAATTCTCTGCCCTACCATACGTTTCAACGAGGCCTATCAGACGCGGTCATGGGTGTGGGATGATTCAGAGGTGTATGTGGTTGACCCAGGGGAGCGGCTCCATGACCACTTGAGGGCTTTCTATTACTGCTTCAAGGGCGAGCCTACCCTGTACATTATTGATGAACGTTTGGCAACAAAGGCTCTAACCAAGAAGAAAGACGTTATCCAAACTGGCCTTTAGTGGCCGCCATGCGCAGCAAAGTATCTGGGTCCTCACCCAGAAATTCAACCCTGTGCTGAATGATCTACGTAAACAGACCCGTTGGATGGCACTTTTCCACACCAAGGATCGTGACTCGTTTGAAGACGCCCTACGAGAGAATGATGTGATTCCAACGAGTGAGGAACGTGCCACAGTACGCCATCTACTAGCAATGACCAAGCACGCAAAACTGCTGCTGAAGACTGATCAACCCAATGGATATGTCGTCGATTGAGGCGGTATGGGCTCCCAGCTGCGTTTCCCGGTGGGGAGCAGTGCAATATATTAGACTTTGAAGGTGTATACGTATATTCATGGATCCTGATAACATTATTGATCAACTCCTTGAACAGGACGCGGCTAACCCGCCGGCCACAAAGTCTGCAGAACCCTGTTGCATCCCTGGTGTAGATTTATCTTCTAAGAGAGATATACTTGCTGCTGTCATAGCTGGGGGTCAGGCCCGTCAGTACCTCGGAGATCAGCACCTGTCGACTGCAAAGATTGAATCAATGTCCGATGAAGAGATTACAAAGCTTTATGCGAAATATGAGGGTCGGCTGGGCCCTAGCAGGACGCGGACTCTGGGGCAGTCAATTCTCCAACTGTTTTCTAGCGTTGCTTGTATGTTTGTGCCAAAGCCCCCAGAACATCAGCCAAATCTGATTACAGACCTCGAGACTGACCCGTTTGTAGGGCACGAGCTAAGAACTGCCACATGTGAACTTTATCATCGCAATGGTATGATGTTGGCTCTGCTTACCGCGGCCCTAACAACCGCTAAGTACTGCCAATTTGAAGCAAGCACCCCCGCGATTCGGGACCGGCTGTCCGACACCCCTCCTGCAAAGGACCTGCCTGGGTGCTGTCAAGTGGAAGATCAAAATTATTAGGTAACATGGAGAACGCAAATCAAGAGATAATGGCAGTGACTAGTGATCAGCCTGCGCCTCAACCTCAACCAGCGCTAAAGAAGAAACCTACAAAAGATGCTAAAAAGGTTGAGGCAGGCCGAAAGGGTGCTGTGGCTCAAAAAGCTAATCAAAATGGACTTCTGAGAGAGCTGCGGGAGGCTAAGTATGCGCTATAGTCTGAAAATCGGCCCCCGGGGCCCCCCCCCCGCCCCCCGGGGGCCCGCCGCAGGGCAGATGGGTTTGACTCAGTCTTGGCCAACGTGGGCGACATCACCTTTGATTGTCGGTGGAGTGGGGGTGTTTGGACTAGCATTGTATTGCTACAGGCAGAGACTTGTAGCCTCACCCCAAAAACAGGTTGTGCCCTGGGGAGAGCCAGCGAGGTCAGAACCTCCGGATGCTCATTTAAAGGATCCGTTTTATATGGAATAAGATGACAACACCAATTACTGATGGAAAAATGCTCGCCAATGCACTGTACCATGGTGCTGTTGTTTCCGGTATATCAATAGGTTATGCCAAGCTTGTTAAGATGGCTCTGGGTGGTGGTGCGCCACGTTTTGATTACACCCCACGCGACCTGGCTATAGCTATTGCCGATGTATCACTAGCTATGGCCACAAAGGATATGCTAATTAAACAAGGAATCTTACCAGTTGATATCCTGAAAAACGATCAACTGAGTGGGTTTCTCGACTGCAGGCTGTAGTCTCTGTGATAAATACTGAGGTGACACGCTTGACTGGAAAAAACCTAAAGATGCTATAAAGGCAAAACGAGTTGCACAAAAGCCCTCTTCAGTCATACCAGGGCGCCCTCTGGGGGTTAAAGAGCAAAAGCTTCCCTCTGGTGTTGGCGTTCGCTTCCTCTACCAGCCTGGTGAGGTCGAGCAAGACCAGCGGCGGCGGGCCACTGACCCTGTGTGGTCACTCAATGTTTACCGGATTGGGCGCTCTGTCACTAAATCTGGTGAGCCTGTACTTTACTATTTGTTGGATGGAGCCCTCCGTGGCTTTGTAAAGGAGTTGCTTGTGGTGCCGTACGATACACAGTTGCCGCCAGACGGTATTACCAATTAGACTAATAGAGATATATATATATATTACAATGGTAGTATATGACAATAAGTGCCCATGGATATTACTCGGGAAGAAAGACCCCTGTAACAGGCCCTGTACGCAAGAGCAAGAGTTTTGTGGATTACACAGATATAAGATAAAACACGGTGTCGTTAATCGTCTTTGTACGGGTTGTCAGAAGGCTATAAAAATAATAAGGTAGGATTGTGCATAGATTGTGGGTTCGATAAAGTCAACCACAGTCGTCTTCGTCGTGCCCAAAAAATTGGTTCACAACAGCCTATAGCTGGGGACACTGACTCGCCAGCCGGCGTCACTGAACGGGGATTCCCCACTGTATAATGATAAAAATCCTGTGGCGCTGTCAACAACAAAGTTTACTGTATGGGCGGCTAGGCCTATGTGTGACGAAGGTGGTACCTTGTCAGAGACCAGTGTTTACTGCGTTGTTAAGAGGTCAAAGTCCGCTCGCTGTTTAGTCGTTGTCTTTTGTATATCAACAAATTTCCTTTTAGACTAATGGTTTTGTATAGTAAACATGACTCACAATATGCGAGCACGTAAAGCCCAAACACGATTACGTTTCAATCCACGGTTTTAAGCCGAGTTAACCACGCCCTAAGGTTGCACTCCAAGCACTTGAAAAGCGTAACGAAATTTGACCGTACATACAATCAGATATTTGCTAGATTAAGGGCTGGGGTGGCACGCACCCCTGTCCCCACCCCGCGCCGCGCAGACCAGTCCCTGTGCCGCGCAGACCAGTACCTGCCCCGTGCACATCCCCACAACCCAGTCCCCAGTCCCCACAGAGCGTCTTGCCTTCACGAAGACTAAGTGGGCTGTTAAAATCAAGGTATACACCGTTAATTCGTTTTTCAATTTCACAAATGCAAATAGAAAATGGGTAAGTAACCCATTTTCTAAATTAGTATTTTGCGAACACGTATGGAAAATGGGTATGCAACCCCATTTCTGTTTTATTATTTTGCAAACATATATAGAAAATAGGTATACATTCCATTTTCGTTTCCCGATATTAGATTTCATAAACCGAAAAACCAAAATGGAAAATGGGTTTAGTTTCGTTTTCCTATTTTCGATCGGATAACTTCAGTTGAAGAAGGATCCCTGAGATCGCGCGCTTTGCGCTGATCCGAGCGGCGAAAATATTTTATCAGTCGCTCGACTCCGCCCGAAGATATCTGTATTTTGTTCCCGGGAGGGGGGTGGGGGTGGGGTGCACTTAAGTGTATAGGGGTAGTATACATGTGCCGCGCGACGGGATATGTTTTTTTTCGGCCTCTCGACTTGTTGTACGACGGTTTTGGGCCTCGTACTGATACGACGGGGTATGTTTTTCAGCTGCAATCTGTACGACGGGTTTTTGTGGGGCTTCGTTTTGTACGGCGGGGTATGTTTGTCTCTTCCCATCTGTACAGCGGGTTTGATATATATTTTGTTTCAGTATGTCGATATTTTCTAGCAGGATTTCCCACCGACTGTTGACAATGCAAATGCAATGAATGGTCCATGTGTGATCCACCGGGAAAACACACGCTCGACCGTGCAAGCGCGACAAGCTGTTACTGCATGTAATCAGAAATCAGCTGATCAGATTTTGAGATTTGTCCGACACTGTTATCCTGCCTACAACGTACGACGGGTAATACTTTTGCATAATACCTTGTACGACGGGGTACGATGTTTTGCCGTTTTCACCTTGTACGACGGGTTATACTTTCGCAAAACACCTTGTATGTCGGGGTATGCTTTTTTCCATTTTCACCTTATACGACGGGTACGGGTGTCCGATGTCCCGCGGCACACCCCTATCCGGGAGAAGGCCAAGTGCCCCCACCCCCGGGATTGCTGTCAGAATAAATATCTGGGGGCTTCGTTTTGTACGGCTGGGTATGTTTGTCTCTTCCCATCTGTACAGCGGGTTTGATATATACTAATTTTCCATATGCGTTTGTCAAAAACATAAATAGAAAATAAGTTGTTTACCGATTTTCCATTTATATTTCTGAAATGGATAAACGAATTGACGTTATATACCTTGATTTGTTAAGGACTATTTGCGTGGATGGGTGATGAACGTTCTTGAGTCTCACCCCCTTAGCTCGGACCTTATGATGTTCTTTAAGGGCATGCGTCGGAAGATGCATAAAGTTTTGACTAGTGAGCTGGAAGAGCTTGGTGGAATCGAAATATAACATTAAGTCGCTCTTAAGACTCTTAGAAGGAAAAGGCGTGGACTATCCAATGCCTATCTTGCAGATTGAGAAGGCAGAAAAACATGCTAAAGTAGGCGGATTAAACGTCTTTGGCTGGAATGTAAAGTAAACAGCCTGGTTCACGTAGAAACCTCATGCTGATTGAGGAGGATGGTAAGTTCCATTACCGGCGAATCAAAGATTTGAATCGCCTGCTTTGTGACCAGAGTAAGTACGAGCACCGCAAGTTCTTCTGCGAGCGATGTTGACATGGTTATACCACTGATAAACTGCTCCTAAGCACAACTGATAATACGAACACTGCTTTACATGCTTATACCACAAAACCTCCTAAGAGTGTATACGAACACGGGCCATGTTTACATGGTTATACCACTGATAAACTGCTCCTAAGCACAAGCCTGAGTGTATACGAACACGGCCATGTTTACATGGTTATACCACTGATAAACTGCTCCTAAGCACAAGCCTGAGTGTATACGAACACGGGGGTTATACCAACTGCAGTGAGTGTATACGAACACGGCCATGACATGGTTATACCTGAGCTCGCTAAGCACAAGCCTGAGTGTCTGGGGATCGGGCAGACTAGCATGCGCGTTCCATGCCTGAACTGGCCTTCCAGAACTGGCAGAAACAGCTTGCTGCCCCCTATGTTATCTATGCTGACTTTGAGGCGCTGACAGTGAAGCTTTCGGGTCCTGCGCTTAATCCTGGTAAGAGCCTCACGCAAACAACACAGGAGCATGAATCATGTGGTTACGGTTATGTGGTTGTTAGGTGTGACGGTAAGACCGAACCTCCTGTGGTTTACAGAGAAAGTGATGCTGTGGAGAAATTCTTACAGGCTCTGCAGCAGGAGGAGCAAGCTTTCCGAACAAGGAATATCTGCTGCAGTCTACGAATACGCCCAAAAAGTCTGGAACATTTTCGGTTGTAAAAACATGGGTGATTACCATGACCTGTACCTGTGGACAGATGTATTGCTCTTGGCAGATGTGTTTGAAATATTCTGCAAAACATGCCTTAAGCAGTACGGCCTAGATCCGGCTCACTACTACACCAGTCCCGGTTTGTCGAGCTTCTAACCGACTATGACAAGCACCTCTTCATTTAGAAGGGGCTGCGGGGTGGGATAAGCATGGTGTCGCGCTGCCACGCTAAAGCCAACAACCCATACGTGGAGGGCTTTGAGCAGGACCAACCAACGAACTATATCCAGTAGCTCGATACCAACAACCTGTATGGGTGGGCTATGAGTCAGCCTTTACCTACTTCGGGTATTGAGTGGGTGGAGAGGCCTGAGAACCTAGAGATCCAGCACCATCCCGATGATGCTGAAGCAGGGTATATACTTGAGGTTGACTTGGAGTATCCTGCTGCGCTTCATGACGAACACAACGATTACCCCCTAGCGCCGGAGCGGCTTCTTTTGCAGAACGAATGATTGTCAGACTACCAGAAGGATCTCCTAGGTGCATTGAAGAGCGCCGGAAATGGAGTTGAAAAGCTAGTCCCCAATCTGCGGAATAAGGAGAAGTATGTGGTACACTACAGGAACCTCAAGCTGTATCTGTCTTTGGGTATGAGACTTACCAAGATTCATCGTGCACTTGTCTTTGACCAGAGCCCCTGGATGGAGCCTTACATTCGGATGAACACAGATCAGCGTAAAGTGGCCACCAGCGACTTTGAGAAGGATCTCTATAAGCTAATGAATAACTCTGTGTTCTGCAAGACCATGGCGAATCTCCGGAGGCGAGTTGACGTTAAGATTGTGCGCTCATCGGAAAAGAAAAAATACGTAGGCTTGTGGCCAGCCCCGCCTATGCTCAACATAAAGTGTTTGACGATGATCTGGCTGCCCTGCATATGCATAAAAGCCACTTGGTCTTAAACCGTCCAGTGTATGTGGGCATGTGCGTTCTAGATCTTTCAAAGCATTTGATGTATGACTTTTATCACAATACCATGAAGCCTAGATACGGCAACAACCTTGGTCTGTTGTACACGGATTCGGATTCGCTGCTTGTGGAGATACGCACGCCTGACGTGTATGCTGACATGAAGGATGATGGGCATTCCTTTGACACTATCAACTATGATCCCTCCCACAGCCTGTACAGTGACACGATTAAGAAGGTTCTGGGGAAGATGAAGGATGAGTGCGCTTGTGTGCCCATCTAGGAGTATGTTTGTCTAAGCCCAAATATGTACTGGATCTTGATGTCGAGCCGGGATGAGATTAAAAGGACAAAGGGCGTGAAGAAGGTGGTGGTCAAGAAGCATCTACGGCACGCTCAGTACGTGGAGTCACTATTCACCCGAAAGCAGTTTCGCCATGGAAGCGTAGTGATGCTCACGAAATATACGGGCTCCACGTCAACAAGGCGTCTCTCTCCCCCTTTGACTCAAAGAGATGGATAGCTGAGAACTGTGTAGACACCCTTGCCTATGGGCACACTAGATTGACAACAAACTAGCCTCTCGGCCCCGTTTGGGGGTCGGGTCTTGTATAAGCTTCCAAAGGGTCAGAAGTATATATAATAGGGGTACTGCGCCAGTACCGAAAAAAATCTTGTATAAGCTACAAAAAGGCCTGAAAACTCTTGTAGAGGGAAACTGCGCAAGAACCGCTATTATATATACTACTGGGTCAGATTAATTATAACGCACTCAAATTTTCGAAGCCCAGACCCGAACGTGTTTAAAAAAATATGGCTATATAGACGGAGTATTGGGAGGTTAGCAAAAGCAATGCGAGTGATCAATCTACTCGTTACAGACACGCACAGTCACGCTGGGACGGGGGTAAATGCTATACTGTGATACACAAGTGCAGGTTGACGCCGTAAACTCTTTCTGTCTTTTCAACAATCCACTCCGGCAATGAAGGTCCAGTGAATATGACACAGACACCTTACCTGCTCGCAATCCATATGTTGATTCTGATTCAAGTAGTGTATGGTTGCCTGTCAGTATTGCGACGTTGCGTTTGTATGTAATTATAGCCACTAGTATTTGGACCTGCAGCGTGCGCTTTCAATCGTTGTATGGTTTTGCCGATACAGCTAGCGCCTGCCTTCAGTTGATAGTTAAAGGCCCGGGTGAATTTCGATAAAAGTCCAAATGTCAACAAAAGTTTCATGAATATTTCGAACGCTTATAAAACCGCCAATAAATGTCCTATGGTAATAAAAATTGTTTCACACGTTCTCCGCGACATCTTAAGACGAATCCTAAGATAGCTTAGATGTCGATGACGTCACTTTCGGTGACGAGAGCATTAGAGTTTATAAAAACGGACACAAGTTCAAAGCTCAATACGTCCATGCATTAGAATTCAGTTTGATTAGCTGAGTTGTTGCCATCAATAGTTCGAATCTAATCTAATTGCATTAACTACAACTCCGCGTTTATATTATTCAAACGGACTCATTAATGGATAAATGTATATTGATGATTATACAATACAGAGAGTATGCCAGAGAGCGACAAAGCTGATTAGATATCAAATAAGATAACATCGTTGATGCTACCATGTTAGCTCATCTTCCATCTAGGACTGATAACTTAAAGAGTGCACCTCATTAATGTTGTCATATATGGAATGTGAGGTGTATGCTATATTTTCCTCGCACCACATTCCAGTGTATTCGAGTCACGTCTTCTTTAGTTATCATCCTCAACTGAAGAGTTCTGTTTATGTCTTGGTCGATCAGCTTTATTTAAATAACGTTGAAGAAAAGCATTCAAAGTTAGTATGCACTAAACAGCTTTATTGCCTACCTTATGGGAGACGCATGACATCAGCTCGTGTTATACGATGTTTGCTAGTTTTGTCAAGATCAAACATTCCTGAATATTTCCACTGAGATCAAACGACATAAACCGAATAATTATAACCGGGATCACTGCTCCATTGCATTTTTAGTATGTGTTGTTGGGTAAGTTATGTATGTCGGCCAGTCAGAGCAGTTGATGGTTCTGGGCAACATTACAGCGAAAAAATATATTGTTTGTTCAGCCTAAAATACTCGCACTGGTCATATAATAGATGCAAGTGACAGCTTAAACAGTCATCCATTCCACCCAAGTATTTATTATTCAGCGACGGTTCATTCAACTTTATCGCAGGTGAAATACAATATACAGTATATGTAATGTAATGTAGTGTGTAATCTATACTCATCACAACACACACATCACCTGTATATTCACTGTAGCCCGGATACCATATCCTCTACACCCAGAATTAGTCAAACAACCTATCATTAAATGCTCAGATTATAAATAACAAACCAATTTGCAAAAAATACTAAAATATTGAGTCACTACTTTTCTTACACATGGCAGAAGGTGGGATTATTGGCGTGGAATATTACTCAGGATAAGAACTATAACCAGGGTAACAACTGTAACCAAGGCAACAACTGTACCCAGGGTTACAATCGTATCGATGGTAACAACTGCACCAAGGGTTACAACTTAATCAGGGTAATAACTACATCTAGAGTTATAACTTCACCAAGCAATAATACAAATATATCCTTCTTCACCTCGGTCACAAACAATGTACCAACTTTATTAAATGTAACGAGTGTACCAGGAGCAACAGCTGCACAACAACAAAATACAATGTAATACCTGTACCAAGGGCAACAACTGTGCACAATAAAATAACTGTGCCGAGTATAGCGGAAATCGAGCGCAAAGGCTGTACCAGTGATACTATACTGGTTATTATCGCTATTTATATGCCTATTGTGTGATGTGTATTAGCAGTGGAAAGGATCTGCGAAACAAACATTTTCCTGCTCTCATTAATCACAATGACGTCAACCCAGTATATACATGCAATTTTGTTTATTGCAAGGTAGCGTCGCCTAACAATGGCTGTGTGTTATTATTAGGAAAACGATCATCATAGAGCCACTTGGAGTGAATCCTCTTAGCAGAGCTATAAACTCTTTGATAAAGTTTCTTGAATAAAGGGCCACTTGAGAATACAAATATTCAGTGCACTGCTTATACGACATTGAGTGTAGTTTAGCATACATTGATTGAGTTAGAAGTGTTGCTGACTCCTTAAGAAGTGCCATTAAAATTTCTTCATTCTTATTCATTTGGAAAAAAAATTACGACAATCTGAAGTGCTATTTGCCATGCATCTCCGGTTGAAAACGTTTTATTGAACCATTAAAACTAGTGTATTAGTTTAAGAAAAGCTTAGAACATGTACTGAAGAAATTAAATAATTTCTGTAAACTTTATTTGGCTCGCGATATAGGTCGCAATTTTAAACATAATTTCGAATCTAAAAGACAAAATAACATGTGTTATTCATGCGCAGAACCCAGAGGTTTCAACTTGACCTTGTTTGTTTGTATAGAATTTTTGTCTTGTGATACAGATCACAATTTTCAAGATATTGCCGCGATATTTTTTGTATTCGTTTGTGTTGGTGTGCCGTTAAACCCGAAAATCATTCCCTCACTCACACTTCTCTGCTGCCCTTATTGCCCTGAGCTTCATCTACCCAGTACCCCGGCAGTTCATTGCAAGCCAGAGTTATCAGAGTCGCTGCCCCATTCAAATCGTGGACAATCCTTAACCAGCGCTCATCGATACTTTAACAGCATGAACATATTTCCCAAGGCAGATCACAAAATTTGGCTCCCACCGCATATTCATGGCAACCTTATTGTTCTTGGGGCCTCCTAGATAAAGCATCCGCATTGTCATGTTTCCCACCAGCCCAGTGTTTGAGGATCGTGTTGTACCGTGACAATTCCTCCACCCACCTTGCCAGCTTCCCCTGTGGCTCTTTAAACTTCAATAGCCAAATCAAACTTGCATGATCTGTGCGTATGGAGAACGGTCGTCCTTGCAGGTAGCGTCTAAATTGCCGTGTGAACCTCACCACAGCCAGTACATTTAACCTCGTGGTACAATGCCTGCATTGCTCTTTGGTCCTATTGGGTAATGTGAGGAAGGGCGGTGGGGTTAGTGTATCTTTCAGTGCTATAAATTGTCCAAGTGTTAATCCTTCTTACCTATCACACGGTACAATGGTAGATAGGCGAATTCCTTGACGAAGGCTCTGTACTTATTGGCTAAACCCAAGAGCCTTTTCACATCCTTAGGTCCCTTGGGTTCCGGCCATTCCCTGACCACTTTGGGTGTCATGTTGTGACATTTTCTCTTTACGGTAAAACACTTTTTTGGTTTTAATTTCAAACCCTACTTCCTGAACCGGGCCAAGGTCTCTATTGAGTTTTGCATGTGATCATCACAACAAGACCCTAAGACAAGATATCACCAAGGAATGCTACACCAATGTTCTAATTAAGCCCCGTAATATTAGGGCCATTACCCTAGGCAAAGGTAGCGGGTGCATTACACAACCCAAACCCTACTTAAGCATATTCAAATAGGCCATATGTGGTGGCAAATGCATTTTCCTCCTGTCTTCTGGCTCTGTTTTTACAAGCCGATACGCGGAATTGGCATCCAGTCTGGTGAAGCAGATTTTACCTGCTAAGGTGTCCAGGCACTCATCTAAGAGCGGAAGGGGAAAACTCATCCTTGTTGGTGACATCATTCAGTACCACGTAATCCACGCAGCAGCGCACGGACCCACCCCTCCGCCATATGAAAACAGGTGCAGAGGCCCATTCTGAGGTAAATGCTTGAATGACCCCGGCCTCCAGTATGTCCCTTACGTGGACCTCTTATTCACTAGTGAAATATTCTGAAGTTCTTTGCATCCTTTGCTTGATTGACCTGGTATTCCCAATTTCATAATCGTCGCTGGCATCTTCGTAATCCACCAATAAGGTGCAATTTAGAGGCTTCAACCATATTTGTAGGTGTTCAGGTACCTCACAGTCCCCTTTTACCCATGAACTACACGCATAAACCCTAATTGATGATCGTAGTCTATCCTACACCCACTCGGGACTCGCCGCTCTCCACTCATCCCTGTCCAGCATTAAGGTCCCCTGTGTCATTGTGATGGGCTGCCAGCTCCGGGTGTCGAATGCAGTGGCCTGCGAGACCCATCCTCATCTCCCTGATCTTTATTGAGATATGCGGAAGGTCACCATACAGGTCATTGTTGTGTACATGGTCTTTCCAGGTAACGTCAAGTGCCATGCGCAGCATCCTGGTATAGGCACCATCAAGGGATTTCTATTGCTGAACAGTTGAGGTCCATCTTTCAGCGCTGACTAGGGAGCGATTTTTGTGGTTTAGTGCGTTGAAGGCCTTTCGGTAAGCTATTTCCCCTTCCCTCGGGTCCTTGATGCCCCTTGCTTGAGGCAAAAAGATGAACATCATAAGGAGAAGATAGATCCCTTACCCTAGGCTCCTCACGCTAACTGACCCTACATATCATGCAACTCGACCTTCTTTCCCCTACATCTACCTATTTCCTTAGGGCAGGAGTCGCCTTGGGTTAGTTTGCTGCCCCCTGCGCCAACCCGAAAGCAACTTCCCGACCATAAAGAAAACCTGTTTCCGAGTGGTTCGCGGAGTTTCTGGCCTTACCCTCACGTTCCCTGATGCCAACAGACTCATGTCCACCTTACCTCACCAAGCTGACCTACCCAAGATGACCCCCTCTGCCCTCACCCCCCACCCCCCTCCCGCGCCGGTCTATACTATCCTTTCAATCAGGGACGGGAATAGAGCTGACATCGTCCAGCTATTCATTCACCCTGTTTCTACTTTGACAGGTAGCCAAACGGAATGGCCACTCAGGTCCAGCAATACTTTCCGACATAAAACATGAAGTTTAATTCCTTGACAGTAACGGTGTTAACCGATTTTCAATTTCAATACGTATTCCGAATAACCAAGATCATTGTATCTGAGTGAGAATAACAATATTGTTTTTATCTATCATCGAGCACACGACAACATATCGATCTCTCTAGCAGCTCTTTAAACGCATGTACCCGTCCTAGCAAGTTGGATATCTCCCACGTTAATTTGAGGATCGCTCTGTGTTTGTTTTTATAATGTTCCCAAATGTGTTTTGTGTTACTACACTAAATATGTTTCATCGAATGAAATAAGGCTGGGATATGGCGGCGGCCCATTCTGAAATTATGAAAATGGATACTGGTGTAAAATGTTACTGGACGGCACATGGTCGGCACCTAGTTGCTTTCCTTATATGTCGATTGTGTTTGGTCCACCATCACCTTAGTCAGGGTGCATTGCATGATTACAACAAGACCTCAAATGAAATCGTTGTGTTACTCACAATGACTGTTTAAACTTCAGACGTTTCTGATAACGCAAATGCCTCATTTACATTCACTGTAATGCCTTGTTTACGACCAGCTACACAAGGAAATTGTGGCACCCAGCAGTACAACGGAGAACAAAACTTAATGCAGTTGTCAATCGTTGAGTTGAATTTAGAACATATATGAATGACGAGCACAGTGTGTCGCACCTTTCTGTTATTCTCTTACATAACTTTCACACAGACTACACACACATATCACCAGTCTTTTGATATTAATCTCCAACAATTATTAATGGGTGATCATATGCAACCATTTGTGCAACGAATTCAGAATGGACCCCTCGGTTGAAATTCTGATTGTAGGTCGCTTCATCCCTGTGGAAGTAAAACACTTTTTTTCGAGTTTGGTCCGATTGCTTCTGCTTGCTATCATTACCATATCCAACTGATCACCATTTTAACTCAAGTAGTGCAATGTTTTAGCACCTGGTAGCCGCCATGAGATTAAGGTGACCCAACACCGGAGATCCAACACTTTCTAACACCTTTTGTGGTTGACCAAACCATTGACGTTATGAAAATTGTCATGGCGGCGACATTGTGTGGTATTTTAGAGAATATTTCCGTTGAAAAGAGTATAGCTTTGAAACGATGATGATTATGTTGTATGCATGAGTACATATGTGTGTGTTTATGAGTGTGTGCGTTTGTAATGGCTGTAAGCCGTTTCGATTACCATTCATTTGGAGCAGGTATATTTCCTGCCCAAGGACGTGTATTTTGCGCCAAATTTCAATTTTATATTTTTCGCCATCTTGAACATTCGATATAAGCAAAGTATACTTTTCTCGGAGTCCACTGTGTATATCCTAAGTTTATTCTTTATTCCGGGTTTTTGGGCCGGGGAAACTCCTCATTCAAGTTTATCTGTCATTGCGTGCACACGTATTTTCTGTAATTATTTCTTTCCTTTCACATACTTTTATCATCCTAATCTATGTAACTTTTCAAGTTGTTCTCTTCATTTTGTTACATTATCATCCCTCCTGGTCATATATTACATCATAACCCCACAACACATCACACAACATGAAAAGTCCACTCTCTAACGACAACTTAGAACCTAGATCGGACACCCCTACCGCCACTTCATCCCCTCAAAAATTACGCGACTCTCACCCTCTCCCCCTCCTACCATTCCCATACATCAATTCACTTCCACCCCTTCCCCCCATCACAACAGTCAATACAAAAACCCTCCCCAGCCACCCAATACTTACCTCAAGCTGATCTCAAACCTAATGTAATACGTCTACAGAAAACCTGTTTAAAGTCAAAACATGATTCTCATGCTGGAAACTATCATATCATAATGATAATCACAGCATCTAAACCAAATATTCCCAAACTCGCAATTGCACAGTCAGCCACTCTCAGGGCCATTACTAAATCACACCGCTCAACACGTATCATCTCTCTCCAGTTAATCCCAGGTTTCTCTCCAATACATCTTCAACTTTGAAAAAGCCACTATTAAATACCAAACCAGAGCCAAAACTTTCAATCTCCCAACATAATATATTCTTATTGAAACTGAGCATACTAAACGTAAAAATACCAGTAGGTCAACACTCCCATATACCCAAACACACCCGTGAGTACCGCATGCAAAACCTCTCCTTTCCCTATGACACCTTATCAACCCACTACTCAACACAGATTTAGCAACACAGATTAACGACAATCATTCTCACAATAAATCCCTTGCATAACAACTCATTGACGAACTTCCTTCAAATTCTACTCATATATATACTGATGGCTCTAAAATACCAAACCACATAATATGCAATTGCAATACTTTCTCTTAAGTACAAAAAATCCCCATGTTTATAACCATTTCATTCTATATTTGCAGCAAAGCAATAGCAATCATTAATGCCTAACACATATCCGTACAATCTAAAATTCTTAATCCCATCATACTCTCAGAAACCCTTTCAGTTATCAATGCAACTCAAGGAACAATTATAAATCCCTTCTTAAGAGAAATAGAACACAGCTATACTCCCCTTGCCTTTTAAAATTTTCACACCTCTATAATTTGGATACCAGCTCGTTGTGGAATAACAGGAAGTGAAATTGCAGAAAATAAGCCAAAATATCTCACGCAAACTCTTTTGCTCAAGATATTTCTATACATCTAAATACTCGTTACTCTTTGATTAACAAAAGTATTCTACAATCCTGGAGAGAAGAGTAAACAACTCCACTTCTACCCTAAAACTACTAAAACCCGTTCTAAACTAAAATCCGATTATTTTTGACAATAATGTTTACTTAGACAAAATCCTGACTTCCATGGCATTAAATTACCCCCACCCCCCACCTTCAATATTACAAAGCTAGACATAATCAACTACAACACCCTGACCCTAACTACCATACTAGCCACTCCCTCCGAAACCACAAATCATTTGTACAAAACCTCTTTCAAACAGAGATAATTAAACATACCATCACTTAAATTCATAACACACAGCGTTTTATGCCCTACTAAATTACAACCTCTTTGATAAATTCAAATCATACTCATAATCTCATAACATATTGTATGCACTTTTTAGTTTTCTTCTAACCTTCACTGTTTTTATGCAATCTATGAACCCCCATGTCCTTATAAGGACATGGGCTATTTTTCTTCTTACTTCAATGCACTGGAGCGGCCCCCGGCGCGAGAAACCTCTTTTCTAGGTATTTTTCTACATTTTCCTCAGGTACGCCTCTTTTCATTTTCATTATAGTTATTTGTTTCACTCAATAAAATGAAATAATTAAACAACTTATGGGGCCTGAAAAGAGCGACACATCCTCTATCAATAAATAATATACATTCAAACTGTCATTCAATTTATTCAATCACTCCCCCCTCCTTGAACTTCTCTTCTAAATGCCCGGGTGGTATAAAATCATTGATAGTGCTGCCAAATGCACTTAAAATTGAAAATCAACTTGCGCAGAACCAGAACGAAATCAGACAGAGTGACAGCTTCTACGGGAGGTCTTTAGCGGAGCCAGTCGCATCTCACAGGGTGTCTATACATAAATTACATTTTCGGTAGGGCCGTTTGAATCAGCTCTTTGTTTTAGCATTTGACCAGATTTCGGAGACATGGTAGCAGAGGTGGAGAAGGAATATCGTTTCCAAGAATTGTGATCAACTCCCCACAAAGCGAAGTACGTAATATTCAAATATTGTCATCTAACATTTTGTTTCTGCATCATACTTATCTTGATCTACCTGAAGTTATAACTCATGCTTGCTATCAATGTTGTGTTTGAGTGAAATTGGAAGCTGTAATGATATAAAGAATGTTAGAATCACACCTTTATTTTAAAAGGTCTTGCTTGGCAAGAAGGCTATACAATTTACGAACTTTTGACGCCATGCGTTTTGTCCTGTCTAGCTGGTGAATCACCCATATGTTATAATCCCAGTGATTCTCTATATGACCATGTAAGCTTGATATTTATCTTATTAGTGGTCACCAAGCTATGGCCTCCCAGACATGACTAGAATGCTTCAACGAAAATGTGTTAAGGAGCCAGTAAGGTCATTATCAGCGAATTGACGTCACGCTTTGTAGCCCGGCGGTGAGAACTAGAAAGGTGATGGGAGGCTGGTCATCGGAAGCAGTGCGCCTTTGGACAGGTGGACTGACCTTTCTGGGGTGTATTTAATGTCAAATCAACGCATCAAATTGATTTTAGTTTGCGTTTTGGCATTCGTCAAACTTATCGAGTAAAACACGGGACTTTACCCAAACAAATAGCGTGATCTTTACCATCGTAAACTCAACTATTCCATTTTCGTGATATATATAATTAGATGTAGATGTATAGTATTGGTCGAGTTAGTCATTATATCTACTGAAGAAGAGAGCTAATCATGGTTGACAGACTATTGCACCCTTTCACTCATCAAAGCTGGAGAGTCTTGCACATATTGCATTTCCTATATTATATCAAATACTCATCCTATATCATATCAAAAACTGATCCTATATCATATCAAAAAACTGATCCTATATCATATAAAAAATCATCCTATATATCAAATAAAAAAATGATCCTATATCATATCAAAAAATGATCCTATATCATTTCAAAAAATGATCCTATATCATATCAAATAATCATCCTATATCATATCAAACAACGATCCTATATCATATCAAATAACGATGTGTTTCTGTACTGCGATTTTGTGTTTTCAAAGGCTGTGGAGAACATGTGCTCATACAAAATGGCACATCTTCTGTGTAATAAACTGCGAGGAGTTTGTGAATGTTATGTCCAAACCAAATCAGCCAATTCCGTGCATATTGTTGTTATTACCAGTTGCATTATGTAAACACAAGTGATGCTAGGTATTGAAGATATAACATTATTTGAAGATTGATGTTGCTTTTGTTGAGCAGTATTTGTAGCCAAGTAACTAGTGTGGTTATTGCGATCATTAATAGCATATTACTATGGATAGCGAACAGATTCTCAAGTTGATGGACAACTGCTGGCATTGTCAATGTCAACAAATGGTTGGTTATTTTATTTAAAATTTTGGAGTCACTTTTGTGACATAATTATTTGCGTTGCTCTTGAAGGGACCTTATCATAAATATTTGCGCACATTATCTTACTAAGCAAGCTACCTTCCCAGAATTACACATAGACCTCTATAATATTTGCGGCTCTTTGTATAATCAATCCTCACTAAATCAGTTATTGATGTACTGTGTTTTATTTGTTCTGGATAAGGGGTTGGATCTATTTCGTGTCCACATCATCAGTAAATCAGTGGTACAGATAAGCACAGTCGATTGGATACTTCACCTGATTGAGAGGGAACGTTTAGTAGAACATCAGAATGATACGTACCATGAATAACCAGTTTGATGAGCATATATTAATGTTGGCCACAGGCACAGCAAACAACCTGTCTGTAAACGACAACCATGTGCGTGCTCTAACAATTCTGGCCGAACGCGTTCACCTTGCTGATGCAAACGTTGCATAGATCGCTTGACTTGTACTTCGATATCATGTCTGGATGATATAGACACATTACTGTGCAGGTGTTACTTCAGTCATTTGAGTGTTGCATAATTTATCAATGAAATGCAGGGCGCAGACATTCTGCTGGGGCGCTATACATTATTGCAAATACCACTTTTATTGAATAATTAATGTTGTGAATATTTTATGACATCAGAACATCTATGAAGAACATGTCCTGTTGTCTTCTGAAAGGATCTCATTGAACGCGTCATTTGATGTAGAATGTTTATGCTATTAAGTGGACCTACGCAGCCGTGGAATGAGGCATGCTATTAAGTGCACCTACGCAGCCGTGGAATGAGGCATGCTATTAAGTGGACCTACACAGCCGTGGTATGAGGATGCTATTAAGTGGACCTACACAGCCGTGGTATGAGGCATGCTATTAAGTGGACCTACACATCCGTGGTATGAGGAGCATCCTGGAATATATCAATACTCTATATTGCTTGGATCATGGTTTGCTTCCGGCTCAATGTATGAGTCGTTGATACTCTGTAAATTCACGTATTCCTCTGAATATAAATGATTGAGTCAATCATAACAGCCAGCCCCCTGTGTCGTTTTTACACTAAGCATCCGTTGGCAAGCTAATGTATATAGTTAGTCATTGTTACGAGGAAGTACATCTTATCCCTGAGTTGCCTGACTGATTATGACCAATGAAATCTAGGTAAAGTCCCTTGGCCCATGCAAATATCTGACAATATGTATGGGTCATAATTGCTACACTGGAGCAAACATATGACGCTGCGATTGAATAGCTTATAAGGAACTATGACATGAAACTTTGCTTGCCTGTGCTGCAATAGGAGCTTTGTTGAACTGACATGTTAAAGCTGAGTCATGTAATTGATGACGGTTGTCAAAATGCTCTGCGCTGTCCACCTTTTATTGATGATAAAATGGGTATAATCCCATTAAGACCAGGATTTTGTAATGAAAACCAAATAAATAATTCAAGGAAAAGCATATACTATGTGGATGGCTTTCTATTTCGCTTATTGGCCTCCATCACAGCTATAAGAGTTGAAGTTCCTCTGAATAATGGCAAACAGGTCGTTATTGGGAGTTGAAGGTGTCGGCTGATTTGGGTTTTTTTACATGTTGAATCCAAATATATGACTGTGAAAATGTTACTTTTTGAAACAAATCAGGTGAATTCCAGAGGTTAGTTTCAAATTGGGTTTTAAATTGTTTTCTTGCCGTAGAGAATTGGTCATTAAATTGGACCGTACTATTGCGGTGTTTGTTGAGGTGGCGATCGAATTTGTACGATGCTGTTGATGCTTGTGGACACTCGTCAGCAAGCGTGAACTTTTCCTATTGGACATCATCTGATACAAAGGTGTTTCACAATAGCTTTGGGCAGATACCTATACAATATTCAGAACAATTGCCATGTTAATTAATATGAATTAGTTGAAGTTATGATAAAATTGTCGTCAAGAGTGAGAGGTCTCTCTCTCTCTCTCTCTCTCTCTCTCTCTCTCTCTCTCTCTCTCTCTCTCTCTCTCTCTCTCTCTCTCTCTCTCTCTCTCTCAGCCAGAGAAGTAGGCTGTCGCTGTTGCTCAAGTCTCACCAACGGCGATTTGCACTGCCGAAATGACACAAAATTGCCCCTCTTTTGATACCGTGATGCAAAAAAAACCCTAGACCCCGCAGCAATTCATCGTGATAGTGTCTACCTTTTTTTCTATATCGTCCACCTTTTTCTCTATATTTTGCATTGTATAGTAGAAATCGCATACACTAGGGATGCCATATCGTGGTGCGGTGTGGAATGGTAGTTGGGTGGGGCTACTTTCGAAATCCATTGCTTCTTTGGAGAGGTATTCTGCGGTTGGCATAGTATTGGTACCCAAGACTATAGCTCCAAAAGGCTTTACCATCCACGCCCACCCAGTCTTTCCAACCCAGCCCACCTGGTATTGCCAAGGTATTGCCGCACCAAGTGTACAACAACGCTACAGCAAGTGTTCAACAACGCTACAACACAAATGTACAACAACGCTACAGCAAGTATGTGGCAATGTCTAGGATAGATTTTTGGAGGTGGAACATTTTCTGGGGCTATTCCACGGATTTTTGTGTACTTTGTTTGCGAAATGTGGTATTTCTCCTTTGCTGCACGAACAGGCAAGGCTCTAGATCATATCTCGGTATAGGCTTCTTGTGTTCGGGTGGATCTTGGCATGGTATATACCTATGTACTCGCATTTGTTCAAAAGGGGGTACATATAGGGTGTTTGGCTCTTTGGTTGGCGAAGGCTCTTGTTTTTTGCACGTTTGGCCCCTGGGCTGGCACGGTGGAGGATGTTGGTTTGAGCTGGGTTTGGAGGAGGAGGTAGCCTATCTGTGCACCCCCATTGCCATTGCCCTATATATGTGTGGTTGCTGGGTTGCTGTACTAGAGTGTACCCGTACAATGGTTGACTAGTTGGAACAAACCCAAAACTACAAATAGAGAAACATCACTCCAAGTAGAGAAACATCACTCTAAATAGTCGAAACATCACTTCAAGTTGACGAAACAAAATAAATAAATCTGTGTGTCCATTTTGGAAAGTGCGCTCGTTCCCCCATTGCTTATACTACTTGTGCATATAGGTCGTTCAATCATGTGGGAGGCAGATAAAGGCATGATATCACGACGGTACACGTCAATTCAGACTGTGTGTTCCATGAAATGAGGGATGTAAGCAATCTTATTTATAGACGACAATAAAATGACATTCAACGGTACATCATAGTTCCATTTCTTCACCTGTTCTTTTTATGAATGCGGTCCTATGGCATTGATGACATTGTGCTGACAATTGTCCCAGTATATATCGAACGGCTAATGACGCCACAATAATTGTCTGAATAGACACTGGTTGTGTGGGACGTTATTTATAATACAAGCAGATATTGTACCTGTGATAGAACATATCAAGAAACCTCTTCCATAGTTCCGAATAAGCTGAATCGCACATGAAAAAGCACATAGAAACACAAAGCACTGAAAGTTATTGTGTTGCAATATCTGCAGTAAATTTACTTTGTGAGAAGTCGTAATACGGCAGAGGTCGATTGCTGTTATACATCAAAAGACATGGGACTGAGCACGGTTAAATTAAGAAATATATTGGATGCAGTATTCACTTCACCTTGTGTCATGAGAAATATACCTTTTTGTAATATATTTTTCCTTTGAGACTGTGGTTTGATTAGAGACTAATAAGATTCTGGATGAGTTTAGATCGTTTGGAGCAGACAAAAATGCATCAATAATCTTTAGGCTGGCGTTCCATTCCACCAACATGGCAGCAGTACAAATTATGACACTACTCGATCTAGAACCACTTGAAATATAATTCAGCCGGGCAGCAATTTCTCCACATCGGCACATAGGCAACTTACAGAGCGCTGTAAATGTGTCTTTGTGCCGATGATAATATCGTTCACGGTGTTCTCTCTATGTTTCAAATTAATTCATTTACCCACAGTTACACATGGTTTGCACGCCTGGGTATTTTGTACCCTGTGTATGTAGTCTATTCCAATCATTGGACAAACATCGAATTGTATATGAATCCAATCTATTGTTTTATTCACGGATTGCTTCCCTCTCCATAGTAGGCGTTAAAACTGTGTAAATGGCCGTCCTTATCTGGATATAAATCATTTATTTAATCGTTGGAAACACTTACTAACGGCATATTGCGCAAATGCACATTCGAGTTGAGTTTCAATTATTTATGCACGTGGGTGACATGCATACCGAGATGTCCACTGTTACAATGTGGACATAGCTTGTCACGGATATCAATTTCATTGTTGCATGACTGATTATGTTCAATAACAATTAAAGTATGCTCGTCTAGTCCCTACGCATGTGTCATGGTTGTAGCACTGGAGCAAACACGAATCATAGAATGCAGCGACTGGATATTTTATGAGGAACAACGATATGAATTGGCGCATGGCTCAGCTGCGCTTGCTGTCATAGCCTGCAATACTTCCCGTAGGTCGCGGTGTTTGATGGTTGTACAATGGAATCTACAATTCAATACGAACATATAATCTATAAATAATGTACTGGGAGATACGTCATGTAATTGTTGCTGACTGAAAATGGTTCCGATGGCGAAGCCCTAGTCCAAGATGCTACGTCCCGTTAGCCCTTCACTGACCTTAAAGCTGAATCTGGTTTTAAAACTGCTTTCGTGTCCTTCTTAATTAATCCCTACGACGGCGATGATTAAAGAAGTTGTGATCGTCCGTTGGTCAGCGTGCACAACGTACTTGTTGACAGCCACCACAAGTCTCACCAAAAGTAGCGTTTCTGAAGCCGTTGGAAGCAACTTCAAATTGTTGCTTTGTGTGAGTCTAGTGACTACCGGAGTGTTCTCAGCCCGTTCTTTATAGCAGGTGCAGTGACTACGGGAGTGACCTCAGCCTTGTCCTTAAAGCAGGTGCAGTGACTACCGGAGTGTTCTCAGCCCGCTTCTCATAGCAGGTGCTATGACTACGGGAGTGTTCTCAGCCCCTTCCTTCAAGCAGGTGCAGTGATTACCGGAGTGTTCTCAGCCCGATTCTCATAGCAGGTGCAGTGACTACCGGAGTGTTCTCAGCCCGATTCTCATAGCAGGTGCTGTGACTACGGGAGTGATCTCGGCCCCGTCCTTTAAACAGGTGCAGTGATCTCTGTCCCTTGTTATCACTGTGGTAACAAGCACAGGCACAAGCATAAGGATTAATGTGCCATGTATTTCAATGGATAACTTAAATGTATGTACCCATCTAATCACTAATTGGACATTCTCACAAGGCGAGGCGAGACTGCCAAATGGTCAATGATGTGTTTGGTTGGCAAATCATATCAGGCCCATTCAAAATTATGTGGTTGCTGTGTATTAACAATGGTTGCGACGGCTTATCACAGCAATTCCATTCCTTGAACTTGCAATGTTAATAGATGTGCTTATCGTCCTATGTTGATGTGCGCCTTCTGCCAATCTTGTCTGATCCATCTGCTTACACCAGAGGACGATTGTCAAATAAATGGTGCAATTTGGCACCTCAATGAACCCTTTCAACACAAATACATCTGTTTACATCAGAGGCAGATCTTCAAAAAAATAACCGATGCTTCACCTTTGTGGCGTGGCTTCACATCTATAAGTTTTGGTGACGCAGATGAATCTTACCCTATGATTTATGTCTCGATGCCAATTCTTTAACACTGAAGAATCCGTTATAATAGAAAAATTCTGAGCAACAACACAAATTTCAAGACGTTCAATAAGCACCCGCAAGTTTGTAGAAGACTGAATGATCGACCATCTTCTTCTCGTATGTTTTAAAACGTAGATATTGATGTCGATATAATATGCCCCATGCCCTCAATATATGTCTATGTTCTAGTGAATGAGGTGAACACTGAGAGACATACTCTAAGTTAACTTGACTGGTCCGGCTTTGAAGTTTCGTTTTGTCCAAAGTACCTGGTGGTGACGCATAATATTTGCAACATTGCAACACGCAATATAGAGCTCGTCATATATGCTTGAAGTGGAGGTCTCTTATTCCCTTTCGTGACGATTCATTCAAACAGCGCATCCCGATATGTATATAACTCTAGCATAATAGTTGACGGACGTTGCATGACTGCTTTCACCTTGATGAGCGCATTTAAAAGATCACATAAATAAGTCAAATTGTATGCCCGTATTCTTAAAGTAATATTGTAAAACAATTTTATTTACCCAGCCACAGGAGTCACTGTGTTTGCGTAATTTGTCCGTTTAGCTCTGACGAGTGAAACGCAGACGATTGGAATGGTTGGGTTCTAACAATATTTGTAATGACTTTGATGGGAGGATGTTGGTATTGTGATTATTTCTTGAAGATCGGTGACTGTGTGCCGGGATGGCTTTTGTCTCAGTGCTAATAAACTAGATAAGTGGTGAAAAAAACTGCAATGGCGTAATGTTTGGCACAATGCAATGTTGAGCTATAGTGTCACTTTACACTGTTTTCAAATCACTGATGTGACGGTTATGATAATTGTCCATAGCTTGGCGGGATTTAACTTGCACAGAGGAATTAGGATATACTTACGTCTGCAACATTATCGTTCTTTAGTCGGTATATATAGGGATATGTCACCTGAATACGATTAGATAGGTCACCTGGATACCATATGATATATCACCCGGATGCGATGTGATGGGTTACATGGATGGTATGTGATAGGACACCTGGAAACAATTGAATAGGTAACCTGGATACCTTGTGATGTATCACCTAGAATCAGTGTGATAGAACGCCTGAATTAAAGATTTTCATACATAACACTCCTCAACCTGCACCTGTGCCTCCCGATGTCAGTAATTAGATTTGGAAGTGAACAGCCATTCCTCATTCATATCCAGTCTTCATGGATTACCTGACGTAAACAAATGACCGCGTGTAAACAAAGTCCGCTGTAAAATACAACATCAGCCACATCGGGACAGAGAGGCCATTTGACATTTTCTGTCCTCTTTAAATGATATGCCAAAGTCCTATCACGTTCTACATTCATTTGCCACACATTTTTTTATAGAACAGTAAAAGCCCTATAAACCGTCTGGAACTCACCCTAATCTGTCACACCAGATATATGCACGCGGGCTTATAATATGGTGTGTTGCGCTGCCCGAGAGAGGAAACACCAGGCATATAATATCCACCGTCTGACGTAACTGTGTGTTCTGCCTCTTCACGACCAGTTTATTCCCGAACTAATTCTTGCATATGACCAAATACAAAGTCAGATGACATCAACCTTAACAGTAACCTTACCGGCTGCCATAAATAATACAGCTAACACGCATTAGTCAGTGTACAACGTCTCGGCAATGGAAGCGACTTGAATAGATTTGGCGGGAAAATACATCTCGGAACTGTTATAGTCGTATATTATTTATGATGAATTATTGAGACTCTTCTTATGCATAATTAATTGTAGCTTTAGATGATTCAGTCAAGTTGGACAAACACGTCGCCTGGCAACTGGCGTTCCTGTTATGCATACATTAGTGCGACGCTTAGTTAATTCAGTTCAACTGAAGCTGCGTTTGACGAACGTAAGGATGTAGGGATAGCTCCTGTTTAAATAAGACATTACCTTTCGTGGAAATTAACTTATTTGATGCTTGACCCATCGTGTCCGAGGGCTTGTTTGTGTTTATATTCGCCATGACCAGTCATATTTACCTATAGGGTCGCATGGTGCAGTAGTGATAAATTTGTATAGTTTAAGCTTAATTTAGCTTACATTTTCTACATGAAATTTATTTGGAACCTAAGAGAGAAAAAAATCTAGATTTTGCTCTCTTGCTTGATACAGTATATAACCATCGACCAGCCGATGTAACCAGTGTAGGGGCCATCCGCCTCGGTGATCATGCCGTGGTATGGCCGGGGGATGGAGGGTGGGGGAGGGTGATCACTAGTGAGCTCTAATTAGATGGATTAATCAGATTCCAACTCCGAGCCTATCACCAGGTGCGTTAACAGGTTGAAGCAGATCGTAACTCTACATTAAGTAGACTGGCAGGTTACTCATCATAAGCCTGCTAAGGGTTATTCAGAGCATGTCTTACTTCTAATTACAACATCTAGTGCGACTTCAATGATTGGAGGATGAATCATGCATACACCATCAAGCGAGCACAGGTACGTTCCATACCTGAGACACGCGAGGCGGCAATGTAATTTAGAAAGACGGACTTAAGTAAGAAGTCACTATCAAGCATATGTCACGTAGCTATAGACACGTTTGATATCTGTATTTAGCGTGACATCAAACGGAGGATCCACAACAAAGTGACCCTATGCGGTATTGAAATGATATGAGGAGATAATTACTGGCACTGCGTCAAACACCGAATGATGAGAACATGGCGACATCAAACAATTCATGTTTACCTTACGACGATCATTAATTGCAATGATAAAAGCCGTTTGTTAAAGCGTACGAAAGAGAAGATCAGCTTTTTTGCATCAGTTGATTTGCCAAGTCACGTCTGACTGCCCTATGTAGATAGTTTTATATAGCAGGAACGAATGCCGAATAATCAATCCAATTTCCATAGAAGAGTGACAAGACGTTCGTCCATTATTGAAATGTCACTTAGACGTTAGCATATGTCGCTGTAGTGTCGGAGAATAAGAGACTGTGCATAATTGCGGGTTCAGCTGATATAAGGTTGAATTATAAGTATTCTTACTTCCACCATTGTCACTGCAAGCCATTTTACGCATTTGACACATGAATGAGCTTGATGCTTGGTAGAAACATAATATTGTATCTGCCTTATAACTGGCACCCGCCAAGCATATTGACATACCACAATGCTGCGTCGAACCTAAATGTCACTGAGTACACAACGTCATCGAATATGATATGGGCACGATCTCTGCAAATGTGACCACTTTATGTTAATATTTAGAGCGCTGCGTGCATGATAGGGCTATGGAAGGATCTAAATATGCAAGCCAGTTATGGTGCATTAAACATGTGCATTATTTCTGAGTCTCCCACCCACATAGCGGCCGGTTGCCATTAATTCTTACATGAAGCAATTGATAGGCCGAATTCCCTTCACATTCAACACATATTTCTCTTCTTTTTGAAGTTTGTACATCGCATATGAGCAAGCAGCAGTTTTTGTCGGTGTGTCGGATATTTGACAATTGGAACAAAACATAATTATTCAAGACCAAACAGCGCCACAACTGATATTATCGGTGTTTGAAAGGTCATGACATTTCTGACAGTTAATTGACCTTTGACTCTCACACTTAATGCTAATCATTCAGTAGTTTTATTTGTTTGGGATATATCTTTCTACATTAGATCAAAAACACCACCTGATTCACATGTCTATATTAGATTCACAACACCACGTGTTGCGCATGTCTATTTAGACCAGAGGACAATCGTCAATATTAAGTGGTGCAATATGGACCCTATCAAGACACATGTGTCTGCCTATGTATAAGAATGTTCCTCGATATAAATGACCAACGCATATTAAACCATTCTACTGAATTGCAGGCCTTTAGTTGGCTTACCAACGGCTAAAGGGGTCAATTTCCTCACATACACACACTTCAGTGTAGATACACACCATTCAAGTTATCACCATTTCTCAGGTGATGCGGTGGTTTTATTGCATATCAACACCGTCTTGTAGGCGGCGCACCTCACTCCTTATTGCGTGTGAGAACAGTGCATAGTTCCAGCATTGATCGAATGCAAGGGTCCAAAGCAGAAGAGGAATGCCTCCCCTCCCCCTCTCTCTCTCTCTCTCTCTCTCTCTCTCTCTCTCTCTCTCTCTCTCTCTCTCTCGCTCTCTCTCGCGATGACTTATGCGTTATGCATCGACATATTATTCTGCTGTGTGCATTGAATATATAACTATAAGCAAGATAAATGACCTACTTTTGTAGACTACTTTGAAAGTGGTGGGGCTGGTGTAGCAATGACAGGGTCAATATTGGGGTCGATTACAACGGTATTGCAAGCGTCTGGTAATTCATTTTGCTGCTACAAATGTCGGGTTCGAATCTGTCGTGGCTGTTGCTGGCAATGACAAATGAGATATATTCAAACAACTCGCATATTCAACGAATAAAAGCAAATTGATTATGAAGCATATTTTGTTTGTGTTTTTGGGCGCTGTTGTCACATATCGTTAGAATTGCAAAACCAAATATGACCTTCGATGCGTAAAACGCATTTTTGAAAATGTACCTCAATGCAATTAACTACTTGTTTCACATAGACAGGAGGATAACATAATTACAATTTCCGTGCACCCCGCACGAGTTGAATCCGATAATCGCAGAAGTATATTATTGAATGATTGCTAGTTGCATGATGACTGAGATATGGGGGCAACACAGGGCAACTTTCAGCAAAAGTATCATATTGGTTCCAATAATTGAGAACTATCTATATCCACACACAGTGCCTGTAGCAAACAAAGCCAATGTCTGTTATTGAATGACCGTGATATAAACACCATGTTGAAGATCACAAATGGAAACTGTGCCATTTGCTCTGTAATGAAGAGGTGTCAAATGATGGCACGCAAGGTACATGGCGCTTCCGACAAACACTCCAGACATGGCTGATTGAGATCAATGAAAAGCAAGGGTTCTGTCTGAGACGAAGTCGATTCGACCTGGCGTTGTAAGCTCGGCGCCGCCTCAGTGCCTGACAGACTTAGCGACGAACCTGGGGTTAGGTTGAAAGCCAGCTCTCCAACTCTAGACCACCAATAAGGTTCGTTAACAGGTTGAAGCAGATCGTAATTCTACATTAAGTACACTGCCAGGTAACTAATCATGAAGGTGCTAAGGGTTATATATAGCATGTTTTACTTCTAATCATAACATCTAGTGCGACTTCAATGATTGGAGGATAAATCATGCATACACCGTCAAGCGAACACACATACTATCAATACCTCAGACACGCGAGGTCGTAATGTCATGAAGAAAGACGGAATAAATAATCTGTATTAAACATCTGTGAGGTAGCTGTAGACATGTTAGATATCTTAACTTAAGCGATGCGGTATTGAAATGGTAACTGGAGGGAATAGATGGCACCGCATCAAACACCTAATGATGTGCAACATGGGAATATCAAATAGATCATGATTACTTCACGAAGATTATTGCTATGATGAAAATAGTTTTTTTTAAATCGTGCGAAGAGAAGATCGGTGTTTTCTTGGTATTCCAATGTCTCCGTAGATTGAGTTGCTTTAAGATTTGAATGATTTAGTTTATGTACGTTACACCTTACTTGATCCACTAGTTTTTCATGGACTTATGCCAGCTCATTTGGCTGCCAGGTAATCAGCCATCCTACCAGGAGGTTACGAATTTGTTTCTGTCTCTAGTGGTAATGGTGTAGCTGAACGCCAGTGAATGTAGGACCTTTACTTCTTCATTGGAGAACCTAACAACGTTTATTTTCAACTGCATAATAAAATGAATGTGTTCGACTAACATATGTACATTGCAGATTCGTGGCACCGCTGTTAATAAGTGGCTTTACATCTTACCCTTGACTGCTCCTGCTTCCCAACTCTACTGTATATCATGTAGCCTCTGGTGCCCCAAGTCATGCGGGCTTGATCAATTGGCTCGCCAAGTAATGTATGGCTGCACGATTGGACTGTAGAGGATTGACTTCTTTTATATGACGGGATCAAATGCCGAGTAATAGTCGGTATTTATCGATAACATTGCAGCAGGAGACGGTTAAGATATTCATTTATGTAGTAGTGATATTTCATAGCACAATCATCATTACCAAACTTGTATCCTTTAGTAATCATACAATATACTAAAAACATGTTTTCAGTGCAGAAAACATGTCCTTAGCAGAATGGATGTTTCAAAATAATGCCTCTTTAGACAGCTCGAATCGAGGTTCAATTTTTGAAATATTCTTTAGACGTTGTTAGCACATGTTGCGGTAGTGTAGGAGAAAAGCAGACTGCGACTAATTGCAGGTTGCGGTGATTTAAGGTTGAATAATGACTATCGTTATTTTCAACATTATCACAACAATCCATGATCTAAGCATTTGACCCATGAATGAACATGACGCTGAGTAGATACATAATATTGACACACCAACAAAACGCTGCGTCGAACGTAAATTTCACTATGTACACAGCATCATTCATTATGTAATGGACACAATTTGTGCTAATGTAACCAGTTTAATTTAATGTTTAGAGCGCTGTGTGTATTGCATGGCATTTGAACAAATCAAATATTCTCTTGTTTGAAGCATCTTGATTTTCAAGCCTGTTTTCCTGCATAAAACATTGGCATCATTGCTGAACCTCCCATCCACATAGGGACCCGTTACCATTATATCGTTCCTGAAGCAATTGATAGGCGGAATTCCCATCACGTTTGACAAATAATTGTTGGTGCATCGCAAAGTGAGCAATAAGCAGCTTTTATCGACGCGTCGCTTATTTGAGACTTACAGCCAAAAACACAATAATTATTTAAGATCAAACAGCTGATATATGGACCTTTTAGATAACACTGACATATATTGTATCTGGTCTAAAATTCATTTGGGGAGAAATAATTCTTTTTTTATCATGTATTCTATTAGAATAAACTGTTTTTATCCAAAACAAGAACCGAACAAGGTTTGAACAATTTGGTCTGGAGTCATGGAAGTGGTAAAATTCATCAATAGTAATGTTGCTTGTATGCACTCCACAGTGACAGTGGTCCGAATGATGACATAAACCAGTCGTGGATAATGCGAGATCGAATTCAGCATGGCAATCATTAATCCCAATTTGCTTCAGACCAACTTGCGATGGGTTTAAAACGCCGTTCTCTGTAAGCGCAAACCGTGTGCGTACTCTCACATTTCTAATCAAACTCGGTCATCTTTCTCATTCTGTTTCGAATGCTTTGCATGGATCGTTTAAATTGTACGCCATGTCTACATTCGATATCATGTCTGGAGTACAAAGCCACACCACTGTGCTTGTGCAGCTTTAGTCATTCGAATCTTGCATAATTTATTGATGAAATGTAGGGCGCAGACATTCTACGGGGGCGCTGTTCGTTATTTCAAATACCATTTTAATTGAATAATGCATATTTTGCAATTGCTTTTTGTCATCAGTAAATATACGAAAAACATGTCCTGTTGTCCTCAGGCATTCAGTAGGTTAAGCAATGGAGGCACTTCTTAAATCAACAGTCACTTTCTTCACATGCACACACTTCAGTCACGATACACATAATTGCCTGGTTTATCGTCAGCTGTATGCAAAATAACCCAGTTTACACGCAAATATGACATGTTTGCGCACAGATCTGTTGCACAATGTAGAATGCCATGATGGACAATATACATATTACATATTTGATCTGCGCCGCAGGTACGAAAGAAGCAAGAGGTAGCATTCGGTGATGCGGTGGTTTTATTGCATATCAACTCTTCCCATTGTTATCGTCGCGCCTTCCTCCTTATTCCGTGTACGAATGCTGCACAGTTCCAGCATTGATCGAATGCAAGGGTAATAAGCAGAGGGTGAATCAACTCTCTCTCTCGGTGGACTTTGGTTTGAGACAGTGGTCGCCAGCTGGCGTGTTTCCCCTTCCCAGGAACAAAAACATAATGGGTAACTTCTATAATTTATAGACCGATTGTCAATTGACGCTATTTATGTGATTCTAGTGAACAGCCAGATAAGTAGGCTGTCGCTGTTGCTTAACGGCGAGGTGGAACATTGCCCCTCTTTTGATCTCGTGATACCAGAAGCAATCTAGACCCCACAGAAATTCAGCAATGTAACTGCATGGAAAAAAACAGGAGATTGAGTGACCCACTGTTTTTGTGAACGATTTTAAACACGCGTATACTATCGAATACATTCAGTCATTTATTTTTCTGGCAGCCATATTGTATGTTCTGACTAGTCCCACTACCCCCTTCCTGTATGCTAGAGGCACCCCTGGCGGCAAACGAATCTTTTACTTGCACACTTGATGACGCATGCAGTAAGCATCAATAATCCATTGGGCTACATGCACGCTATATAGAATTATAAGCAAGAAATATGATTGATATTTTAGACTTTTTTAAGAGGGAGGAAGCTGGTTTAGACAGGGACAATACTGGGATTACAGCGCTATCACAGGGCTCAGGGAATTCATCATGTTTCCTGCAAAAATCGGGTTCGAACCTGCCGTGGCTGGCGACGAGGATGCTGCTAAATGGGTTATGATTCAAACAACTCGCACATTCAACAAATAAAGGTGGCGTTGTTTGGACGCTGTTAGCACGTTTCGTTATAATTTCGTTTCCAAACAGAACCTTTGATGCTAAAACGCTTTTATAAGAAATGTGCTTTGATGGAATGAACTACTTGAACGACATGTCACTACAGACTGTGTGTTCCATGAAATGAGGAATGAAAGCAATCTTTTATAATTGATGACAGTAAAATTATATTCAACGCTATATAATCGATCTATTTGTTCACCGTTTCTTGTTATGAATGCGGTCCTATGACATTGATGATATGTTTGGTGACAATTGTCCCAGTATTTTGAACGGCTACTGACGTCACAATAATTGTCGGTATTGACACTAGGCATGGGTGACCTCTGTGATAGTTCAGGCAGATATTGTACCTGTATTTGTTATAGACTATTCCGAGAATCCTCTTCCAAAGAGCGGAATAAGCTGGATCTCACATGACAAAACTTAACTAAACACAAAGCACTGGAAGTTACTTTGTTGCAAATAAAACTGTTGATTAACTATGTGAAGAGTGCTAATTAGGCAGAAATGGATAGCTGTCGTAAACCAAAAGACAAGGGACCGAAAACGGTTGAATTAAGAGATATATAGGATGCAGTTTTCACTTCACTGGTACAAATATAGACTACTACGATCCTAGATAATTTTAGCTAGACTCGTTCGGAGAAGAAACATAAGCATCAATAATCTATTGGCTGGCGTTCCATTCCACCAACATGGCAGCAGTGCAAATAATGACATCACTCGACCTAGTACCACTTGAAATGGAATTCATCCTGAAAGCAATTTATCAATATCTGCTTCTAGGCAACTTGCTAAAGGTTGTATATGTCTCTTTGTCCATGGTAATTTCTCATCCAAATAACCATATTCACCCATAGTTAAACATTGTTTGTACACCTAGGCGTATTTGTACCCTGCGTATGTAGTCTATTCCGATCCTTGGGCAAACATTGATCTCTTTGTTCAGGGGCCGCTTCATGGATATGAGGCGTTAATAGGGCAACAAGGCCATACAAGACGCATTCTATTGGGGCGCACTTCTTTTTTGGAAAATACCATCATGAATTACTCAAATTATGTATTTTGATGTCACCAGGATTTAGTTAAGAAATTTTGGGAATTAGAAAAGGTACAGTGATTACAGGGAGTGTTCTCATGAAGATGATAACACATTCCGCTGTGATAACAAGCACAGACACAAACTTAAGTTTGAATGAGCCTTGTATCACAGTGGCTAACATAGAGCAAACCAACACCCAACTAATCCCCCATTAGATATTGTCACAATGTGAGGCGAGACAGCCACATGGTCAATGAATTGTTGGGTTGGCAAATGATATCAGGCCCATTAAGAGTTTGCTGAGTATTAATTAAGTCTTTGCTTATATATCCTAACCCATTGATATCTCATCCAATTTATATCCAACGGCATATCACAGATATTCCTTTCCTTTGAACTTGCAATTTTAATAGGTTTGCTTATCGTCCTATGTACCAACTTTGAAGTGCGCCTTCTGCCAATTTTGTCTGGTTTCATCTGCTTACACCAGAGGACGATTGTTAATCAAATGGTGCAGTTTGGCACCTCAATAAACTCTTTCGAGACAAATACATCTGTTAACAACTGAGGAGGACATTCAAAACATTTACCGATGCTTTTTCAGAACATTATAAACATTATCTAACAAGTCCTGTGATATGATACAGGAGAAGTTCATTCCTCAATCAACAGGTGTGAACGTAGCAGGTAACACCATTCACCAGGTCATGCGGTCGTTTACGGCACTTTGCCATGGTGCGTTGCAGTCATTATACCGTGTTCTAGATTGCTTGTGTGCACGAACATTGTTCCCTACGTAGATGTAATACTTAGGTACAAAGAAATGAACGAAGGGTGCCATTTGGAGGAGCATGGTCCGCTTATTGACACATTTATGCATGAACGACATTGATGCATTGTGCGCCTGTTGTCAGCACCCTCCATTGCTGTGAATCTGATGAATGCATGCAGTCGATGCGCAGTGGGGGGAGGGGGCGAGGGGGATAAAATTGTTGCTTCACATCTATGAGTTTTTGTGACGTCGAAGAATCTTACCCTACGATATGTCTTTAACATTGAATAATTCGTAAAAATAGAACCGATCAGAGCAACAATTCAGCTTCATTTCCATACGCAACATTGCAGAAAGCAATATAGCGCTCGTCATATATTTTTGAAACGGAGTTCACTAATACCCTCTTGTGTGACTTTCCAACAGCGCATTGCGCGTCTGTGGAACGGGCACTTGAACAATGCATAATCATCAGCAGCGCGTAAGAAAAACAGTATGCTATATATATATATATATATATATATATATATATATATATATATATATATATATATATATATATATATATATATATATATATATATATATATATATATAGAGAGATATATATAGATAGATATATAGATATAGATATAGATATATCTCTAGATATAGATATATATATATATATATATATATATATATAATATATATATATATATATATATCTATATATATCTATATATATATATATATATCGCTTGATCATCGTGTCCGAGGCTATATGTTTTATATTCGCCATGATCAGTCATATATACCTATAGGGTCGCTAGCGGTAGTGATAATTTATATATAGTTCAAGCTTTATATAGTTTACATTCTCTTCTACATGAAATTAAATTGGAATATAAGAGATAAAAAAAATGGATTTAAGTCTTTCTTGATACAGTATATATATCGACCAGCCGATGTAAATAGTATATATATGTTGGAGGGTGGGGGTGGGTGATATATGAGCTCTATAGATGGATATATATATATATATATATCATATATATATATCGTATATATATATATATATATATCATATATATATATATGTCAGAGCATGTCTTACTTCTAATTACAACATCTAGTGCGAATTCAGTGATTGGATGATGAATCATGCATACACCATCAAGCGAATACAGGTACGATTCATACCTGAGACACACGAGGCGGCAATGTAATTTAGAAAAACTGACTTAGTAGTAGTCAGTATCAACATATGTGAGTAGCTATAGACATGTTTGATATCTGTACTTAGCGTGACATCAAACGGAGCATCCACAACAAAACGACGACCCGATACGGTATTGAAATGATATGAGGAGAGAATTACTGGCACCACGTGAAACACCTAATGATGAGAACATAGCGACATCAAACAATCATGTTTACCTTACGAAGATCATTAATTGCCATGATAAAAGCCGTTTGTTAAAGCGTACGAAAGAGAAGATCAGCTTTTTTGCATCAGTTGATTTGCCAAGTCACGTCTGACTGCCCTATGTAGATAGTTTTATATAGCAGGAACGAATGCCGCATAATCGATCCAACATGTTTTGAATATAGAACATGGTTGTTGTGAAATAATATCACTTAATTGCGGGTTCAGCTGATATAAGGTTATAAGTATTCTTACTTCCACCATTGTCGCTGCAAGCCATTTTACGCATTTGACACATGAATGAGCCTGATGCTGGGTAGAAACATAATATTGTATCTGCCTTATAACTGGCACCCACCAAGCATATTGACATACTTACCACAATGCTGCGTCGAACCTAAATGTCACTGAGTACACAACGTCATCGAATATGATATGGGCACGATCTCTGCAAATGTGACCACTTTATGTTAATGTTTAGAGAGCTGCGTGCATGATAGGGCTATGGAAGGATCTAAATATGCAAGCCAGTTATGGTGCATTAAACATGTGCATTATTTCTGAGTCTCCCACCCACATAGCGGCCGGTTGCCATTAATTCTTACATGAAGCAATTGATAGGCCGAATTCCCTTCACATTCAACACATATTTCTCTTCTTTTTGAGGTTTGTACATCGCATATGAGCAAGCAGCAGTTTTTGTCGGTGTGTCGGATATTTGACAAATGGAATAAACATAATTATTCAAGACCAAACAGCGCCACAACTGATATTATCGGTGTTTGAAAGGTCATGACATTTCTGACAGTTAATTGACCTTTGACTCTCACACTTAATGCTAATCATTCAGTAAGATCATTTGTTTGGGATATATCTTTTCTACATTAGACCAATAACACCACATGATACACATGTCTATATTAGATTCACAACACCAAGTGTTGCACACGTCTATTTAGACCAGAGGAAAATCGTCAATATTAAGTGGTGCAATATGGACCCTATCAAGACACATGTGTCTGCCTATATATAAGAATGTTCCTCGATATAAATGACCAACGCATATTAAACCATTCTACTTAATTGCAGGCCTTTAGTTGGCTTACCAACGGCAAAAGGGGTCAATTTCCTCACATACACACACTTCAGTCTAGATACACACCATTCAAGTTATCACCATTCCTCAGGTGATGCGGTGGTTTTATTGCATATCAACACCGCCTTGTAAGCGGCGCACCTCACTCCTTATTGCGTGTGAGAACAGTGCATAGTTCCAGCATTGATCGAATGCAAGGGTCCAAAGCAGAAGAGGAATGCCTCCCCTCCCCCTCTCTCTCTCTCTCTCTCTCTCTCTCTCTCTCTCTCTCTCTCTCTCTCTCTCTCTCGCGATGACTTATGCGTTATGCATCGACATATCATTCTGCTGTGTGCATTGAATATATAACTATAAGCAAGATAAATGACCTACTTTTGTAGACTACTTTGAAAGTGGTGGGGCTGGTGTGGCAATGACCGGGTCAATATTGGGGTCGATTACAACGGTATTGCAAGCGTCTGGTAATTCATTTTGCTGCTACAATATCGGGTTCGAATCTGTCGTGGCTGTTGCTGGCAATGACAAATGAGATATATTCAAACAACTCGCATATTCAACGAATAAAAGCAAATTGATTATGAAGCATATTTTGTTTGTGTTTTTGGCGCTGTTGTCACATATCGTTAGAATTGCAAAACCAAATATGACCTTCGATGCGTAAAACGCATTTTTGAAAATGTACCTCAATGCAATTAACTACTTGGTTTACATAGACAGGAGGATAACATAATTACAATTTCCGTGCACCCCGCACGAGTTGAATCCGATAATCGCAGAAGTATATTATTGAATGATTGCTAATTGCATGATGACTGAGATATGTACACAGGGCAACTAACTGCTGGTTTAGCTAATGCAATGTTCTGCATAGAATATTTTAACTTTCAGCAAAAGTATAATATTGATTCCAATAATTGAGAACTATCCATATCCACACCCAGTGCCTGTAGCAAACAAAGCCAATGTCTGTTATTGAATGACCGTGATATAAACACCATGTTGAAGATCACAAATGGAAACTGTGCCATTTGCTCTGTAATGAAGAGGTGTCAAATGATGGCACGCAAGGTACATGGCGCTTCCGACAAACACTCCAGACATGGCTGATTGAGATCAATGAAAAGCAAGGGTTCTGTCTGAGACGAAGTCGATTCGACCTGGCGTTGTAAGCTCGGCGCCGCCTCAGTGCCTGACTGACTTAGCGACGAACCTGGGGTTAGGTTGAAAGCCAGCTCTCCAACTCTAGACCACCAATGAGGTTCGTTAACAGGTTGAGGCAGATCGTAATTCTACATTAAGTAGACTGCCAGGTAACTAATCATAAAGGTGCTAAGGGTTATATATAGCATGTTTTACAGCTAATCATAACATCTAGTGCGACTTCAATGATTGGAGGATAAATCATGCATACTCCGTCAAGCGAACACACATACTATCCATACCTCAGACACGCGAGGTCGTAATGTCATGAAGAAAGACCGAATAAATAATCTGTATTAAACATCTGTGAGGTAGCTGTAGACATGTTAGATATCTTTACATAGCGATGCGGTATTGAAATGGTAACTGAAGGGAATAGATGGCACCGCATCAAACACCTAATGATGTGCAACATGGGAATATCAAATAGATCATGATTACTTCACGAAGATTATTGCTATGATGAAAATAGTTTTTTTTAATCGTGCGAAGAGAAGATCGGTCTTTTTTTGGTATTCCAATGTCTCCGTAGATTGAGTTGCTTTAAGATTTGAATGATTTAGTTTATGTACGTTACACCTTACTTGATCCACTAGTTTTTCATGGACTTATGCCAGCTCATTTGGCTGCCAGGTAATCAGCCATCCTACCAGGAGGTTACGAATTTGTGTCTGTCTCTAGTGCTAATGGTGTAGCTGAACGTCAGTGAATGTAGGACCTTTACTTCTTCATTGGAGAACCTAACAACGTTTATTTTCAACTGCATAATAAAATGAATGTGTTCGACTAACATATGTAGATTGCAGATTCGTGGCACCGCTGTTAATAAGTGGCTTTACATCTTACCCTTGACTGCTCCTGCTTCCCAACTCTACTGTATAGCGTGTAGACTCTGGTGCCCCACGTCATGCAGGCTTGATCAATTGGCTCGCCAAGTAATGTATGGCTGCACGATTGGACTGTAGAGGATGGACTTCTTTTATATGGCGGGATCAAATGCCGAGTAATAGTCGGTATTTATCGATAACATTTCAGCAGGAGACGGTTAAGATATTCATCTATGTAGTAGTGATATTTCATATCACAATCATCATTACCAAACTTGTATCCTTTAGTAATCATACAATATACTAAAAACATGTTTTCAGTACAGAAAACATGTCCTTAGCAGAATGGATGTTTCAAAATAATGCCTATTTAGACAGCTCGAATCGAGGTTTTCATTTTTGAAATATTCTTTAGACGTTGTTAGCACATGTTGCGGTAGTGTAGGAGAAAAGCAGACTGCGACTAATTGCAGGTTTGCGGTGATTTAAGGTTGAATAATGACTATCGTTATTTTCCAACATTATCACAACAATCCATGATCTACGCATTTGACCCATGAATGAACATGACGCTGAGTAGATACATAATATTTTGACACACAACAATTGACACAAACGCTACGTCGAACCTAAATTTCACTATGTACACAGCATCATTCAATATGTAATGGACACAATTTGTGCTAATGTAACCAGTTTAATTTAATGTTTAGAGCGCTGTGTGTATTGCATGGCATTTGAACAAACCAAATATTCTCTTGTTTGAAGCATCTTGATTTTCAAGCCTGTTTTTTGCTGCATAAAACATTGGCATCATTGCTGAACCTCCCATCCACATAGGGACCCGTTACCATTATATCGTTCCTGAAGCAATTGATAGCGGAATTCCCATCACGTTTGACAAATAATAATTGTTTGTGCATCGCAAAGTGAGCAATAAGCAGCTTTTATCGACGCGTCGCTTATTTGAGACTTACAGCCAAAAACACAATAATTATTTAATTCATCAAACAGCTGATATATGGACCTTTTAGATAACACTGACATATATTGTATCTGGCCTAAAATTCATTTGGTGAGAAATAATTCTTTTTTTATCATGTATTCTATTAGAATAAACTGTTTTTATCCAAAACAAGAACCGAACAAGGTTTGGACAATTTGGTCTGGAAGTCATTTGGAAGTGGTAAATTTCATCAATAGTAATGTTGCTTGTATGCACTCCACAGTGACAGTGGTCCGAATGATGACATAAACCAGTCGTGGATAATGCGAGATCGAATTCAGCATGGCAATCATTAATCCCAATTTGCTTCAGACCAACTTGCGATGGGTTAAAAACGCCGTTCTCTGTAAGCGCAAACCGTGTACGTACTCTCACATTTCTAATCAAACTCGGTCATCTTTCTCATTCTGTTTCGAATGCTTTGCATGGATCGTTTAAATTGTACGCCTTGTCTACATTCGATATCATGTCTGGAGTACAAAGCCACACCACTGTGCTTGTGCAGCTTTAGTCATTCGAATCTTGCATAATTTATTGATGACATGCAGGGCGCAGACATTCTACGGGGGCGCTGTTCGTTATTTCAAATACCACTTTAATTGAATTATGCATATTTTGCAATTGCTTTTTGTCTCAGTTAGCATTCTACTGTCCTTTGCCTCAGGCATTGGTAGGTTAGCAATAGAGGCACTTCGTCTTAAATCAAGGGGTCACTTTCTTCACATGCACACACTTCAGTCACGATACATATAATTGCCTGGTTTATCGGCAAAGTGTATGCAAAATAGCCCTTGAAAACCGAGTTAATTTGCAAATATAACATGTTTGCGCACAGATCTGTTGCGCAATGTAGAATGCCTTGATGGAAAATATACCTATTACACATTTGATCTGCGCCACAGGTACGAAAAAAGCAAGAGACAGCATTCGGTGATGCGGTGGTTTTATTGCATATAAACTCCTCCCATTGTTATGGTCGCACCTTCCCCCTTATTCCGTGTACGAATGCTGCACAGTTCCAGCATTGATCGAATGCTAGGGTAATAAGCAGAGGGTGAATCAACTCTCTCTCTCTCGGTGGACTTTGGTTTGAGACAGTGGTCGCCAGCTGGCGTGTTTCCCCTTCCCAGGAACAAAAACATAATCTGTAACTTCTATGATTTATAGGCCGATTGTCAACTGACGCCATTTATGTGATTCAAGTGAACAGCCAGAGAAGTAGGCTGTCGTTGTTGCTTAACGACGATGTGGACTGCTTACATGACAGAACATGGCCCCTTTTTTGATCTCGTGATACAAGAAGCAATCTAGACCCCACAGCTATTCAGCAATGTAACTGCATGGACAAAACAACAGGAGATTGAGTGACCCACTGTTTTTGTGAATGATTTTAAACAGGCGTATACTTCTGTCTACATTCCATCTTTTATTTTTGTGGCAGCCATATTGTGTGTTCTCCTGACTGATCCCACAACCCTCTTCCGGTATACTGCACACATCCCTGGCGGCAAACGAATCTTTCACATAAGCATCAATAATCTTTTGGCTGGCGTTCCATTCCACCAAAATGGCAGCAGTGCAAATAATGACATCACTCGACCTAGAACCACTTGAAATAGAATTCATCCTGAAAGCAATTTATCAATATCTGCTTCTAGGCAACTAATTAAATGTTGTATATATCTCTATGTCCATGGTATTCTCTTATCGTTCTAAATAACCATATTCACCCATAGTTAAACATTGTTTGCACACCTGGGCGTATTTGTACCCTGCGTATACAGTCTATTCCGATCCATGGGCAAACATCAATCTCTTTGTTCAGGGGCCGCTTCATTGATATGAGACATTAATAGGGCAACAAGGGGACACTTAACACATTCTATTGGGGCGCACTTCTTTTTGACAACAAAAAACCATTATGAATTACTCAAATAATGCATTTTGATGTCATCAGGATTAAGTTTAGAACTTTTGCGGAATTAGAAAACGCGTCGCATGATGTAGAACGTTCACGATATTGGCTGAACCCAAGTAGAGGAGAAATGAGAGAACATTCAGGAATATATCAATGCTATCTATTGTTTGATTCACGGTTTGCTTCGCTCTCAAAAGAAAGGCGATAAAACTGTGTAAACGGGAACAACAGCTGAAAATCAGAATTACGTCATTGAATCTATGGATCAGGTTCTCGTGGACGACCACAGGTGCGGTGATTATGGAAAGTGATCTCAGTCCCTTCCGTATAGCAGGGGCAGTGATCACAGGGAGTGTTCTCATGAAGATGATAACACATTCCACTGGGATAACAAGCACAGACACAAACTTAAGTTCGAATGAGCCTAGTATCACAGTGGTTAACTTAGAGCAAACCAACACCCAACTAATCACTCATTGGACATTGTCACAATACGAGGCGAGACAGCCACATGGTCAATGAATTGTTGGGTTGGTAAAATGATATCATGCTCATTAAGAGTTTGCTGAGTATTGACAACAATTTCTTTAGCTTATATATCCTAAGCCATTGATGTATCATCCAGTTCATATCCGACAGCAATTCCTTTCCTTTGAACTTGCAATGTTGATGGATTTTCTGGTCGTCCTATGTTCCGACTTTGGTGTGCGCCTTCTGCCAATTTTGTCTGGTTCATCTGTTTACACCAGAGGACGATTGTTAATCAAATGGTGCAGTTTGGCACCTCAATAAACTCTTTCGAGACAAATACATCTGTTTACAACTGAGGAGGACATTCAAAATATTTACCGGTCCTTTTTTCAGAACATTATGAACATTATCTAACAAGTCCTGTGATATGATACAGGAGAAGTTCATTCCTCAATCAACAGGTGTGAACGTAGCAGGTAACACCATTCACCAGGTCATGCAGTCGTTTACGGCACTTTGCCATGGTGCGTTGCAGTCATTATACCGTGTTCTAGATTGCTTGTGTGCACGAACATTGTTCCCTACGTAGATGTAATACTTAGGTACAAAGAAATGAACGAAGGGTGCCATTTGGAGGAGCATGGTCCGCTTATTGACACATTTATGCATGAACGACATTGATGCATTGTGCGCCTGTTGTCAGCACCCTCCATTGCTGTGAATCTGATGAATGCATGCAGTCGATGCGCAGTGGGGGGAGGGGGCGAGGGGGATAAAATTGTTGCTTCACATCTATGAGTTTTTGTGACGTCGAAGAATCTTACCCTACGATATGTCTTTAACATTGAATAATTCGTAAAAATAGAACCGATCAGAGCAACAATTCAGCTTCATTTCCATTACGCAACATTGCAGAAAGCAATATAGCGCTCGTCATATATTTTTGAAACGGAGCTCACCAATACCCTCATGTGTCTATTCCAACAGCGCATTGCGCGTCTGTGGAACGGGCACTTGAACAATGCATAATTCATCAGCGCATAAGAAAAACAGTATGCTATATATATATATATATATATAGATATATATATATATATATATATATATATATAGATATATGATATATAGATAGATATATATATATATAAGATATATATATATATAGATATATATATATATATATATATATCTATATATATATATATAGATATTAGATATGTATATATTTATATATATATATATATAAGATATTAAATATAAATATGTATATATATATAAAAAGTATATATATATATATAAATATCTATATATATATATATATACGTATTATCCATATATATATATATGTAAAGATATAAGATATATATATCCCTATATCTATATCTCTCATATATATATATATATATATATATATATATATATATATATATATATATATATATATATATATATATATATATATATATATATATATATATCTATATAGAGCATGTCTTACTTCTAATTACAACATCTAGTGCGAATTCAGTGATTGGAGGATGAATCATGCATACACCATCAAGCGAATACAGGTACGATTCATACCTGAGACACACGAGGCGGCAATGTAATTTAGAAAAACTGACTTAGGTAGTCAGTATCAAACATATGTGAGGTAGCTATAGACATGTTTGATATCTGTACTTAGCGTGACATCAAACGGAGCATCCACAACAAAACGACCCGATACGGTATTGAAATGATACGAGGAGAGAATTACTGGCACCACGTGAAACACCTAATGATGAGAACATAGCGACATCAAACAAATCATGTTTACCTTACGAAGATCATTAATTGCTATGATAAAAGCCGTTTGTTAAAGCGTACGAAAGAGAAGATCAGATTTTTTGCATCAGTTGACTTGCCTAGTCACGTCCGACTGCCCTATGTAGATAGTTTTATATAGCAGGAACGAATGCCGCATAATCGATCCAACATGTTTTGAATATAGAACATGGTTGTTGTGAAATAATATCACTTAATTGCGGGTTCAGCTGATATAAGGTTATAAGTATTCTTACTTCCACCATTGTCGCTGCAAGCCATTTTACGCATTTGACACATGAATGTGCCTGATGCTGGGTAGAAACATAATATTGTATCTGCCTTGTAACTGGCACCCACCAAGCATATTGACATACTTACCACAATGCAACGTCGAACCTAAATGTCACTGAGTACACAACGTCATCGAATATGATATGGGCACGATCTCTGCAAATGTGACCACTTTATGTTAATGTTTAGAGAGCTGCGTGCATGATAGGGCTATGGAAGGATCTAAATATGCAAGCCAGTTATGGTGCATAAAACATGTGCATTATTTCTGAGTCTCCCACCCACATAGCGGCCGGTTGCCATTAATTCTTACATGAAGCAATTGATAGGCCGAATTCCCTTCACATTCAACACATATTTCTCTTCTTTTTGAGCTTTGTACATCGCATATGAGCAAGCAGCACTTTTTGTCGGCGTGTCGGATATTTGACAAATGGAATAAAACATAATTATTCAAGACCAAACACCGCCACAACTGATATTATCGGTGTTTGAAAGTTCATGACATTTCTGACAGTTAATTGACCTTTGACTCTCACACTTAATGCTAATCATTCAGTAAGGTCATTTGTTTGGGATATATCTTTCTACATTTGTTAAATAACACCACCTGATTCATATGTCTATATTATATTCACAACACCACGTGTTGCACACGTCTATTTAGACCAGAGGACAAACGTTAATATAAAGTGGTGCAATATGGACCCTATCAAGACACATGTGTCTGCCTATATATAAGAATGTTCCTCGATATAAATGACCAACGCATATTAAACCATTCTACTGAATTGCAGGCCTTTAATTGACTTACCAATGGCGGCAATTGTTGTTAAAGCTACGGCTAAAGGGGTCAATTTCCTCACATACACACACTTCAGTCTAGATACACACCATTCAAGTTATCACCATTCCTCAGGTCAATATTGAGGTCGATTACAACGGTATTGCAAGCGTCTGCTAATTCATTTTGCTGCTACAATATCGGGTTCGAATCTGTCGTGGCTGTTGCTGGCAATGATAAATGAGATATATTCAAACAACTCGCATATTCAACGAATAAAAGCAAATTGATTATGAAGCATATTTTGTTTGTGTTTTTGAGCGCTGTTGCAGAACCAAATATGACCTTCGATGCGTAAAACGCATTTTTGAAAATGTACCTCAATGCAATTAACTACTTGGTTTACATAGACAGGAGGATAACATAATTACAATTTCCGTGCACCCCGCAAGTGTTCAATCCGATAATCGCAGAAGTATATTATTGAATGATTGCTAATTGCATGATGACTGAGACATGTACACAGGGCAACTAACTGCTGGTTTAGCTAATGCAATGTTCAGCAAAGAATAATTTAACTTTCAGCAAAAGTATAATATTGATTCCAATAATTGAGAACTATCCATATCCACACACAGTGCCTGTAGCAAACAAAGCCAATGTCTGTTATTGAATGACCGTGATATAAACACCATGTTGAAGATCACAAATGGAAACTGTGCCATTTGCTCTGTAATGAAGAGGTGTCAAATGATGGCACGCAAGGTACATGGCGCTTTCGACAAACACTCCAGACATGGCTGATTGAGATCAATGAAAAGCAAGGGTTCTGTCTCAGACGAAGTCGATTCGACCTGGCGTTGTAAGCTCGGCGCCGCATCAGTGCCTGACTGACTAGCGACGAACCTGGGGTTAGGTTGAAAGCCAGCTATCCAACTCTAAACCACCAATGAGGTTCGTTAACAGGTTTGAGGCAGATCGTAATTCTACATTAAGTAGACTGCCAGGTAACTAATCATAAAGGTGCTAAGGGTTATATATAGCATGTTTTACTTCTAATCATAACATCTAGTGCGACTTCAATGATTGGAGGATAAATCATGTATACACCATCAAGCGAACACACATACTATCCATACCCGAGACACGCGAGGTCGTAATGTCTTGAAGAAAGACGGAATAAATAATTAGTCTGTATTAAACATCTGTGCGGTAGCTGTAGACATGTTAGATATCTTAACTTAGCGATGCGGTATTGAAATGGTAACTGAAGGGAATAGATGGCACCGCATCAAACACCTAATGATGTGCAACATGGGAATATCAAATAGATCATGATTACTTTACGAAGATTATTGCTATGATGAAAATAGTTTTTTGAAATCGTGCGAAGAGAAGTTCGGTGTTTTCTTGGTATTCCAATGTCTCCGTAGATTGAGTTGCTTTAAGATTTGAATGATTTAGTTTATGTACGTTACACCTTACTTGATCCACTAGTTTTTCATGGACTTATGCCAGCTCATTTGGCTGCCAGGTAATCAGCCATCCTACCAGGAGGTTACGAATTTGTTTCTGTCTCTAGTGGTAATGGTGTAGCTGAACGCCAGTGAATGTAGGACCTTTACTTCTTCATTGAAGAACATAACAACGTTTATTTTCAACTGCATAATAAAATGAATGTGTTCGACTAACATATGGACATGGCAGATTCGTGACACCGCTGGTTTTACATCTTACCCTTGACTGCTCCTGCTTCCCAACTCTACTGTATATCATGTAGCCTCTGGTGCCCTACGTCATGCGGGCTTGATCAATTGGCTGCACGATTGAACTGTAGAGGATAGACTTCTTTAGACCTATGGCGGGATCAAATGCCGAGTAATAGTCAGCATTAATCGATAACATTTCAGCAGGAGACGGTTAAGATATTCATCTATGTAGTAGTGATATTTTATAGCACAATCATCATTACCAAACTTGTATCCTTTAGTAATCATACAATATACTAAAAACATGTTTTCAGTGCAGAAAACATGTCCTTAGCAGAATGGATGTTTCAAAATAATGCCTCTTTAGACAGATCGAATCGAGATTCAATTTTAGAAATATTCTTTAGACGTTGTTAGCACATGTTGCGGTAGTGTAGGAGAAAAGCAGACTGCGACTAATTGCAGGTTGCGGTGATTTAAGGTTGAATAATGACTATCCTTATTTTCAACATTATCACAACAATCCATGATCTAAGCATTTGACCCATGAATGAACATGACGCTGAGTAGATACGTAATATTGACACACCATCAAAACGCTGCGTCGAACGTAAATTTCACTATGTACACAGCATCATCCAATATGTTAAGGACACAATTTGTGCTAATGTAACCAGTTTAATTTAATGTTTAGAGCGCTGTGTGTATTGCATGGCATTTGAACAAATCAAATATTCTTTTGTTTGATGCATCTTGATTTTCAAGCCTGTTTTCCTGGATAAGACATAGGCATCATTGCTGAACCTCCCATCCACATAGGGACCCGTTACCATTATATCGTTCCTGAAGCAATTGATAGGCTGAATTCCCATCACGTTTGACAAATAATTGTTGGTGCATCGCAAAGTGAGCAATAAGCAGCTTTTATCGACGCGTCGCTTATTTGAGACTTACAGCCAAAAACACAATAATTATTTAAGATCAAACAGCTGATATATGGACCTTTTAGATAACACTGACATATATTGTATCTGGCCTACAATTCATTTGGTGAGAAATAATTCTTTTTTTTATCATATATTCTATTAGAATAAACTGTTTCTATCCAAAACCAGAACCGAACAAGGTTTGAACAATTTGGTCTGGAGTCATTTGGAAGTGGTAAATTTCATCAATAGTAATGTTGCTTGTATGCACTCCACAGTGACAGTGGTCCGAATGATGACATAAACCAGTCGTGGATAATGCGAGATCGAATTCAGCATGGCAATCATTAATCCCAATTTGCTTCAGGCCAACTTGCGATGGATTTAAAACGCCGTTCTCTGTAAACGAAAACTGTGTACGTACTCTCACATTTCTAATCAAACTCGGTCATCTTTCTCATTCTGTTTCGAATGCTTTGCATGGATCGTTTAAATTGTACGCCATGTCTACATTCGATATCATGTCTGGAGTACAAAGCCACACCACTGTGCTTGTGCAGCTTTAGTCATTCGAATCTTGCAAAATTTATTGATGAAATGCAGGGCGCGGACATTCTACGGGGGCGCTGTTCGTTATTTCAAATACCATTTTAATTGAATAATGCATATTTTGCAATTGCTTTTTGTCATCAGAAAATATACGAAAAACCTGTCCTGTTGTCCTCAGGCATTCAGTAGGTTAAGCAATGGAGGCACTTCTTAAATCACCGAGTCACTTTCTTCACATGCACACACTTCAGTCACGATACACATAATTGCCTGGTTTATCGGCAACTGTATGCAAAATAACCCAGTTTATACGCAAATATGACATGTTTGCGCACAGATCTGTTGCACAATGTACAATGCCATGATGGACAATATACATATTACATATTTGATCTGCGCTGCAGGTACGAAAGAAGTAAGAGGCAGCATTCGGTTATGCCATGGTTTTATTACATATCAACTCTTCCCATTGTTATCTCGCACCTTCCTCCTTATTCCGTGTACGAATGCTGCACAGTTCCAGCATTGATCGAATGCAAGGGTAATAAGCAGAGGGTGAATCAACTCTCTCTCTCGGTGGACTTTGGTTTGAGACAGTGGTCGCCAGCTGTTTACCCTTCCCAGGAACAAAAACATAATGGGTAACTTCTATAATTTATAGACCGATTGTCAATTGACGCTATTTATGTGATTCTAGTGAACAGCCAGATAAGTAGGCTGTCGCTGTTGCTTAACGGTGAGGTGGAACATTGCCCCTCTTTTGATCTCGTGATACCAGAAGCAACCTAGACCCCACAGAAATTCAGCAATGTAACTGCATGGAAAAAAAACCAGGACATTGAGTGAGCCACTGTTTTTGTGAACGATTTTAAACACGCGTATACTATCGAATACATTCAGTCATTTATTTTTCTGGCAGCCATATTGTGTGTTCTCCTGACTGGTCCCACTAACCCCTTCCGGTATGATACAGGCACCCCTGGCGGCAAACGAATCTTTCACTGGCACACTTGATGACGCATGCAGTAAGCATCAATAATCCATTGGGCTACATGCACACTATATAGAATTATAAGCAAGAAATATGATTGATATTTTAGACTTTTTTAAGAGGGAGGAAGCTGGTTTAGACCGGGACAATACTGGGATTACAGCGTTATCACAGGGCTCAGGGAATTCATCATGTTTCCTGCAAAAATCGGGTTCGAACCTGCCGTGGCTGGCGACGAGGATGCTGCTAAATGGGTTATGATTCAAACAACTCGCATTCAACGAATAAAGAAGGCGTTGTTTGGACGCTGTTAGCACGTTTCGTTATAATTTCGTTTCCAAACAGAACCTTTGATGCGAAAACGCTTTTATAAGAAATGTGCTTTGATGGAATGAACTACTTGAACGACATGTCACTACAGACTGTGTGTTCCATGAAATGAGGAATGAAAGCAATCTTTTATAATTGATGACAGTAAAATTATATTCAACGCTATATAATCGATATATTTGTTCACCGTTTCTTGTTATGAATGCGGTCCTATGACATTGATGATATGTTTGGTGACAATTGTCCCAGTATTTTGAACGGCTACTGACGTCACAATAATTGTCGGTATTGACACTAGGCATGGGTGACCTCTGTGATAGTTCAGGCAGATATTGTACCTGTATTTGTTATAGACTATTCCGAGAATCCTCTTCCAAAGAGCGGAATAAGCTGAATCTCACATGACAAAACTTAACTAAACACAAAGCACTGGAAGTTACTTTGTTGCAAATAAAACTGTTGATTAACTATGTGAAGAGTGCTAATTAGGTAGAAATGGATAGCTGTCGTAAACCAAAAGACAAGGGACCGAAAACGGTTGAATTAAGAGATATATAGGATGCAGTTTTCACTTCACTGGTACAAATATAGACTACTACGATCCTAGATAATTTTAGCTAGACTCGTTCGGAGAAGAAACATAAGCATCAATAATCTATTGGCTGGCGTTCCTTTCCACCAACAAGCAGCAGTGCAAATAATGACATCACTCGACCTAGTACCACTTGAAATGGAATTCATCCTGAAAGCAATTTATCAATATCTGCTTCTAGGCAACTTACTATAGGTTGTATATGTCTCTTTGTCCATGGTATTTTCTCATCCAAATAACCATATTCACCCATATGTAGTCTATTCCGATCCTTGGGCAAACATTGATCTCTTTGTCCAGGGGTCGCTTCATGGATATGAGGCGTTAATAGGGCAACAAGGCCATACAAGACACATTCTACTGGGGCGCACTTCTTTTTTGGCAAATACCATCATGAATTACTCAAATTATGTATTTTGATGTCACCAGGATTTAGTTAAGAAATTTTGGGAATTAGAAAAGGTACAGTGATTACAGGGAGTGTTCTCATGAAGATGATAACACATTCCACTGTGATAACAAGCACAGACACAAACTTAAGTTTGAATGAGCCTTGTATCACAGTGGCTAACATAGAGCAAACCAACACCCAACTAATCCCCCATTAGATATTGTCACAATGTGAGGCGAGACAGCCACATGGTCAATGAATTGTTGGGTTGGCAAATGATATCAGGCCCATTAAGAGTTTGCTGAGTATTAATTAAGCTTTTGCTTATATATCCTAACCCATTGATATCTCATCCAATTTATATCCAACGGCATATCACAGATATTCCTTTCCTTTGAACTTGCAATTTTAATAGGTTTTGCTTATCGTCCTATGTACCAACTTTGAAGTGCGCCTTCTGCCAATTTTGTCTGGTTCATCTGCTTACACCAGAGGACGATTGTTAATCAAATGGTGCAGTTTGGCACCTCAATAAACTCTTTCGAGACAAATACATCTGTTTACAACTGAGGAGGTCATTCAAAATATTTACTGGTCCTTTTTTCAGAACATTATGAACATTATCTACCAAGTCCTGTGATATGATACAGGAGAAGTTCATTCCTCAATCAACAGGTGTGAACGTAGCAGGTAACACCATTCACCAGGTCATGCGGTCGTTTACGGCACTTTGCCATGGTGCGTTGCAGTCATTATACCGTATTCTGGATTGCTTGTGTGCACGAACATTGTTCCCTACGTAGAGGTAATACATGTTTACAAAGACATGAACGAAGGGTGCCATTTGGAGGAACATGGTCCGCTTATTGACACATTTATGCATGGACGACATTGATGCATTGTGCGCCTGTTGCCAGCACCCTCCATTGCTGTGAATCTGATGAATGCGTGCAGTCAATGCGCAGTGGGGGGAGGGGCGAGGGGGATACAATTGTTGCTTCACATCTATGAGTTTTTGTGACGCAGAAGAATCTTACCCTAAGATATATGTCTTTAACATTGAATAATTCGTATTAATAGAACCGGTCAGAGCAACAATTCAACTTCATTTCCCTTACGCAAATTGCAGCAAGCAATATAGCGCTCGTCATTTATTTTTGAAGCGGAGTTCACTAATTCCCTCTTGTGACTATTCCAACAGCGCATCGCGCGTCTGTGGTACAGGCATTTGCACAATACATAATTCATCAGCGCGTTAGAAAAACAGTATGCAATATATATTTATAAATATGATATATATATATATATATATATATATATATATATATATATATATATATATATATATATATATATATATCGCTTGACCCATCGTGTCCGAAGGCTTGTTTGTGTCTATATATTCGCCCTGATCAGTCATATTTACCTATAGGGTCGCATAGCGGTAGTGATGAATTTGTATAGTTCAAGCTTTATATAGTTTACATTTTCTACATGAAATTAAATTGGAATATAAGAGATAAAAAAATGGATTTTGCATTCTTTCTTGATACAGTATATAACCATCGAGCAGCCGATGTAACCAGTGTAGGGGCCAGCCGGGTGTTGGAGGTGGGTGGGGGGGGGGGGGGGATGATCACTATTGAGCTGTAATTAGATGGATTAGTCAGATTTCAAATCCGAGCCTATCACGAGGTGCGTTAACAGGTTGAAGCATGTCGTAACTCTACATTAAGTAGACTGGCAGGTTACTCATCATAAGCCTGCTAAGGGTTATTCAGAGCATGTCTTACTTCTAATTTCAAAATCTAGTGCGACTTCAGTGATTGGAGGATGAATCATGCATACACCATGAAGCGAATACAGGTACGATCCATACCTGAGACACGCGAGGCGGCTATGTAATTTAGAAAAACTGACTTAGTAGGTAGTCAGTATCAACCATATGTGAGGTAGCTGTAGACATGTTTGATATATGTAATTAGCGTGACATCATACGGAGGATCCTCTATAAAGTGACGCGATGCGGTATTGAAATGATATGAGGAGAGAATTACTGGCACCGCATGAAACACCGAATGATGCGAACATGGCGACATCAAACAAATCATATTTACCCTACGAAGATCATTAATTGCCATGATGAAAGCCGTTTGTCAAAGCGTACGAATGAGAAGATCAGCTTTTTTGCATCAGTTGATTTGCCAAGCCACGTCTGACTGCCCTATGTAGATAATTTTATATAGCAGGAGCGAATGCGGAATAATCGATCCAACATGTTTTGAATACAGAACATGGTTCTTGTGAAATAATATCACTTAATTGCGGGTTCAGCTGATATAAGGTTGAATTATAAGTATTCTTACTTCAACCATTGTCGCTGCAAGCCATTTTACGCATTTAACACATGAATGAGCCTGATACTGGGTAGAAACAAAATATGGTATCTGCTTTATAACTGGCACCCACCAAGCATATTGACACACTAAACATAATGCTACGTCGAACCCAAATTTGACTGTGTACACAACGCCATCGATGTGATATGGGCACGATCTCTGCAAATGTGACCACTTTATGTTAACGCTTAGAGCGCTGTGGGAATGATAGGGCTATGGAATAACCCAATAATTATCTTGTTTGTATGAACTAAATATCCAAGCCAGTAATGGTGCATAAAACATGTGCGTTATTTCTGAGTCTCCCTCCCACATAGCGGCCCGTTACCATTAAATCTTACATGAAGCAATTGATAGGCCGAATTCCCTTCACATTCAACACATAGTTCTTCTTTTAGAGGTTTGTACATCGCAAATGAGCAAACAGCAGTTTGTCTTGGTGTGTCGGTTATTTGAGAATTGCAACAAAACAATATTATTCAAGATCAAACAGCGCCACAACTGAAATAATCGGTGTTTAAAAGGTCATGACATTTCTGACAGTTAATTGACCTTTGACTCTCACACTTAATGCTAATCATTCAGTAAGATCATTTGTTTGGGATATATCTTTTCTACATTAGACCAATAGCACCACCTGATACACATGTCTATGTTAGATTCACAACACCACGTGTTGCGCATGTCTATTTAGACCAGAGGACAAACGTTAATATTAAGTTGTGCAATATGGACCCTATCAAGACACATGTGTCTGCCTATATATAAGAATGTTCCTCGATATAAATGACCAACGCATATTAAACCATTCTACTGAATTGCAGGCCTTTAGTTGGCTTACCAACGGCTAAAGGGGTCAATTTCCTTACATACACACCATTCAAGATATCACCATTCCTCAGGTTATGCGGTGGTTTTATTGCATATCAACACCACCTTGTTAGCGTCGCACCTCACTTCTGATTGCGTGTGAGAACAGTGCATAGTTCCAGCATTGATCGAATGCACGGGTCCATAGCAGAAGGTGAATGCCTCCCCCCACCCCTCTTTCTCTCTTTCTCTCTCTCTCTCTCTCTCTCTCTCTCTCTCTCTCTCTCTCTCTCTCTCTCTCTCTCTCTCTCTCTCTCTCTCTCTCTTTCTCTCTCTCTTTCTCTCTCTCTCTATCTATGTATCTCTCTCTCACTCTCTCTCTCTATCTCTTTGTCTCTCTCTCTCTCACTCTCTCCCGCAATGACTCATGCGTTATGCATTGACAAATCATTCTGCTGTGTTCATTGAATATATAACTATTAGCAAGATATATGACCTACTTTTGTAGACTACTTTAAGTGTGGTGGAGCTGGTATGGCAATGACAGGGACAATAGTGGGGTCGATTACAACGGTATTGCAGGCGCCTGGTAATTCATATTGCTGCTACAAATGTCGGCTGTTGATGGCAATGACAAATGAGATATTTTTCAAACAACTCACATATACAACGAATAAAATCAAATTGATCATTAAGAAGGTTTTTGTTGGACGCTGTTGTCACGTATCGTTAGAATTACAAAACCAAATATGACCTTTGATGATTAAAGCGCTTTTTAAAAACTGTACTTCGATGCAATTAATAACTTGTTTCACATAGAGAGGAGGATAACATAATTACAATTTCCGTGCACCCCGCACGTGTTGAATCCGATAATCGCAGAAGTATATTATTGAATGACTGCTAATTGCATGATGACTGAGATATGTACACAGGGGAACTAACTGCTGGTTTAGCTAATGCAATGTTTTTTCATAGGATAATTTAACTTTCAGCAAAAGTATAATATTGATTCCAATAATTGAGAACTATCCATATCCACACACAGCGCCTGTGGCAAACAAAATTCATGTCTATTAATGAATGACCGTGATATATGAAGATCACAAATACAAACAGTGCCATTTGCACTGTAATGAAGGGGTGTCAGTAAGAATCAAATGATGGCACGCAAGGTACATGGCGCTTCCGACAAACAAAGCGGAAATGGGGACTTGAGTTCTCTATATTTCTGGTATGCAAGTCACACAACTCCTGGTGTTATGTTATATGGGCTTGGCTATCAACGTGCGTATACATAGCCCTACGCAGAAGTGATATTCCACTAACAATAGCCATTGGACGTCGTACACAACGGGGTGGGGACTTATTGCCAACATCCCTGTCACATGCGGCTGACCTTTTACGTGTCTGGGTGACAAGTGCTTCACCTCCCCAGACATGGCTGATTGAGATCAATGAAAAGCAAGGGTTCTGTCTGAGACGAAGTTGATTCGACCTCGCGTTGTTAGCTCGGGGCCGCCTCAGTGCCCGACTGTTCGAGGTTGAGAGCCGGTCGAGTAGTTGTCCTTGTGAATAGATTATGTCTCGATATTCCGTGTGGAATGTCGTCAGTAAATTATTGTTGTAAGACGCAAATAGTTGAGTGTATGGGCTGGTGATCCTGCCTCGCGGGGAAGAGGGGTGGTCATCACTGATCTATTATTAGATAGTTGAGTCTTATTCTAACTCTAAACCACCAATAAGGTTCGTTAACAGGTTGAAGCAGATCGTAATTCTACATTAAGTAGACTGCCAGGTAACTAATCATAAAGGTGCTAGGGGTTATATATAGCATGTTTTACTTCTAATCATAACATCTAGTGCGACTTCAATGATTGGAGGATAAATCATGCATACACCGTCAAGCGAACACACATACTATCCATACCTGAGACACGCGAGGTCGTAATGTCATGAAGAAAGACGGAATAAATAATTAGTCTGTATTAAACATCTGTGAGGTAGCTGTAGACATGTTAGATATGTTAACTTAGCGATGCGGTATTGAAATGGTAACTGAAGGGAATAGATGGCACCGCATCAAACACCTAATGATGTGCAATATGGGAATATCAAATAGATCATGACTACTTTACGAAGATTATTGCTAAGATGAAAATAGTCTTTTAAATCGTGCAAAGAGAAGATCGGTCTTTTTTTGGTATTCCTTTGTCTCCGTAGATTGAGTTGCTTTAAGATTTGAATGATTTAGTTTATGTACGTTACATCTTACTTGATCCACTAGTTTTTCATGGACTTATGCCAGCTCATTTGGCTGCCAGGTAATCAGCCATCCTACCAGGAGGTTACGAATTTGTGTCTGTCTCTAGTGCTAATGGTGTAGCTGAACGTCAGTGAATGTAGGACCTTTACTTCTTCAACTGCATAATAAAATGAATGTGTTCGACTAACATATGTACATTGCAGATTCGTGGCACCGCTGTTAATAAGTGGCTTTACATCTTACCCTTGACTGCTCCTGCTTCCCAACTCTACTGTATATCATGTAGCCTCTGGTGCCCTACGTCATGCAGGCTTGATCAATTGGCTCGCCAAGTAATGAATGGCTGCACGATTGGACTGTAGAGGATTGACTTCTTTTATATGACGGGATCAAATGCCAAGTAATAGTCGGTATTTATCGATAACATTTCAGCAGGAGACGGTTAAGATATTCATCTATGTAGTAGTGATATTTCATAGCACAATCATCATTACCAAACTTGTATCCTTTAGTTATCATACAATATACTAAAAACATGTTTTCAGTGCAGAAAAATAAGCAGAATGGATGTTTCAAAATAATGCCTCTTTAGACAGCTCGAATGGAGGTTCAATTTTTGAAATATTCTTTAGACGTTGTTAGCACATGTTGCGGTAGTGTAGGAGAAAAGCAGACTGCGACTAATTGCAGGTTGCGGTGATTTAAGGTTGAATAATGACTATCCTTATTTTCAACATTATCACAACAATCCATGATCTAAGCATTTGACCCATGAATGAACATGACGCTGAGTAGATACATAATATTGACACACCAACAAAACGCTGCGTCGAACGTAAATTTCACTATGTACACAGCGTCATCCAATATGTAATGGACACAATTTGTGCTAATGTAACCAGTTTAATTTAATGTTTAGAGTGCTGTGTGTATTGCATGGCATTTGAACAAATCAAATATTCTTTTGTTTGAAGCATCTTGATTTTCAAGCCTGTTTTCCTGGATAAAACATTGGCATCATTGCTGAACCTCCCATCCACATAGGGACCCGTTACCATTATATCGCTCCTGAAGCAATTGATAGGCGGAATTCCCATCACGTTTGACAAATAATTGTTGGTGCATCGCAAAGTGAGCAATAAGCAGCTTTTATCGACGCGTCGCTTATTTGAGACTTACAGCCAAAAACACAATAATTATTTAACATCAAACAGCTGATATATGGACCTTTTAGATAACACTGACATATATTGTATCTGGTCTAAAATTCATTTGGGGAGAAATAATTCTTTTTTTATCATGTATTCTATTAGAATAAACTGTTTTTATCCAAAACAAGAACCGAACAAGGTTTGAACAATTTGGTCTGGAGTCATTTGGAAGTGTTAAAATTCATCAATAGTAATGTTGCTTGTATGCACTCCACAGTGACAGTGGTCCGAATGATGACATAAACCAGTCGTGGATAATGCGAGATCGAATTCAGCATGGCAATCATTAATCCCAATTTGCTTCAGATCAACTTGCGATGGATTTAAAACGCCGGTCTCTGTAAACGAAAACCGTGTACGTACTCTCACATTTCTAATCAATCTCGGTATACATATATATATATATATATATATATATATATATATATATATATATATATATATATATATATATATATATATATATATATATATATATATATATATATATATATATATATATATATATATATATGTAAAGATATATATATATGCATGCAGTCGATGCGCAGTGGGGGGAGCGGGCTTAGGGATAAAATTGTTGCTTCACATCTATGAGTTTTTGTGACGTTGAAGAATCTTACCCTACGATATATGTCTTTAACATTGAATAATTCGTATTAATAGAACCGGTCAGAGCAACAATTCAATTTCATTTCTATTACGCAACATTGCAGAAAGCAATATAGTATATATATATATATATATATATTTATATAAATATATAGATATATATATATAAATATATACATATTATTATTCATATATATATATATATATATATATATTTAGAGTAAAGATATATATATATATATACATTTATATATTTATACATATGCATATATATATATATATATATATAGATATATATATATATAGATAGATATATATATATATATCTATATATATTTATATATATATATATAATATATATATATATGTATATATATATATATCTTTTTTTATCTCTATATGTATTTATATATGCATATATAATATATATAATATATAAATATAAATATGTATATATATATAAAAGTATATACATATTTTTATAAATATATATATATATATACATATTTATTCATATATATATATATATATATATATATGTATGTTAAGATATATATATGTATATATACATTTATATATATTTATACATATATTTATATATATATATATATATATATATAGATATATATATATATATATATATATATATATATATATATATATATATATATATCGCTTGACCCATCGTGTCCGAAGGCTTGTTTGTGTCTATATTCGCCCTGATTAGTCATATTTACCTACAGGGTCGCATAGCGGTAGTGGTAAGCTTATTATAGTTTACATTTTCTGCATGAATTAAATTGGAATATAAGAGATAAAAAACTGGATTTTGCATTCTTTCTTGGTACAGTATATAACCATCGACCTGCCGATGTAACCAGTGTAGGGGCCAGCCGCCACGGTGATCATGCAACGGTGTGGCCCGGGGATGGAGGTGGGGGGGATGATCACTATTCAGCTCTAATTAGATGGATTAGTCAGATTCCAAAACCGAGCCTATCACGAGGTGCGTTAACAGGTTGAAGCAGATCGTAATTCTACATTAAGTAGACTGGCAGGTTACTCATCATAAGCGTGCTAAGGGTTATCTAGAGCATGTCTTACTTCTAATTACAACATGCATACACCATCAAGCGAATACAGGTACGATCCATAACTGAGACACACGAGGCGGCAAACGTAATTTAGAAAAACTGACTTAGTAGGTAGTCAGTATCAAACATATGTGAGGTAGCTATAGACATGTTTGATATCTGTACTTAGCGTGACATCAAACGGAGCATCCACAACAAAACTACCGATTCGGTATTGAAATGATATGAGGAGAGAATTACTGGCACCACGTGAAACACCTAATGATGAGAACAAAGCGACATCAAACAATTCATGTTTACCTTACGAAGATCATTAATTGCTATGATAAAAGCCGTTTGTTAAAGCGTACGAAAGAGAAGATCAGCTTTTTTGCATCAGTTGACTTGCCTAGTCACGTCCGACTGCCCTATGTAGATAGTTTTATATAGCAGGAACGAATGCCGAATAATCGATCCAACATGTTTTGAATACAGAACATGGTTGTTGTGAAATAAAATCACTTAATTGCGGATATAAGGTTGAATTATAAGTATTCTTACTTCCACCGTTGTCGCTGCAAGCCATTTTACGCATTTGACACATGAATGAGTTCGATGCTGGGTAGAAACATAATATTGTATCTGTTTTATAACTGGCACCCACCAAGCATATTGACATACTTAACACAATGCGACGTCGAACCTAAATGTCACTGAGTACACAACGTCATCGAATATGATTTGGGCACTATCTCTGCAAATGTGACCACTTTATGTTAATGTTTAGAGCGCTGCGTGCATGATAGGGCTATGGAAGGATCTAAATATGCAAGCCAGTTATGGTGCATTAAACATGTGCATTATTTCTGAGTCTCCCACCCACATAGCGGCCGGTTGCCATTAATTCTTACATGAAGCAATTGATAGGCCGAATTCCCTTCACATTCAACACATATTTCTCTTCTTTTTGAGCTTTGTACATCGCATATGAGCAAGCAGCACTTTTTGTCGGCGTGTCGGATATTTGACAAATGGAATAAAACATAATTATTCAAGACCAAACAGCGCCACAACTGATATTATCGGTGTTTGAAAGGTCATGACATTTCTGACAGTTAATTGACCTTTGACTCTCACACTTAATGCTAATCATTCAGTAAGGTCATTTGTTTGGGATATATCTTTCTACATTAGATAAATAACACCACCTGATACACATGTCTATATTAGATTCACTACACCACGTGTTGCACACGTCTATTTAGACCAGAGGACAATCGTCAATATTAAGTGGTGCAATATGGACCCTATCAAGAAACATGTGTCTGCCTATATATAAGAATGTTCCTCGATATAAATGACCAACACATATTAAACCATTCAACTGAATTGCAGGCCTTTAGTTGGCTACGGTAAAAGGGGTCAATTTCCTCACATACACACACTTCAGTCTAGACACACACCATTCAAGTTATCACCATTCCTCAGGTGATGCCGTGGTTTTATTGCATATCAACACCACCTTGCTAGCGTCGCACCTCACTCCTTATTGCGTGTGAGAACAGTGCATATTTCCAGATTGATCGAATGCAAGGGTCCATAGCAGAAGAGGAATGCCTCCCCCCACCCCTCTTTCTCTCTCTCTCTCTCTCTCTCTCTCTCTCTCTCTCTCTCTCTCTCTCTCTCTCTCTCTCTCTCTCTCTCTCTCTCTCTCTCTCTCTCTATCTATCTATCTATCTATCTCTCTCACTGTCTCTCTCTATCTCTCTGTCTCTGTCTCTCTCACTCTCTCCCGCAATGACTCGTGCGTTATGCATCGACAAATCATTCTGCTGTGTGCATTGAATATATAACTATTAGCAAGATATATGACCTACTTTTGTAGACTTCTTTAAGTGTGGTGGAGCTGGTGTGGCAATGACAGGGACAATAGTGGGGTCGATTACAACGGTATTGCAGGCGCCTGGTAATTCATATTGCTGCTACAAATGTCGGCTGTTGATGGCAATGACAAATGAGATATTTTTCAAACAACTCACATATACAACGAATAAAATCAAATTGATCATGAAGAATTTTTTTTTTGGACGCTGTTGTCACGTATCGTTAGAATTGCAAAACCAAATATGACCTTTGATGATTAAAGCGCTTTTTAAAAAATGTACTTCAATGCAATTAATAACTTGTTTCACATAGACAGGAGGATAACATAATTTCAAATTCAGAGCACCCCGCACGAGTTGAATCCGATAATCGCAGAAGTATATTATTGAATGATTGCTAATTGCATGATGACTGAGATATGGACACAGGGCAACTAACTGCTGGTTTAGCTAATGCCATGTTCTGCATAGAATATTTTTACTTTCATCACAAGTATCATATTGATTCCAATAATTGACAACTATCTATATCCACACACAGCGCCTGTGGCAAACAAAATTCATGTCTATTAATGAATGACCGTGATATATGAAGATCACAAATACAAACAGTGCCATTTGCACTGTAATGAAGAGGTGTCAGTAAGAATCAAATGATGGCACGCAAGGTACATGGCGCTTCCGACAAACAAAGCGGAAATGGGGACTTGAGTTCTCTATATTTCCGGTATGCAAGTCACGCAACTCCTGGTGTTATGTTATATGGGCTTGACTATCATCTTGCGTATACATAGCTCTACGCAGATGTGATATTCCACTAACAATAGCCATTGGACGTCGTACACAACGGGGTGGGGACTTATTGCCAACATCCCTGTCACATGCGGCTGACCTTTTACGTGTCTGGGTGACAAGTGCTTCACCTCTCCAGACATGGCTGATTGAGATCAATAAAAAGCAAGGGTTCTGTCTGAGACGAAGTGGATTCGACCTCGCGTTGTTAGCTCGGGGCCGCCTCAGTGCCCGACTGTTCGAGGTTGAGAGCCAGTCGAGTAAATGTCCTTGTGAATATATAATGTCTCGATATTCCGTGTGGAATGTCGTCAGTTAATTATTGTTGTAAGACGCAAATAGTTGAGTGTATGGGCTGGTGATCCTGGCTCGCGGGGAAGAGGGGTGGTCATCACTGATCTATTATTAGATAGTTGAGTCATATTCTAACTCTAAACCACCAATAAGGTTCGTTAACAGGTTGAAGCAAATCGTAATTCTACATTAAGTAGACTGCCAGGTAACTAATCATAAAGGTGCTAAGGGTTATATATAGCATGTTTTACTTCTAATCATAACATCTAGTGCGACTTCAATGATTGGAGGATAAATCATGCATACTCCGTCAAGCGAACACACATACTATCCATACCTGAGACACGCGAGGTCGTAATGTGATGAAGAAAGACGGAATAAATAATTAGTCTGTATTAAACATCTGTGAGGTAGCTGTAGACATGTTAGATATCTTAACTTAGCGATGTGGTATTGAAATGGTAACTGGAGGGAATAGATGGCACCGCATCAAACACCTAATGATGTGCAATATGGGAATATCAAATAGATCATGATTACTTTACAAAGATTGTTGCTAAGATGAAAATAGTCTTTTAAATCGTGCAAAGAGAAGATCGGTGTTTTCTTGGTATTCCAATGTCTCCGTAGATTGAGTTGCTTTAAGATTTGAATGATTTAGTTTATGTACGTTACACCTTACTTGATCCACTAGTTTTTCATGGACTTATGCCAGCTCATTTGGCTGCCAGGTAATCAGCCATCCTACCAGGAGGTTACTGATTTGTGTCTGTCTCTAGTGCTAACGGTGTAGCTGAACGTCAGTGAATGTAGGACCTTTACTTCTTCATTGGAGAACCTAACAACGTTTATTTTCAACTGCATAATAAAATGAATGTGTTCGACTAACATATGGACATGGCAGATTCGTGACACCGCTGGTTTTACATCTTACCCTTGACTGCTCCTGCTTCCCAACTCTACTGTATATCATGTAGCCTCTGGTGCCCTACGTCATGCGGGCTTGATCAATTGGCTGCACGATTGGACTGTAGAGGATGGACTTCTTTTATATGGCGGGATCAAATGCCGAGTAATAGTCGGCATTTATCGATAACATTTCAGCAGGAGACGGTTAAGATATTCATCTATGTAGTAGTGATATTTCATAGCACAATCATCATTACCAAACTTGTATCCTTTAGTAATCATACAATATACTAAAAACATGTTTTCAGTGCAGAAAACATGTCCTTGGCAGAATGGATGTTTCAAAATAATGCCTCTTTAGACAGCTCGAATCGAGGTTCAATTTTTGAAATATTCTTTAGACGTTGTTAACACATGTTGCGGTAGTGTAGGAGAAAAGCAGACTGCGACTAATTGCAGGTTGCGGTGATTTAAGGTTGAATAATGACTATGGTTTTTTTCAACATTATCACAACAATCCATGATCTAAGCATTTGACCCATGAATAAACACATGACGCTGAGTAGATACATAATATTGACACACCAACAAAACGCTGCGTCGAACCTAAATTTATCGACGCAGTGGTCTGTTGCCCCACATTTGCAAGTACTATCTGGATCCTCGAAGATCTTTGGAGGTGGGCCTATTTGGAGACAATCGCCATCGCATTTGCTGTGTGGTTTGTCTGCTTTTCGGGGCCTCGAAGAAAAAATACGAAGCTTGCCGTCGCTGGGGCCCCACTTGTACAGGTTGACAAAGTCAAGAATATTGCCTGCCTGGACTGGTTCTTGGGAGCTTGCAAGATATATTTCTAGAAAATCCTTTGGTAACTGGTATCGTTCGAAGATGCCAAACCCAAGGAAATTTAGAATCTCTAGCTCTGTTTTGTATAGAAACAAGTAGGGAAACCTCGTTTCTATCAGATCCCAGATCTCCGCTCGTTCAAAAGATGGCAGTGCTGGGCGGCCTTTCGAGTCAAGGATAGTATTTGGAGGTGGAACATTTTCCGGAGCTATTCCACGGATTTTTGGTGTACTTTGTTTGAGAAATATGGTATTTCTCCTTTGCTGCGAAAACAGAAAAGGCTCCAGATCGTATCTCGGTATAGGCTTCTCGTGGTGGGGTGGATCATGGCATGCTATATACCTATGTACTCGCATTTGTTCAAAGGGGGGTACATGTTTGGCTCTTTGGTTGGCGAAGGCTGTTGTTTTTTGCACGTTTGGCTCCTGGGCTGGCGCGGTGGAGGATGTTGGTTTGCGCTGGGTTTGGAGGTAGAGGTAGCCTATCTGTGTACTCCCATTGCCATTGCCCTGTATATGTGTGGTTGCTGGGTTGCTGTACTAGAGTGTACCCGTACAATGGTTGACTAGTTGGAACAAACTCATAACTACAAATAGAGAAACATCACTCCAAGTAGAGAAACATCACTCTAAATAGTCGAAACATCACTCCAAGTTGTCGAAACCATCACTCCAAATAAATAAATCTGTATGTCCATTTTGGAAAGTGCGCTCGTTTCCCCATTGCTTATACTACTTGTGCATATAGGTCGTTCAATCATGTGGGAGGCAGATAAAGGCATGATATCATGACGGTACACGTCAATTCAGACTGTGTGTCCCATGAAATGAGGGATGTAAGCAATCTTATTTATAGACGACAATAAAATGACATTCAACGGTATATCATAGTTCCATTTCTTCACCTGTTTTTTTTATGAACGCGGTCCTATGGCATTGATGACATTGTGCTGACAATTGTCCCAGTATATATCGAACGGCTGATGACGCCACAATAATTGTCTGAATAGACACTGGTTGTGTGGGACGTTATTTATAATACAAGCAGATATTGTACCTGTGATAGAACATATCAAGAAACCTCTTCCATGGTTCCGAATAAGCTGAATCGCACATGATAAAGCACAGAGAAACACAAAGCACTGAAAGTTATTGTGTTGCAATATCTGCTGTAAATTTACTTTGTGAGGAGTCGTAATACGGCAAGGTCGATTGCTGTTATACATCAAAAGACATGGGACTGAGCACGGTTAAATTAAGAAATATATTGGATGCAGTATTCACTTCACCTTGTGTCATGAGAAATATACCTTTTTGTAATATATTTTTCCTTTGAGACTGTGGTTTGATTAGAGACTAATAAGATTCTGGATGATTTTAGATCGTTTGGAGCAGACAAAAGCGCATCAATAATCTTTAGGCTGGCGTTCCATTCCACCAACATGGCAGCAGGGCAAATTATGACACTACTCGATCTAGAACCACTTGAAATATAATTCAGCCGGGCAGCAATTTCTCCACATCGGCACATAGGCAACATACGGAGCCCTGTAAATGTCTCTTTGTGCCGATGGTAATATCGTTCACGGTGTTCTCTCTATGTTTCAAATTAATTCATTTACCCACAGTTACACATGGTTTGCACGCCTGGGTATTTTGTACCCTGTGCATGTAGTCTATTCCAATCATTGGACAAACATCGAATTGTATATGAATCCAATCTATTGTTTTATTCACGGTTTGCTTCCCTCTCCATAGTAAGCGTTAAAACTGTGTAAATGGCCGTCCTTATCTGGATATAAATCATTTATTCAATCGTTGGAAACTCTTACTAACGGCATGTTGCGCAAATGCACATTCGAGTTGAGTTTCAGTTATTTATGCACGTGGGTGACATGCATACCGAGGAGTCCACTGTTACTATGTGGACACAGCTTGTCACGGATATTAATTTCATTGTTGCATGACTGATTATGTTCAATAACAATTAAAGTATGTTCGTCTAGTCCCTACGCATGTGTCATGATTGTAGCACTGGAGCAAACACGAATCATAGAATGCAGCGACTGGATATTTTATGAGGAACAACGATATGAATTGGCGCATGGCTCAGCTGCGCTTGCTATCATAGCCTGCAAAACTTCCCGTAGGTCGCGGTGTTTGATGGTTGTACAATGGAATCTACAATTCATTACTAACATATAATCTATAAATAATGTACCGGGAGATACGTCATGTAATTGTTGCTGACTGAAAATGGTTCCGATGGCAAAGCCCTAGTCCAAGATGCTACGTCCCGTCAGCCCTTCACTGAGCTTAAAGCTGAATCTGGTTTTAAAACTGCTTTCGTGTCCTTCTTAATTAATCCCTACGACGGCGATGATTAAAGAAGTTGTGATCGTCCGTTGGTCAGCGTGCACAACATACTTGTTGACAGCCACCACAAGTCTCACCAAAAGTAGCGTTTCTGAAGCCGTTGGAAGCAACTTCAAATTATTGCTTTGTGTGAGTCTAGTGACTACCGGAGTGTTCTCAGCCCGTTCTTTATAGCAGGTGCAGTGACTACGGGAATGACCTCAGCCTTGTCCTTAAAGCAGGTGCAGTGACTACCGGTGTGTTCTCAGCCCGCTCCTTATAGCAGGTGCTGTGACTACGAAAGTGATCTCAGCCCCGTCCTTTAAGCAGGTGCAGTGACTACCGGAGTGTTCTCAGCCCCTTCCTTATAGCAGGTGCTGTGACTACGGAAGTGATCTCAGCCGCGTCCTTTAAGCAGATGCAGTGACTACCGGAGTGTTCTCAGCCCCTTCCTTCAAGCAGGTGCAGTGACTACCGGAGTGTTCTCAGCCCGCTTCTCATAGCAGGTGCTGTGACTACGGGAGTGTTCTCAGCCCCTTCCTTCAAGCAGGTGCAGTGACTGCCGGAGTGTTCTCAGCCCGATTCTTATAGCAGGTGCAGTGACTACCGAGAGTGATCTCAGCCCCTTCCTAAACGTAGGTGCAGTGATCTCTGTCCCTTGTTATCACTGTGGTAACAAGCACAGACACAAGCATAAGGATTAATGTGCCATGTATTTCAATGGATAACTTAAATGTATGTACCCATCTAATCACAAATTTGACATTGTCACAAGGCGAGGCGAGACTGCCAAATGGTCAATGATGTGTTTGGTTGGAAAATCATATCAGGCCCATTCAAAATTATGTGGTTGCTGTGTATTAACAATGGTTGCGACGGCTTATAACAGCAATTCCATTCCTTGAACTTGCAATGTTAATAGATATGCTTATCGTCCTATGTTGATGTGCGCCTTGTGCCAATCTTGTCTGATCCATCTGCTTACACCAGAGGACGATTGTCAAATAAATGGTGCAGTTTGGCACCTCAATGAACCCTTACGAGACAAATACATCTGTTTACATCAGAGGTAGATCTTCATAAAAAAATAACCGATGCTTCACCTTTGTGGCGTGGCTTCACATCTATAAGTTTTGGTGACGCAGATGAATCTTACCCTATGATTTATGTCGCGATGCCAAATCTCTTACACTGAAGAATTCGTTATAATAGAAAAAGTCTGAGCAACAACACAGATTTCAAGACGTTCAATAAGCACCCGCAAGTTTGTAGAAGACTGAATGATCGACCGTCTTCTTCTCGTATGTTTTAAAACGTAGATATTGATGTCGATATAATATGCCCCATGCCCTCAATATATGTCTATGTTCTAGTGAATGAGGTGAACACTGAGAGACATACTCTAAGTTAACTTGACTGGTCCGGCTTAGAAGTTTCGTTTTGTCCAAAGTACCTGGTGACGCATGATATATTTGCAACATTACAACACGCAATATAGAGCTCGTCATATATGCTTGAAGTGGAGGTCTCTTATTCCCTTTCGTGACGATTCAAACAGCGCATCCCGATATGTATATAACTCTAGCATAATAGTTGACGGACGTTGCATGACTGCTTTCACCTTGATGAGCGCATTTAAAGATCACATAAATAAGTCAAATTGTATGCGGTATTCTTAAAGTAATATTGTAAAACAATTTTATTTACCCAGCCACAGGAGTCACTGTGTTTGCGTAATTTGTCCGTTTAGCTCTGACGAGTGAAACGCAGACGATTGGAATGGTTGGGTTCTAACAATATTTGTAATGACTTTGATGGGAGGATGTTGGTATTGTGATTATTTCTTGAAGATCGGTGACTGTGTGCCGGGATGGCTTTTGTCTCAGTGCTAATAAACTAGATAAGTGGTGAAAAAAAACTGCCATGGCGTAATGTTTGGCCCAAGAGGTATAGTCAGGCATGACAATTGTAATAGTTGTGGTTAGAAGGTTTTATCCGATGTAAGTTACCACAATGCAATGTTGAGCTATAGTGTCACCTTACACTGTTTTCAAATCACTGATGTGACGGTTATGATAATTGTCTATAGCTTGGCGGGATTTAACTTGCACAGAGGAATTAGGATATACTTACGTCTGCAACATTATCGTTCTTTAGTCGGTATATATAGGGATAGGTCACCTGAATACGATTAGATAGGTCACCTGGATACAAAGTGATGGTCGCCTGGATACCATATGATATATCACCCGGATGCAATGTGATGGGTTACATGGATGGAATGTGATAGGACACCTGGAAACAATTGAATAGGTAACCTGGATACCTTGTGATGTATCACCTAGAATCAGTGTGATAGAACGCCTGGATTAAAGATTTTCAATCATAACACTCCTCAACCTGCACCTGTGCCTCCCGACTTCAGTAATTAGATTTGGAAGTGAACAGCCATTCCTCATTCATATCCAGTCTTCATGGATTACCTGACGTAAACAAATGACCGCGTGTAAACAAAGTCCGCTGTAAAATACAACATCAGCCACATCGGGACAGAGAGGCCATTTGACATTTACTGTCCTCTTTAAATGATATGCCAAAGTTCTATCACGTTCTACATTTATTTGCCACACATTTTTTTTAAAGAACAGTAAAAGCCCTATAAACCGTCTGGAACTCACCCTAATCTGTCACACCAGATATATAGCAGCTAGCAGGTAAGATGTTGTATAGGATCAATGCACGCGGGCTTATAATATGGTGTGTTGCGCTGCCCTACAGAGGAAACACCAGGCATATAATATCCACCGTCTGACGTAACTGTGTGTTCTGCCTCTTCACGACCAGTTTATTCCCGAACTAATTCTTGCATATGACCAAATACAAAGTCAGATGACAACAACCTTAACAGTAACCTTACCGGCTGCCATGAATAATACAGCTAACACGCATTAGTCAGTGTACAACGTCTCGGCAATGGAAGCGACCTGAACAGATTTGGCGGGAAAATACATCTCGGAACTGTTACAGTCGTATATTATTTATGATGAATTATTGAGACTCTTCTTATGCATAATTAATTGTAGCTTTAGATGATTCAGTCAAGTTGGACAAACACGTCGCCTGGCAACCGGCGTTCCTGTTATGCATACATTAGTGCGACGCTTAGTTAATTCAGTTCAACTGAAGCTGCGTTTGACGAACGTGAGGATGTAGAGATAGCTCCTGTTGAAATAAGACATTACCTTTCGTGGAAATTAACTTTATTGTTGCTTGACCCATCGTGTCCGAGGGCTTGTTTGTGTTTATATTCGCCATGACCAGTCATGTTTACCTATAGGGTCGCATGGTGCAGTAGTGATAAATTTGTATAGTTTAAGCTTAATTTAGCTTACATTTTCTACATGAAATTTATTTGGAACCTAAGAGAAAAAACCCTATATTTTGCTCTCTTGCTTGATACAGTATAAAACTATCGACCAGCCGATGTAACCAGTGTAGGGGCCATCAGCCTCGGTGATCATGCTGTGGTATGGCCGGGGGATGGAGGGTGGGGGAGCGTGATCACTATTCAGCTCTAATTAGATGGATTAGTCAGATTCCAACTCCGAGCCTATCACGAGGTGCGTTAACAGGTTGCAGCAGATCGTAACTCTACATTAAGTAGACTGGCAGGTTACTCATCATAAGCGTGCTAAGGGTTATTCAGAGCATGTGTTACTTCTAATTACAACATCTAGTGCGACTTCAATGATTGGAGGATGAATCATGCATACACCATCAAGCGAGCACAGGTACGTTCCATACCTGAGACACGCGAGGCGGCAATGTAATTTAGAAAGACGGACTTAAGTAAGAAGTCACTATCAAGCATATGTCACGTAGCTATAGACACGTTTGATATCTGTATTAAGCGTGACATCAAACGGAGGATCCACAACAAAGTGACCCGATGCGGGATGGAAATTATACGAGGAGAGAATTACTGGCACTGCGTCAAACACCGAATGATGAGAACATGGCGACATCAAACAATTCATGTTTACCTTACGAAGATCATTAATTGCTATGATAAAAGCCGTTTGTTAAAGCGTACGAAAGAGAAGATCAGCTTTTTTGCATCAGTTGATTTGCCAAGTCACGTCTGACTGCCCTATGTAGATAGTTTTATATAGCAGGAACGAATGCCGAATAATCGATCCAATTTCCATAGAAGAGTGACAAGACGTTCGTCCATAAAGCAGCTAAATGTCATACCACAACCAATCATAAAGCAGCTAAATGTCATACCACAACCAATCATAAAGCAGCTAAATTTCATACCACAACCAATCATAAAGCAGCTAAATGTCATACCACAACCAATCATAAAGCAGCTAAATTTCATACCACAACCAATCATAAAGCAGCTAAATGTCATATCACAACCAATCATAAAGCAGCTAAATTTCATACCACAACCATTCATAAAGCAGCTAAATGTCATACCACTACCAATCATAAAGCAGCTAAATTTCATACCACAACCAATCATTACTAAACTTGTATCAATATTTATTCATAAAACAAAATATAATCATGTTTCGAATACAGAACATGATTGTTCTGAAATAATGCCATTTAGGAAATTGAAAAAGTTTATTTTTTGAAATGTCACTTAGACGTTAGCATATGTCGCTGTAGTGTCGGAGAATAACAGACTGCGCATAATTGCGGGTTCAGCTGATATAAGGTTGAATTATAAGTATTCTTACTTCCACCATTGTCGCTGCAAGCCATTTTACGCATTTGACATATGAATGAGCCTGATGCTTGGTAGAAACATAATATTGTATCTGCTTTATAACTGGCACTGCCAAATGATGGTACGCAAGGTACATCGCGCTTCCGACAAACACTCCAGACATGGCTGATTGAGATCAATGAAAAGCAAGGGTTCTGTCTGAGACAAAGTCGATTCGACCTGGCGTTGTAAGCTCGGCGTCGCCTCAGTGCCTGACTGACTTAGCGACGAACCTGGGGTTAGGTTGAAAGCCAGCTCTCCAACTTTAAACCACCAATGAGGTTCGTTAACAGGTTGAGGCAGATCGTAATTCTACATTAAGTAGACTGCCAGGTAACTAATCATAAAGGTGCTAAGGGTTATATATAGCATGTTTTACTTCTAATCATAACATCTAGTGCGACTTCAATGATTGGAGGATAAATCATGCATACTCCGTCAAGCGAACACACATACTATCCATACCTGAGACACGCGAGGTCGTAATGTCATGAAGAAAGACGGAATAAATAATCTGTATTAAACATCTGTAAGGTAGCTGTAGACATGTTAGATATCTTTACATAGCGATGCGATATTGAAATGGTAACTGGAGGGAATAGATGGCACCGCATCAAACACCTAATGAGGTGCAACATGGGAATATCAAATAGATCATGATTACTTTACGAAGATTATTGCTATGATAAAAATAGTTTTTTAAATCGTGCGAAGAGAAGATCGGTGTTTTTTCTTGGTATTCCAATGTCTCCGTAGATTGAGTTGCTTTAAGATTTGAATGATTTAGTTTATGTACGTTACACCTTACTTGATCCACTAGTTTTTCATGGACTTATGCCAGCTCATTTGAGTTGCTTTAAGATTTGAATGATTTAGTTTATGTACGTTACATCTTACTTGATCCACTAGTTTTTCATGGACTTATGCCAGCTCATTTGAGTTGCTTTAAGATTTGAATGATTTAGTTTATGTACGTTACACCTTACTTGATCCACTAGTTTTTCATGGAATTATGCCAGCTCATTTGGCTGCCAGGTAATCAGCCATCCTACCAGGAGGTTACGAATTTGTGTCTGTCTCTAGTGGTAATGGTGTAGCTGAACGCCAGTGAATGTAGGACCTTTACTTCTTCATTGGAGAACCTAACAACGTTTATTTTCAACTGCATAATAAAATGAATGTGTTCGACTAACATATGTACATTGCAGATTCGTGGCACCGCTGTTAATAAGTGGCTTTACATCTTACCCTTGACTGCTCCTGCTTCCCAACTCTACTGTATATCATGTAGCCTCTGGTGCCCCAAGTCATGCGGGCTTGATCAATTGGCTCGCCAAGTAATGTATGGCTGCACGATTGGACTGTAGAGGATTGACTTCTTTTATATGACGGGATCAAATGCCGAGTAATAGTCGGTATTTATCGATAACATTGCAGCAGGAGACGGTTAAGATATTCATTTATGTAGTAGTGATATTTCATATCACAATCATCATTACCAAACTTGTATCCTTTAGTAATCATACAATATACTAAAAACATGTTGTCAGTACAGAAAACATGTCCTTAGCAGAATGGATGTTTCAAAATAATGTCTCTTTAGACAGCTCGAATCGAGGTTCAATTTTTGAAATATTCTTTAGACGTTGTTAGCACATGTTGTGGTAGTGTAGGAGAAAAGCAGACTGCGACTAATTGCAGGTTGCGGTTATTTAACGTTGAATAATGAGTATCGTTATTTCCAACATTATCACAACAATCCATGATCTACGCATATGACCCATGAATAAACACATGACGCTGAGTAGATACATAATATTGACACACCAACAAAACGCTGCGTCGAACCTAAATTTCACTATGTACACAGCATCATCCAATATGTAATGGACACAATTTGTGCTAATGTAACCAGTTTAATTTAATGTTTAGAGCGCTGTGTGTATTGCATGGCATTTGAACAAACCAAATATTCTCTTGTTTGAAGCATCTTGATTTTCAAGCCTGTTTTCCTGCATAAAACATTGGCATCATTGCTGAACCTCCCATCCACATAGGGACCCGTTACCATTATATCGCTCCTGAAGCAATTGATAGGCTGAATTCACATCACGTTTGTGCATCGCAAAGTGAGCAATAAGCAGCTTTTATCGACGCGTCGCTTATTTGAGACTTACAGCCAAAAACACAATAATTATTTAAGATCAAACTGCTGATATATGGACCTTTTAGATAACACTGACATATATTGTATCTGGTCTAAAATTCATTTGGGGAGAAATAATTCTTTTTTATCATGTATTCTATTAGAATAAACTGTTTTTATCCAAAACAAGAACCGAACAAGGTTTGAACAATTTGGTCTGGAGTCATTTGGAAGTGGTAAAATTCATCAATAGTAATGTTGCTTGTATGCACTCCACAGTGACAGTGGTCCGAATGATGACATAAACCAGTCGTGGATAATGCGAGATCGAATTCAGCATGGCAATCATTAATCCCAATTTGCTTCAGACCAACTTGCGATGGGTTTAAAACGCCGTTCTCTGTAAGCGCAAACCGTGTGCGTACTCTCACATTTCTAATCAAACTCGGTCATCTTTCTCATTCTGTTTCGAATGCTTTGCATGGATCGTTTAAATTGTATGCCATGTCTACATTGGATATCATGTCTGGAGTACAAAGCCACATCACTGTGCTTGTGCAGCTTAAGACATTCGAATCTTGCATAATTTATTGATGAAATGCAGGGCGCAGACATTCTACGGGGGCGCTGTTCGTTATTTCAAATACCATTTTAATTGAATAATGCATATTTTGCAATTGCTTTTTGTCATCAGTAAATATACGAAAAAACATGTCCTGTTGTCCTCAGGCATTCAGTAGGTTAAGCAATGGAGGCACTTCTTAAATCAGTGAGTCTCTTTCTTCACATGCACACACTTCAGTCACGATACACATAATTGCCTGGTTTATCGTCAAATGTATGCAAAATAACCCAGTTTATATGCCAATATGACATGTTTGCGCACAGATCTGTTGCACAATGTAGAATGCCATGATGGACAATATACATATTACATATTTGATCTGCGCCGCAGGTACGAAAGAAGCAAGAGGCAGCATTCGGTTATGCGGTAGTTTTATTACATATCAACTCCTCCCATTGTTATCGTCGCGCCTTCCTCCTTATTCCGTGTACGAATGCTGCACAGTTCCAGCATTGATCGAATGCAAGGGTAATAAGCAGAGGGTGAATCAACTCTCTCTCTCGGTGGACTTTGGTTTGAGACAGTGGTCGCCAGCTGGCGTGTTTCCCCTTCCCAGGAACAAAAACATAATGGGTAACTTCTATAATTTATAGACCGATTGTCAATTGACGCTATTTATGTGATTCTAGTGAACAGCCAGAAAAGTAGGCTGTCGCTGTTGCTTAACGGCGAGGTGGAACATTGCCCCTCTTTTGATCTCGTGATACCAGAAGCAACCTAGACCCCACAGAAATTCAGCAATGTAACTGCATGGAAGAAAAACAACAGGAGATTGAGTGACCCACTGTTTTTTGTGAACGATTTTAAAACACGCGTATACTATCGAATACATTCAGTCATTTATTTTTCTGGCAGCCATATTGTGTGTTCTCCTGACTGGTCCCACTACCCCCTTCCGGTATGCTAGTGGCACCCCTGGTGACAAACGAATCTTTCACTGGCACACTTGATGACGCATGCAGTAAGCATCAATAATCCATTGGGCTACATGCACGCTATATAGAATTATAAGCAAGAAATATGATTGATATTTTAGACTTCTTTAAGAGGGAGGAAGCTGGTTTAGACAGGGACAATACTGGGATTACAGCGCTATCACAGGGCTCAGGGAATTCATCATGTTTCCTGCAAAAATCGGGTTCAAACCTGCCGTGGCTGGCGACGAATGATGCTAAATGGGTTATGATTCAAACAACTCCCACATTCAACAAATAAAGGTGCCGTTGTTTGGACGCTGTTAGCACGTTTCGTTATAATTTCGTTTCCAAACAGAACCTTTGATGCTAAAACGCTTTTATAAGAAATGTGCTTTGATGGAATGAACTACTTGAACCACATGTCACTACAGACTGTGTGTTCCATGAAATGAGGAATGAAAGCAATCTTTTATAATTGATGACAGTAAAATTATATTTAACGCTATATAATCGATCTATTTGTTTACCGTTTCTTGTTATGAATGCGGTCCTATGACATTGATGATATGTTTGGTGACAATTGTCCCAGTATTTTGAACGGCTACTGACGTCACAAATAATTGGTATTGACACTAGGATTGGGTTACCTCTGTGATAGTTCAGGCAGATATTGTACCTGTATTTGTTATAGACTATTCCGAGAATCCTCTTCCAAAGAGCGGAATAAGCTGAATCTCACATGACAAAACTATGTGAAGAGTGCTAATTAGGCAGAAATGGATAGCTGTCGTAAACCAAAAGACAAGGGACCGAAAACGATTGAATTAAGAGATATATAGGATGCAGTTTTTACTTCACTGGTACAAATATAGACTACTACGATCCTAGATAATTTTAGCTAGACTCGTTCGGAGAAGAAACATAAGCATCAATAATCTATTGGCTGGCGTTCCATTCCACCAACATGGCAGCAGTGCAAATAATGACATCACTCGACCTAGTACCACTTGAAATGGAATTCATCCTGAAAGCAATTTATCAATATCTGCTTCTAGGCAACTTGCTAAAGGTTGTATATGTCTCTTTGTCCATGGTATTTTCTCATCCAAATAACCATATTCACCCATTGTTAAACATTGTTTGCAAACCTGGGCGTATTTGTACCCTGCGTATGTAGTCTATTCCGATCCTTGGGCAAACATTGATCTCTTTGTTCAGGGGCCGCTTCATGGATATGAGGCGTTAATAGGGCAACAAGGCCATACAAGACGCATTCTATTGGGGCGCACTTCTTTTTTGGCAAATACCATCATGAATTACTCAAATTATGTATTTTGATGTCACCAGGATTTAGTTAAGAAATTTTGGGAATTAGAAAAGGTACAGTGATTACAGGGAGTGTTCTCATGAAGATGATAACACATTCCACTGTGATAACAAGCACAGACACAAACTTAAGTTTGAATGAGCCTAGTATCACAGTGGCTAACATACAGCAAACCAACACCCAACTAATCCCCCATTAGATATTGTCACAATGTGAGGCGAGACAGCCACATGGTCAATGAATTGTTGGGTTGGCAAATGATATCAGGCCCATTAAGAGTTTGCTGAGTATCAAGCTTTTGCTTATATATGCTAACACATTGATATCTCATCCAATTTATATCCAACGGCATATCACAGATATTCCTTTCCTTTGAACTTGCAATTTTAATATGTTTGCTTATCGTCCTATGTACCAGCTTTGAAGTGCGCCTTCTGCCAATTTTGTCTGGTTCATCTGCTTACACCAGAGGACGATTGTTAATCAAATGGTGCAGTTTGGCACCTCAATAAACTCTTTTGAGACAAATACATCTGTTAACAACTGAGGAGGACATTCAAAATATTTACCGATGCTTTTTCAGAACATTATAAACATTATCTAACAAGTCCTGTGATATGATACAGGAGATGTTCATTCCTCAATCAACAGGTGTGAACGTAGCAGGTAACACCATTCACCAGGTCATGCGGTCGTTTACGGCACTTTGCCATGGTGTGTTGCAGTCATTATACCGTGTTCTGGATTGCTTGTGTGCACGAACATTGTTCCCTACGTAGATGTAATACTTAGGTACAAAGAAATGAAAGAAGGGTGCCATTTGGAGGAGGATGGTCCACATCTATGCATGAACGACATTGATGCATTGTGCGCCTGTTGTCAGCACCCTCCATTGATGAGAATCTGATGAATGCATGCAGTCGATGCGCAGTGGGGGGAGGGGGCGAGGAGGATAAAATTGTTGCTTCACATCTATGAGTTTTTGTGACGTCGAAGAATCTTACCCTACGATATGTCTTTAACATTGAATAATTCGTAAAAATAGAACCGATCAGAGCAACAATTCAGCTTCATTTCCATTACGCAACATTGCAGAAAGCAATATAGCGCTCGTCATATATTTCTGAAACTGAGCTCACCAATACCCTCTTGTGACTATTCCAACAGCGCATTGCGCGTCTGTGGAACGGGCACTTGAACAATGCATAATTCATCATATATGTATATATATATATATATATATATATATATATAGATATATATATATATATATATATAGATATATAGATATAGATATATATATATATATATATATATATATATATATATATATATATATATAGATAGATATATATATATATATATATATATATATATATATATATATATATATATATATATATATATATATATATATATATATATCGCTTGACCCATCGTGTCCAAAGACTTGTTTGTGTCTATATTCGCCCTGATCAGTCATATTTACCTATAGGGTCGTATAGCGGTAGTGATGCGCTTAATATAGTTTACATTTTCTGCATGAAATTAAATTGGAATATAAGAGATAAAAAAATGGATTTTGCATTCTTTCTTGATACAGTATATAACCATCGACCAGCAGATGTAATCAGTGTAGGGGCCAGCAGCCACGGTGATCATGCCACGGTGTGGCCCGGGGATGGAGGTGGGGGGGGATGATCACTATTCAGCTCTAATTAGATGGATTAGTCAGATTCCAAAACCGAGCCTATCACGAGGTGCGTTAACAGGTTGAAGCAGATCGTAATTCTACATTAAGTCGATTGGCAGGTTACTCATCATAAGCGTGCTAAGGGTTATTCAGAGCATGTCTTACTTCTAATTACAACATCTAGTGCGACTTCAATGATTGGAGGATGAATCATGCATACACCATCAAGCGAGCACAGGTACGTTCCATACCTGAGACACGCGAGGCGGCAATGTAATTTAGAAAGACGGACTTAAGTAAGAAGTCACTATCAAGCATATGTCACGTAGCTATAGACACGTTTGATATCTGTATTAAGCGTGACATCAAACGGAGGATCCACAACAAAGTGACCCGATGCGGGATGGAAATTATACGAGGAGAGAATTACTGGCACTGCGTCAAACACCGAATGATGAGAACATGGCGACATCAAACAATTCATGTTTACCTTACGAAGATCATTAATTGCTATGATAAAAGCCGTTTGTTAAAGCGTACGAAAGAGAAGATCAGCTTTTTTGCATCAGTTGATTTGCCAAGTCACGTCTGACTGCCCTATGTAGATAGTTTTATATAGCAGGAACGAATGCCGAATAATCGATCCAATTTCCATAGAAGAGTGACAAGACGTTCGTCCATAAAGCAGCTAAATGTCATACCACAACCAATCATAAAGCAGCTAAATGTCATACCACAACCAATCATAAAGCAGCTAAATTTCATACCACAACCAATCATAAAGCAGCTAAATGTCATACCACAACCAATCATAAAGCAGCTAAATTTCATACCACAACCAATCATAAAGCAGCTAAATGTCATACCACAACCAATCATAAAGCAGCTAAATTTCATACCACAACCATTCATAAAGCAGCTAAATGTCATACCACAACCAATCATTACTAAACTTGTATCAATATTTATTCATAAAACAAAATATAATCATGTTTCGAATACAGAACATGATTGTTCTGAAATAATGCCATTTAGGAAATTGAAAAAGTTTATTTTTTGAAATGTCACTTAGACGTTAGCATATGTCGCTGTAGTGTCGGAGAATAACAGACTGCGCATAATTGCGGGTTCAGCTGATATAAGGTTGAATTATAAGTATTCTTACTTCCACCATTGTCGCTGCAAGCCATTTTACGCATTTGACATATGAATGAGCCTGATGCTTGGTAGAAACATAATATTGTATCTGCTTTATAACTGGCACTGCCAAATGATGGTACGCAAGGTACATCGCGCTTCCGACAAACACTCCAGACATGGCTGATTGAGATCAATGAAAAGCAAGGGTTCTGTCTGAGACAAAGTCGATTCGACCTGGCGTTGTAAGCTCGGCGTCGCCTCAGTGCCTGACTGACTTAGCGACGAACCTGGGGTTAGGTTGAAAGCCAGCTCTCCAACTTTAAACCACCAATGAGGTTCGTTAACAGGTTGAGGCAGATCGTAATTCTACATTAAGTAGACTGCCAGGTAACTAATCATAAAGGTGCTAAGGGTTTATATATAGCATGTTTTACTTCTAATCATAACATCTAGTGCGACTTCAATGATTGGAGGATAAATCATGCATACTCCGTCAAGCGAACACACATACTATCCATACCTCAGACACGCGAGGTCGTAATGTCATGAAGAAAGACCGAATAAATAATCTGTATTAAACATCTGTAAGGTAGCTGTAGACATGTTAGATATCTTTACATAGCGATGCGATATTGAAATGGTAACTGGAGGGAATAGATGGCACCGCATCAAACACCTAATGAGGTGCAACATGGGAATATCAAATAGATCATGATTACTTTACGAAGATTATTGCTATGATAAAAATAGTTTTTTAAATCGTGCGAAGAGAAGATCGGTGTTTTCTTGGTATTCCAATGTCTCCGTAGATTGAGTTGCTTTAAGATTTGAATGATTTAGTTTATGTACGTTACACCTTACTTGATCCACTAGTTTTTCATGGACTTATGCCAGCTCATTTGAGTTGCTTTAAGATTTGAATGATTTAGTTTATGTACGTTACATCTTACTTGATCCACTAGTTTTTTCATGGACTTATGCCAGCTCATTTGAGTTGCTTTAAGATTTGAATGATTTAGTTTATGTACGTTACACCTTACTTGATCCACTAGTTTTTCATGGAATTATGCCAGCTCATTTGGCTGCCAGGTAATCAGCCATCCTACCAGGAGGTTACGAATTTGTGTCTGTCTCTAGTGGTAATGGTGTAGCTGAACGCCAGTGAATGTAGGACCTTTACTTCTTCATTGGAGAACCTAACAACGTTTATTTTCAACTGCATAATAAAATGAATGTGTTCGACTAACATATGTACATTGCAGATTCGTGGCACCGCTGTTAATAAGTGGCTTTACATCTTACCCTTGACTGCTCCTGCTTCCCAACTCTACTGTATATCATGTAGCCTCTGGTGCCCCAAGTCATGCGGGCTTGATCAATTGGCTCGCCAAGTAATGTATGGCTGCACGATTGGACTGTAGAGGATTGACTTCTTTTATATGACGGGATCAAATGCCGAGTAATAGTCGGTATTTATCGATAACATTGCAGCAGGAGACGGTTAAGATATTCATTTATGTAGTAGTGATATTTCATATCACAATCATCATTACCAAACTTGTATCCTTTAGTAATCATACAATATACTAAAAACATGTTGTCAGTACAGAAAACATGTCCTTAGCAGAATGGATGTTTCAAAATAATGTCTCTTTAGACAGCTCGAATCGAGGTTCAATTTTTGAAATATTCTTTAGACGTTGTTAGCACATGTTGTGGTAGTGTAGGAGAAAAGCAGACTGCGACTAATTGCAGGTTGCGGTTATTTAACGTTGAATAATGAGTATCGTTATTTCCAACATTATCACAACAATCCATGATCTACGCATATGACCCATGAATAAACACATGACGCTGAGTAGATACATAATATTGACACACCAACAAAAAAACGCTGCGTCGAACCTAAATTTCACTATGTACACAGCATCATCCAATATGTAATGGACACAATTTGTGCTAATGTAACCAGTTTAATTTAATGTTTAGAGCGCTGTGTGTATTGCATGGCATTTGAACAAACCAAATATTCTCTTGTTTGAAGCATCTTGATTTTCAAGCCTGTTTTCCTGCATAAAACATTGGCATCATTGCTGAACCTCCCATCCACATAGGGACCCGTTACCATTATATCGCTCCTGAAGCAATTGATAGGCTGAATTCACATCACGTCTGACAAATAATTGTTTGTGCATCGCAAAGTGAGCAATAAGCAGCTTTTATCGACGCGTCGCTTATTTGAGACTTACAGCCAAAAACACAATAATTATTTAAGATCAAACTGCTGATATATGGACCTTTTAGATAACACTGACATATATTGTATCTGGTCTAAAATTCATTTGGGGAGAAATAATTCTTTTTTTATCATGTATTCTATTAGAATAAACTGTTTTTATCCAAAACAAGAACCGAACAAGGTTTGAACAATTTGGTCTGGAGTCATTTGGAAGTGGTAAAATTCATCAATAGTAATGTTGCTTGTATGCACTCCACAGTGACAGTGGTCCGAATGATGACATAAACCAGTCGTGGATAATGCGAGATCGAATTCAGCATGGCAATCATTAATCCCAATTTGCTTCAGACCAACTTGCGATGGGTTTAAAACGCCGTTCTCTGTAAGCGCAAACCGTGTGCGTACTCTCACATTTCTAATCAAACTCGGTCATCTTTCTCATTCTGTTTCGAATGCTTTGCATGGATCGTTTAAATTGTATGCCATGTCTACATTGGATATCATGTCTGGAGTACAAAGCCACATCACTGTGCTTGTGCAGCTTAAGACATTCGAATCTTGCATAATTTATTGATGAAATGCAGGGCGCAGACATTCTACGGGGGCGCTGTTCGTTATTTCAAATACCATTTTAATTGAATAATGCATATTTTGCAATTGCTTTTTGTCATCAGTAAATATACGAAAAACATGTCCTGTTGTCCTCAGGCATTCAGTAGGTTAAGCAATGGAGGCACTTCTTAAATCAGTGAGTCTCTTTCTTCACATGCACACACTTCAGTCACGATACACATAATTGCCTGGTTTATCGTCAAATGTATGCAAAATAACCCAGTTTATATGCCAATATGACATGTTTGCGCACAGATCTGTTGCACAATGTAGAATGCCATGATGGACAATATACATATTACATATTTGATCTGCGCCGCAGGTACGAAAGAAGCAAGAGGCAGCATTCGGTTATGCGGTAGTTTTATTACATATCAACTCCTCCCATTGTTATCGTCGCGCCTTCCTCCTTATTCCGTGTACGAATGCTGCACAGTTCCAGCATTGATCGAATGCAAGGGTAATAAGCAGAGGGTGAATCAACTCTCTCTCTCGGTGGACTTTGGTTTGAGACAGTGGTCGCCAGCTGGCGTGTTTCCCCTTCCCAGGAACAAAAACATAATGGGTAACTTCTATAATTTATAGACCGATTGTCAATTGACGCTATTTATGTGATTCTAGTGAACAGCCAGAAAAGTAGGCTGTCGCTGTTGCTTAACGGCGAGGTGGAACATTGCCCCTCTTTTGATCTCGTGATACCAGAAGCAACCTAGACCCCACAGAAATTCAGCAATGTAACTGCATGGAAGAAAAACAACAGGAGATTGAGTGACCCACTGTTTTTGTGAACGATTTTAAACACGCGTATACTATCGAATACATTCAGTCATTTATTTTTCTGGCAGCCATATTGTGTGTTCTCCTGACTGGTCCCACTACCCCCTTCCGGTATGCTAGTGGCACCCCTGGTGACAAACGAATCTTTCACTGGCACACTTGATGACGCATGCAGTAAGCATCAATAATCCATTGGGCTACATGCACGCTATATAGAATTATAAGCAAGAAATATGATTGATATTTTAGACTTCTTTAAGAGGGAGGAAGCTGGTTTAGACAGGGACAATACTGGGATTACAGCGCTATCACAGGGCTCAGGGAATTCATCATGTTTCCTGCAAAAATCGGGTTCAAACCTGCCGTGGCTGGCGACGAATGATGCTAAATGGGTTTATGATTCAAACAACTCCCACATTCAACAAATAAAGGTGCCGTTGTTTGGACGCTGTTAGCACGTTTCGTTATAATTTCGTTTCCAAACAGAACCTTTGATGCTAAAACGCTTTTATAAGAAATGTGCTTTGATGGAATGAACTACTTGAACCACATGTCACTACAGACTGTGTGTTCCATGAAATGAGGAATGAAAGCAATCTTTTATAATTGATGACAGTAAAATTATATTTAACGCTATATAATCGATCTATTTGTTTACCGTTTCTTGTTATGAATGCGGTCCTATGACATTGATGATATGTTTGGTGACAATTGTCCCAGTATTTTGAACGGCTACTGACGTCACAATAATTGGTATTGACACTAGGATTGGGTTACCTCTGTGATAGTTCAGGCAGATATTGTACCTGTATTTGTTATAGACTATTCCGAGAATCCTCTTCCAAAGAGCGGAATAAGCTGAATCTCACATGACAAAACTATGTGAAGAGTGCTAATTAGGCAGAAATGGATAGCTGTCGTAAACCAAAAGACAAGGGACCGAAAACGATTGAATTAAGAGATATATAGGATGCAGTTTTTACTTCACTGGTACAAATATAGACTACTACGATCCTAGATAATTTTAGCTAGACTCGTTCGGAGAAGAAACATAAGCATCAATAATCTATTGGCTGGCGTTCCATTCCACCAACATGGCAGCAGTGCAAATAATGACATCACTCGACCTAGTACCACTTGAAATGGAATTCATCCTGAAAGCAATTTATCAATATCTGCTTCTAGGCAACTTGCTAAAGGTTGTATATGTCTCTTTGTCCATGGTATTTTCTCATCCAAATAACCATATTCACCCATTGTTAAACATTGTTTGCAAACCTGGGCGTATTTGTACCCTGCGTATGTAGTCTATTCCGATCCTTGGGCAAACATTGATCTCTTTGTTCAGGGGCCGCTTCATGGATATGAGGCGTTAATAGGGCAACAAGGCCATACAAGACGCATTCTATTGGGGCGCACTTCTTTTTTGGCAAATACCATCATGAATTACTCAAATTATGTATTTTGATGTCACCAGGATTTAGTTAAGAAATTTTGGGAATTAGAAAAGGTACAGTGATTACAGGGAGTGTTCTCATGAAGATGATAACACATTCCACTGTGATAACAAGCACAGACACAAACTTAAGTTTGAATGAGCCTAGTATCACAGTGGCTAACATACAGCAAACCAACACCCAACTAATCCCCCATTAGATATTGTCACAATGTGAGGCGAGACAGCCACATGGTCAATGAATTGTTGGGTTGGCAAATGATATCAGGCCCATTAAGAGTTTGCTGAGTATCAAGCTTTTGCTTATATATGCTAACACATTGATATCTCATCCAATTTATATCCAACGGCATATCACAGATATTCCTTTCCTTTGAACTTGCAATTTTAATATGTTTGCTTATCGTCCTATGTACCAGCTTTGAAGTGCGCCTTCTGCCAATTTTGTCTGGTTCATCTGCTTACACCAGAGGACGATTGTTAATCAAATGGTGCAGTTTGGCACCTCAATAAACTCTTTTGAGACAAATACATCTGTTAACAACTGAGGAGGACATTCAAAATATTTACCGATGCTTTTTCAGAACATTATAAACATTATCTAACAAGTCCTGTGATATGATACAGGAGATGTTCATTCCTCAATCAACAGGTGTGAACGTAGCAGGTAACACCATTCACCAGGTCATGCGGTCGTTTACGGCACTTTGCCATGGTGTGTTGCAGTCATTATACCGTGTTCTGGATTGCTTGTGTGCACGAACATTGTTCCCTACGTAGATGTAATACTTAGGTACAAAGAAATGAAAGAAGGGTGCCATTTGGAGGAGGATGGTCCACATCTATGCATGAACGACATTGATGCATTGTGCGCCTGTTGTCAGCACCCTCCATTGATGAGAATCTGATGAATGCATGCAGTCGATGCGCAGTGGGGGGAGGGGGCGAGGAGGATAAAATTGTTGCTTCACATCTATGAGTTTTTGTGACGTCGAAGAATCTTACCCTACGATATGTCTTTAACATTGAATAATTCGTAAAAATAGAACCGATCAGAGCAACAATTCAGCTTCATTTCCATTACGCAACATTGCAGAAAGCAATATAGCGCTCGTCATATATTTCTGAAACTGAGCTCACCAATACCCTCTTGTGACTATTCCAACAGCGCATTGCGCGTCTGTGGAACGGGCACTTGAACAATGCATAATTCATCATATATGTATATATATATATATATATATATATATATATATATATATATATATATATATATATATATATATATATATATATATATATATATATATATATAGATATATATATATATATATATATATATATATATATATATATATATATATATATATATATATATATATATATATATGTATCGCTTGACCCATCGTGTCCAAAGACTTGTTTGTGTCTATATTCGCCCTGATCAGTCATATTTACCTATAGGGTCGTATAGCGGTAGTGATGCGCTTAATATAGTTTACATTTTCTGCATGAAATTAAATTGGAATATAAGAGATAAAAAAATGGATTTTGCATTCTTTCTTGATACAGTATATAACCATCGACCAGCAGATGTAATCAGTGTAGGGGCCAGCAGCCACGGTGATCATGCCACGGTGTGGCCCGGGGATGGAGGTGGGGGGGGATGATCACTATTCAGCTCTAATTAGATGGATTAGTCAGATTCCAAAACCGAGCCTATCACGAGGTGCGTTAACAGGTTGAAGCAGATCGTAATTCTACATTAAGTCGATTGGCAGGTTACTCATCATAAGCGTGCTAAGGGTTATTCAGAGCATGTCTTACTTCTAATTACAACATCTAGTGCGACTTCAATGATTGGAGGATGAATCATGCATACACCATCAAGCGAGCACAGGTACGTTCCATACCTGAGACACGCGAGGCGGCAATGTAATTTAGAAAGACGGACTTAAGTAAGAAGTCACTATCAAGCATATGTCACGTAGCTATAGACACGTTTGATATCTGTATTAAGCGTGACATCAAACGGAGGATCCACAACAAAGTGACCCGATGCGGGATGGAAATTATACGAGGAGAGAATTACTGGCACTGCGTCAAACACCGAATGATGAGAACATGGCGACATCAAACAATTCATGTTTACCTTACGAAGATCATTAATTGCTATGATAAAAGCCGTTTGTTAAAGCGTACGAAAGAGAAGATCAGCTTTTTTGCATCAGTTGATTTGCCAAGTCACGTCTGACTGCCCTATGTAGATAGTTTTATATAGCAGGAACGAATGCCGAATAATCGATCCAATTTCCATAGAAGAGTGACAAGACGTTCGTCCATAAAGCAGCTAAATGTCATACCACAACCAATCATAAAGCAGCTAAATGTCATACCACAACCAATCATAAAGCAGCTAAATTTCATACCACAACCAATCATAAAGCAGCTAAATGTCATACCACAACCAATCATAAAGCAGCTAAATTTCATACCACAACCAATCATAAAGCAGCTAAATGTCATACCACAACCAATCATAAAGCAGCTAAATTTCATACCACAACCATTCATAAAGCAGCTAAATGTCATACCACTACCAATCATAAAGCAGCTAAATTTCATACCACAACCAATCATTACTAAACTTGTATCAATATTTATTCATAAAACAAAATATAATCATGTTTCGAATACAGAACATGATTGTTCTGAAATAATGCCATTTAGGAAATTGAAAAAGTTTATTTTTTGAAATGTCACTTAGACGTTAGCATATGTCGCTGTAGTGTCGGAGAATAACAGACTGCGCATAATTGCGGGTTCAGCTGATATAAGGTTGAATTATAAGTATTCTTACTTCCACCATTGTCGCTGCAAGCCATTTTACGCATTTGACATATGAATGAGCCTGATGCTTGGTAGAAACATAATATTGTATCTGCTTTATAACTGGCACTGCCAAATGATGGTACGCAAGGTACATCGCGCTTCCGACAAACACTCCAGACATGGCTGATTGAGATCAATGAAAAGCAAGGGTTCTGTCTGAGACAAAGTCGATTCGACCTGGCGTTGTAAGCTCGGCGCCGCCTCAGTGCCTGACTGACTTAGCGACGAACCTGGGGTTAGGTTGAAAGCCAGCTCTCCAACTTTAAACCACCAATGAGGTTCGTTAACAGGTTGAGGCAGATCGTAATTCTACATTAAGTAGACTGCCAGGTAACTAATCATAAAGGTGCTAAGGGTTATATATAGCATGTTTTACTTCTAATCATAACATCTAGTGCGACTTCAATGATTGGAGGATAAATCATGCATACTCCGTCAAGCGAACACACATACTATCCATACCTCAGACACGCGAGGTCGTAATGTCATGAAGAAAGACGGAATAAATAATCTGTATTAAACATCTGTGAGGTAGCTGTAGACATGTTAGATATCTTTACATAGCGATGCGGTATTGAAATGGTAACTGAAGGTAATAGATGGCACCGCATCAAACACCTAATGAGGTGCAACATGGGAATATCAAATAGATCATGATTACTTTACGAAGATTATTGCCATAATGAAAATAGTTTTTTTAAATTGTGCGAAGAGAAGATCGGTCTTTTCTTGGTATTCCTAGGTCTAGGTAGATTGAGTTGCTTTAAGATTTGAATGATTTAGTTTATGTACGTTACATCTTACTTGATCCACTAGTTTTTCATGGACTTATGCCAGCTCATTTGGCTGCCAGGTAATCAGCCATCCTACCAGGAGGTTACGAATTTGTGTCTGTCTCTAGTGCTAATGGTGTAGCTGAACGTCAGTGAATGTAGGACCTTTATTTCTTCATTGGAGAACCTACATCTTACCCTTGACTGCTCCTGCTTCCCAACTCTACTGTATATCATGTAGCCTCTGGTGCCCCACGTCATGCGGGCTTGATCAATTGGCTCGCCAAGTAATATATGGCTGCACGATTGGACTGTAGAGGATGGACTTCTTTTATATGACGGGATCAAATGCCGAGTAATAGTCAGCATTAATCGATAACATTTCAGCAGGAGACGGTTAAGATATTCATCTATGTAGTAGTGATATTTCATATCACAATCATCATTACCAAACTTGTATCCTTTAGTAATCATACAATATACTAAAAACATGTTTTCAGTGCAGAAAACATGTCCTTAGCAGAATGGATGTTTCAAAATAATGCCTCTTTAGACAGCTCGAATCGAGGTTCAATTTTTGAAATATTGTTTAGACGTTGTTAGCACATGTTGCGGTAGTGTAGGAGAAAAGCAGACTGCGACTAATTGCAGGTTGCGGTGATTTAACGTTGAATAATGAGTATCGTTATTTTCAACATTGTCACAACAATCCATGATCTAAGCATTTGACCCATGAATGAACATGACGCTGAGTAGATACATAATATTGACACACCAACAAAACGCTGCGTCGAACCTAAATTTCACTATGTACACAGCATCATCCAATATGTTATGGACACAATTTGTGCTAATGTAACCAGTTTAATTTAATGTTTAGAGCGCTGTGTGTATTGCATGGCATTTGAACAAACCAAATATTCTCTTGTTTGAAGCATCTTGATTTTCAAGCCTGTTTTCCTGCATAAAACATTGGCATCATTGCTGAACCTCCCATCCACATAGGGACCCGTTACCATTATATCGTTCCTGAAGCAATTGATAGGCTGAATTCACATCACGTTTGACAAATAATTGTTAGTGCATCGCAAGCAATAAGCAGCTTTTATCGACGCGTCGCTTATTTGAGACTTACAGCCAAAACACAATAATTATTTTAGATCAAACAGCTGATATATGGACCTTTTAGATAACACTGACATATATTGTATCTGGCCTAATATTCATTTGGTGAGAAATAATTCTTTTTTTTTATCATGTATTCTATTAGAATAAACTGTTTTTATCCAAAACAAGAACCGAACAAGGTTTGAACAATTTGGTCTGGAGTCATTTGGAAGTGGTAAATTTCATCAATAGTAATGTTGCTTGTATGCACTCCACAGTGACAGTGGTCTGAATGATGACATAAACCAGTCGTGGATAATGCGAGATCGAATTCAGCATGGCAATCATTAATCCCAATTTGCTTCAGATCAACTTGCGATGGATTTAAAACGCCGGTCTCTGTAAACGAAAACCGTGTACGTACTCTCACATTTCTAATCAATCTCGGTATACATATATATATATATATATATATATATATATATATATATATATATATATATATATATATATATATATATATATATATATATATATATATATATATATATATATATATATATATATATATATGTAAAGATATATATATATGCATGCAGTCGATGCGCAGTGGGGGGAGCGGGCTTAGGGATAAAATTGTTGCTTCACATCTATGAGTTTTTGTGACGTTGAAGAATCTTACCCTACGATATATGTCTTTAACATTGAATAATTCGTATTAATAGAACCGGTCAGAGCAACAATTCAACTTCATTTCTATTACGCAACATTGCAGAAAGCAATATAGTATATATATATATATATATATATATAGAAATTATATAATATATAGATATATATATATAAATATATACATATTTATTATTCATATATATATATATATGTATGTATGATAAGATATATATATATATATATATTTATATATTTAGAGATATGCCACATATAGATATATAGAGATATATATAGATATATATATATATATATATATATATATATATATATATATATATATATATATATATATATATATATGTATATTTCTTTTTCCTATCTATATGTATTTATATGCATATATCCCTCTATATATATAAATATAAATATGTATAGGGATATATAAAGTATATACATAGACAGATAAATATATATATAGATAGATATATACATATTTATTCATATATATATATATCTATAGATCTATATATATATATATATGTCATGTTAAGATATATATATGTATATATACATTTATATATTTATACATATATTTATATATATATATATATATATATATATATCTATATATATATATCTATATATATCTATATATATATATATCTATATATATATATATATATATATATATCGCTTGACCCATCGTGTCCGAAGGCTTGTTTGTGTCTATATTCGCCCTGATTAGTCATATTTACCTACAGGGTCGCATAGCGGTAGTGGTAAGCTTATTATAGTTTACATTTTCTGCATGAATTAAATTGGAATATAAGAGATAAAAAACTGGATTTTGCATTCTTTCTTGGTACAGTATATAACCATCGACCTGCCGATGTAACCAGTGTAGGGGCCAGCCGCCACGGTGATCATGCAACGGTGTGGCCCGGGGATGGAGGTGGGGGGGGATGATCACTATTCAGCTCTAATTAGATGGATTAGTCAGATTCCAAAACCGAGCCTATCACGAGGTGCGTTAACAGGTTGAAGCAGATCGTAATTCTACATTAAGTAGACTGGCAGGTTACTCATCATAAGCGTGCTAAGGGTTATCTAGAGCATGTCTTACTTCTAATTACAACATGCATACACCATCAAGCGAATACAGGTACGATCCATAACTGAGACACACGAGGCGGCAATGTAATTTAGAAAAACTGACTTAGTAGGTAGTCAGTATCAAACATATGTGAGGTAGCTATAGACATGTTTGATATCTGTACTTAGCGTGACATCAAACGGAGCATCCACAACAAAACTACCGATTCGGTATTGAAATGATATGAGGAGAGAATTACTGGCACCACGTGAAACACCTAATGATGAGAACAAAGCGACATCAAACAATTCATGTTTACCTTACGAAGATCATTAATTGCTATGATAAAAGCCGTTTGTTAAAGCGTACGAAAGAGAAGATCAGCTTTTTTGCATCAGTTGACTTGCCTAGTCACGTCCGACTGCCCTATGTAGATAGTTTTATATAGCAGGAACGAATGCCGAATAATCGATCCAACATGTTTTGAATACAGAACATGGTTGTTGTGAAATAAAATCACTTAATTGCGGATATAAGGTTGAATTATAAGTATTCTTTACTTCCACCGTTGTCGCTGCAAGCCATTTTACGCATTTGACACATGAATGAGTTCGATGCTGGGTAGAAACATAATATTGTATCTGTTTTATAACTGGCACCCACCAAGCATATTGACATACTTAACACAATGCGACGTCGAACCTAAATGTCACTGAGTACACAACGTCATCGAATATGATATGGGCACGATCTCTGCAAATGTGACCACTTTATGTTAATGTTTAGAGAGCTGCGTGCATGATAGGGCTATGGAAGGATCTAAATATGCAAGCCAGTTATGGTGCATTAAACATGTGCATTATTTCTGAGTCTCCCACCCACATAGCGGCCGGTTGCCATTAATTCTTACATGAAGCAATTGATAGGCCGAATTCCCTTCACATTCAACACATATTTCTCTTCTTTTTGAGGTTTGTACATCGCATATGAGCAAGCAGCAGTTTTTGTCGGTGTGTCGGATATTTGACAATTGGAACAAAACATAATTATTCAAGACCAAACAGCGCCACAACTGATATTATCGGTGTTTGAAAGGTCATGACATTTCTGACAGTTAATTGACCTTTGACTCTCACACTTAATGCTAATCATTCAGTAGTTTTATTTGTTTGGGATATATCTTTCTACATAAGATCAAAAACACCACCTGATACACATGTCTATATTAGATTCAAAACACCACGTGTTGCACACGTCTATTTAGACCAGAGGACAATCGTCAATATTAAGTGGTGCAATATGGACCCTATCAAGACACATGTGTCTGCCTATGTATAAGAATGTTCCTCGATATAAATGACCAACGCATATTAAACCATTCTACTGAATTGCAGGCCTTTAGTTGGCTTACCAACGGCTAAAGGGGTCAATTTCCTCACATACACACACTTCAGTGTAGATACACACCATTCAAGTTATCACCATTTCTCAGGTGATGCGGTGGTTTTATTGCATATCAACACCGTCTTGTAGGCGGCGCACCTCACTCCTTATTGCGTGTGAGAACAGTGCATAGTTCCAGCATTGATCGAATGCAAGGGTCCAAAGCAGAAGAGGAATGCCTCCCCTCCTCTCTCTCTCTCTCTCTCTCTCTCTCTCTCTCTCTCTCTCTCTCTCTCTCTCTCTCTCTCTCTCTCTCTCTCTCTCTCTCTCTCTCTCTCTCTCTCTCTCTCTCTCTCTCTCTCTCCTCTCGTCTCTCTCTCTCTCTCCGTCTCTCTCTCTCTCTCTCTCTCTCTCTCTCTCTCTCTCTCTCTCTCTCTCGCGATGACTTATGCGTTATGCATCGACATATTATTCTGCTGTGTGCATTGAATATATAACTATAAGCAAGATAAATGACCTACTTTTGTAGACTACTTTGAAAGTGGTGGGGCTGGTGTAGCAATGACAGGGTCAATATTGGGGTCGATTACAACGGTATTGCAAGCGTCTGCTAATTCATTTTGCTGCTACAAATGTCGGGTTCGAATCTGTCGTGGCTGTTGCTGGCAATGACAAATGAGATATATTCAAACAACTCGCATATTCAACGAATAAAAGCAAATTGATTATGAAGCATATTTTGTTTGTGTTTTTGGGCGCTGTTGTCACATATCGTTAGAATTGCAAAACCAAATATGACTTTCGATGCGTAAAACGCATTTTTGAAAATGTACCTCAATGCAATTAACTACTTGTTTCACATAGACAGGAGGATAACATAATTACAATTTCCGTGCACCCCGCACGAGTTGAATCCGATAATCGCAGAAGTATATTATTGAATGATTGCTAGTTGCATGATGACTGAGATATGGACACAGGGCAACTTTCAGCAAAAGTATCATATTGGTTCCAATAATTGAGAACTATCTATATCCACACACAGTGCCTGTAGCAAACAAAGCCAATGTCTGTTATTGAATGACCGTGATATAAACACCATGTTGAAGATCACAAATGGAAACTGTGCCATTTGCTCTGTAATGAAGAGGTGTCAAATGATGGCACGCAAGGTACATGGCGCTTCCGACAAACACTCCAGACATGGCTGATTGAGATCAATGAAAAGCAAGGGTTCTGTCTGAGACGAAGTCGATTCGACCTGGCGTTGTAAGCTCGGCGCCGCCTCAGTGCCTGACAGACTTAGCGACGAACCTGGGGTTAGGTTGAAAGCCAGCTCTCCAACTCTAGACCACCAATAAGGTTCGTTAACAGGTTGAAGCAGATCGTAATTCTACATTAAGTACACTGCCAGGTAACTAATCATGAAGGTGCTAAGGGTTATATATAGCATGTTTTACTTCTAATCATAACATCGAGTGCGACTTCAATGATTGGAGGATAAATCATGCATACTCCGTCAAGCGAACACACATACTATCCATACCTGAGACACGCGAGGTCGTAATGTCATGAAGAAAGACGGAATAAATAATTAGTCTGTATTAAACATCTGTGAGGTAGCTGTAGACATGTTAGATATCTTTACATAGCGATGCGGTATTGAAATGGTAACTGGAGGGAATAGATGGCACCGCATCAAACACCTAATGATGTGCAACATGGGAATATCAAATAGATCATGATTACTTCACGAAGATTATTGCTATGATGAAAATAGTTTTTTTTAATCATGCGAAGAGAAGATCGGTCTTTTCTTGGTATTCCAATGTCTCCGTAGATTGAGTTGGTTTAAGATTTGAATGATTTAGTTTATGTACGTTACACCTTACTTGATCCAATAGTTTTTCATGGACTTATGCCAGCTCATTTGGCTGCCAGGTAATCAGCCATCCTACCAGGAGGTTACGAATTTGTGTCTGTCTCTAGTGCTAATGGTGTAGCTGAACGTTTATTTTCAACTGCATAATAAAATGAATGTGTTCGACTAACATATGGACATGGAAGATTCGTGGCACCGCTGTTAATAAGTGGCTTTACATTTTACCTTTGACTGATCCTGCTTCCCAACTCTACTGTATAGCGCGTAGTCTCTGGTGCCCCACGTCATGCGGGCTTGATGCGGACACATCAATTGGCTGTCCGATTGGACTGTAGAGGACTTCTTTAATATGGCGGAATCAAATGCCGAGTAATAGTCGGCATGAATCGATAGCATTTCAGCAGGAGACGTTAAGATATCCATCTATGTAGTAGTGATATTTCAAATCACAATCATCAAAATCAAACTTGTATCCTTTAGTTATCATATAATATACTAAAAACATGTTTTCAGTGCAGAAAAATTAGCAGAATGAATGTTTCAAAATAATGCATATTTGGACAGCTCGATTCGAGGTTTAATGTTTGAAATATTCTTTAGGCCTTGTTAGCACATGTCGGGGTAGTGTAGGAGAAAAGCAGACTGCGACTACTTGCGGGTTCAACTGATATAAGGTTGAATGATGACTATCGTTATTTTCAACATTGTCACAACAATCCATGATCTACGCATTCGACACATGAATGAGCATGCCGCTGAGTAGATACACAATATTGTAGCTGCTTTACAAATGGCATCCAACATATTGACACACCGACACAATGCTACGTCGAACCTTAATTTCGCTATGTACACAGCATCATTCAATATGTAATGGGCAATATTTGTGCTAATGTAACCAGTTTAATTTAATGTTTAGAGCGCCGTGTGTATTGCATGACATTTGAACAAACCAAATATTCTCTTGTATGAAGCATCTTGATATTCAAGCCTGTTTTGCTGAGCTTCCGATCCACATAAGGACCCGTTACCGTTAAATCGTCCCTGAAGCAATTGATAAGCCGAATTCCCTTCACGTTTGACAAATAATTGTCCCAACGATGTTTGTGCATCGCAGAGTGAGCAATCAGCAGCTTTTGTCGACGTGTTGTTTATTGGAGACGTATAGCCAAACACAATAATTATTTATGATCAAACAGCTGATATATAAACGGTACTTGAAAGGTGATGACATTTCATTTTTCGATTAGTGACGTCACAATAATTGTGTAATTCAACAAACCAGGCTAGTATGGCCCTTTTAAAGGTCGAATGCTAGGGTAATAAGCAGAGGGTGATTCGGCTCTCTTTCCCATGGTCTTTGGTTTGAGACAGCGGTCGCCAGCTGGCGTGTTTCCCCTTCCCAGGAACAAAAACATAATCTGCAACTTCTATGATTTATAGGCCGATTGTCAACTGACGCCATTTATGAGATTCAAGTGAACAGCCAGAGAAGTAGGCTGTCGCTGTTGCTTAACGACGATGTGGACTGCTTACATGACAGAACATGGCCCCTTTTTTTGATCTCGTGATACAAAAAGCAATCTAGACCCCAGAGATATTCAGCAATGTAACTGCATGGACAAAACAACAGGAGATTGAGTGACCCACTGTTTTTGTGAATGATTTTAAACAGGCGTATACTTCTGTCTACATTCCATCTTTAATTTTTGTGGCAGCCATATTGTGTGTTCTTCTGACTGATCCCACTACCCTCTTCCGGTATACTGCACACATCCCTGGCGGCAAACGAATCTTTCACATAAGCATCAATAATCTTTTGGCTGGCGTTACATTCCACCAACATGGCAGCTGTGCAAATAATGACATCACTCGACCTAGTACCACTTGAAATGGAATTCATCCTGAAAGCAATTTATCAATATCTGCTTCTAGGCAACTAATTAAATGTTGTATATATCTCTATGTCCATGGTATTCTCTAATCGTTCTAAATAACCATATTCACCCATAGTTAAACATTGTATGCACACCTGGGCGTATTTGTACCCTGCGTATACAGTCTATTCCGATCCATGGGCAAACATCAATCTCTTTGTTCAGGGGCCGCTTCATTGATATGAGACATTAATAGGGCAACAAGGGGACACTAAACACATTCTATTGGGGCGCACTTCTTTTTTGACAAAAAAACCATTATGAATTACTCAAATAATGCATTTCGATGTCATCAGGATTTAGTTTAGAACTTTTGCGGAATTAGAAAACGCGTCGCATGATGTAGAACGTTCACGATATTGGCTGAACCCAAGCAGAGGAGAAATGAGAATACATTCAGGAATATATCAATGCTATCTATTGTTTGATTCACGGTTTGCTTCGCTCTCAATAGAAGGCGATAAAACTGTGTAAACGGGAACAACAGCTGAAAATCAGAATTACGTCATTGAATCTATGAATCAGGTTCTCGTGGACGACCACAGGCGCGGTGATTATGGAAAGTGATCTCAGTCCCTTCCGTATAGCAGGGGCAGTGATCACAGGGAGTGTTCTCATGAAGATGATAACACATTCCACTGGGATAACAAGCACAGACACAAACTTAAGTTCGAATGAGCCTAGTATCACAGTGGTTAACTTAGAGCAAACCAACACCCAACTAATCGTTCATTGGACATTTTCACAATACGAGGCGAGACAGCCACACGGTCAATGAATTGTTGGGTTGGTAAAATGATATCATGCTCATTAAGAGTTTGCTGAGTATTGACAACAATTTCTTTAGCTTATATATCCTAAGCCATTGATGTATCATCCAGTTCATATCCGACAGCAATTCCTTTCCTTTGAACTTGCAATGTTGATGGATTTTCTGGTCGTCCTATGTTCCGACTTTGGTGTGCGCCTTCTGCCAATTTTGTCTGGTTCATCTGCTTACACCAGAGGACGATTGTTAATCAAATGGTGCAGTTTGGCACCTCAATAAACTCTTTTGAGACAAATACATCTGTTTACAAGTGAGGAGGACCTTCCAACAAATTACCGATGCTTTTCTGAACATTATAAACATTATCTAACAAGTCCTGTGATATGATACAGGAGAAGTTCATTCCTCAATCAACAGGTGTGAACGTAGCAGGTAACACCATTCACCTGGTTATGCTGTCGTTAAGTGCACTTTGCCATGGTGCGTTGCAGTCATTACACTGTATTCTGGTTGCTTGTGTGCACGAATGTTGTTTTCTACGTAGATGGAATACATGGGTACAAAGAAACGAACAAAGGGTGCCATTTGGAGGAACATGTTTTCGCACTTTTCCTCTCTTACTTAAACAATTTGATTTGACAACAGCAACATGCCAGCAATGATGCATTTTATTGTTGCATGCTGTCATTTAGTATTGTATTGGTGGAACACTGTACGCGTTGGTCGTTGTCAGTTGTGATGCCTCCCATGGCCGGCAACAATACCAGCTACTTGTTACAGTAAGTGCCAATCCGTAATTGTCCGCTAATTGACATTTATGCATGGACGAACATTGATGCATTGTGCGCCTGTTGTCAGCAACCTACATTGCTGTTAATCTGAAGAATACGTGCAGTCGATGCGCAGTGGGGGAGGGGGGGATACCATTGTTGCTTCACAGTTTTTTTGTGACGCAGAAGAATCTTACCCTACGATTTACGTTGACAAATTTGTTTTAATAGAACAGGTCAGAGCAACAATTCAACTTCAATTCCCCTACGCAACATTGCAACACTCAATATAGAGCTCGTCATACATGGAATACGGTGAAATTGGTCACATGGATACCAAGTGATAGGTCATCTTGATACCATATAAAGGTCACCTGGTTACCAAGTGATATGTAATACCTGGACCAAGTGATATGTAACCTGGATACCATGGGAATGGTCACCTGGATACCAAGTGATATGTCACCTGGATCACATAGAAATGGTGTCCTGGATACCAAGTGATGGGTCACCTGGATACCATGGGACGGTCACCTGCATATCATGTAATTGGTCACCTGGATACCAAGTGATATGTCACTTTGATAGTTCACCTGGATACTAAGGAATAGGCCACCTGAATACGATGGAATAGGTCACCTGGATACCATAGGATAGGTCATATTGATACAATAGGATAGTTTACCTGGATACCATGGGATAGTTCACCTGTATACCATGGGATAGTTCACCTGGATACCAAGTAATAGGCCACCTGGATACCAAGGGAATATGTCACCTGGACACCATGTAAGTGGACACCTTTAATACAAAGTGATAGGTCCCCTGGATACCATGGGATAGTTCACCTGCATACCATGGGTTCGGGAACCTTTATACCAAGTGATAGGTCCCCTGAATACCATGGGATAGTACATCTGGATACCACAGGATCGGTCACCTGGATACCATGGCCTGGATGCCATGGAATAGGGCACCTGATTGTCTATTATTAAACATTGGTATAATCTGTTCAATTTTGACCCGTCAATCACATTTTTCTTACAAGACCCTCTTTAAGAACATGTTTTTTTCCCTATCTTATTCTTCCATATGAACAACCACGGGACCAGATGACATCAACCTTAACAGTAACCTTGCCGGTTGTTTCACCTTGATATGTTGTCATAAGATATAGACACTAGCACCGTAAGGTAGTCTCATCGTTACGACAAGACTTGAGAATAACTGCACATTGTATTTGTTTTACATCACGATGTTGTAGCTGTTGATATACTTTTCTACATGCATGGTATATTCCCATTAGCAATTTCATTACTTCAATAACTGAATACAGAAAATTTGCTTTTCCACAAACAGCTTAAGAGACATTTGCGAACTTCTTGGCAACCGCACATTTGGAAATCAATGGTTAAAAGTTTTCAGACTTTCAGCCGATACGCGGTTTCAGAAAATAGATCCTTACTTCGGCTGTGGCTATGTTTGCTGTCGGAAATAACCCTTCCAGTTGTTCTGTGTAATGTTATGCGCAATGATACCCACAACTTTAATCAATGTAATTTTGTAACCTAAGCGGAAGTAAACACATCGATAGCGAGGTAGTTATGGAGAGCGCAATGATTTACAGCTAACATTCGTGTGGTTCATGGTTTTAGGGGTGGCACTGTTATCAATAGAGCGACAGCACTAGATTCAACAGATTTCTGCAGTACATCATGAATATATCCAGTAAAATTAATAATGTTGAAAATTTATTAGCATGATTTTCGATCAAGTAAAATTTGCGGCACAAATTAAATGATGGAATTATTTATGTCTGCGTTAATCGAAGTAATGGATGAACAGCCACTTTAATTGCGTTAAATGATAAAATGAAATATGATAGTTTGTATTTTGAAACCAGCTGTATATGGGCACAATCGCCAGTTGAACAAATGGTCAGTAAAAAAATATTAAAAGAATGGCCTAGCAAATTATTACGAAATGCGGAAAAAACCTGTCATATTCTGCATTAGCCCCATTCACAACCATCACTCATAAATTATTGCACGAAGGACTGTATTTGATTTCTGTACGTTATATGGGGGACCACGGGTACTAGTCAATACAACAGTCTAACGTTAACTTCAATGTGCGCTATTTGCTTACTTAAGCATCAATTAAATAATGCAATGGCTACATTTTCTCTATTAGTTGTGATATTTGCGCAAGAGCAAATACCAAAATGCAGAAATATGTTATTGAATCGAACGATCGGTCATTTGTTGATATCCATTTGAGGGCTCGACTTCGGTGAAAAAGCACCAACCAGTGCATACGCTTATTGAGTGAAGTGATTTCAGTCGTGGCTGCGTATAGCATATATTCCTTACCAGGTGTGCAGTTTACAACTCTTAATCTAGACAGTAACATGACATTATGAGCAGTACAATGACCACATGCTGTTGGGGCAGAAATAGGGCATCATGAGAAGTAGCATGAACTCATGCTGTTGGGGCAGTAATATGGAATTATGAGAAGAAGCGTGATCGTAAGCTGTTGGGGCAATAATATGGCATTATGAGAAGCATGGTCGTAAGCTGTTGGGGCAATAATATGGCATCACGAGAAACGAGATAGTAAGCTGTTGGGGCAGTTATATGAAGATAGTGGAGCTCCTACATTTCGTCTTAATTCAATTCAGCACCATTCATCCGGAGTGGCTATGGTCCATTGCTGATTGCCACAAATCAATGAAGACATTCTACATGTTCCGGGCTGTGCTTAAGAAAGGAGCGCATTAGTAGCAATATTGGTGGAGTGTAGAATGAAAAGTAGGGAGGATTCTGTTTGGATTAATCTCCTCTCTCTTGCTTTGACTCTATTCGATTCTATTATCCATATATTATAGGATTTGGGCTGAGCTGTCCCTCTTGACCAGGAACAATATACGCCCCATTGTATACATTGGATCATAGCCTCACAGTAATAGTGCGTTAATTGACACAAATATCGAGTGGAAGACCTCGATGCATTACAGGCCTTTTGTCATCACACATCAGTGGGTGTGTGTTCTTGTTGCTTCTAGGCGGTAGACGCTCCATCACTGAAAAATACATTGCCCCATCTTTTATTCCACATTTATTTAAATCAGCTGATTCGTTCGTCATTTGTACGGGTAGATCTGATGAAAACACCACAGCAACTAATGAAAGCCACGACATGGAATCAACATTGCAATACAAACACACGCGTCGTCCGCATCGACCCTTTCTCGCGACGCTTTGTCGCTTATACATTGATCTCTAACGGCGCAATTTGGGTAAAAAACAACAGAAAAAATACCACATTGAACTCTTAGGCTTGACTTCTTTCAAATGGACGGCACTTGTGTTAATGAATAACGATAACCCTGGTATCAGCCGTCTTGTAGCTAGTCCAGCTTCCATGGGGTAGGGATGCTCCACTTAAGCTGACCCAACTTCAATGGTGTTGCTATCCAGTAATGGTCAACCGTCTCATTTTGCTCACTGCTTGGAATGCAATATTAGTTTAATGTGCTCTCTTGTTATCAAAGGCTAAATTACGTAATGCACGTCACTGTCTGATTGAGCGCTTCCACACTCATTGCTGTTTGCAGTGTACATGTAGCTGCCACCACTGACTCCCACATTGGGCTGCCTACTGCCAACATGGCCACGCCTGTCTGGCATAGCAAACTATTGCAAGAAAACACCAAACTTCTAATTTACGGACAGCCCTAGATATCGACAGAGTGGGGTATTTCAATGCGGTAGGAATGGATTTATTCCATTAGCTTCAATACTGTAATTATCATATCATCGTGTACTTAGCGACCAATCATAACAAATGTGAGTTGCTTTGGCCAATGAATGACAACATACCCATGCTATAAAAACAGTCTTGAATAAAAGTGCAAAATCCAGGATGGCTGCTTTCTTATTTCTCAACATTTGTTTGAAGAAAATAACAATTTCAATTAATCACTAATTAATAAATCATATAGAAAGACATGTAATTCCCAGGGTGTTTTTCAATACGTGACTTTGTTTTGCGGTTGTATCACCATATTAACCCTTAAAACATGTGTGACAATAAATTTGCTACGCCACCTTACACATGGCGGAAGGTTGGGATCGGGTGCTGGAATAGAATATGGTTGGTACGTACATATTCAACTGTGAGGAAATGATGGTTAAAATGAAAGAAAGCAGGCGGTGAATGAACTTCTACGCTGCTAGCTTAAGTGAGAGCGCGTCATCTGGGTCACTGCTTGTGGCAGAGCAGCGAATCGTGTGGATTACTGCTTGTGGCAGAGCAGCGCCTCGTGTGGATTACTGCTTGGGCAGAGCAGCACGTCGTGTGGATTACTGCTTGCGGCAGAGCAGCGCCTCGTGTGGATTACTGCTTGCGGCAGAGCAGCGCCCCGTGTGGATTACTGCTTGTGGCAGAGCAGCGCGTCGTGTGGATTACTGCTTGTGGCAGAGCAGCGCCTCGTGTGGATTACTGCTTGCGGCAGATCAGCGCCTCGTGTGGATTACTGCTTGTGGCAGAGCAGCGCTTCGTGTGAATTACTGCTTGTGGCAGAGCAGCGCCTCGTGTGGATTACTGCTTGCGGCAGATCAGCGCCTCGTGTGGATTACTGCTTGTGGCAGAGCAGCGCTTCGTGTGAATTACTGCTTGCGGCAGAGCAGCGCGAGTGGATTACAGCTTGGGGAAGATTGACTTTCGCAGCAGCTTGTCGCGCGTTGCTCATATGTTATAATGGAAGACAACAAAACTAAATATTGGCAGTTGTGTTGGTGTCAACTCAGATATCCACGCCACTGTTGATATCTCGGCGGTTTATTTTGATTAAGTCCACAAATCAATCAAAATCAACATTAGTTAAAAACTGGAAGCGCCAACGCCCATGGCAACTTTGCTTGATTGCCTCCTAATGAACGGTGTTTGCACGAGAATGCCCACTGCTATCATCAATTATTCCCAGTAACTCGGGTAGTTCGATAGTCCCCTCGCTAATAGCAAAGCACGAGTTCGAACCTGTCAGACAGTATTTAGAGAACTAAATGAGTTATTATCCTAGGCTATTTTAGCGAATATTTAAATGCATTGTTTGAGTCGAAGCCATGCTGATGGGAAGCGGCACAAGACGTGGTGTCAATATTTACTTTATTGAACAGGGCTTAGAAAAACATGGCGCTGGCGCCAGTGTTTGCTCTGGCAGGCGAAAAGTACCAGAATGTGCTCTGGCGGGCTAAAAGTACCAGTGTGAGCTCTGGCGGATGAAGGCTACCAGTGTGTGCTCGGGTTGGCAAAAAGTACCAGTGTGTGCTCTGGCGGGCGAAAAGTACCAGAGTGTGCTCTGGCGGGCGAAAAGTACCAGAGTGTGCTCTGACAGAGTGAAGGCTACCAGAGTGTGCTCTGGCGGCGAAAAGCACCAGTGGGTGCTTAGGCGGGCGATCAGTACCAGAGTGTGCTCTGGCGGGCGATCAGTACCAGAGTGTGCTTTGGCAGACGAAGGCTACCAGTGTGTGCTCTATATACACACACATATATATATATATATATATATATATATATATATATATATATATATATATATATATATATATAGATATATATATATATATATATATATATATATGTATCTATATATATATATATATCTATATATATATATATATAATATATATATATATATATATATATCTTATATATATATATATATATAAACCAAGTGATAGGTCCCCTGAATACCATGGGATAGTTCATCTGGATACCACAGGATCGGTCACCTGGATACCATGGCCTGGATGCCATGGAATAAGGTCACCTGATTGTCTATTATTAAACATTGGTATAATCTGTTCAATTTTGACCCGTCGATAACATTTTTCTTACAAGACCCTCTTTAAGAACATGGTTTATTCCCGAACTAATTCTTCCATATGAACAACCACGGGGCCAGATGACATCAACCTTAACAGTAACCTTACCGGCTGTTTCACCTTGATATGTTGTCATAAGATATAGACACTAGCACCGTAAGGCAGTCTCATTGTTACCACAAGACTTGAGCATAACTGCACATTTTATTTGTTTTGCATCTCGATTTTTGTAGCTGTTGATATACTTTTCTACATGCAAAATGGTATATTCCCATTAGCAATTTCATTACTTCAATACCTGAATACAGAAATTTGCTTTCCCACAAACAGCTTAAGAGACATTTGTAACGAGGTTGCGATCTTCTTGGCAACCGCACATTTGGAAATCAATGGTTAAAAGTTTTCAGACTTTCAGTCGATACGCGGTTTCAGAAAATAGATCCTTACTTCGGCTGTGGCTATGTTTGCTGTCGGAAATCACCATACGAGTTGTGCTGTGTAATTTTATGCGCAATGATACCCACAACTTTAATCAATGTAATTTTGTAACCTAAGCGGAAGTAAACACATCGATAGCGAGGATGTTATAGATAGCGCAATGATTTACAGCTAACATTCGTGTGGTTCATGGTTTAAGGGTAGCACTGTTATCAATAGAGCGACAGCACTAGATTCAACAGATTTCTGCAGTACATCATGAATATATCCAGTAAATTAATAATGTTGAAAAATTATTAGCATGATTTTCGATCAAGTAAAATTTGCGGCACAAATTAAATGATGGAATTATTTATGTCTGCGTTAATCGAAGTAATGGATGAACAGCCACTTTAATTGCGTTAAATGATAAAATGAAATATGATAGTTTGTATTTTGAAACCAGCTGTATGGGCACAATCGCCAGTTGAACAAATGGTCAGTTTGAAATTATAACAATTCCAGTAAAAAAATATTAAAAGAATGGCCTAACAAATTATTACGAAATGCGGAAAAAACCTGTCATATTCTGCATTAGCCCCATTCACAACCATCACTCATAAATTATTGCACGAAGGACTGTATTTGATTTCTTTACGTTATATGGGGGACCACGGGTACTAGTCAATACAACAGTCTAACGTTAACTTCAATGTGCGCTATTTGCTTACTTAAGCATCAATTAAATAATGCAATGGCTACATTTTCTCTATTAGTTGTGATATTTGCGCAAGAGCAAATACCAAAAGGCAGAAATATGTTATTGAATCGAACGATCGGTCATTCGTTGATATCCATTTGAGGGCTCGACTTCGGTGAAAAAGCACCAACCAGTGCATACGCTTATTGAGTGAAGTGATTTCAGTCGTGGCTGCGTATAGCATATATTCCTTACCAGGTGTGCAGTTTACAACTCTTAATCTAGACAGTAACATGACATTATGAGCAGTACAATGACCACATGCTGTTGGGGCAGAAATAGGGCATCATGAGAGCATGAACTAGCATGAACTCATGCTGTTGGGGCAGTAATATGGAATTATGAGAAGAAGCGTGATCGTAAGCTGTTGGGGCAATAATATGGCATTATGAGAAGCATGGTCGTAAGCTGTATGGGCATTAATATGGCATCACGAGAAACGAGATAGTAAGCTGTTGGGGCAGTTATATGAAGATAGTGGAGCTTCTACATTTCGTCTTAATTCAATTCAGCACCATTCATCCGGAGTGGCTATGGTCCATTGCTGATTGCCACAAATCAATGAAGACATTCTACATGTTCCGGGCTGTGCTTAAGAAAGGAGCGCATTAGTAGCGATATTGGTGGAGTGTAGAACGAAAAGTAGGGAGGATTCTGTTTGGATTAATCTCCTCTCTCTTGCTTTGACTCTATTCGATTCTATTATCCATATATTATAGGATTTGGGCTGAGCTGTCCCTCTTGACCAGGAACAATATACGCCCCATTGTATACATTGGATCATAGCCTCACAGTAATAGTGCGTTAATTGACACAAATATCGAGTGGAAGACCTCAATGCATTACAGGCCTTTTGTCATCACACATCAGTGGGTGTGTGTTCTTGTTGCTTCTAGGCGGTAGACGTTCCATCACTGAAAAATACATTGCCCCATCTTTTATTCCACATTTATTTAAATCAGCTGATTCGTTCGTCATTTGTACGGGTAGATCTGATGAAAACACCACAGCAACTAATGAAAGCCCCGACATGGAATCAACATTGCAATACAAACACACGCGTCGTCCGCATCGACCCTTTCTCGCGACGCTTTGTCGCTTATACATTGATCTCTAAAGGCGCAATTTGGGTAAAAATCAACAGAAAAAATACCATATTGAACTCTTAGGCTTGACTACTTTTAAATGGACGGCACTTGTGTTAATGAATATCGATAACCGTGGTATCAGCCGTCTTGTAGCTAGTCCAGCTTCCATGGGGGTAGGGATGCTCCACTTAAGCTGACCCAACTTCAATAGTGTTGCTATCCAGTAATGGTCAACCGTCTCATTTTGCTCTCTGTTTGGAATGCAATATTAGTTTAATGTGCTCTCTTGTTATCAAAGGCTTAATTACGTAATGCACGTCGCTGTCTGATTGAGCGCTTCCATACTCACTGCTGTTTGCAATGTACATGTAGCTGCTACCACTGACTCTCACATTGGGCTGCCTACTGCCAACATGGCCACGCCTGTCTGGCATAGCAAACAATTGCAAGAAAACACCAAACTTCTAATTTACGGACAGCCCTAGATATCGACAAGAGGGGGGGTATTTCAATGCGGTAGGAATGGATTTATTCCATTAGCTTCAATACTGTAATTATCATATCATCGTGTACTTAGCGACCAATCGTAACAAGTGTGAGTTACTTTGGCCAATGAATGGCAAACATACCCATGCTATAAAAACAGTCTTGAATAAAAGTGCAAAATCCAGGATGGCTGCTTTCTTATTTCTCTACATTTGTTTGAAGAAAATAACGATTTCAATTAATCACTGATTAATAAATCATATAGAAAGACATGTAATTCCCAGGGTGTTTTTCAATACGTGACTTTGTTTGCGGTTGTATCACCATATTAACCCTTAAAACATGTGTGACAATAAATTTGCTACGCCACCTTACACATGTCGGAAGTTTTGGATCGGGTGCTGGAATAGAATATGGTTGATACGTACATATTCAACTGTGAAGAAATGATGGTTAAAATGAAAGAAAACGGGCGGTGAATGAACTTCTAGGCTGCTAGCTTAATGAGAGCGCGTCATCAGGGTTACTGCTTGTGGCAGAGCAGCGCCTCGTGTGGATTACTGCTTGTGGCAGAGCAGTGTGTGGTGTGGATTACTGCTTGGGGCAGAGCAGCGCCTCGTGTGGATTACTGCTTGTGGCAGAGCAGCGCGTAGTGTGGATTACTGCTTGTGGCGGAGCAGCGCGTCGTGTGGACTACTGCTTGGGGCAGAGCAGCGCTTCGTGTGAATTACTGCTTGCGGCAGAGCAGCGCGCCGTGTGGAATACAGCTTGGGGAAGATTGACTTTCGCAGCAGCTTGTCGCGCGTTGCTCATATGTTATAATGGAAGACAACAAAACTAAATATTGGCAGTTGTGTTGGTGTCAACTCAGATATCCACGCCACTGTTGATATCTCGGCGGCTTATTTTGATTAAGTCCACAAATCAATCAAAATCAACCTTAGTTAAAAACTGGAAGCGCCAACGCCCATGGCAACTTTGCTTGATTGCCTCCTAATGAACGGTGTTTGCACGAGAATGCCCACTGCTATCATCAATTATTCCCAGTAACTCGGGTAGTTCGATAGTCGCCTCGCTAATAGCAAAGCACGAGTTCGAAACTGTCAGACAGTATTTAGAGAACAGAGTCAACTATATGAGTTATTATCCTAAGCTATTTTAGCGAATATTTAAATGCATTGTTTGAGTCGAAGCCATGCTCATGGGAAGCGGCACAAGACGTGGTGTCAATATTTACTTTATTGAACAGGGCTAAGAAAAACATGGCGCTGGCGCCAGTGTTTGCTCTGGCAGGCGAAAAGTACCAGAATGTGCTCTGGCGGGCGAAAAATACCAGTGTGAGCTCTGGCAGATGAAGGCTACCAGTTTGTCTTCGGGTTGGCAAAAAGTACCAGAGTGTGCTCTGGCGGGCGAAAATTACCAGAGTGTGCTCTGGCGGCGAAAGGCACCAGTGGGTGCTTTGGCGAGCGATAATTACCAGTGTGTGTTCTGGCGTGCTAAAAGTACCAGTGTGTGCTTTGGCGGGCGAAAAGCACCAGTGTGTGGTTTGGCGGGCGATCAGTACCAGTGTGTGCTTTGGCGGGCGAAAATCACCAGAGTGTGCTCTGGCGGGCGAAAAGTACCAGCGTGTGCTCTGGCAGACGAAGGCTATCAGTTTGTGCTCTAGCGGGCGAAAAGTACCACAGTGTGCTCTGGCAGACGAAGGCTACCAGTGTGTGCCCTGGCGGGCGAAAAGTACCAGTGTGTGCTCTGGCGGGCAAAAAGTACCAGAGTGTGCTCTGGCGAGCGATAATTACCAGTGTGTGTTCTGGCGTGCTAAAAGTACCAGAGTGTGCTCTGGCGGGCGATAATTACCAGTGTGGGTTCTGGCGTGCTAAAAGTACCAGAGTGTGCTCTGGCGGGCGAAAGTACCAGTGTGTGCTCTGGCAGACGAAGGCTACCAGTGTGTGTTCTGGCGGGTGAAAAGCACCAGTGTGTGCTTTGGCGGGCGAAAAGTGCCAGTGTGTGCTCTGGCAGGCGAAAAGTACCAGTGTGTGCTCTTGCGGATGAAAAGTGTCAGTGTTTGCTCTGGCGGGCGAAAAGCGCCAATGTGTGCTCTGGCGGGCGAAAATTGCCGCAGTTAGGTGCGTGCTCTGGCGGGCGAAAAGAGGCACCATTGGGGAGGCCTCGGGAAACATGTATTGACAGGTTGTCAACGCCAGAAGGACGCATAACCTGAATAAACAATGAATAGAATCGATGCATTACCAGAGGCAAGGCTGATACCCCAACAAAGGGCAACATTTGTTCCATTTCCAAGAAAATAATTCCTAATCGACAAACTCGGTAGCATGTGTGGAACGCAAACATGTAAAAAAAGTCGGATGTTTTATTTCCCAAGCTGAATGTGTGGAACTACGCCCACAGGTGGCGGCATGGGTGCCATGACCATAATTGGCGTTTATGCCCATCAATGACAGAGCGACTGTTTAAAACGCACTAACGTGTTAATGATATCAGGGTCGCGAACGGTAAACGGTAATAACATTGGGTCATCAGGAACAGAGTGAGGTTAAACAGAGAGAGAGGTGATATCAGACAGCGACATCTGAAGGTGACATTATCGTGTGAGGAACAGAGAGTGGGGTTGTAATAGACGGCGACATCATCGTCTGTTGTGTGAGGGACAGAGAGAGACATTATCTTCTGGTGATATCAGACAGCGACATTATCTTCTGTTGTGTGAGGCACAGAGTGTAAGATTATATCAGATGGCGACATTATCTTCTGTTGTGTGAGGGACAGAGAGTGAAGATTATATCAGATGGCGACATTCTTCTGTTGTGTGAGGGACAGAGTGTCTTTATCTTCTGTTGTGTGAGGACACAGAGTGTAAGATTATATCCAGATGGCGACATTATCTTCTGTTGTGTTATATCAGAGGCGACAGTTGTGTGAGTGTAAGATTATATCAGATGGCGACATTATCTTCTGATGGCGACATTATCTTCTGTTGTGTGAGGGATTATCTTCTGTTGTGTGAGGCACAGAGTGAAAGATTATATCAGACGGCGACATTATCTTCTGTTGTGTGAGGCACAGAGTGTAAGATTATATCAGAGTGTTGTGTGAGATTTATATCACACGGCGACATTATCTTCTGTTGTGTGAGGGACAGAGTGAAAGATTATATCAGATGGCGACATTATCTTCTGTTGTATGAGGGACAGAGAGTGAAGATTATATCAGATGGCGACATTATCAGGGACAGAGTGAAAGATTATATCAGATGGCGACATTATCTTCTGTTGTGTGAGGGACAGAGTGTAAGATTATTATCACGACATTATCTTCTGTTGTGTGAGGGACGACATTTATCTTCTGTTGTGTGAGGGACAGAGTGAAAGATTATATCAGATGGCGACATTATCTTCTGTTGTGTGAGGGACAGAATGTAAGATTATATCAGATGGCGACATTAAATGCATTGTTTGAGTCGAATTATCTTCTTGTTTGAGTGAAGCCATGCTCATGGGAAGCGGCACAAGACGTGGTGTCAATATTTACTTTATTGAACAGGGCTTAGAAAAACATGGCGCTGGCGCCAGTGTTTGCTCTGGCGGGCGAAAAGTACCAGAATGTGCTCTAGCGGGCGAAAAATACCAGTGTGAGCTCTGGCAGATGAAGGCTACCAGTTTGTCTTCTGGTTGGCAAAAAGTACCAGTGTGTGCTCTGGCGGCGAAAAGCACCAGTGGGTGCTTTGGCGGGCAAAAAGTACCAGAGTTTGCTCTGCCGGGTGAAAAGTACCAGTGTGTGCTCTGGCGGGCGAAAAGCACCAGTGTGTGCTTTGGCGAGCGATAATTACCAGTGTGTGTTCTGGCGTGCTAAAAAGTACCAGAGTGTGCTCTGGCGGGCGAAAAGCACCAGTTTGTGCTTTGGCGGGGCGATCAGTACCAGTGTGTGCTTTGGCGGGGCGAAAATCACCAGTTTGTGCTTTGGCGGGCGAAAAGTACCAGTGTGTGCTCTGGGGGCAGACGAAGGCTATCAGTTTGTGCTCTAGCGGGCGAAAAGTACCACAGTGTGCTCTGGCAGACGAAGGCTACCAGTGTGTGCCCTGGCGGGCGAAAAGTACCAGTGTGTGCTCTGGCGGGCAAAAAGTACCAGAGTGTGCTCTGGCGAGCGATAATTACCAGTGTGTGTTCTGGCGTGCTAAAAGTACCAGAGTGTGCTCTGGCGGGCGATAATTACCAGTGTGGGTTTCTGGCGTGCTAAAAGTACCAGAGTGTGCTCTGGCGGGCGGGGCGAAAGTACCAGTGTGTGCTCTGGCAGACGAAGGCTACCAGTGTGTGTTTTCTGGCGGGTGAAAAGCACCAGTGTGTGCTTTGGCGGGCGAAAAGTGCCAGTGTGTGCTCTGGCAGGCGAAAAGTACCAGTGTGTGCTCTTGCGGATGAAAAGTGTCAGTGTTTGCTCTGGCGGGCGAAAAGCGCCAATGTGTGCTCTGGCGGGCGAAAATTGCCGCAGTTAGGTGCGTGCTCTGGCGGGCGAAAAGAGGCACCATTGGGGAGGCCTCGGGAAACATGTATTGACAGGTTGTCAACGCCAGAAGGACGCATAACCTGAATAAACAATGAATAGAATCGATGCATTACCAGAGGCAAGGCTGATACCCCAACAAAAAGGGCAACATTTGTTCCATTTCCAAGAAAATAATTCCTAATCGACAAACTCGGTAGCATGTGTGGAACGCAAACATGTAAAAAAAAGTCGGATGTTTTATTTCCCAAGCTGAATGTGTGGAACTACGCCCACAGGTGGCGGCATGGGTGCCATGACCATAATTGGCGTTTATGCCCATCAATGACAGAGCGACTGTTTAAAACGCACTAACGTGTTAATGATATCAGGGTCGCGAACGGTAATAACATTGGGTCATCAGGGAGTGAGGTTAAATCTGAAGGTGACATTATCGTGTGAGGAACAGAGAGTGGGGTTGTAATAGACGGCGACATCATCGTCTGTTGTGTGAGGGACAGAGAGAGAGGTGATATCAGACAGCGACATTATCTTCTGTTGTGTGAGGCACAGAGTGTAAGATTATATCAGATGGCGACATTATCTTCTGCAGTGTGAGGGACAGAGAGTGAGGTTATATCAGACGGCGACATCATCTTCTGTCGTGTGAGGAACAGAGTGTAAGATTATATCAGATGGCGACATTATCTTCTGTTGTGTAAGGGACAGAGTGAAAGATTATACCAGATGGCGACATTATCTTCTGTTGTGTGAGGCACAGAGTGAAAGATTATACCAGATGGCGACATTATCTTCTGTTGTGTGAGGCACAGAGTGTAAGATTATATCAGACGGCGACATTATCTTCTGTTGTGTGAGGCACAGAGTGTAAGATTATATCAGATGGCGACATTATCTTCTGCAGTGTGAGGGACAGAGAGTGAGGTTATATCAGACGGCGACATTATCTTCTGTTGTGTGAGGAACAGAGTGTAAGATTATATCAGATGGCGACATTATCTTCTGTTGTGTGAGGCACAGAGTGAAAGATTATATCAGATGGCGACATTATCTGTTGTGTGAGGGACTGAGATTATATCAGATGGCGACATTATCTTCTGTGTGTGAGGGACAGAGATCTGAGGTTATATCAGATGGCGACATTATCTTCTGTTGTGTGAGGACAGAGTGTAAGATTATATCAGATGGCGACATTATCTTCTGTTGTGTGAGGGACAGAGTGTAAGATTATATCAGATGGCGACATTATCTTCAGTGTGAGGCGAGAGTGTAAGATTATATCAGATCTTATTGTGTGAGGGACAGAGAGTGAAAGATTATATCAGATGGCGACATTATCTTCTGTTGTGTGAGGCACAGAGTGTAAGATTATATCAGATGGCGACATTATCTTCTGTTGTGTGAGGGACAGAGTGTAAGATTATATCAGATGGCGACATTATCTTCTGTTGTGTGAGGGCACAGAGTGTGAAAGATTATATCAGATGGCGACATTATCTTCTGTTGTGTGAGGGACAGAGTGTAAGATTATATCAGATGGCGACATTATCTTCTGTTGTGTGAGGCACAGAGTGTAAGATTATATCAGAGTGTTGTGTGAGATTATATGTAGATATCAGCGACGACATTATCTTCTGTTGTGTGAGGGACAGAGTGAAAGATTATATCAGATGGCGACATTATCTTCTGTTGTGTGAGGCACAGAGTGTAAGATTATATCAGATGGCGACATTATCTTCTGTTGTGTGAGGCACAGAGTGTAAGATTATATCAGATGGCGACATTATCTTCTGTTGTGTGAGGGACACAGAGTGTAAGATTATATCAGACGGCGACATTATCTTCTGTTGTGTGAGGCACAGAGTGTAAGATTATATCAGATGGCGACATTATCTTCTGTTGTGTGAGGGACAGAGTGTAAGATTATATCAGATGGCGACATTATCTTCTGTTGTGTGAGGGACAGAGTGTAAGATTATATCAGATGGCGACATTATCTTCTGTTGTGTGAGGGACAGAGTGTAAGATTATACGACAGATGGCGACGACATTATCTTCTGTTGTGTGAGGACACAGAGGGACAGAGTAAGATTATATCAGATGGCGACATTATCTTCTGTTGTGTGAGGGACAGAGAGTGAAAGGTTATATCAGACGGCGACATTATCTTCTGTTGTGAGAGGCACAGAGTGTAAGCGACATTATATCACACGGCGGGACACATTATCTTCTTCTGTTGTGTGAGGGACAGAGTGAAAGATTATATCAGATGGCGACATTATCTTCTGTTGTATGAGGGAGTGTACAGATTATATCAGACAGCGACATTATCTTCTGTTGTGTGAGGGACATCAGACATATCAGACGGCGACATTATCTTCTGTTGTGTGAGGGACAGAGTGTAAGATTATATCATATCACACGACGACATTATCTTCTGTTGTGTGTGAGGGACAGAGTGAAAGATTATATCAGATGGCGACATTATCTTTGTGTTGTGAGAGTGAGGGACAGAATGTAAGATTATATCAGATGGCGACATTAAATGCATTGTTTGAGTCGAAGCCATGCTCATGGGAAGCGGCACAAGACGTGGTGTCAATATTTACTTTATTGAACAGGGCTTAGAAAAACATGGCGCTGGCGCCAGTGTTTGCTCTGGCGGGCGAAAAGTACCAGAATGTGCTCTGGCGGGCGAAAAATACCAGTGTGAGCTCTGGCAGATGAAGGCTACCAGTTTGTCTTCTGGTTGGCAAAAAGTACCAGTGTGTGCTCTGGCGGCGAAAAGCACCAGTGGGTGCTTTGGCGGGCAAAAAGTACCAGAGTTTGCTCTGCCGGGTGAAAAGTACCAGTGTGTGCTCTGGCGGGCGAAAAGCACCAGTGTGTGCTTTGGCGAGCGATAATTACCAGTGTGTGTTCTGGCGTGCTAAAAGTACCAGAGTGTGCTCTGGCGGGCGATAATTACCAGTGTGTGTTCTGGCGTGCTAAAAGTACCAGAGTGTACTCTGGCGGGCGAAAAGCACCAGTTTGTGCTTTGGCGGGCGATCAGTACCAGTGTGTGCTTTGGCGGGCGAAAATCACCAGAGTGTGCTCTGGCGGGCGAAAAGTACCAGCGTGTGCTCTGGCGGGCGATAATTACCAGTGTGGGTTCTGGCGTGCTAAAAGTACCAGAGTGTGCTCTGGCGGGCAAAAAGTACCAGAGTGTGCTCTGGCGAGCAATAATTACCAGTGTGTGTTCTGGCGTGCTAAAAGTACCAGAGTGTACTCTGGCGGGCGAAAAGCACCAGTTTGTGCTTTGGCGGGCGATCAGTACCAGTGTGTGCTTTGGCGGGCGAAAATCACCAGAGTGTGCTCTGGCGGGCGAAAAGTACCAGCGTGTACTCTGGCAGACGAAGGCTATCAGTTTGTGCTCTAGCGGGCGAAAAGTACCACAGTGTGCTCTGGCAGACGAAGGCTACCAGTGTGTGCCCTGGCGGGCGAAAAGTACCAGTGTGTGCTTTGGCGGGCAAAAAGTACCAGAGTTTGCTCTGGCGGGCGAAAAGTACCAGTGTGTGCTCTGGCGGGCAAAAAGTACCAGAGTGTGCTCTGGCGAGCAATAATTACCAGTGTGTGTTCTGGCGTGCTAAAAGTACCAGAGTGTGCTCTGGCGGGCGATAATTACCAGTGTGGGTTCTGGCGTGCTAAAAGTACCAGAGTGTGCTCTGGCGGGCGAAAGTACCAGTGTGTGCTCTGGCAGACGAAGGCTACCAGTGTGTGTTCTGGCGGGTGAAAAGCACCAGTGTGTGCTTTGGCGGTCGAAAAGTGCCAGTGTGTGCTCTGGCAGGCGAAAAGTACCAGTGTGTGCTCTTGCGGATGAAAGGTGTCAGTGTTTGCTCTGGCGGGCGAAAAGCGCCAATGTGTGCTCTGGCGGGCGAAAATTGCCGCAGTTAGGTGCGTGCTCTGGCGGGCGAAAAGAGGCACCATTGGGGAGGCCTCGGGAAACATGTATTGACAGGTTGTCAACGTCAGAAGGACGCATAACCTGAATAAACAATGATTAGAATCGATGCATTACCAGAGGCAAGGCTGATACCCCAACAAAGGGCAACATTTGTTCCATTTCCAAGAAAATAATTCCTAATCGACAAACTCGGTAGCATGTGTGGAACGCAAACATGTAAAAAAAAGTCGGATGTTTTATTTCCCAAGCTGAATGTGTGGAACTACGCCCACAGGTGGCGGCATGGGTGCCATGACCATAATTGGCGTTTATGCTCATCAATGACAGAGCGACTGTTTAAAACGCACTAACGTGTTAATGATATCAGGGTCGCGAACGGTAATAACATTGGGTCATCAGGGAGTGAGGTTAAATCTGAAGGTGACATTATCGTGTGAGGAACAGAGAGTGGGGTTGTAATAGACGGCGACATCATCGTCTGTTGTGTGAGGGACAGAGAGAGAGGTGATATCAGACAGCGACATTATCTTCTGTTGTGTGAGGCACAGAGTGTAGTTATATCAGATGGCGACATTATCTTCTGCAGTGAGGGACAGAGACATTATATCAGATGGCGACATTATCTTGTGAGGGACAGAGTGTAAGATTATATCAGATGGCGACATTCTCTTCTGTGTGAGGGACAGAGAGTGTAAGATTATATCAGATGGCGACATTATCTTTGTGTGTGTGAGGGACAGAGTGTAAGATTATATCAGATGGCGACATTATCTTCTGTTGTGTGAGGGACAGAGTGTAAGATTATATCAGACGGCGACATTATCTTCTGTTGTGTGAGGGACAGAGTGTAAGATTATATCAGATGGCGACATTATCTTCTGTTGTGTGAGGGACAGAGTGTAAGATTATATCACACGGCGACATTATCTTCTGTTGTGTGAGGGACAGAGTGAAAGATTATATCAGATGGCGACATTATCTTCTGTTGTATGAGGGACAGAGAGTGAGGTGACATCAGACAGCGACATTATCTTCTGTTGTGTGAGGGACAGAGTGTAAGATTATATCACACGACGACATTATCTTCTGTTGTGTGAGGGACAGAGTGAAAGATTATATCAGATGGCGACATTATCTTCTGTTGTATGAGGGACAGAGAGTGAGGTTATATCAGACTGCGACATTATCTTCTGTTGTATGAGGGACAGAGAGTGAGGTTATATCAGTAGGCGACATTATCGTCTGTTGTATGAGGGACAGAGAGTGAGGTTATATCAGATGGCGACATTATCTTCTCTTGTATGAGGGACAGAGAGTGAGGTTATATCAGTAGGCGACATTGTCGTCTGCTGTATGAGGGGCTGGGAGTTGGCATCAGTGGAGCGTGATGAGGGGCGAAGGTGACCTCCCCGTCACGCCGACACACCAGGTTCTCGGGGGATGACTCTAATCAAGACGCATGTGTTAAAACAAGAACACACTGACTCGAGTGAGAATGAGCGAGAAAATCATCCCCGTGGCTGAGGGACGATGTTGTTATGGTCCGGGGTTGTGGGGGTACAGTATGTATGTTCCTAGTTTCTCCACCACGCCACGGAAGCCGCCCCCGCTACAAGCCCAAGCCCGTCGCCTGTCACAGTCTTGCATCGATCTCATCCTCCCTAACATTGTCCCTGCCACCCGACTGCAAAGACCGCTGGCATCGAGCGCTTCGTTACGGGTCTATTGGCCGCCGCCGCTGCAACCATACCGCATCCTTCAGCAGGCTTCGTCGCGGTCTTGTCGCTTACATTGCTGCTCCGCGACACTCGGTCTGGTCAGAGGTTCTCCGGAAAACTGGACCTCAACTCCAGTACCTCATAAAGGACCTCTCCGGTAGACAGGACATCCACCCCAGCACCACATAGCGGACCTCCAAAGAAGACAAGACTTCCCCCCACCCACCAGAACCTCATAAAGGACCTATTTGTGGACGTCTATCTGGGAAATCTTAACGAGAGTTGCCGTGAGTTGTGAAGCAGCCAGAATGTCCGTCATTCTAACAGCGGGAAAACGCGCCGTCAAACCCAAGAGCGCCAAACCGAAGAAAAAGCGCAGGTTGGTGCCTTCTGCTTAAACATAGCTGGTGACATTTGTCGTTGCTCTGAGTTGCTTATGGTAACCCAGCCAGTAAGCGATGAATCTGTGGGGACTTCACAAGCGCCTGGGAGCGCTCATGCATCACGTGGGGGGGGGGGGGTTGTAGTTGTTGACTGGCAGTTACCATTGCGCCCAGGCTCAAGTGGGCCTATTGTGATACATCAGATTTAGTATTTAGTCAATGCTTTCCTGGTGTGCATCGCATGATTGTCTAGCGTTTAAGAGTGTTAGGCTTGCCACACAACATGGGTTTTGCATTAGATTTATGTCCCCTGCTTGCCGGGTATATTAGTTCGATCGATGTGGCCTCTGTGACGTCACTAGGATACGATGAACGACGCCATGTGGTGACGTCGACAATGCTTAGCACGGGCATGTGACAGCATGGAGAAAGATGTACAGTATAGTGTCGTCAATTTATCTGTATACTGTGTCTTATAAGTGAAAATGTCTTGGTTGGGCGGAGGTTGAGGCAATATAATGGGTACAGACAGTATTTGCTGCTGGGGAGAGGCAACTGTGAGATCGAGGTAGATTGTCTGCTACAGTGAAGCTGTGGTTGTGTAACTGGCAATGACATGCAGTGTACAGTAATCCGTCGTACAATGGTGTCGTACATACCTGACGTCTTGAAGAGTGTCATACCTGACGTCATAGATGTGTGTCATACCTGAACGTCGTTGATGTCTGACGTACTTGACGTCATTCAGGTCTGATTTACCTGACATCTTGATGTGTGTTATACCCGACGTCATTGATGTCTATAATACCTGACGTCGTTGATGTCTATAATACCTGACGTCGTTGATGTCTATAATACCTGACGTCGTTGATGTCTATCATACCTGACGTCATAGATGTAATTAATACAACTATCTGACTGGTCTTGTTGTAACTAGTCACGTCAAGAAGCACATAATCGTCTGGTTTAACATACGGAGACCTTATCGCGCTGAGCACGCGGCGTGACGCGCTGTGCAGGTAGCTAGGCGTCGTGAGCTTCCGCATGATAAGTTGCTTCACATGAGCGGCCAAATGACCGAGGTTGCAGTCTGTAGACGTGTAGAGTAGCGTGGACTCGGCTCAACATATTGAAGGCCTTTTGGTTACGCGTGGAATACGAACAAAGACTGTTTGACGTCAAGCATTCATTGCCTCGTCAAGTCTTGCTGTATTTGGAAAAGGTAGGGTTAGGGACAAGGTAAGGACAGGTTTAGGGTCAAGGTAAGGATAGGGTTAGGATCTAGGTTTGGGTAGAGTTAAGATTTGGGTCTAAGAGCGTTTGGGTAGGGCTAGGCAACGGCTAGGACAGGCTGGGATTGGATTTAGATAGGTCTTTGTAGGGATAAGTTTAACGGTTCTATATGCCAAGAAGTCCGTCGCTAGACCTTCGCAGAAACGCCCTGGCTCAACTCCTCGGACCGAAAGCTTGTCAGATCAATGGGCAGACCTGCCCCAGACATATCATGGTGGCCTAGTTCACCCGCGCGTTTTTTGGCTCTATGGATAGATATTTGTGGCTGTACATACCTGTCCGTTCAGCAGGTTAACACCCGGTCTGATGTCCTCAACTCATCCGACAGCTCGTCCCCTCTATCACAACAACCATCCCACCAAACTCTCCCCACTTCCCCTCTGTCACAACAACCATCCCACCAAACTCTCCCCACTTCCCCTCTGTCACAACAACCATCCCACCAAACTCTCCCCACTTCCCCTCTGTCACAACAACCATCCCACCAAACTCTCCCCACTTCTCCTCTATCGCAACAACCACCCCACCAAACTCTCCCCACTTCCCCTCTGTCACAACAACCATCCCACCAAACTCTCCCCACTTCTACTATATCACAACAACCATCCCACCAAACTCTCCCCATTTCCCCTCGATCACAACAACCATCCTACCAAACTCTCCCCACTTTCCCTCTGTCACATCAACCATCCACCAAACTCTCCCCATTTCCCCTCGATCACAACAACCATCCTACCAAACTCTCCCCACTTCCCCTCTGTCTGTCAAACAACCATCCCGCCAAACTCTCCCCACTTCCCCTCTGTCACAACAACCATCCCACCAAACTCTCCCCACTTCTACTATATCACAACAACCATCCCACCAAACTCTCCCCATTTCCCCTCGATCACAACAACCATCCTACCAAACTCTCCCCACTTCCCCTCTGTCACAACAACCATCCCGCCAAACTCTCCCCACTTCCCCTCTGTCACAACAACCATCCCACCAAACTCTCCCCACTTCTACTATATCACAACAACCATCCCACCAAACTCTCCCCATTTCCCCTCGATCACAACAACCATCCTACCAAACTCTCCCCACTTTGCCTCTATCACAACAACCATCCCTTTTAACTTCCTCTCTCGTTGACTTCTTGATTCATTCGCCACATGTCTTCCTTCTCCTCGACTCGTCACCCATACTCCCCATTTACCACCCGCTATTCTCCCATCCATTTAACACGCACATACCCCCACTCATCCATCCATTCCACTCGTCAATTCCCCTGCTCATCCATCCATTCCACTCGTCCATACCCCCACTCATCCATCCATTTCACTCGTCCATTCCCCTGCTCATCCATCCATTGAACTAATCCATTCTCCCTCTTATCCCTCAATTCCACTCGTCTACCTACTCATCCATCCATCCCACTGGTCTATTCCCCCACTCATCTATCCATTCCAATCGTCTACCTGCTCATCCATCCATCCATCCCACTGGTCTATTCCCCCACTCATCTATCCATTCCTATCGTGCATTCCCCTACTCAGTCATCTATTCCACTCATCCATTTTCCCACTCATTTTTCCACCCACTAGTCCATACCTCCATTCATCCCTCCATTCCACTAGTATATTCACCCACTCATTCATCCATTTCACTCACCCAGACCTTCGCTCACCGCCCGCTATCAAATAAATCACACCTGACCGAGGTACGTAGCATCGATTACCCGAGTCAGCCAAGGTTCTGTAAGGGGTACTTTACTAATAAGAACTCACTGATGCCTTTCGACTAGGGGTCCTACGCAACGTCGACGACGTATCAATGTGTGTGTGTGTCATGGGCAGAGTGAATGGGGGTTGTGGGTGAGAGAGGAGGGGGGGAGGCAAGTAGACGACGGAAGAAAAAAGGGAGGGAGGGGGAGGGCTGCAAATAGACGACAGAGGAGAGAAAGGGAGGGAGGGAGGGAGGGGGAGGGCTGCAAATAGACGACGGAGGAGGAAAGAGAGGAAAGGAAGGGGGGGAGGGGCAGCAAATAGACGACGGAGGAGAGAGAAAGGGAGGGAGGGAAGGAAAGAGGGAGGGAGGGAGGGAGGGAGGGAGGGAGGGAGGGAGGGAGGGAGGGAGGGCTGCAAATAGACGACAGAGGAGAGAAAGGAGGGGAGGGGGAGAGGGGGCTGCAAATAGACGACGGAGGAGAGAAAGGGAGGGAGGGAGGGAGGGCTGCAAATAGACGACAGAGGAGAGAAAGGGAGGGAGGGGGAGAGGGCTGCAAATAGACGACGGAGGAAAGAGAGGGAGGGAAGGGGGGAGGGCTGCAAATAGACGACGGAGGAGAGAAAGGAAGGGAGGGAGGGAGGGCTGCAAATAGACGACGGAGGAGAGAAAGGGAGGGAGGGAGGGAGGGCTACAAATAGACGACAGAGGAGAGAAAGGGAGGGAGGGGGAGAGGGCTGCAAATAGACGACGGAGGAAAGAGAGGGAGGGAAGGGGGGAGGGCTGCAAATAAACGACTGAGGAGAGAGAGGGAGGGAGGAGCGGCAAATAGACGACGGATGGGAGAGAGGGAGGGACGGTGGCAAATAGACAAGAGAGTGAGGGAGGGAGGGGTGACAAATAGACGATGGAGGAGAGAGAGGGGGGGACGGCGGCAAATAGACGACGGAGGAGGGAGAGGGAGTGAGGGGCGGCAAATAGACGACGGAGGAGAGAGATGGAGGGAGGCCGGCAAATAGACGAAGGAGGAGAGTGAGGGAGGGAGGGTGAAAAATAGACGATGGAGGAGGAGGAGTGGGGGATGGAGGGACGGAGGAACGGAGGCTAATAAACGAAGGAGGAGAGAGAGGGAGGGGAGGGGCTGCAAATAGACGACGGCTGAGAGTGAGGGGGAGGGAGGGGGAAAACGAGCGGCGGAGGAGAGAGAGGGAGGGAGGGAGGGCGACAAATAGACGACGGAGGAGAGAGAGGGGGGAGGGCGGCAAATAGACAACGGAGGAGAGAGAGGGAGGGAGGGAGGGCGGCAAATAGACAACGGGGGAGAGAGGGGGGAGGGCTGCAAATAGACGACGGAGGGAGGGAAGGAGGGAGGGAGCGAGGGAGGAAGGGGGCAAACGGACGACGGAGAAGAGAAAGGCAGGGAGGGCGGAAAATAGACGAAGGAGGAGAGCGAGCGAGCGAGGGGCGAGGTAGATTGAGGGTGATAGATTGAGAGTGATGGATTGAGAGGGATAGATTGAGAGTGATAGATTGAGAGGGATAGATTGAGAGGGATAGATTGAGGGTGATAGATTGAGCGAGGTAGGTTGAGAGTGATAGATTGGGAGGGATAGATTGAGAATGATAGATTGAGAGGGATAGATGGAGCGAGGTAGATTGAGAGTGATAAATTGAGTGTGATAGATTGAGAGGGATAGATTGAGAGTGATAGATAGATTGAGAGCGAGGGAGATGAGAGTGATAAGCGTGTGATAGATTGAGAGTGATAATTTGAGTGATAGATTGATAGATTGAGAGTGATAGATTGAGCGAGGTAGATTGAGAGGGATAGATTGAGAGTGATAGATTGAGAGTGATAGATTGAGAGTGATAGATTGAGAGTGATAGATTGAGAGGGATAGATTGAGAGTGATAGATTGAGCGAGGTAGATTGAGAGGGATAGATTGAGAGGGATAGATTGCGAGGGATAGATTGAGAGTGATAGATTGAGAGGGATAGATTGAGAGTGATAGATTGAGAGTGATAGATTGAGAGTGATAGATTGAGAGTGATAGATAGAGTGAGATTAGATTGAGAGGGATAGATTGAGAGTGATAGATTGAGAGGGATAGATTGAGAGGGATAGATGGAGCTAGGTAGATTGAGAGTGATAGATTGAGAGGGATAGATTGAGAGGGATAGATGGAGCTAGGTAGATTGAGAGTGATAGATTGAGAGGGATAGATTGAGAGGGATAGATGGAGCTAGGTAGATTCAGAGTGATAGATTGAGAGTGATAGATTAAGAGGGATATATTGAGAGGGATAGATTGAGAGGGATAGATTGAGAGTGATAGATTGAGAGGGATAGATTGAGAGGGATAGATGGAGCGAGGCAGATTGAGAGTGATAGATTGAGAGTGATAGAGGGAGAGGTGGACAGACAAGGTGTCAACTTGTCTTTGATTAAGTGGCATGAATAGGGACTGAAATGATTTTATGTAGTGCCCACGATCTCATCACTCACCAACCCCACCCCACCAACCCTCCCCCCCCACCCCCCCCCCCCCCACACACACAACTCTACCTCCTTCCTCATCGACCGACATCTCAAGAATTGCCAACACACTAACATCAATAACGTGACATGATTAACGCTAACAGGTGCCCCCGCATTCACCAATTTACTCAGCTAATGACCAAACTATGAAGGCGAGCTGATCTCACATGCACACTCAAACACCTGAAATTGGGCCCCGAGAGCCAGTGTAATGTAAGACTGATAATAGACACGCGATGTTGAGTGACGGCATGCTGCGCGTCATTCAGCGCTAATTCATGTAAACGACGTGCGCGCGTCGTTACCTATCGCCTTGACTGCGCGTTGCGTTCTTCATGTTGCTGACTGTTATGCTTGCTTACCTGTAAGTTAACTCCACTTCCATCTTGAAAATGTTTCTGTGGCTACACCTATTTGACTTGACATTTGACATATCTATGGTGCTGTATGTGCTTGGTTACAAGACAATACCAGCTGTAACACCCTCAATGGCAGCCTCAGCAACTGAAGACTCGACGGTCGTGGGTTGGTACCTGGTCTGGCCCCACTACGCCTAAGTTCCAGCCTGGTCAGGACTTAATGCTGTTTGAGAACTGAACGACCCAAAACTTTGTTTTAAAAATCACAAAATGTAGACGGGCAGTGACTTATATGAAGAGGCGTTTGGTATGTGTTGTTGGGGTTCGGGGCGAGATGCATGTTTGGGTAGTGTTGAGCAATAAACACGCAATAAGTTCGGGATGAGGCAACCTACGCTGACCGATGTCACCTCCTTAATGACTCCACTATCGATGACATAGTTAGATATTGTGTCTCCATGAGTACCACCACTGTGTGAACAGAGCTGTTAAGAACGCCAGTCGAGAGCAACTCGAGCCTTCATCGTGATGCGTGGCATGCAAATGTGTGTTGTCAATAGAATGGTAATTATTAAACATACAAGCCAGGCCACACTGAATGGCTTGCTATCAATCGTGCCAGCGAGGTCCCTCATACGATGAACCGGCAAACAGGCTCCACGAATTTTATCTAAGAATTCCGAGCGCATGCCATAACGACGCCGGAGATCCGAGACTCAAGTTTAAAAATAGATGTTAGCGTTAGATGCTGACATTATTTTAACTTCTTCGCGTCAACCTAAATTGGAGCTAATTATAACTCGCTGTGTACCATTATGGCCAGCTTAACGTCAAAATTCTTGCTAATGGGCACCCACGAGTGAGAATTATAACTTCCGCGTGATAGAAACTACGGTAGAAAAGGGAACCATGTTTTTGAGGTAGAAGAATGGCCATTATGACTTGGCGGGGCTAGTGGAGAAGGGGGGCGATGATTCATGCGAGATCAATGCAATATTACTCAACAGAGATTCCCTATATAACTGAAACCTGGTAGCACATTGATTGAGGGAACGCTCTTTATATTCTAAGAAATAGATTTTAGAAGGGACATCAACTCTCTGACGTCACGAGGATGTTAGTGACGTAGTCACGATGGATTGCCGTTCGTCGACGCGTAAAACCAATAACGGCTGTCGAGAGGTAAGGGTGTGACTGGTTCAATCGAAAGCGTGTGGACGTATGACTGGTTCTTGCAAGAGCGTGTGGACGTATGACTGGTTCTTACAAGAGTGCGTGGACGTATGACTGGTTCTTCCAAGAGCGTGTGGACGTATGACTGATTCTGTGGATACATGCATGAATGCATACATAAATAAATACAAACATACTCATATACATACATACATACATACATACATACATACATACATACATACATACATACATACATACATACATACATACATACATACATACATACATACATACATACATACATACATACAAACATACATACATACATACATACATACAACATACATACATACATACATACATACATACATACATACATACATACATACATACATACATACATACATACATACATACATACATACATACATACATACATACATACATACATACATACATACGTACAAACATACATACATACATACATACATACATACATACATACATACATACATACATACATACATACATACATACATACATACATACATACATACATACATACATACGTACATACATACATACGTACATACATACATACATACATACATACATACATACAGATACATACATACATACATACATACATACATACATACATACATACATACATACATACATACATACATACATACATACATACATACAGACATACATACATACATACATACATACATACATACATACATACATACATACATACATACATACATACATACATACATACATACATACATACATACATACATACATACATACACATACATACATACACATACATACATACATACATACATACATTATACATATATACATACATACATTTATATATACATAAACATCATCAGCACCCCCCCCCCCCCCCCCCCCCCCCCCCCCACACCCACGCGATCCTTCCCCCTAACTCTATCTCCCTCTCCCTTCCCGTCGGCCCAGTTAACCTGCCACCAAACAGATAATGCTAAAAACAATTGTAGTGATTAAAAACAAGTCTTACAACAGCCGCTTTGCCCGGACTTACATCCCTCGTCGTGTGTGATTACTGCTGGTGAGTTTCAAGGTTACCTTTTAGCTATTGATCTCATCACGGTCGATCAAATATTTAAAGCATCACGTCGTGCTTCAAACAAGGCACTCCATATTCCTCGTGCATCATATTCTTTGAGGACGTCGTACATCGAGCTTTGATCTCATAAGCAACATGATATCACGTTAGCAACATGATATCACGTTAGCAACATGATATCATGTTAAAGAGGCCATTAGCTGGGTGCCTGTGGTGGAGCAAGTGACGAGCGGCACTCAACGAGTCATTGTTCTGGCTGTAATGTATTCACTACATAACTGAAGTCAATGTGCTGGCTGTAATTCAATTACTACATTACTGAAGTCAGTGTGCTGGCTGTAATTTAATTACTACATTACTGAAGTCAGTGTGCTGGCTGTAATTTAATTACTACATTACTTAAGTCGGTATGCTGGCTGTTATTCATTCACGGCTTTTCTGAAGTCGGCGTTGTGGTTGTAATTTAAGCGCTCCATAACTGAAGTAATTGTGCTGGCTGTAATTTAATTACAACATAACTGAAGTAAGTGTGCTGGCTGTAACCTACTCAGTATGTCTGGTACTGACGAAGTGTTGCTGGAGATAGAAGTTTCTAACGGAAATGCCCAGAAGAGTACGTTTCCGAGGTCGTGTTTCTTCAAATGAGACCAGCCGTAATCTCACGTGATTTGATCGAACTCTTTCCTGAGGTTGTGCTTATTCAGAGGCAACTCGTAATAACTGATATGGTTGATTTGGCACTCAACCACCCTCGATTGCCAAGAACCCTGCTCCTGTGACCCACGACCTTCCCACTCCCCCACCCCACCGGCAGCAAATCCATCATCCTTCAAGCGAAAACACAACCGTAGAATCGAACAAAGCCGACACGGGACAGCCTGACGTGAAGAAAGACCTTGCCGAAGCAGATGGCGGCCCATGCCGTCCAGCGTCACGCTTCTGAGATCTCGCCTCCTCGCGATCCAAAGCGACCAAGCACCGTGCCATTATTGACAACCCACCTCGACCCACTCTATAGCACACACAGCCTCACCTCCCCCGATACCAGCCTGCCTCCCTCACCTGCCCTCCTTTAACCTGCCTTCGCTTCCCGTCCCACTTAAGGTTTCCTATGCTGAGATATCTTTCTGCAGATGATTTACTGAGGGTGCCAGTTTAATCAATGCAGTCCCAGCAACTGTAGCCAATAGTCGCTTAACAACGGAGACGAGCTTTCGTGGGTGACAGTATCTATAGCAATGGCGACAAAAGGAGGACATATTCTTCCACACCTACACGGGACCATTATCGTCAATCACAGGTGTACCGTAGCGACTGTGGTAAGCAATGGGGCGACGTGGTGTAGTAGGGAGAGCTATGGGGCGACGTGGTGTAGTAGGGAGAGCTATGGGGCGACGTGGTGTAGTAGGGAGAGCTATGGGAGATCCTAGTGTTGTAAAGAAATCGGACCGGCAGTTGAGTTGTTGTAGAGAGGGGTGGTGTAGAGTGGGGGTGGGGGGATGTATAAGCCGCGCTACCCCATATCATTACGTAAAACCCTACACTTACAAGTTCCCCGAAGAAGCTGTGTGAATGATTCAGTATACTTTACGAAATATTGCAAGTTTCGTTCCAGCCGGCTTAAGTTCAAACGGATAAGTAAGTAGACCCTGTCTTAGCGGACACCTGTATATAACGGACTCTTGAAAGTAGCAACATATGAGTTTGATTGGTATTTCTAGACGCGTGCTGCAACCCTCGTGAGCGCCCATTTACGATACGGTTCAAGCTACTCGATTAAGCTAAGCATATAGTTCGGCTAAAGACCCGGATGATATACAATATATATAAGTGATGTGTGGTAACGTGGTTCAGATGCTTTGGCGGCGTCATGTTGGGCATACTGTAGGAATCACATGGCTAGGAGGAAGTCTCTGAGCATTGATCCTTGACACATTGAGATCACATTCTCCTGTGTCGTAATAGAGAGAAGCGTTCGATAGCCATTCGAGCCCGTCAACAACTGCTGGCGTCATCGCTTGGCGGGATTAGTCGGGGGCGTGGCCGGCGGGTGTTAGGCATGACATACCACGTATGGTTACATTGATGGAGGATCATGGAAGGAAACAATTGAGGTGATGTTGAGAAGGTATGGCGTGGTAAGAATGTAAAGTAGGTCAGGGTGGGGTAGAGTTAGCTATGATGGGGTGGAGTTTGTCAGAGTGGGGTGGAGTTAGCAAGAATGGGGCGGAGTAGTTTAGGGTGGGTTGGAGTTAGCAAGAATGGGATGGGGTAAAGTTGGATAGGATGGAGGAGTGGAGAAGGTTAGGGTGGGGTGGAGCCAGGATTGGGTGGAGCAGTTATGGATGCGTTGAATATATTTAGGATTTGTGGGTCTCAGTTATGATGAGATTGAATTAGGTCGGTTAGGATGTGGTGGGCTAAGGACGGGTTGGAGTTGGTTAGGATGGGATGGACTAAGGACGGGTTGGAGTTGGTTAGGATGGGATGGACTAAGGACGAGTTGGAGGGATGGGATGGACTAAGGACGGGTTGGAGTTAGGTTACTAAGGATGGGGGGGACTAAGGACGAGGTTGGAGTTGGTTAGGATGGGGTGGACTAAGGACGGGTTGGAGTTGGTTAGGATTGGGTGGGACGGGGTAAAGTTGGTTAGGATGGGGTGGACTAAGGACGGGTTGGAGTTGGTTAGGATGGGTGGACTAAGGACGGGTTGGAGTTGGTTAGGATGGGGTGGACTAAGGACGGGTTGGAGTTGGTTAGGATGGGGTGGACTAAGGACGGGTTGGAGTTGATTAGGATGGGGTGGACTAAGGACGGGTTGGAGTTGGTTAGGATGGGGTGGACTAAGGACAGGTTGGAGTTTGTAAGGATGGGGTGGACTAAGGACGGGTTGGAGTTGGTTAGGATGGGGGGAAGTAAGGACGGGTTGGAGTTGGTTAGAATGGGGTGGACTAAGGACGGGTTGGAGTTGGTTAGGATGGGGTGGACTAAGGACGGGTTGGAGTTGGTTAGGATGGGGTGGACTAAGGACAGGTTGGAGTTTGTAAGGATGGGGTGGACTAAGGACGGGTTGGAGTTGGTTAGGATGGGGTGGACTAAAGACGGGTTGGAGTTGGTTAGGATGGGGTGGACTAAGGACGAGTTGGAGTTGATTAGGATGGGGTGGACTAAGGACGGGTTGGAGTTGGTTAGGATGGGGTGGACTAAGGACGGGTTGGAGTTGGTTAGGATGGGGTGGACTAAGGACAGGTTGGAGTTTGTAAGGATGGGGTGGACTAAGGACGGGTTGGAGTTGGTTAGGATGGGGTGGACTAAGGACGGGTTGGAGTTGGTTAGGATGGGGTGAACTAAGGACAGGTTGGAGTTTGTAAGGATGGGGTGGACTAAGGACGGGTTGGAGTTGGTTAGGATGGGGTGGACTAAGGACGGGTTGGAGTTGGTTAGGATGGGGTGGACTAAAGACGGGTTGGAGCTGGTTAGGAGAGAGTATGATGAAATATGTAATGGTATGTTGAAATAGTGAGTAGTTTCACCGTGAATGTGAAAATTCTTTAAGGTCGTAGTGAAGAAGTAACTGGAAAAAGGATGTTTATTTCTGAATGTAGGGGTACGGATTCCGTATCCCGCAAGTCCGGATATAAATTGTGGCACCTGGTGATGTCCAGAGGCTACTGCTGAACTGGAATTTCAAACTGCTACTTACGGAGTTGGCCTTGCAACTTGGTCCGAACGACGGTGACTACAGTGTTGCCCGAATACTGATTGTCTTTAATTTCTGGGGACGAGTGGCGTCGTCAGCAAGCATGGAGGTATAATCTAGTTACCAAGAGCTTGAATTGAGGATTAGATGGGCTGACGTCAATTGTTCTGGGAATTGATGGGTTTGGAATGTTTACTACACCGGGAATATTTGATTTTGAACAAACCACACTGGTTGACGACGCTCATTACGGTAAATACATAAAATCTAATTGATAAGGGCGATCACAGTAGCGTTGGAGATGAGGGTAGGTAGCAGCTGTGGAGCTACCCACTGTCAATACTTGTCCTGTATGATTGTATGCATTAGTAGGTGGAAAGGGGAGTGGGGATGGGGGCGCTGTATGGGTATGTTGTTGTGCGTTGGGGTGGGATTAGAGTGACGTCGGTGGCCCATTATGACTAGAGCCGAGTGGGACATGATGCTGACGAGTAAGTGTGTGGAGGGGGGTGGTGATATGGAGAGGCTTGCTGTAGGCCCGTCATCGATGCAGTGAGGGATGGTTTAGTGTTGGGGAGGGTGGTTGGTATGCAAACAAAGGTGCCTCTGAGGCTACCAATCCCGAAACACGGCAACTGGGACGGCGACAATAACAGGACTTTGTTGTGATTCTCGTGTGATGCCTAAGGCAGAGGACCGTGTCGCTGAAGCTGGCCTGCGTCATATATCGACATTCAAGCAATATGTCACGCCCAGAACGGTGTACACTTGCATACGTACTCACACACGCTCTTGAACTCACATAGACAAGGTTCATTATGTATATGCTACTTTTGATGGCAGATATGTTTATATATTTATGTATACAAATATGAAAGGATATACATGCGTACCATGAGACAAATGCATAAATATGTTTGCCGCCGAATCAATGTGGTTCTGGGGGCCATCATATGGCGAACGATGTTAACCCTCATTGATTGGGTTGTACGGTTAATACCACCTCCTGTACCGCGGCTCGACCTGACCTCCGTCTATCCTGTGCCGCGGCTCGACCTAACCTCCACCGTTCCTGTACCGCTGCTCGACCGAACCTCCACCCATCCGGTGCCGCTGCTCGACCTGACCTCTACCCATCCTGTACCGCTGTTAGTGATCCGTGCTAATAAGCTGTTATAGTCCCCCTCTTATCAACGCGCTATCAGTGATCCGTGCTATTCGGCTGTTATAGTTCCCCTCTTATCAACGCGCTATCAGTGATCCGTGCTATTCGGCTGTTATAGTTCCCCTCTTATCAACGCGCTATTCAGTGATCCCCCTGCTCATATAGTTCCCCTCTTATCAACGCGCAATCAGCGTGCTATTCGGCTGTTAGTGCGCATCAGTGATACGTGCTATTCGGCTGTTATAGTTCCCCTCTTATCAACGCGCAATCAGTGATACGTGATATTCGTATAGTTCCCCTCTTCAATAGTTCCCCTCTTATCAACGCGCAATCAGTGATCCGTGCTATTCGGCTGTTATAGTTCCCCTCTTATCAATGCGCAATCAGTGATCCGTGCTATTCGGCTGTTATAGTTCCCCTCTTATCAACGCGCAATCAGTGATCCGTGCTATTCGGCTGTTATAGTTCCCCTCTTATCAACGCGCAATCAGTGATACGTGCTATTCGGCTGTTATAGTTCCCCTCTTATCAACGCGCAATCAGTGATACGTGCTATTCGGCTGTGATCAACGCGCAATCAGTGTCCGTGCTATTCGGCTTATAGTTCGCGCTGTTATAGGCTGTTATAGTTCCCCTCTTATCAACGCGCAATCAGTGATACGTGCTATTCGGCTGTTATAGTTCCCCTCTTATCAACGCGCAATCAGTGATACGTGCTATTCGGCTGTTATAGTTCCCCTCTTATCAACGCGCAATCAGTGATCCGTGCTATTCGGCTGTTATATCTCTTATCAACGCGCAATCAGTGATACGTGCTATTCGGCTGTTATAGTTCCCCTCTTATCAACGCGCAATCAGTGATATTCGTGCTATTCGGCGGCTGTTATAGTCCCCTCTTTATCAACGCGCAATCAGTGATCAACGGCTGTTATAGTCCCCCTCTTATCAACGCGCAATCAGTGATCCGTGCTATTCGGCTGTTATAGTCCCGCTCGTATCAACGCGCTATCAGTGATACGTGCTATTCGGCTGTTATAGTCCCGCTCGTATCAACGCGCTATCAGTGATACGTGCTATTCGGCTGTTATAGTCCCGCTCGTATCAACGCGCAATCAGTTATGTCTATTCGGCTGTTATAGTTCCCCTCTGCCAGATCGCCTATTCGATGAATCAAATCGCGCAATCAGTGATCCGTGCATGCGGCAGTCCTACATGTTCCAGGCCCGATGAATAAATCCCGGCAGTCCTCTGTTCGGGCCCTCACTATACACATCCAATGTTTGCCATTATTACGTCACCATGTAGGCGAACCTTCCCCTCATAGGCACTGCATTGGGAAGATCGAGTACATTAGGTCAATTCAGTGAAATACTCAATATTGGGCAGAGCGAGCATTCTTTGGCACAGTGCTAGTGCGCAGTGTAAGCATTGTCAAGCGGTTTGGGAATGAAGTCATTCGTTCGAGAGCACAATGCAAACATTTCTCTTCAAATTTACTTAACATTTCAACAAAGCGATATAGCCGCAGTTTCCTCGCGCTGTCTTTAAGATGCTCGTTACTAAATGAGGGGCTTCATTATCGTCTTTTAAAATTCCCTAAATGAAAATTACTATGCAATATAGCGTTATGATGCAGGTGTGAATCTGGCAATCATACCTTGTAGTGGGTGATTGCAATACCTTTTCGTTATGCAGGAGGTGGTTAGTTCGACCACAGACTGACCCACCCACGTCATCGCTTGGCTACGCATGACAAGGATGGACTGATCAAACGCTCAATGCAGTTAACTCCAATATCCTACTCTGTTTCAGTGGCCAGACTGCAGTGTTTAACCCCACGCCCCCTCTATCCAGTCACAAGACGAGCGTGTGGTTCTGGGAGCTAGATGGCGTCGCTACTACTGTCATGTTGAGCAAGGATAGCTACGAGGTCTGGTGTAACGGCACTGTATTGGATACAATCGTGAGTTTACGTCTAGTAAATATATTGGATACAATCGTTAGTATACTTCTAATAGAGGTATTGGATACAATCGGTACTATACGTCTTGTAGCAGTATACTATTGGATACAATCGTGGGTATACTTCCAGTACAGATATTGGATACAATCGTTAGTATACTTCAAGTAGAGATATTGGATACAATCGTTAATATACTTCTAGTAGAGGTGTTGGATACAATAGTATACTTCTAGTAAAGGTATTGGGTACAATCGTTAGTTTACTTTTAGTAGAGGTGTTGGATGCAATCGGATACTTCTAGTAAAGGTATTGGGTACAATCGTTAGTATACGTATTGTAACAGTATGGTATTGGATACAATCTAAGTTTACTTCTAGCAGAGGTATGGGATACAATCGTTAGTCTACCTTTTGTAGCAGTGTGGTATTGGATACAATCGTTCGTATACTTCTAACAAAGGTATTGGATACAGTCGTTCGTATACCTCTTGTAGCAGTATGGTATTGGATACAGTCGTTCGTATACCTCTTGTAGCAGTATGGTATTGGATACAGTCGTTCGTATACCTCTTGTAGCAGTATGGTATTGGATAAAATCGTTAGTATACTTCTAGTAGAGGTATGTGGTACAATTACTAGATAAGTTTGACGTTGGTTGAATCGTGGATGTAATGTATCCACGTGTGTGTGTGGCGGGGTTAGGACGATAGAGCGCAGGGATAGTGGTTTTAAGTACATGGCTGTTGGTAGGAATCAATTATACATCGGTCAGTCGCTGAATGTCTTTGATTTTCACCTGCCGCTGCATTTAGTCATTGTGGCTACGACTGGTTAATGATTTACCCGTATCTATTGAAGATATCGGAAATAGCACGTAATGTCCGTTTTAAACATCCAACAAGCACTAATGGGGTTGGTTTAATGTGCGTGAACAGGATGGCTTCGCGGAGGACATGGATTGTGGCGGCTCCATTGATTTCTCCATCTACGTGGAGCAGACTGATGTCGAGCATAAGGCGCGCATCAAACGCGAAGCGACGGGCAACAGTCGCGACGGCCTCAAACACCAGCTGTTTGTCGACGGTTTCATGATACAGGAGCATACAAGTGTGTCTCCACATGGTCTACAGCGTACAGGTAGCGCTGCCGACGACCTGTCCGAGGCGGCTGATGCTTACGACCCCTACACTAACGTCGACTACCCTTTCTCTGCACCCCCCGACCCCCCATGTTACGAGGAGGCCATGGCTGGAGAGGACTACCCACACGACTATGATGACCAGCCTCACTGCGTTGACTACGCGTCAGACCAGGGAGTCGGCTTTGATTACGACCCGTATGTCGACTCGGACGAAGTCAAAAAGCACCAGTGATACGCGCTATGATGTCGTCATCAGTGTGCATTGCACTTCTACTCAACCACGTGAATTTCTACCCGTCTATTTGTCTCCAGTTTGTATCAGCTTCAACCCATTAACCCGTCTCACTGGGCGGTCGGAACTGAATATAGACTATTTCTCGTATGTAACTTGGCATTCGCTTAGAGACCATCCCGCCTCTGGTTACTCTACACTGAGTCACCAAGTTGCGAACTAGTTTTTTTAATATCAAATTCCCACATTTAATAGCCAGCATTTCTTTGATGCCGGTTCGATATGCAGTAACATTGAACTAAGACCCTAGCCGTTTTTAAAAAGGCATCTTTGCTGCGATAGCGCTTTGACAATACGAGCATGTATTTATCATTGATAACATTGAAGAAGATGAAATCGAGCCGACGGCATTGGTCCTGTCGTGAAAGAATAACCCACAAGTCGTGATGTGTCTTCGTTCAGCCGCCAGGAGACACTGCATGTCACGTTGAGCGGCATGTTCCAGAATACTCACAACACTCATCGCCTCGGACAGACATCAACTTGAATTAGTTAATGTGTGTATGTAGTTAACTAGTGCCAGTTGTACCTATAAGATGTCTTCTGGCAAAGGCGTGTGAGTTTATCACGTGATGTGGCTGGGTGTCTGCTTGTAGAATGTCGTATCATTTATCAAGCATAGTCTCAGAAGTATTTCCTGACGAATTGTCGTTGGTATAAAAAGCCGGTTGCAGTGATGACCTACATACTATGCTGTCACGTGTCTGATTGTATAGGTTGCTTTGGTAACTCGTTATGCATGTTGACCTTTGACCCATTCGATACATATACCATCCGTCCTACGGGTTCCATTGTCACAAGAGAAGTTCGACTGTCACTGGCGCTGGAATGGCAGGCTCAGCCAACATCATAAACGCATTTATTCTCTTGATTAATTGCGTACATGATATTAATTAACTGTCAACGCATCCTGCCCTTAAAAAGCTGGGATTGCCTGGGTAAGCGTGGGGATGGGGTGCCTTAGAGAAAGGTTTGCTTTAGTGTGATGCATATTGGGTGCAGTTCAATCACGATTTTGTGCAAGTAATACTATCATCAAATATCGTTATAAGTCGGCTTTCAAGAAGGCATGGACGTAGAAAAGTATGCGTCTGAATGTCCATATTGCAACCTGTATCGGCTGTACGTCCACAGAGAGCGAGCAATAACGGCATATGTTTGTTAGTGACATAGTGTCATTTTTCTTACTAATTAGTGGCGCTCTCTATGACGTGTAATGCAGTCGCCTTTCCCCAGAAGCCATGGATCACGTATAATCTTGTCCCGTTCTGGACCAATGAAGGCACTTGAAACAAATGAATACTGTGATAGTTGGGAAGCATTACTTTATTTCCAATCAGAGCTTTGATATCAGGAAGGCATGTCAAGTTTAGCAACGCAGACGTTCGCTTTCGTCCGATGCTTCGGGATATTGGTCCTGATCGCACGTTGAACACAGCAAGCCACCTCTGGGAAGTCAGGCATGGTGGAATCCGAGCCACTTGGGTCCGTAACACTTGACTCGCCTGTGGAATGGACTTGATATTGCTTTGTCAAATTTTATGTTTTATTGAGTGTCTAACAAATGTTTGCTCTTATGATTTCAATTGGTCGTGTCATTTTTGTTGTGGTTTCATGTAAAGATGTTGATTTAGTTTCTTCCTGTCGGGTTATTTATACATGAGTTTAGATGTGTGGTAATTATTTGCAGAATTTGTCAGATGATATTATACAATTGTTATAATTGAACAATGAATAGAGGAGGAAATTGGCTTCAATTTATCAGCGGTTTGTCGTCGATCCAGGTGACAGGAGAGTTTATGTGTGTGCGTGCGATAATATGTGTGTGTGTGTGGGGGGGGGGGGGGTTGGGTGTGCGGTGTTTGTGTGTGTGTGTGTGTGTGCGAATGTGTGTTGTGTGTGTGTGTGTGTGTGTGTGTGTGTGTGTGTGTGTGTGTGTGTGTGTGTGTGTGGGAGTGTAGATGGTGATCGGATGGTACGCGTATTAGTATCGTTGGGCTAATGTTGTTGCTGGACGTTATATAACATCAGCGAGTACGTCACATCGCTCGGGGTGCCATGAAGTTCGATTTCACGTCGATCAAAGGGGTAGCCTGTTGTTGGTGATCACATAGACCCCAATGTATAGCATTGTTTGAGGTTATGAAGAGGGTGGGGTGGGTGGGGTGGGGTGGGGTTAGGTGTTGATTTTTTTTTTACACGTTGTGTTTAGGTTTAGTAGAGTGCATTTGCAACAGAATGAGAGGGGGTGGTGAGAGGTGATTTGCAACAGAATGAGAGGGGGTGGTAATAGGTGATTTGTCACAGGACGTCAGGGGTGGTGACAGGTGATTTGTCACAGGACGTGAGGGGGTGGTGACATGTGATATGTCACAGGACGTGAGGCGGTGGGGACATGTGATGTATTTGAAGATATGAGGGGATGAGGACAGTTGATATGTTACAGGATGTTCGGGGGTACGGCAGATGTTTGAACCTTTAGCACAATAGTAGTATAGAGAGAGGAGGTATCTGGTTCACCTCTAGGAGAGGATTCTGGCGCAGTGGAGGACCCCCGGTAGCATACACCCACCGTCCACAAACCGCCAGACACCTTTTACAGCAACCACAGAGTATAGCAACCATAGGCCTTCTACAGCGGCCACACACCACAGCGCACTGCAAAGAAGTGCCAACGATGCGCCCTTCTGAACTGATAGTCCCAACAGTGTATACTACATATGTACTACAATACAGTTGAAACTTCCTTCCAGCATATGGGCCTACACTTTGAGGTTGGTCCATTGGGTGCCCACGCCTTTAATATTGGTAGTTTGGATATTGGAACTACTATATATATTTGTTTTGTCGTCTATGGAGTTGCAAAAAGAAAACATGTTGGTTGCCGATTTTTTTCGATTGGGTTTTTCTATAGGGTTGCAAAAAGGAAACAAGTTGGGATCCGATTATTCTTTGGTTGGAGATGCAAAACAAAAATATGTTGGTATACAATATTTTGGTTGTAGGAGTTGCAAAAAGTAAACATGTTGGGAGCCTTTCGACGGCCAATTTCTTGTTTTATGGAAGGAAGTTTGATTTTTATAGTTTGTAAATGAAATGAAATGCACTCTTATAACCATCAACAGATCAGATCCGCATTCTAGAGCACAGCACTTGAAGATGGTAATATCTCAGATCATGAGTTTAAACTCGTTTTAGCTGAGGTCACAAAATATACCAAATTGAAGGGGGAAAGAAAAGCTAGATCTGTAAAAGCATACCAGACTGTTTCATTGGAAGTATCAGAAAAACATTGGGTGCAGCAAACTTACGTGGCCGACTCTGTGGGGGTCATGTTATCCTGTACGTGCTGTAGTATAGATGGTGGAAGGTGATCCCCAAACCATCCCCCACTGCGTCAGAACCCTCTCCTAGAGATGGACCAGATATCCAGCTCTCTATACTACTACAAGACCTTGGCGGACATCATCAGCTCATCAGCTGCTCATTGAGTCATTGCAACGAACTAAAGCAAGTAATAGCATGTACGATTGTCAGAAACACATTAGCTGCTCATTGAGTCATTGCAACGAACTAAAGCAAGTAACAGCATGTACGATTGTCAGAAGACTAACCACAGTTAGGGGCAATACGAAAAGTACGTAACACTAAGGGGTTGGGTGGGGGGTTCTCATAGCCTCGTGCGCCTGTGGTCAACGGGCGGTGGTAATTGAGTGTTAACGTTATGATGTTGTCAGACTGCTGGACCATCAGAATCGTGGAGTGATCCGTGGTAGTTTAATCATGCAGCTTACAGCTACGTTTAGAGGGCTCATCATTGCGAGTCCGCCGCAACGTCCGCAAGCGGCCTTCATTTTGGGGTATGTACCTGGCAGGGACGACCACCATCACAGCGGAGAATGGGCTCACTCCGACTAGCTATGCGATGAGTATGTTAATGAGTAACAGTATGCCCATCGATATGTGGCGCTACAATACAATGAACAAAAGCACGCGCGACTGTTGATCCAACGACTCGGGGATCTGCAGCCTTGTGGCTTATGTTTAAGATATGGAGTTTTCTGATAGGTTGAGGCAGGGAGGTGCATATACCAAGAGTGGAAACGAAGCCAAGATCAAAGCGCCGGAAGTGACCGGAAACGCCTCGGTTGGCTAGTTCGAAGCGCGTCATCGAAAGTTGACATCTTGCTGGCTGAAGAACTCGTTCAGCATCTTTGTCATTACATCATTTCCAGACGGATTCTTCCAAAGAGATAAATACTTGTATACTTATTATCATCGCTGAATAATTAAGTTCAAAACTTGCAACCGACAGTATCGGTATTTCGAGTATCGTTAATAGGCTGTTTTGACGAAAATCCCCGGAAAAAGTGTCAATCAGAATATTTCAAACATTATCTGTTTACGATTGAAAATTTTTATGCAAGTATTATAACTTTGCCTAAATGTAATTTCTAACCCAGATGCCATTCCTTCTATGATTATTTTACATTATAAACTGCAAGGACGGAAAGTGGTTTGAAAATGCCAGTATGGGCGATAATTGAATGTTTGTTGATTTACCTGACAGTCTTTTATATTTGTCCGCGATATATATTTGTGAATCAAGTTTTTATGACCTGTATGTAGTTATGTATATTATGATTGATAAAGCAGTGCACGTGGAGTACCTTTGACGGTTGTAAATATGTTTTCCGGTTGTTTCAGATAGTTAAATACAGAAAAAAGTAGCCGTGCACGACGTTTATTAACGTCGTGCGATGATCGTAACCAAATGCGGCGCGACAATACATGAGTTCCAATAATACACGATTATTACAGACACGTACATATGAAGAATAATTTTTCACATAATTGAATGTTTATTAACAAGTTGAGTTAGTTTACGTGTGAGATTTCGTCAAAGGCGATTTAATCCAGCCACACAAATTCTGAAAAGTTCATGTTTATTTTGAACGACAAGATCGGTTTCTGCGCGCATGCGCAGACAAGGTTCTTCGCAAGCGAACTTTTTCTTTCTGAATTTTATTATTTAAGTATATGTGTCATTTTGTCAATGATTATCTTTTGGAAATATCTACTTTGAAGGGCGATATGTATTCAACGATATCACATTGACATTTAAAAAAAGATAACACTTATTGATTCCCGCAGTCTGGAGGGGGCACTTGGCCTTGTCCTGCGTAGGGGTGTGCCCCGGCATCTCAAAAACCTGTACCCGTCATACAAGGTAAAAATGGCAAGAGCATACCCCATCCTACAATTATGAGGTCAACAAAACCCGTCGGGAGGCCGAAAAAAACCTACCCCGACACATGTATACTACCTCTTTATACTTAAGTGCCCCCTCCTCCGGGACCTGCAGCCACATGGCGAGTGAAAATGAAAAACTGCGTAATGTGACGTCATATCTCCAAACTGGGGCTGCCGTGAACGAAAGTTGTGATTCTAAAAGTTCATTTGACAATTGCTAAATAATCACGAGACAGTGGATAACCAAAATAGTCCGGTTAAGCGGATATTCATCTTATTTGTCGACATATATATTTACGTAAGTACACAACATTGATGAGAAGCTATATGCACGCGAAATACAAAAATTGCCACACGACCCACATATCCTCAATCACGACGGTATATATTTATATTACCGTCGTGCGCGGCTAAGAAAAAAGGAGAACAAAAAAACCTGCGCTGCAGTACAAGGAAATATCAGTGCCATATTCTTGGAATAATTGTTTTGTTGAACAATTTACTTGTGCCTAAAATGTTGGCTTTAATGTGTGTTTGGGTTTTATGTATATTTGGGTTAATAAATTGTTTTTTACTGGGGCTTGGCTGCTCTAAGCAAGACAAATCCACCTGATGCATATCAAAATGTGCCAAACAAGTTAAATGCTTGTGAGACTATAGATAACTGATTAGTCTTTTGAGATCAAATTGGTTTTCATGTCATTTAAAAAAGATGATGATTGAAATTAGAGAACACAAAGTTCATAAACATATTTTTTGTGTATACACAATGATAATACACAAATATAGCATGAACAATATCTGTACATCTCGGATTGTATTTAATCCCTTGGATCACTTGGTAAAATGCTTTTCAAACGTCACTTTAAAAGTTTTGCCATGGCTTGCCCGCTTACAGCCAGAAACAATCTGACTACCCTTTCCAAAAGAAACGATGATGGTGAAAAAATTTCTGAGAATTTGACCGCTTTCTGCGTTGGTTATAGCATTATCATCATCTTTGTCCGTATGATTATCACCCAGGATATTGTCTAAATCGAGTTCAGAATCCTCCTAGTCGCTATCAGTAAATCACTTATGTGCATTTTCTTCCGGCAATGTCGCGGTGTAAACAAGTGAACAGAAACTGACCACTGTACTAACGCGACCAACTTAAAGTATGTTTTAACTTTGTGGCCACCCGGTTCCGCTCGCGTATACGCCTGCACGCCCCCTGTCGAGTAAACGCTGACGATGCCTACACGTTGTGTGCGGTTGACCGCATTCACAGGACGTTTCCACTGGTATATGTTACTCCTTGGTTGAGGCGACCGCGCCCTCAAATTGATCAGAAAATTCAATCTGATTCTAAGACACGCTATGTATGATAAGCCGCGCGCTGCACACAGGTGGCGTGTTCATATGTTTCGTCGGGTGGAAGAGTGAGTGAGTCCCCATGGCGTAGCTGTAAGTTCTTTGGTTTAATCCCGGGTTTAATATTGGCATTGGCACGTCCATTCATTGTTCGGTGGTTTGAAGACAATCTTCGTGGAGTGTGATGGTATCTAGGAAATATTAGATAGCTTTGAAATCAATATATAGAAGTAACATTTTTCGAATAAACCTACAATGATAGGCTTACATAAGGCCATAATGCTGTCGTCGGCATAACCCTGCATGACATCTGAGTAGCTATGTAAGTAAATCACCGTCCGACCGGGGCTATTCTCGGCGCTGATAAGCCCCAATTTAACGTCAAACTGTCATTATTCCACGCGTCCTATAAGCAGGTAGAAAGCAAGAGGAATAGGTAAGGTAAGTATAGGGTTTAACGGCACACCAACACTAGTGTGTCATATGGTGCCAAGAAAGGTTAATAGATAAGATTGACCTGATTAAGCAGCCGCCTTCTAGGAAAAAAGGAAATGGAAAAGGATATAAATGGAAACGATTATCCTAGGGCAAATCACCACAAGCCGATTGACTGGACCAGGCCATTCCAGCCTCTCGCCTAGGCGAAATCCGGGCCAGAGTGGTATGTTGCAGATATGGCCCTCAAAAGAACCACTCTACTCAACCACCTGGATCACATTGTCCACCGACACGAGTCGCAACCCACGGCCAACAGGTTGCCCCCTATTAGTCGCCTCTTACGACATGCAGAAGGATACAGTGGACCCATTCTACCCCCGGACCCACAGGGGTTAGAAAGCAAGAATTTTACTTGTTTTGCCTATGCCAGGTGTAATTGTTTGCAGATGTTCACTTGACCAGCTGCACTTCAAACGACAACATGGTTTCACAACAAATATATGATACATAGCGTTGGGCGATTGTCCGTCTGAGGCGGTCCATACTTGCGTCTGGTGTGGACAGAGGGGCGGCAATTTTGGATACGGTTGAGATATGCGTCCGTTAGTGATTCGCAATCAATCCGCACAAGTTTGTACTCATGTTGACTATGCTCGTACGATCATGATTTTCACACAAAATCGTTTGCATGCGACCTTAAATTATCATTCATGGTCACTTTTGGCCAACGCCCCTACCCCATTGTCCGGTTGGCACCATGTCGCCCGTCTGTATAATCGCCGGAAGATGTTGCACGCGTGTAGACAACATGCGTCTTCATACCAAGCTACCTATGTTAGCTTTGATGAAGAATTATCAGATTGCAGCATAGACATGTCTGAAATCACAAAATCTTGACAAAGACCCTCCAGACTTAAAAATGTCTTCGTGAATTCGCGATGTTTCTACTACAAGGAAATGAACCTTTTTATCTGAGACATAAACGCATCTATTAAATCAAACCAACAAAGAGTATTGACCCTTTAACCTTTTTCTTTGACTTGTCAGATATTTCCCATTCAAGTCACAACGTAATCATTCCGTACTCAGTTCCATAAATTGAATTTATTGTGATCATAATGTTGCCATCAACTCCCTATTGACAAAATCCATCACAGCAAATATGTCAGCAGGTGCCGAGTACACGAGTGGACATCCGACCACGGGTCAGCTGGAACGGGCCAAGTCGAGTTCTGTGTGGCTCCATACAGAACAGGAAGCAGTCGGACCTCCTCCATGGGGGGGGATCACCTTCTGTCAGGTGTTACACGGAACATGTACCCACATGCAGACACCAAAGTAGACCACCTCTACCTCTCTCTCCCCTCTCCCCCTCATCTTGCTTTGTTTCATCAGACAGGAGATTTTAATATATGCAGACTTGGCACATTAAGTAAAGTGGATTTGGGAAATGTCATCAAGTTACCTGATGTCATGCATACAGGTAAAAATAATGTTGTCCTAATCAATGATTATCATCATTAAGTTTTTACCTTGTCATGATAATGCAAGGTGAATGTAACAATATATGAAAGTGAACAAGGTGTAAACAAATGGTATATATGCTATGAATCACATGACTGAATTCTTGGTTTGTAACATGAGGCCCAGGAGGTTAACATTTCCATATACCGGTCAACCACCCATCATACCAGGCACTGACTAGATATATAAAGTAAAGCAAGCAACTTATTATCACCATGGATACAGTCTCCAATCCCGCAGAACACCACAGATCAACCAATCACCAGACACAGACAACGCTCGAAGCAGACGTAGTGAAAGTTCTGACTGCATCTCATCTCAGAGTCCCAGCAACTTATACACGCTCAAGTACAAACCAAATGCATTGTTGAAACAGGAACCATGACAACAAATGCACACAAGTGGTTTCCATGGCAATACATGTTTGGCTTGGATGAATTGGTGAAGTAAGTAACATTAGCAGAGAAGTCTGCCATCAGTCTAATAGGTGCACAACAATGTTAGGACTTCTTGCTCCAGAAAAAGCGGCCTTTCTTTTCCGATTGGTTAGACGAGTTATGATGAGAACGAGGTAGCGTGGTGGTAACCATGGGTCTCCTTGGTAACCCTGAGTATCCTCGGCGACGTGAATCAGCAATGGCCGTGTTGATAGCCTTGTTGCCATGCTTACGCCCTGCAATTATATAAATCCAGTCAAGAGATATTCTTGGGATAAACAGAATAATATCAGATCGCAAAGAGGTTGAACTTTACTAGTGCCCTTAGAAGATATGTATGTTCTATGAATACCATGTGATTAAATTGTTCAGACCTTTGTGTTTTTCATATTTTTTCAGACGGTTTTGAAGCAAAGGTTCCATTTTTATTCTGAAATCAACCAGATTGAATCCACTTTCTCGATCCTTGGTCACCAACTCCTGTTCCTTGCTGAAGGCTTCAAACCATCGTTCCAGCTGGGTCTTATCACGGCAGTAAATTATATAGGGTTTTTCAACACCAGGAACGTCTATGCGGAATGCATTCTTCAGGGTTACTCCCAGCTTAGAGTCTGTAATTAACACAGTCATCCATTGTACAACAAGTTGTAAACAATAAAGAATGCCAGAGATTAGTGGTCGTGCATAGTACATACCTTTGCCATCTTCTAGTGTATATAGAGTACAATTACGCATGTTGATCCGGCCTCGGTAAAGCAGCTCGTCTCTTCTTAGGCTATCCTGCACACAACCACATGTCATCAGGCCACTAGTACCAAAGGTGTAACAACTCCCTTTTTATAAATAACCTTCAATAAAAAATCATTAAATCTGAAGGACCTATCAATTTCCAGGGCAGCAAGATTATACATGATACCGCTGGAACATATGTCTGATACATGCAGCCAATATTTGACTCTAGCAGTGTGCTACCTTTTTGCAGTAGATGAGTTGGTTGTCAAACAGGAAGAAGACACGGTCCTGTTGGCTCCCCCTGTGATTTATCTTCACCATCTCCCCGGAGTGAATCAACTCAGAGCTGGACTCGGTTAGGTCTGGACCCTAAAGGTGGACCGCAAGCAAAGGTGGCTTACAACAGGATAACAAAATGACAGCATACGGGAAGACCACAACAAGTATAGGCAACAGGAAGGTCATAACAACACAGGCTACATGAGTATCTACCACAGGATCATAAACAAATAAGATCATTAACTAGGACAGGGGGAGGAATGGCTAAGAGGATCATAAAGGGATCATGAAGAAGGAATGGCTACAGGAGGATCATGAAGGAGGATCGGCTGCAGGAGGATCATGAAGGAGGATCATAAAGAAGGAATGGCTACAGGAGGATCATGAAGGAGGATCATAAAGAAGGAATGGCTACAGGAGGATCATGAAGAGGATCATGAAGAAGGAATGTCTACAGGAAGATCATAAACAAAGGCAGGCTACATGATGACCACTACACAACAAAGCCACTCACTGTCCAGTGACTTATGCCACTCTGCCAGACTGTCAGTGTTTCCAGACTCTCGATCTTGCGCTTGCGTTCATTGATGAGTAGCGCCATCTCTTGCATGCTGGCCAGAGCCGCCTCCACCTGACAGTAATCGGGGTGCTCGGGCCGTGTGTGTTTCAGCAGCTCCCGCAGCTGGAGGGGGTACTTACAAATCTTTTGTATGGGTGTGAGCAGGAAGCCATCAAGCGGGATGGGACTCATGTCCTGCAGGAGTTGACAGCCCTCAAAGAAGAGGACATAGCGAGTGTCTCGCTTGAGGAGGCGCAGTTCCTCATCCGAGCTCGGGTGGTTGTTACAGTACTCGGAGTAGACGACAAACGATTTCTTCTGCAAACACAAGAGTAGCCCCATCATTAACAGCATCATAGCGTGATTTATATTGCCATTAATTCAGTCCACATTTCATTAGAGAGAGCCCTCCTAGAGATAGATAAACATGTATCAACACCTCTACAACACTACCAGTAGCAGTGGTTAACACACCACTACCAGTAGCAGTGGTTAATACACCACTACCACTACCAGTGGTTAACACACCACTACCAGTAGCAGTGGTTAACAGAGTCATACATTCTGTAGATTTTGCCCTGGGACAAATGATGCTGACCAATAAATAAGATTCTCTTACAGAAGTACCTTGAACATGAATGATACTACACAAAGCTGTTCAACAGGGTCATAAGTACGAACAAAACATAATGAGCTATCATTTGTTATATGGTACCTAATTTACTAGATATACCTAATCATGCCAAAATTGGATATAACTTGTTTAAGATGTAATTAAATATACATAATTAAAGATACCATCGTATTCCTATCGCTGGATATACCACATAATTGGCGATCAGAACGTACATGTTTGATGAAGCAGGAACCCAACAAGCTCTGTTTGGGGTCGGATTCATTGAAGCCAAGCAATAAATCCTTCAGAAACTTCTGTGAAAGCTCGTAGATTTCTTCGATATTTCCAAACAAAGTCTTGAGCCGGGCCTCGGGAAACATATTCTTCCTCATTTTAGCTTCACTGATGTAACCCTGTCACGTAACATTATAACTCAAAGCTTAGTTTATCTTTTAACAAAGAAGTGATAATGGCTTCTGAAGATGCTCACTCATTCCATCAAGGATTATTTGCAAGTGTGACTGGAAACACAAAAGCCAACAAGTTACGTAAGCAGGTCGGGACAAGTGGAAACATGCCAGGTGATTACAACTGCACAAGAGGATACTGGATGTGGCGTGTGTTGAGGATGTCAGTGATACCATCAGTCCAGGACTGTCAGCTGGTGACCGCCTCGACCCACCTCCACGACGCCACCCAACCCCCTCCCATTCCAATCAGTTTATGAGATAACCCCTCAACATACCCAACATTCATGCAGAGTTATGAGATGACCCCTTAACACCACATCTGTAAGTCGTCTTGTATATATATATATCCCTTTCAGTAAGATATTACCCCTACCTCAACAACATCTCTGAGATGTTTGACATATTCCGTTTCAGCGTGAATGATCTCCTTGACAACATTTGAGCGAGCCTCGTCACGACTCAGCAGGTTGTTACAGCTGTAGCGCTGGCGAGCCTCTTCTTTATCTAACTTGCCATCGCGGATCTTCCCTGCCACTTCCTCAGTCGTGTCTGTCTGTATAGCTCGTAACTACAACACAATCCCAACAACAATTATTAACGGCCATAACGACATGCAGGAGGATACAGAGGGCTTATTCTACCAACAGACTCACAGGGGGGCACAAAAACAAAGCTTGTGATACGCACCCGTACAAAAATGGCAGGGAACCAGCCCTCTTCCGTGTCTATTCTGCCGTACCACCAGTCAGGGTCTCCCATATCCAGCACCTCCACGTCCTGCCCGGCACGGAAACCTAGCTCCTCAGGGTCCATCGTCACATGGTCCCATAATGCCTCAGCAAACGTCCCTTCCTCATCGAACACCTGCCGTCATCGAAAAATGCCATGACAAATATGAGAAACAATGCGATCCGGCATTAAGAGAGCTTGTGTGACTAATACATCACAGATGTAAGATAGAGATGGGTGTTAGTTGATGCTGCTATCATTTCCAGCCTTGCGGCTCTCACCCAGCCTCGCGGCTCTCACCCAGCCTCGCAGCTCTCACCCAGCCTCTGATTACACCTTGCCTTGCCTCAACACAAGTTTCACCATCATCCCTTATCCTACCCACCTCCTCTCTTGTTGTGGCTTTGTGTCCACACTCGGAACTGCTGCTCTGGGACTCGGCGCCGATGCTAACCGTCTCTGATGCGTCGTCATCATCGCAATAACCCGGCTGAACGGCCAGATCTCCGGCTGCCACGGACGATACTGCAATCATAACAAATGAGCTAGCATAACCATCAAAGCACACTGCTGTGGGGACATCGTGTAACACAATCCGTGTAACACAATCCGTGTAACAATTTAACAATGCAACAATGTTGTACACAAGAATAATCTGTATGTTTGATAGCAGTGAAGTCAACAGTTGATAGCGGATGCCATGTTCATATGGAAGGAGGCATAACAGACCTCTAGATTAAAGTAGCACTCTATAGTAATAAGGGTAACTTATATTTACAGATTTCAACTGCCACTTAATGGGGTCAGTTGAAGCTATCATGGCTACTGTGCTTCCTCTGTGTGTGTGTGTGTGTGTGTGTGTGTGTGTGTGTGTGTGTGTGTGTGTGTGTGTGTGTGTGTGCGTGCATGGGTGGAATTATACTTTCAAGCATCCGAGTCACGCATAACCTGTCAGTTTGTTACACCTTGCGATCGAACCCACATCCTGTGGGTTGAAAGGCGAGACAGCAAACCACTCAACCACTAGGATCCCGTTGCCCAATGACACGAGCTGCAACCCACTGCATTTAGTGGCCTATTAGGACAGAGGATACACTACACCCATTCCATCCCCTATGACTGTGAGGGGTTGGGGTGAGGGGTAGATTGATAGTTGCAAAAGCGATGCGCCGAGAGCCTCGAGCCCACAGGCACTCGAGTTCGGACAAAACAAATCGTGATGTCCGGACTCAAGTGCCTGTGCTGGAGCGCGGAGGTGCCACTGGAGGGACATACCTTACCTTGCCTATTATTGAGGAAGATAAGAATAGGGTTTAACGTCACACCAACACTCATGTGTTATATGGTACCATGAAAGGTTAATAGCTGAGTTAGGTAAGGTAAGTATAGGGTTTAACAGCACACCAACACTCATGTGTTATATGGTGCCATGAAAGGTTAATAAATAACAATGACCTGATTTAGCAGCCGCCTTCTAGGATAAATTAAAATGGAGATGGAAAAGATAAAAATGGAAACGATTATCCTAGGGCGAGTCACCACCAGGCCATTCCAGCCTCTCGTCTGGGCGAAATCCGGGCCAGAGTAGTGTGTTGCAGATATGGCCCTCAAAAGGACCACTCCGCTCAGCCACCTGGAACCCATTGTCCACCGACACGAGTCGCAAACCACGGCCAACAGGTTGCCCCCTATTAGTCGCCTCTTACGGCAGGAGGATACAGTAGGCCTATTCTACCCCCAGATCCACAGTGGGATCATCAATAATCGGGCTCTCGCATGGCACCATCCTCTCAGCCAATCAGAGCTCGAGTTAGCTAGCCGTGCGATAACTGAGACCGTGTCCCAAGATCACCCAACTTCCTTGTTGATTTGAGAAAGTCCCTCACCGAGCAACGCATCTTTAACATGGCTAGACCACACAACGTCAATGAAATTCAACTAACTCAGGAATTTAAGTCGTTCAAGCAACGTCTTATGTGTTCTTCGGTGGTAGTGACGTTTTAACCTGACTCTCAACCTACACGGGTCCTTAATACTGGTTAGTAAATTTAAGAACCATGCAACAAATGAAAATAGCATCAGCCCCCTAGCGACCCAATCACAACCCTTGAGTGATCTCTGTCACGGCGATCATATGGTGTGAAGTTGCGCTTGATAATCGCGTGTAGGTGCCATCACGATAAATATGCTATCGTATGGTCACGCGCATGATATGGGGAAAATGTTCTTTCCCCATATCACCCACGTGACCATGCGATAACTAACACTGATCGACAGCCGGGGTGATTAGATGAAAGGTGCCACGAACAATACCCCCAAGCGGATTTGTGCACAGTACTTGTACGGTGCTTAAGATGCGGCGATATTCACATCACTTCTCCTCGTCCGTTTAACGTTTAACTTATGCCCCACATTAATACCAATGAAATCCAGTAAGCGGTCTCATCTACTCGGCGTAGGCTATGTACCTATGACAGAAGGTAAAGGACCAGTGCAGCTGATCACCGCGGCTTCTCCTAAACAAGGTGGCTCGTCACTCGTGCACGACTTCCACACCCGTCGTCCAACGCGTCCCCTATTTGGTAGACGCGGCGGTGCGCTTTGAGTCAGGTCTGATACGCCGTACCGCCAAACTCCCGAATCTGATAAGAGGCATTTAGGCCGTGGTGTTGTCCAAGATGCTGGCGGTGTAGTCTGCGATGCTGGTGTCGTGGTGTGCGATGCTAGCGGCGAAGTGCGCGATGCTAGCGGCGTTGTGCGCGATGCTAGCGGCGTGCAGGTAAGATATGCTCCGTGCTCCTTCAAATGACACTCATTAGAGTGGACACATCGTATTCCACGGACACCTGGTGTTGGACTGGTGAAATCATCCTCGATCAGTGTACAAGGCGGGTCGTGTTTACGCATGAGACACGAGAGAGAATCCAGCGCCATTCCACTCGCAGGACAAAATCCCTCGATCCCTGTCTGTGATCCACCATCCCACACTCTCTCGTTCTCCCGAGCCGACATGTCTGCGTGAGTAGGTCGCTGAATGGGGAGCCTGGCGTCGGGTGGGGAAGTCCCACTAGTCCGATACTTGTTCATTTCACTTCCTGCTGTAAAGCCGTTCCAAAGCGCCGCCCCAGAACGCCTGTACTGGTTGACAGTTTTGGCACAGCGCTTGTGGTCAGCGGCTTTACTTATAGACGCATACATCCAAGCTATCAGGGAATCTGACACTGAACTGTTAAGTGAAAAGTCGCAAGATTCCCTCTGATGCCTGAACGAGTCGCCACAGAAGCATGACCCATTCGCGCCCGTGTAAATTCTTCCCTCACAGATGGTCACTGGCCGGGCGTACACCTCGTACAACGCCGTCGGTTCCTGGACGAAACCAGCCAAAACGGCCCCATTTCTCGGTACTCTAATACAACGCAGATCCCAATCGACTCCGCTTTGAAAATGAACTATATCTTCCATTGATATAGCCGGGTTGTTATCAGATAGACTGGATACATCAGCGGGGTTTCTATTCACATCAAGACACAGCCGTTTCTCGGGATAAAGAGGGTCTGTTTCAAGACTTGGGTGTGGAGGGGCCGTCTTATGACGTCCCCTTTGCAATGTACTCCTTACTTCACCCCCTAATTTCCTGTGGGACGGCTTCACAGGATTCCTCTGCTTCCGGCGCACTGATACACTAGGTCTACAAGCACTGACCTCCGACACGGAACCAGCCCAGGCGTCCTCACCAGCGGGGCTGTCAAGGTTTGCATTCAGCCGCGGGATCACACCAGTCCGCATCCCCCATCCACGCGTAATCGCTTCGTCGTACGAAACCTTAACGCCAGAATCACGGTCCATTTTAGGCGTTCCAACCAGAGCAAACATTCTTCCTGTATCAGCTTCTGCTTGTCCAACACAGAACGAGGATAGCCAACCATTCCAGGTCCAAGTGGTCGTTTCAGCCGAACGCACATGACGAACCCATCTTTAAGATAGATCCACTTCAACAGATCCGAGGAACGCCATCACCCCTGCCACAAAGTACAGGTCTTACACCTTACAGACCCAGCCCCATTAGACGTGGGGGTGTGGCTGACGTGGACTGTGTTAATTACCACAGCTTGTGCGTGTCCATTACATTCCAATGAAGGACCGCGTTCAGCTGCGGAATGGTGACTCTCAGTCGGTGATGGCGGGCTTTAAAAACGCCCCCCATAAAGCGGTTATCGAGACCCAAGTCGCCGGATGCCTTGATTCAGTTGATTTGACAGCAGAACTTAACAGAAGATCCACGTCTGATCTATTAAAACCTGAATCAATATCCCAAATGGTGAACGATTGGTCCTGACTAGCCTACTTGAAACGCGTCGGTTGTCAAACAAAACCCGCGCAATCGAAGAATGCCTTTAACTCCCTGTTGGACATATATTATCAAATAAGACCGTGTCTCCTGAATAAGCGAGTCGATTGACCAGACGAGGCTGTCAAATATAGTCCAGGGGTGGGAGAGTTAGTATAAACCCCGCGGGTATGCCTTATCTGCGATTTATAAAGCGGACACTTGAAACGGGGGTGAGAATGTGGACAACGCGGCGTTCCTGAAAGTGGAAGTATGCCGTTAAAATGGCGGCGTGAGACAACACGAGGCGTGCACGTTAAACCAGCGCCTGCCCACGCGGGAGGTACAGAACGCCCCCATGAAGAACAGCAGACCCTACTGAGGTAAAGCCTGTCCTCAGGAGCTAACTACTATGTGCCCACATGAGGTAAAGCACGCATTAATGAGGTTCAGCGTGCCAACAAGATCAAGAGGTTGTCCCCTTGAAGCACAACGTGTCCCCATCAGGCACAACATGTACTCTTGAGGTACATAAGGTCGCCATGAGGTACAGCATGTCTCCGTGAGGCACAACATGTCCTTTTGAGGTACAGCATGTCCCCGTGAGGCACAACATGTCCTTGTGAGGTACAGCATGTCCCCGTGAGGCACCCCATGTACTTTTGAGGTAAGTCATGTCCCCGTGAGGCACAACATGTCCTTTTGAGGTACAGCATGTCCCCGTGAGACACAACATGTCCTTTTGAGGTACAGCATGTCCCCGTGAGGCACCCCATGTACTTTTGAGGTACGTCATGTCTCCGTGAGGCACAACATGTCCTCTTGAGGTACACCATCTCTCCGTGGGGTATACACTATGATTTAACAAGCAAGGGCAAGTGATTTTCCTCGGTCGGATGCCCAGCAACCGATCCCTGTAGTGCAAAGCACCTGCAATAGCTGATGGAGCCAGAACCTTAACAAGACTGTTTTCCGTTACGTCTCGTTCACTGATGAATTTTTGACTTAAATGGGCGCCTGAAAACGCTGAGCCCAGTATTACAGTCGCATATATAGTTCGTAACTCAGGAGAGACCTGTGGCTTTGAACATAGACCAGCGCTGACGTTGACCTGATGAGCCCCTCCTGGTGATCCCGCCCCTGGCCACGCCTACCATCAGCGCAGTCAACATGTATTCGGTACCTCGTCATATATCATGATATTCCCTGCACCTTCCGGTGTGTCGAGATTAAGCACCTTACAAACGAGTCTGGGCACATCTATCTCCATTGAAAACGAAATGGTGAGCTGAGCACGAGGAGATCAACACGTACCTAGGAGGGTAGCATATAAATACACACACACATAATATATATATATATATTTATATATATATATATATATATATATATATATATATATATATATATATATAATATATATATATATATATACATACATATACTAATATGCTATATATATATATGCATATATATATCAACATTATATAAATGTATGTATGTATGTATATATATATATATATATATATATATATATATATATATATATATATATAAATGTATCATATTTATATATATATATGTATATAAATATCATATTTGTATATATATGGGTATATGAATATCATATTTGTATATATATATATGTATATGAATATCATATTTGTATATATATATGTATATAAATATCATATTTGTATATATATATGTATATATGAATATCATATTTGTATATATATATATATGTATATAAATATCATATTTGTATATATATATATATATATATATATATATATATATATATATATATATATATATATATATATATATATATATATATATATATATATATATATATATATATATGGTATCAGAGCTGCCGTTTCAACTTACTATGCAGAGACTGAAGCTTCTTCCAGGTGATCCCGGATCCGGACACACGGGCTATGCTGATATCCGGGGCGCTGTTGGAACGCCAGATCTTCCGGCGTCCCTTATAACGCTTGGATGGGGGGCTCCGTCGGTGTCGCTCTTTGATAGGATGAGGCATGGATTGCTAGAATGAGGCCACAAAGGTATCAAAAGGTCAAGGCTAATTACACCAATGATACTTACAAACACTGAACCAACCGTGCACGATGTCTTGTTGGTGGTTGCGCAGGACGGTATAAATGTATACTATCGTCCGACCGGACGGTAGTATATACATATATACCGTCCTAACACTAAACGAAGTTATCATATATTGTTATGATTGAATACGAGGTCTTGTATCAAGCTTTAAATCCTATCTCCCACGATACACCCGATCGTCCTGATGAAATACATCAACCCCATACAGGACGATGTGGAGAAACCAGCGTGGACTTACCCGTCTTTGATGTTCCCGGAGAGCCTCTCCGATCACCAGATGACTCCCTAAAGCCCCCCACACACAAACGGACATCGGTTACGAATCCATTTATTCTGACCTTCATACGTTAACGAGCATCAGATGACACCAAACTTGGCTAGCCTGTCATTACATGCAGACTTAGAGAGCGAACAAGTAAGAGGATATTGTACAAGAAAACAATGTTGAATCATCAATCAGTTCGCAGCATCAAGAATATGAAGAAATTTGTGCGTATGCGCGTCCGAGTGTATGTGACCGCTTAGCAATACAAACATTTAAACAATATATTCGCGGATGCCTTTGTGTGGCATTTGTGAAATAAATATGCGTATAATATATTGCACTCATTGACCTGTCAGATCCAGCGAGTTCCTTTTCCCAATAATCGATACTCTCTGAAGTTCCTCAAAACCCTGAAGAGACGCGTCTGACTCCAGGGACGTCATGGCAACGGTCTCATTCCCATGCGAGCGCGCGCGATGTAAGATCGGCGAATATTTCTCGACTGCTTTCGATAATTCGGCAGACCTCCTCTTTAACGTTGCTGCCTTAAGTGAGCACCTGAAGAAGCCGTTCAGCGTTGTGGTGTTGGAATAATCCTCAACAGGCGAGTTCAGTGGTGAGAAAAAACACCCGTCCATGTCGTCATCACTGGACGAATCAGGCGTCCTCCACTGTCTTACCCAATCGAGATCCGACATATCTGCAGGTTTTTTCGCCGATCGACTTGGTGACAGTGACTCGGCGTGTGCCATATTGACCACAGATAATTGACATCCACCGGTATACGCCGGGTAGTACCGCAGAGCTCTCTTTTGAAGACTAGGGGACAAGTTCTTGTACACTGGAGTTGTGACATTCTTGAGAACTGCCCCCCAGTTGGCCGGCGGGCAGGCGGGTCTATCGTCGTTCGGAGCGTTTGCCGGGGCGTTTGTACCCACCAGCAGCTTCATCTCGGAGAAGCTGAAATCGCGGTACAGCAGGTTGTTGCGTTTAGCCGAATTTCTTACCGCAGACGAGATCGGATTTTCACGACGGGTCATTGTAATTATATAGGGGTATCACTTTCTTCCTTCCTTCCTGACAAGTGTCAAATTTAATATCTCCTTTCGTTTATTTTTGAGAAGGGTTGTCTTCGAGTGTTAAGTTAGCCGCATCGTGTTCGTTTAAAGCTGCCCCACTAACCCCTATGATATCCTCCATGCATGCATCACGATTCCTTTCAATGACGATATTCCGGTTGAAGAAAACATCCGTTCTCAGTAAGTATTTATATGCTATTTTTCACAATATGCAAAGTAGGGTTGTTAAGTGTGCTTTTCCAGTCGTCGGACGCACAGGCTACCCTGGTCACGTGACGCTATTAATTCACAAATGCTCTCTTGCTCAAGTGTAGATGCATATCTACCATTTTAATATCAATATTCCAATCATAAAAATAAGTGCAGTTGTTTCGATTGACCTGTTTACGCATATGGTCAATACCGAAAAGCAGACGACCACCAAGTCGTGTTACCGTTTTGCCAGAAGATGTCCTAAAGGTTGATATTGTAAAATGAGAGGCAATTTAACTTTGTACACCCGGACTCTGCTTCAGACGTACACGTTAAAGACCCACATTAAAAGGCCAACAAACTTAACCAGTGCGTTCCGTACGGTGATTGAGGGGGAACATTCATATTCACCTGGTGGTCCAATATGTGATATCATTCAAAATGGCTAACATCGCTTCCTTTCCAATATGAGAACATTATGTATTATTTATTTAGTCTTGTAAATACCGTTACACGATCATTGGTAGTCAAGCAGAGTGTTTAAATAATAACTGGTGTGTCCCAATATGAACTTCTCCACAGATTCGGATGATGAAAAAAAGCCAACTGACAATATAACGTCAGCGGAGAGGTTTGCTGAAAAGTGATTTAGTTGGACGTCGCCCGGAGGCACACGAGGTCACCAACGGCCACATGAGGTACTAGCTGGCCACGTGTTCAGTCTAACTCGTCTCGCGGTGATTCACTCTATGCCGGAATCGTCGGAACTGAAGTTGATAATACAAAACTTCCCGGGTGCTTCACTTTTATGTTAATTCACTCGACTGTGTCCAGTTCAATGAATACACATCGTTCTAAAAATATCCTCTTTACAATCGTTACTCATGTCTATAAATAGTTATTCTGAGCTACATCCGGGGCTTCATAAACCAAATGGAATTCTCTCGTAAATGGTGGAAGCCAACTACTACAAGGCAAATAGTAGTTCTTCTCGTCATAATAAAACACGTCCATTTTAACGACGACGCGTGAGTGAGCGCGGACAAGGTGCCTATCCGCGGCCAAGAGACGCCTGTTGCCCTCGTCAGAACAGATATTGGAGGCCTGGCGTTACGGTTTCGAAACTCGATCGGGGCAATGAGTTAGTGACACTTTATTACCCTGTATGTGTACATCATCCTAGTCAGCACATATCACCGATAAGTTAAACAATTCAGTTTTTGGGGCTTAACTTTCGGCAGGGTGTATCATCATTTAAATAAATTATCGCTCATACACGCACCATTGAACGTAAGCAAAATAAACAAACCCATCCATCTCAAACGACCACAACTCATCTTCAAAGGCGGATGATGGCTGCATTTTGGTTCTGACAAAGATAAAGGTAAGGAAGTGCCTCTTGTTCTCATCACCCCACAACCGTATAGTACAGGGATGCCAACAGGATTTTGTAAAAAAAAGAGGAAAATTTGCCTGGGGCCATGGGGGCCCCAAAGGCCCCCTGCGGATTAATGGATCCCAATGGACCCTGGCGGCCACGTAATCCGCGGATTTCCGCCGATCCGCGGAAAATTTGCATCCCTGATAGTAGTGTAAACTTACATTAATACCGCGGTGGTATGCGGTGAGTTATCACCTAGCCACGCCACGAACAACCCGTGAATTGGTCTCATAACCGGAAGGTTGATCCTACCTGTGTCCGACTTGGGACGCTCTCGGCTAGCCGAACGTCTGGGGGACTTCTGGTTGATCTTGACCCCCGTGGTATCATAGGCGTCTACCCAGCGAACGCCGAGGCACTCCGAACGTGGCCGGTCCTTCTTCGGCGACATGACAGGGACAGAGTTATCGGAGAACGTTTGAGTTCTTCTCGACCGGGGCAGTACCGCGGAAGCGTCAGGGACGGAAACTATTTCGGACGCATTGGAGTCTGGGAAGGCTGCGGAGGCAGACGCAGGGCAGTCTGGTAAAGTTGACGTGGTCGATATGGCGGAGGATTGACGACGAATGACTACTTTTGCCGCCTCTTTTTCAATCGCTTTCAGCTGTACAAAACAATCATCAGTGGATGAGAAATGAACGTAGTAACAATGAACAGCATTGAGTGACATTAGACCTATATTAACATTGAATGCATATCGGCCAGTTACAATACGCCATGACACCCACACAGATAACAAGTACAAGAACCAGGCTTTAAAACAACACTTTGGCACGCATACACAACACACATCTGTACCCTTCAAAATCCATATACCATATCCCAATATGTTACAATGCGTTCCAATATGGGGCGATAATCGCTATGAGTTGACAGCCACAACTGGCTGGGCTTGCTGACTTCGTTTACCCGATGTAACTTGCCGTCCGATGAGTGTCTCTGCAGGGGGTCCTTCCGCCGGAAGAAGCAGTATGCGATAAAACTGTACGCCATCACGCAGTTTGTTTTGTCCCAGAAATACGCCAAACAAAGAAAGCAGCCGCTTCCGTGATGTCAACTGCGCCACGTCTTTCTTTTCATTGAAGAACATCAACTTTATTTGTCGCAAGAAGGTGATCATAATCTCTTTCGCTGGCGACCAGAGTTGACAGGCACAAGTGACGTCATCGTGATAAAACCACCGCTTTCGCAACCGTTAATGACGGTTCAAATCTCGCTGTGACCTTAGAGAATCACCTTGAGCACACCATGACCTGACAGTTAAATAGACTCTTACGTGCTAAACTTGCGTTCTAGGCTGTGATTGAACTGAACAGCGAAATCGCTAAGCCAAAAAATATTGGCGTATGATCTTTTGCCAAGGGCCAGCGAAGAATATTTTGTCGGAAAGAGATGTGCACTCAATGTCACGGACACACGACAAGTACTCGTCCTACGATGGAGGGTCAGTATGGTGAATATAAACGAAATATCCAAAACAGATGCAAGTGCTCCGATCAAATTTGACTCTATTCTGTGGCAGTTGGAGACAAAGAACTGGGTGTGACAGAAGACGTCCTGAGTGAACCCCCAAGAGCCGAACAGATGTGCGTCTTATAATGGCGTGAAACCAAGCACACGAGAAGCCAGAGCTCGAATGTCCCCATAACAAGGTTTGCTACAGGTGTGTGATTGCTAACCCACCGACTCAGGTGAGAAATGCCATTAACATCATCTCAAAAGTAGGATCCACGCCAGGCAACAGATCCAACTAGCCATCGCCCGGCGCGGTCTGTTTGTATGAGGGCGATAACAAGTTGGACACGCATGACTGCGTAAACGACCCCAAACACCCGTATACAGGGGTTGTGCGCGGTCAGCGCCTCCTGGAGACTTACCCGCCCGCCACATGAAAGGCTGGCAGGGCGACAGGCCGACAGGGTGATGAAAGCAGACCAGCCCAGGTGATGGACAGGACGATGAGAGATGTAATACAGGTGACGAGGAGGATGGACGAATGGTGACCGAGTTGAGACGTAGATCACATCTACTGTACGACGATTATGATGTTCTATACATCATAATGATGATGATGATGATAAAATGATGAAAGCTGTCATTAACGTCAATATCACTGCAATAACTAGCATCATCACTTTCATCATAGCCACCAGTGCGATGCTGATGACGACGATGATGATGAATAGTACAAGGTGAGGTGTTAATATCGTCCTGATGTCGTACGCATCACACCGCCCCCATCGAACTCGATGGCAAGCACCAGTCGTGTCGAGTTTTCCATAACTACGCCAAAAGTCGTCCACGCCACATCGAAACCAGTTGTAGGAGGCCCTAATTAATTTTCTGAGCATGCGCAGAAACAATGACAATTGCCTCACTATTGACAAACAAATGTCGGCTCAATGTGAAAACGGCCAAACGATTACTAATTGACGAAAATGCATGACTTCCATTTGCTACACGTGCATTTCATATAAAGCCACTCTGGAGTAAAGAACAATTTAATCGATTGCCCCCACGAACGTATCGCCATTAATTCCACGTCGAGTCCAATAAGCCCGGTTATATGTATGGTTTCAGTAGAGTCAGAGGAGTTAGCATGGACGTGACGTGATAAATCAAACGTATATGGCACGTGGTTAATATTATCGGCAATCCAGGCTGTAAAATAGGCTGAGTTTGAGCGATAATACCAGGACGTTTTTAAATTGCGTATTCGTTCTTATTCAACTTGTTAGCTTCAAGTTTTCATATCTTGTACGCTGTTTGAATGCTGATTTCAAGACGTCGCTATCGGTGATTTGGCGTTCGCAATACCATGATCGAACACCAGTCGTGTCATATCAATAACCAGACACCAATCGAGTCATATTAATAACCAGACACCAATCGAGTCATATCAATAACCAGACACCAATCGAGTCATATCAATAACCAGACACCAATCGAGTCATATCAATAACCAGACAACAATCGAGTCATATCAATAACTAGACATCAACCATCAAAACCAATCGAGTCATATCAATAACCAGACACCAATCGAGTCATATCAATAACCAGACACCAATCGAGTCATATCAATAACCAGACACCAATCGAGTCATATCAATAACCAGACAATAACCAACACCAATCGAGTCATATCAATAACCAGACACCAATCGAGTCATATCAATAACCAGACACCACCAATCAATAACCAGACACCAAATCGAGTCATATCAATAACCAGACACCAATCGAGTCATATCAATAACCAGACACCAATCGAGTCATATCAATAACCAGACACCAATCGAGTCATATCATATCAATAACATATCAATAACACCAACCGAGTCATATCAATAACCAGACACCAATCGAGTCATATCAATAACCAGACACCAATCGAGTCATATCAATAACCAGACAACAATCGAGTCATATCAATAACCAGACACCAATCGAGTCATATCAATAACCAGACACCAATCGAGTCATGTCAATAACCAGACACCAATCGAGTCATATCAATAACCAGACACCAATCGAGTCATATCAATAACCAGACACCAATCGAGTCATATCAATAACCAGACACCAATCGAGTCATATCAATAACCAGACACCAATCGAGTCATATCAATAACCAGACACCAATCGAGTCATATCAATAACCAGACACCAATCGAGTCATATCAATACCAGACCAGAGTCATATCAATAAGACACCAATCGAGTCATATCAATAACCAGACACCAATCGAGTCATATCAATAACCAGACACCAATCGAGTCATATCAATAACCAGACACCAATCGAGTCATAATAACAACACCAATCGAGTCATATCAATAACCAGACACCAATCGAGTCATATCAATAACCAGACACCATCGAGTCATATCAATAACCAGACACCAATCGAGTCATATCAATAACCAGACACCAATCGAGTCATATCAATAACCAGACACCAATCGAGTCATATCAATAACCAGACAACAATCGAGTCATATCAATAACCAGACACCAATCGAGTCATATCAATAACTAGACAACAATCGAGTCATATCAATAACCAGACAACAATCGAGTCATATCAATAACCAGACACCAATGACACAATCAGGCTGAAACGTCATCGTCAGTAAATCCATCTTTCTGCTGGGTTGAAGTGAGACTGTCAATTTTGTATCACATATTTCCCACGCGACAAAACCCCCCTCAACGTCCACAGGTTGGAAACGACTGACTTTGCTGTCCCAGTGTATGACTGTTTTCGTTCACCTTACCGTAAATATAACACGGGACTCGCCAGTAAACAGAAATGGGGAGAAACACTCAGCTGAAGGTATTTTCATCTAATAAATGATCGGCAAGTGGAAACCGAGGACTCTTACCCCAATCACCTCCTTGTCAAGTGAGCCCATAAATACATTTACATTTCAGTCAATCGCTTGACGATTTAAATATATGTCTTCACCACCCCCTTATCGGGATGAGGCGTTATGATGACGGTGGAAGTGATGGCGTTGCTAAGCAAGTTGTTCTCATCAGCAGAGTGTCTGACCTGGAGAGATGCTGGCTACCAGCCTCATAGATATTATCTATAATTTATTGATCGGGTTAAAACTCAATCAATAGATCATCCAATCCATGAATGAACTGACATTTAGCGAGCGTCGGCACGCAGGCCAAGCATATACAGGTGGGTCATATACCCCGGACTCACCATCGGCGTCTTGCGCGTGCGCGGGGAGCATTGGGCGCTGAGGAAGCGCGCAATGACGAGCTGGAACACCACGTTGTCCATGACCAGTCGATCGATGCAGCTCTATTATGTCAAATGAATATGATGTATTTTCAAGTCATTCTTAGCTAATGTCTGAACCCAGAGATCAAAGAATACCACAGTAGGCCACACACCTGTACAGGAGATCCTGTTTACTAACAGTATGAGGACTACATTAGTCATGAGGCATACAGCACATTGTTCGGGAACTACCCTCATTGGTCGTGACGTATGCAGCAAATGACACTGAGACGGTTGCGAATCCGGATATGACGAGGTCGAACACGACAGTCAACGTGGCTTCGGCAATACCAGTGAACTCGTGAAGCCAAACCAGGATATCACTCATCGTTTAAATACGCGGAAATACAGGGGAGGAACTATGGAGGTCAGGGTCTGATTGCACCGCGTTGGTAGTGGGGTGTGGGGTGCCGCTGGGATGGCGTGTGTGTGCGTGGGTGGAGGGGGGGGGGGGGGGTTGGGGTTTGGTGCTGGAGGGAGGAACCCTCGCAGTTTCAAATTTTTCATTCATTATATTTCAACGCTGCCAAGTAATACCCGATTCCATTTGTATCGTTAGTTCCGCAACCCGTCAAAGGAAAGGTAAGGTAAGTATAGGGTTTAACGGCACCCTCACATACATGTGTTATATGGAACCAAGAAAGATTAATAGATAAGTTATGGCCCTAAACAAAGGACTGCTCCACTCAACCACCTGGAGGATCCCATAGTTCACCGACACGAGTAGCAACCTACGGCCAACAATTTCTCCCTTTATTAGTCGCCTCTTACGACATACAAGAGGATACAATGGACCTATTCTACCCCCGGACACACAGGGGGGGGAGGGGGGAGCGTCAAACGTTGACACCAACTAACAGTAACGATATGACGACCTAGGCCGAGACCCACTCCGCCGACACACGTGCGTATTCAACCCAGAAGCTACTCATCACGATTGGGGCGCCTCTTGAGATATCCGTCCCTCATTTCATACATACCTCAAGAACCCCCCCACCCCCACCCCCCCCCCCCCCACTGAGTTGAGTAGAATATCATGTAGCGCACAACAAGCCGTGTTTTTTTGTTTTTGTTTTTATGATGAATGCTAGAAGATTATGACTCGATTGGTCCGGGTAGAGGTTACGAAGCTGACTATATTTGTATGATGTCCTTCCTGGTAGGGGAGACAGCAGTAAGTGGTACAGTAACAGGTACACCATAGCCAAACTAGAACGCCACGCCAGTTGGTTACTTCAAAAACAGAATCGATTACAGATGCCGCAGTGACAAACCACTGATGACATGACATGAGCCACTGGTCACATGACATGAGCCACTGATCACATGACACGAGCCAAAGATCACATGACACGAGCCACTGATCACATAACACGAGCAACAGATCACATGACACGAGCCACTGATCACATGACCTCGCAAGGGATTACATGACACAAGCCACTGATCAAATGACACAAGCCACTGATCAAATGACACAAGCCACTGATCAAATGACACAAGCCACTGATCAAGTGACACGAGCCACTGATCAAATGACATGAGCCACTGATCAAATGACACAAGCCACTGATCACAAAGTCAAAATAAAGAGTAATGGCCTTCAAACCCGCCACAATCGTCACAAAATCTGAAATACCAAACAAACAATCCTCAAAGGAACCAACACGGTCTAGTAACATGGAATCACATTTTCACAGCAGTCTCACACCGAAGGCCCATGCCAAACAACAGGAGTGACAATCAAGTGACGTACAATCTTCATCGAACAAACCTGTTTGGAAATTACCCAAACTCATCGCACACAATTTTGAAGGGCACGACACGAATTGGTAGTAATACGACCTACTCGTGAATTCCAGGTTCGCTAAGTGTGCTCACATTTGATCAAAGATTCAATGTACACCTTGCGCAGTCGTCAAGAGGTACTGAATATGACCTTCTTCACCCCATGCTGTGATATTGAATATGATATTCTACAAATGCAGGTACTGAATATGACCTTCACTACTACATGCATCAAGTGGTGCGTAATGTGACCTTCACCATTCGGATTCGTCGGAAGAAACCGAATGCGACCTTCACCTCATACATTTGTCGAGAGGTATTTGATGCGACCCTCAGTCCATGTCAGGCATTAAGGTTACAGCGCAGTGCAATCCTTTACGTATAACGTCAGCGCCAGGCAGATCAAAGGGTCGGCGTAACAAAATCAGCGTTGAGCGGTGATTTGGGGTTGAGCGGTGATTGGGGGTTAAGCGGTTTCTATTTGAAGCACTCGTTACATCAGGACTCTCGATCCGTTTGCGGATAAACGGAGGGAATGCGTTGTGAGACAAAACAATATGAAGATTGCAAAGTGACGCAGTCGAGCTTGTCGCGTGATGCGTCAAACAGAGAAAATTTCAAATATCAGGATTTTACATATCGACGTACCAAACACTCCCCCACCCCCTCAGCGTATGATGATTGTACATATCGACGTACCAACACCAACCCCCCCTACCTCAGCGTATGATGATTGTACATATCGACGTACCCCCTATACCCCCGACTTCCATCTCATATGCTAAACCAGCGTGTATTCACTCGTTCACAAACTCACTTGGTCGACGTCATCTTCATCACTGTCGACGTCGTCATAACTGTCCTCGTCCTCTTCATCAGCCGTCTCCTGCCCCCCAGTCTGTCCTACATCCACTCCGTCCCTCTCTTCGTCCACCTGATCCACGTCACTGCGATTGTACTTTTTTCTGAAGTCTTCCATAGCTGGATCACTGCCATCCTTGGACCTCCACGAATCTAGGATGTCACTAATGTCCCTATCTGAGGTCCTCCGCTGTCCCGTACCGACCCGCATCTGGACAGTCGCCGCAACACCCTCGTCGTCTGTTGCTTTCTGTCTGATGTCCTCCGTGTCTTGTGGCGCTAGGCGAGCAACGTCCGCTGGGTGACGCTGTTCGACTCCAGTTGTTGCCGAGTTCCGCTTCTCAACCGATGCTGGGCTATCTAATTCTTGTGATCGAGTATCGGGTGCATCCGTTACAACCCATATTGACGACTGTTTTACCACCAACCTTCGCCTTCGTGACGAAGTCGTCCATTCCGTCGACCTCCATCGACTTGTCATCGATGACCGATTCCATGTCGGACAGGAGGGTCGTATAGGTGGCGCCGTGAGCCGAGTTAGGCATCTGTTGCGTGATTAAACGAGAATTGATTCTGATCAATATTGATGACTTCCCAGAATTAACATTGACTGTCGTATGGTCAGTAGACTGTCACTGCGTTATGGTCAGCTGACTGCCGTGGACAGCAGTGGACAGCAGAATGATTCTCTACCAGTGTTGGCTGCCGTGTACCCAGTCACTCGGAATAGATCTGTTGTGTTCTAAGGAATGTCTTTTACTATTCTATTCAATGTCTACTTATACCATACCCTCAACACAGACGTAACGTGGCCAGGTCAAACAGAAGAGCGTACGTCTCCACTCTTCACCAAGATCTCGTCGTTTGGCACCAGATGACAGCCATTTGGCAGCACTGACTGGGTTCAGGCCGGGTCGAATAGCCGTAAAAAAACCTTATAAACAGGTGATTACAGGGGCAGGGATCCGACCTGCTTATCATTCTCAGCCGGCGTGTAGATCAAACTTCACCAGGTCTTGTTCACTGGCACTGGCTTGACGAAACATTGGAGGCCAGGGGCTACTCTTATAATCAGCGTTTTATGAATAATGCAACCGCGGTCAATTAGTTGTATTATCAACAATAACATCATTGGGGACTATTTGAAAACTGGAGACAGGGCTTGTTGATTAAGGAGGATTCGTCACGCTAACGGGTTGGTTAGCGGTGTACATAGTGCGGGAAATGAGAGCCTGTGGTAGCTTCGTAACTTTATATCTCCCGATTTATACAACAAGACACCTCTCCAAATCTCACATGGGAATTTCAATAAAAGGAATGCCAACGTGGGGGTCCATGGTCGGGGCTAGAGATATACAACAATAAAAGGTCGAAGTATTGGTTTCACCCAGGAACCAATCAAGCAATGAAATATATACATCATCTGAAATGAACTTCCCGGTAAAAGGGTGTTCCAGACTTCCGCGTTAATTGCTAAAATGGATAACACCTTTGTTAAGAATAACACGTAACATCGTGCAGTAAATCGTGTGCACCCTGACACTGTTACAGCATGACGGGATCGATAAAGGATCGAGTGCTTGGTTATTGGTGGTTAAATGCGTACCGCGTGCCCCGGGAGGAGTTGAAACGTGGAATTCCTTTAACAACACCAGCGCTGATGACCATTTCAAAGGGAACAATAAAAAGATTTGCCAGGACCACAATTGATAAATTCGCTCATAATATATATACCTGAGCGAATAATCAATTGAGGAGACCTTACCATTTAGGGGGAGGGAAGGAAGGTGTTCATTATTGTATTTCAAAAACGTTCAACCAGCTGCCCGACAGAAGATGGCACCTTGGCATTATCACATTCGAAAAGGAAATTAAATTTGTTTAGAAAAAAACCCCACTGCAGTATGATTATTTGAAACCAATTCGATGGGAGCACAGGCGCTCGAATGCCGATGCCAAGCTTCCGCACTGATATGAAGTTATTGCGTCTGTTGATCGAAGTATTAAATAATCGATGAGCTGTTCAAATAACAAGCAGACCTTATCGATAACGGCAGTGTGTTTCAAGGCAAGAAGACTCCGTGAGAAGAATTTCACCACGAGGGTAGTGTCAAATGCAGGTTGAAATCAGCACTGCGCAAAACGGATTTGACATTGGGATGATTGTGCGTTATGACATCAATCATAACGGATTGATGTCACCCATGTTTGAGCGCTTGTTGCGAGTAAATGCCCAATATCGACCAGTAATGGGAGCCCATTGAGAGAAAGGACTCGCCATTTTAGGCAAGCAACTCTATGAAATCAATGCATAAAAAGGAACGCTATTTAGCAAGCACAGTGGTTCATTCATCCAGGGCTATTTCGGAATATCACTCAGAATATATGAATAGGTTGTTCCTGAGGTCTGATTCCCCTAGGCCTCCCAATACAATGCACTCTTTTGAAATTTCTTAGAAATCTACAATTTGCTGTTAGAGAAATTGGTGCCATCATGTTCACTCGAATGATGCTCAGTTCACCATTGACAATGGGTTGTGCCGGGTACAGGCTGGTGTCATGTGGGTGACAGAATACCGGGAGCGCTGCCCAGACATCACAATCATTCTAATCCATCACCGCCGCCATATCATACAGAAAGACAACGCAAAGAATAACCCAAATATTCCCTTCCATCGATTTTGTTTGACTCCTTCTTTTTATCTGTTCACCATGAAGGACTGGGCAAGATAACTTCACATACTGTACGGAAGCCCAACAAACATAACCCTACGATACGTTATGATTTTTCACATTATGATTACATATGCCGTCAAATGATACATTCATGGTATGCGTTCCGCTGTTTTAGGATTATATAAGTAAAAAAGCAAAGCGCACCACTCAAAAATATCTGAAGAACACCCTGCTACTCAAGATGGCAGTATAAGAACTGGTCGGAGTAGACGCGGGGGAGGGTTTTTATAAAACCGGCGCTCGGCTGGCGCAGACGTACACCACCAGAGAAGAATACCAGTATTTCTAATGCGACGATAAATCGTCAAGATAAGGACGGAGGCAGCCAGAAGGGGACGGAGATCTGGGTGATCTAAAAGTAGCACATTTCTTCCGGCGGATTTTATTTCGCGCAATTTTGCAAAGCATCAACTTAAATGAAAACATGGCACGCATACCACAGTGACTGTTTTTGCATTCTTCAGATCATACAAAATGTATATTAAAGTACATAGCAATCTATGACCGGGGGGTGGGCGGAGTGAAGTAGACAGGATGTTATGTAAAGAATACGGGGGGATGTAGTGGTGAGGATACAGTGATGAGGATACAGAGGTAAGGACACAGTGGCGAGGATACAGCGGGGAGGATACAGTGGCGAGGATGTAGTGGCGAGGAGGGGAGTTTACAGTGGTGAGGATACAGTGGCGAGGATGTAGTGATGAGGATATAGACAGGAGGATGTGGTGGTGAGGATAAAGTTGTGAGGATATAGTGGGGAAGATGTAATGGTGATGATGTGGTGGTGAGGATGTATTGTGGTGAGGATACAGTGGGGAGGATACAGTAGTGGAGGATATATTGGCGAGGAAGTATTGGTGTGGATATAGACGGGAGGATGTGGTGGTGAGGATATAGTGGTGAGAATATAGTGGGGAAGATGTAATGGTGATGATGTAGTGGTTAGGATGTATTGGCGAGGATAAAGTGGTGAGGATGTAGTGGTGAGGATGTAATGGTGATGATGCAGTGGTGAGGATGTATTGGCGAGGATACAGTGGTGAGGATGTAGTGTGATGATGTACTGGTGAGGATGTATTGGCGAGGATACAGTGGTGAGGATGTAGTGGTGAGGATGGAGTGGGGAGGATGTATTGGCGAGGATGTATTAGCGAGGATACAGTGGTGATGATGTAGTGGTGAGGATGTATTGGCGAGGATACAGAGGCGAGGATGTAGTGGCGAGGATGTAGTGGTGAGGATGTAATGGTGAGGATGGAGTGGTGAGGATGTATTGGTAAGGATGTAGTGGTGATGATGTGGTGAGGATGTATTGGCGAGGATACAGGGGTGAGGATGTAGTGGTGAGGATGTAGTGGTGAGGATGTATTGGGATACAGGATGATGTAGTGGTGAGGATGTATTGGCGAGGATGTATTGGCGAGGATACAGTGGTGATGATGGTGATGATGTGGTGAGGATGTATTGGCGAGGACGTAGTGGCGAGGATGTGGTGGTGAGGATGTAGTGATGAGGATGTATAGGGATGAGGCGAGGATACAGTGGCGAGGATGTGGTGGTGAGGATGTAGTGGAGGAGGATGTGGTGAGGATGTAGTGGCGAGGATACAGTGGTGATGATGTAGTGGTGAGGATGTATTGGCGAGGATACAGTGGTGATGATGTAGTGGTGAGGATGTATTGGCGAGGATGTAGTGGCGAGGATGTAGTGGTGAGGATGTAGTGGCGAGGATGTAGTGGTGAGGATGTAGTGGTGAGGATGTAGTGGTGAGAGAATGGATGTAGTGGTGAGGATGGTGAGATGGATGGTGAGGATGGCGAGGTATTGGCGAGGATGTGATGTAGTGGTGATGATGTAGTGGTGAGTGAGGATGTAGTGGTGAGGATGTATTGTAGTGGCGTGGTGAGGATGGTTGAGGATGTAGTGGTGTGGTGAGGATAGGTATGGAGTGGAGATGATGGTGAGGATGTATTGGCGAGGATGTATTAGCGAGGATACAGTGGTGATGATGTAGTGGTGAGGATGTATTGGCGAGGATACAGTGGTGAGGATGTAGTGGTGAGGATGTATTGGCGAGGATGTATGGTGAGGATGGAGTGGTGTGGATGTAGGATGTGGTGAGATGAGGGTGATGATGTGGTGAGGATGTGGTGAGGATGTATTGGCGAGGAAGTATTGGCGAGGATGTAGTGGTGAGGATGGAGTGAGATGATGTATTGGCGAGGATGTATTGGTGAGGATGACAGTGGTGAGGATGTATAAGTGGGAGGATGTATTCGAGAGGATGTAGTGGTGAGGATGTATTGGGTGAGGATGGATGTGGTGTGGTGGTGATGATGTAGTGGTGAGGATGTATTGGCGAGGATGTATTGGCGAGGATGTGATGGCGAGGATACAGTGTAGTGATGGGTATGGCGAGGATGTATGTGGCGAGGATGTGGCGGTGAGGATGATGTGAGGATGCAGTGGTGAGGATGTATTGGCGAGGATACAGTGGTGATGATGTAGTGGTGAGGATGTATGGCGAGGATGTGGTGAGGATGTAGTGGAGATGTGAGTGGCGAGGATGTGGTGGTGAGGATGTATAGTGGTGAGATGAGAATGATGGTGAGTGATGTAGTGGTGAGGATGTATTGGCGAGGATACAGGTGAGGATGGTGGATGTAGTGAGGTGAGGATGTATTGGCGAGGATGTATTGGCGAGGATACAGTGGTGAGGATGGAGTGGTGAGGATGTATTGGCGAGGATGTATTGGCGAGGATTCAGTGTTGATGATATAGTAGCGAGGATGTGTGGTGAGGATGTAGTGTGAGGATGGAGTGGTGAGGATGTATTGGCGAGGATGTATTGGCGAGGATACAGTGGTGAGGATGTAGTGGCGAGGATGTAGTGGTGAGGATGTAGTGGGGAGGATGTAGTGGCGAGGATGCATTGGCGAGGATGAAGTGGTGATGATGTATTGGCGAGGATGATGTGAGGTGGTGATGATGGCGTGGTGAGGGTGAGGATGAAGTGGTGAGGATGTATAAGCGAGGATACAGTGGTGAGGATGTAGTGGTGATGATGTATAGGTGAGGATGGAGTGGTGAGGTTGTATAAGCGAGGATACAGTGGTGACGATGTAGTGGCGAGGATGTAGCGATGAGGATGTATTGGCGAGGATGTAGTGGTGAGGATGTAGTGGTGAGGATGTGGTGGTGAGGATATTGGTGAGGATACAGTGGTGAGGATGTAGTGGCGAGGATGTCGTGGAGAGGATGGAGTGGTGAGGATGGAGTGGTGAGGATGGAGTGGTGAGGATGTATTAGCGAGGATACAGTGGTGAGTATACAGTGGTGAGGATACAGTGGGGAGGATGTAGTGTCGAGGATGCATTGGCAAGGATGAAGTGGTGATGATGTAGTGGTGAGGATGTATTGGCGAGGATGTAGTGGTGAGGATACACTGGTGAGGATGTACAGTGGTGAGGATGTAGTGGTGAGGAATGTAGTGGCGAGGATGTATGGCGAGGATTGTAGTGGTGATGATGTGTTGTGGTGAGGATGTATTGGCGAGGATGTGATGTAGTGGTGAGGATGTAGTGGTGAGGATGTAGTGGTGAGGATGTAGTGGCGAGGATGTGTGGTGAGGATGTAGTGGTGAGAATGGAGTGGTGAGGATGTATTGGCGAGGATGTATTGGCGAGGATTCAGTGTTGATGATGTAGTGGTGAGGATGTAGTGGTGAGAATGTAGTAGTGAGGATGTAGTGGCGAGGATGTACTGGCGTGGATACAGTGGTGGATATAGTGGTGAGGATGTATTGGCCAGGATGTTGTGGTGAGGATGTAGTTGTGAGGATGAAGTGGTGATGATGTAGTGGTGAGGATACAGTGGTGAGGATGTAGTGGTGAGGATGTAGTGGTGAGGATGTAGTGGTGAGGATGTAGTGGTGAGGATGTATAAGCGAGGATACAGTGGTGAGGATGTATTGGCGAGAATGTATTGGCGAGGATGCAGGGGTGATGATGTATTGGCGAGGATGTATTGGCAAGGATTCAGTGTTGATGATATAGTAGGCGAGGATGTGTGGTGAGGATGTAGTGGTGAGGATGGAGTGGTGAGGATGTATTGGCGAGGATGTATTGGCGAGGATACAGTGGTGTGGATGTATTGGTGAGGATGTATTAGCGAGGATACAGTGGTGAGGATACAGTGGTGAGGATACAGTGGTGAGGATGTAGTGTCGAGGATGCATTGGCGAGGACGTAGTGGCGAGGATGTAGTGATGAGGATGCAGTGGTGAGGATGTAGTGGTGAGGATCGCAGTGGTGATTCATGTAGTGGTGAGGATGGAGTGGTGAGGATGTATTGGCGAGGATGTATTGGCGAGGTCATATATAGTGGTGATGATTATAGTGGTGAGGCAACATTGGCGAGGATAGGCAGTGGTAGCGGAGGATGTAGTGGTGAGTATGTATGTCGAGGACCGCGGATGATGTGGTGAGGATTGGAGTGACCGCGAAAATGTATTGGCGAATCATGTATTGGCGAGGATACAGAGGCGATGATGCAGTGGTGAGGATGTATTGTCGAGGACCGCGGAGGTGGTGAGGATCAGTAGTGATGAGGATGTATTGGCGAGGATGTATTGGCGAGGATCTTGTCGTTGATGATGCGAGTGCGAGGTTGCTAACAGGTGAGAATGTAGAGGAGTGCGGAGGCGATGTGGCGATCATGTACTGGCGAGGATACAGTGGTGATGATGTAGTGGTGAGGATGTATTGGCGAGGATGTGTGGTGAGGAAACAGTGGTGAGGATGTAGTGGTGAGGATGTATTGGCGAGGATACAGTGGTGTGAGGATGTAGTGATGAGGATGTATTTGCGAGGATGTAGTGGCGAGTATGTTGCAGTGAGGATGTAGTGGTGACAATGGAGTGGTGAGGATGTATTGGCGAGAATGTATTGGCGAGGATACGCGGTGATGATGTGGCGGCGAGGATGTATTGGCGAGGACCGCGAAGGCGAATTGGCGCTAATTCATCTTGTCGATGATATAGTAGCGAGGATGTGTGGTGAGGATGTAGTCATCTTGAGGATGGACCGCGGAGGCGATGTTGCGCTATGGCGAGGATGTATTGGCGAGGATACAGTGGCGTGGATGTAGTGGCGAGGACCGCGAAGTGGGCGAAGATGTATCTTGTCGAGGATACAGTGGTGAGGATACAGTGGGGAGGATGTAGTGGCGAGGAAGCTTTGGCGAGGATGAAGTGGTGATGATGCAGTGGTAATGATGCATTGGCGAGGATGTAGTGGTGAGGATTTAGTGGTGAGGATGGAGTGGTGAGGATGTATAAGCGAGGATACAGTGGTGACGATGTAGTGGCGAGGATGTAGCGGTGAGGATGTATTGGCGAGGATGTAGTGGTGAGGATGTAGTGGTGAGGATGTAGTGGTGAGGATGTATTGGCGAGGATACAGTGGTGAGGATGTAGTGGCGAGGATGTAGTGGTGAGGAGGTCGTGGTGAGGAACAGTCATCTTGTCGAGGTGAGGATGATTAGCGAGGATACAGTGGTGAGGATACAGTGGTGAGGATACAGTGGGGAGGATGTATGTGGCGCTATCAGTCAGTGGTGAGGATGTAGGGGTGACCGAGGATAAGCGATGAGGTGCTAATACAGTGGTGTGGTAGTGGCGAGGACCGCATTGGCGATGTGGTGATGATGTATGGCGTAACATTGTGAGGACCGCGGAGGTGATGTGTGGCGAGGATGTAGTCATCTTGGTCGATGTTGTGCGAGCGGCTAAAGCAGACAATATCCGGTGAGAAGTTCTCCTTCAGTTATTGCAATCCGATTCATTAGAACGAGGACCCCGAATATTATGTGGCGCGCAATCAGTCAAAGGTCTTGTCGAGGACCCGGCGTAGGTAGCGAGGCGATGTGGCGCTAACAGTCATCTTGTCGAGGACCGCGGAGGCGATGTGGCGCTATCAGTCATCTTGTCGAGGACCGCGGAAACGATGTGGCGCTATCAGTCACATTGTCGAGGACCGCGGAGGCGATGTGGCGCTATCAGTCATCTGGTCGAGGACCGTCGTCCCGTTCATCTCGTAATGAGATTCGCGTTGCTTTCCTCTCCATCTACGCTTATGTAGACGACCTATTTTTCCTCCACACACGCGTCAGGAAACAAGAACTTGCTAATCGAGTTTTGTCTGCTATAAAAATGCTTGTGCCTCTGTACATTACGCAATGAGATGGCAGATTATGACATGACAGAAAAATCAATAAGCGCTCATGCAGCCCGAGGAAGTCGTGTACTGAAAGACATGCCCTTGATTGAGGGTGTCTGTTCTCACGGCTACGGGGAAAACATGGTGCATGGAACGGCACTGTGTGCAATTATAGAAGCCGTGTAGCAGATACATACGAGAACAGTCACTTCCGGACAATCAGCTATGTAAGATATAGTTTAAAACTAAGACAAGGTTAAAACACATGTTACCTTGCTGAGGTCACAGCTGAATGGGCGACCTCCTCTCTGACTCCGAGGTACGGTTCTCATTTCATGACCTTCACCTATCCTTGTTGGATCTGACTTTTCACTCAGGTCACAATCCAGGTCCTTTTGATTCACTGGTATCTGTTCCGGCTTCCGCTTCGACACAATTAAATCCACTGTGGACGCTTCCGTTTTACCTTGGTTCATTTCAAGGTTACCCAAATCAGGTTTTATTTGTCGAAAATCGCTTTGGCTTTTGCGCATGACAACAGATTGCGTTTCTTGACATAGGGTGGTAGATGTTTGATTTTGAGCCAGGCTTGTGCCCTCATATTCGACAGTGTCGGTGCTGGATTCACTACTGTATTGTTTCGGCATGATGATCGTGATCTCAGGGGAAGCCTTATGTATATCGATAGCGTGCGGTTTCCGCTTGGATTTCCCAGATGGCGGTTTCGTACGGGGAGTTTTAGAGGGCGAAGGGGAGTTGGTCGAAATGGTTGACGAGGATGAGGATGACGTCATAACGACGGGTTTTGTCGACACCACTTCTGTATCTATGTCCTTCACAGCATGTCCGGCCTGGGCTACAGTTCCGTTTTTAGACTTGCCCTTTGCCACAACTTGAGTTGTGGCGGCCGTGGATTTTTGCCTTCTTGGACTCGTGCTGTGCTGACGCAGGCTGGCCCCAAATGAAAACAGCGAGCTTTTCTTGTCACTTTCCTGAGCTGCTTTGAGCATGACAGGCCGCGGTGGGCGTCCGTTTTTTCCTTTTGAAGGAGACTTACCATGACCTTTGTTAACAGATTTTGCACTTGCATGACCTTGACATGAGTTCGTATTTGCAATCTGACCTTTGAGTGGGTGTCCGTCCTGACCTCTATGCTCGGGTGTATTAGGTACGGACGAGATATCCTCGTCACTACTGAAGATCGCCAGAGGGGGTGTGGGACACTCTCGCTGGCGTGGACTCAAGCTGCGGAACCGCTTCACTTTCACTTCGACACTCTTGAGCAAATTCTGAGCTTTCTGCGCTTGCGCCTGAATACGACTTAGAGCAGTTTCCTTGTCCTTGTCGGCACGCGTGTTCTCGCTGTCAGTTCTCGTACGACTCGGGCTTGGAGAGGGTTCTCGCTCTCGGCTTAAACTCCGCCGGAATCGCCGCATCTTCTCCATGAAGCCTACTTTCTCGTCCACCGACTGGCAGCTTCCATTCCGCTCCGCACTAAATTTAACTTTATTTGGGGACAGGAGACTTTCCAACAGAGACGGATCACAATCGGACGAAGGGTTTGGCGCTAAAGTTGTTTTTACAGATGTTAAATCCGAATTCGACCTTGGTCCGGCGAAACTGTTGTCTCTGGGTCGAGGCGGAAGTCCTGAGAGGGATTTCCCAAGTCGCGATTTTGGCGACACGTCGACATTAGGGCTATCCGGGGGCTCCATCTTGGTGTCTTGGCGGAGAAATTCGTAATCACAGTTCTCTAGATATTTGGTAATGTATCCATGATCGAAGGCGGGCAGCGAGGTGAGGCCTATATCGGAACAAGAATGTATGGCCCGGACACCTTTTTTCGTTGCACGAGACTTTGCATCGGACGCAGTTCGTGTGCCGATTTGCGGATGACGTAAAGCACGCCTGGTCACGTCTTTACGACTGAAGCGCGAGGCATAATTAGAATTCTTGTCTTTATCACCGAATGCCGATCCATCCGAATCGGACACAGAATCATCCGGAATGGATGTTATATGCGAGGAGACGACGGAGACATTCTCACAGCTGGATAATGAGGGTGAATTGTTATCAAAGGAATCACATCCGTTCCCAGAACACTCGGGGGACACCACGTCCTCGCAGACCTTGGCGATTGGGAAAGATTGCGTATCCTGAAGCGACGAAGACCGAGTTAATCTAGTTGTATGCGCTTGGGAATGTTCTGTGATAATTGAGCGGTCGACGGATCCGAGAGTGCAAGCGCTGGCTCGTCTTGTTATGGCAGGACGCGGGTTCCTCTCGAAGGAACTCGATGAGACCGACGGAACTAGTCCGGGTTTCCGGGGCGGGGGCAGAGGGGGCGGTTTGTTCCGTTGATAATCTGGCGGAAATACAACGCCAAGCGACACCTGTCGGCGTAAGGCGCCCCCTGGAGGCCGAGGTCGGGTATCCCCGCTGAGCACCTCCTCGTCAACGGACGTACTTCTTCGTATTTTACGTCCACCTTTGATTTCCTCCCGAAGAATCTCGCGTGGTTTGTCGGGCTGGGTTACTTCTCTCGTTATCCGTGGCGTACCTTGTGGGAGTGTGATTACAGGTATCCGTGAGATAGACAGGTCCTGAGCGCTGGTCCGTCAGGTAGACTGACCCCCTACGCGCTGATATGTAGTCACTTGCGGTAAACTTTGTTGTTGTTGTTGCCGCAGGTTGAGCGATCATTGAGTCGTGTCTCTCAGATTGAGGCACACGCGGTGTTTGTGGCGATGTGCAGGTGATACAGGGGTCAACTGGTGCCAAAGCGCGAGACCCGCATTGATTCACACAGCCAGCCACCTCACCTACCCCATCCTGCACATCACCTCCACCATAGATGTAAGAAAGCGAATCCTCAGAGGAATCTAAACATAACGCCCTATCAGGGTTACTTATAACAAGAGGCAGATGGAGGTCTGGCGAGGCGCGCGATATATCCCTCTCTGGTGTCCGGTGCTGGCACGTTACTGGTCGGACTGATGGACTGTACGCGGCGGCCTCAGCTGAACGACAACAAGAGGCACCCGGGTCACGTACAGCAACTCTACCACTGCCAACTGGCCAGCCATTAACACACACGTTTTCAACATTCCTTTCACTGCCGGCATACGTCGGGTCAGCTACAGATTGGCTCCTAACCTCTCTGGTTATTCCATTGCATAGGGAATTCACTTTGGCAATATTCCGTTTGGTTTCTCTGTCTGAGTCAGCGGGCTTTATTGGATCAGTATTTGGGGCTGTATTTCCATGAGTGTTACTATGGTTTCTGTCACACGTGCATGGCAGTTGCTCTAGTGCAGCATCAGCAGCCTGACCTGTAGCGTGGATGGAGACACTGACCAGGTCATCCGCTGCTGTTGACCGGCCAGTATTTCCAGTAGGCGGCGTGGTGATGCCAGACCGTGGCTCCCGATGCCAGACCGCACTCGTCTTGAACGCGTCACACACAGCCGAGACAGCCGTCTTGTCGCGGCCGTCACGTAGGCAAGCGTGGGTGTTAATTATGACGTCACCTGGACAAATGTCCGAGGTGATTGTGACGTTAACGGCACTACCTGCTTGAGGTGACTCCCTACGTGTGATATCCACGTTACGTTGTCTAGGCTCGCTGGCCACGCGTGGACCCCCCGCGGAGAAAGGATGGTGGAGGCTGTGGGTGAAGTAGGGCGACCTGATGTCCGAGACGGGCGCGAGTGAGGCGCAGGGAGGCGCTAGGTCCTCATGGACTTCATTGCATACCAAAGAGGCGGTCGACGTCTTGTGGGGGCCGTCTGATGGAGGTCTCTGTTTCCCAGAAGTGTTTGTTGTTTTCGGTGTTACGTTCAGACCTGCTGCTGAGTGATATGCCACTGGCTGTGTTCCGATCCCGGAATGGTCCGAGATTTGAGCGGGATTATGGTGAGTTAGTGACTGTTGATTGGTGGGATAAGAGAGATTTCGGAAGGGCAGAACCCGCGCTACTGGACGCGGACTGAGTGCTAAGCGTTGATGAAGATACGTAGAGGGAGCCAAGCTTTTCCTCGGTTTGAGTTGCGGACTGAAATAGACCGTACTTAAATCTCGCGCACAACTCGAATCCCGCGAGGTCACCCCGGGCAGATCAGCCGATGTTTGGACGGAGCCCTCGAATATCGCGCTGTTTCTCTGAAAAACCTCTTCTAATTTATGAATCCTAACCAGCGCATCATTTTTACTATCGCCGCTGTTGAGGTGGTTACCATGGAGATGGTTGCTGCGTTGTTCAAAGACAGCCTCCAACTGTTGTATTCGACTTCTCGTGGTGGCCGAGAGCTGACGAGACTTGGTCGAGATGTCTCCCCCACTTGCCCTCTCCGACTGTCACACAGAGAAACACCTTATATAGATATGCAAGTTTCTTTCATCGATTGAAAGTAAGGTGGCACAGTGTGTAAGTTATCTACATAACCGCTGAGACGCTCAGTGACGCACCGCCCTCCCTTACACGCCTACCCACCCCACCAACCCACCAACCCTACCTACATACCATCATCCGAAACCCTCGCCCCTCTTATTATTCACACGAGCACATGGCTGCATGATAAATTATAGGGACTGCTATACTAGGAATCTGTAGGGTTCGGGGAATTTGGTCTCCTGGGTTTGAGGGCATAGAGAGGGATGGATTAGAACGGGAAGCTGGTATTGATGAGGGCAAGAGGTGTAGGGATGAGGCAAGAAAACTGCCTCTGATTCTTCGAGGAATTGCAGTGCCAGTAATTAACGAACCACACAGACGTCTTATAATTAGCCAGAAATAAGAAAAGCACAGTTGCTAGTTTGTGGCGGACTAGTGTCCGTGAGATTGGGGTCCTGTGCTGGGTCCATAGGGAGCCATCGATTGTTAGGTAACAATAGATGAAATCTGCATGAACGGGGCAGATTGTCTGAAAGTGATCCCTTGAGATGCTCCCTCTAGATGATTAGACGCAATAGATCCCGACAATGAATGGCTGGCTACGACGCGCTCTGGTGTCTGAGTCATAACGCCTTTTCCTTTTCCCAATCTAGATCGGACAAAGATAGCATTTGATGTGAACGCGGCGATAATACCGCGATATCTCAGAGGTAATAAAACGCGAGTGCAATGGAGATTCTACACGAGCCAGTAAATCGTGCGTCTATACATCAATGTACGGGGATTTTATGTACGAAATGATGATGTTACGTCGCTGCCAGCATCGCGGGGGGTATCGCGGCGATGATCGATGACGACGATTGGGATGATCCAGCAGCTCAGACCACGCCCCTGAGGCGGTCCCAGCTCACGTGGAACAAACCCGTTAATCGTAAACATCGACTCTGACAGTGAGCAATGCCAAGAGGAAGATAAATTATTAGAAAATAACCTCTATACGAAATAGACCTATATATCATTTGTCGAACACGATGGATGTGTCACCTGGTAAGGTGAAACACTTACCTGAGAACCACTACACGTGCATCCGTAACATCAGAGCGGCGCGTTAACGCCAGCTACGCACTCATCATGCCAATCACATGGGGAAAAAATGCGGCAACCTGTTCAAAGGGGGCCCACCTATCATACGAGGAAGTGCCGCCAGGTGGTCGGCTACTGCTGTAGTACAGCTACATTGGACCAGTTGCCACGCTTGTTGCTGATGGACGAGCCTACGTATTGAATCCTTGTTTACGACAACTTGAACAATTCGGGAATTTCAATTGAATCTTTTACATTTATGTAAAATGATAATTATCAATGTAAATTTTAAGTTTGTTCGTGGACATGGACAATATCGCATTTTTGGTCATTTGACTATCCCTACAGAGTCATACACCGATGGGAATGTCAGCGAGGTAATGTAGGTTGATATATAGAAAGTACAATTGCCTAATTGGCTCGAACCCATGGTGCGAATCGAGTCTGAAAACTGTGAGGCGAGATTCGAACCAGGTGTCTATAATTATAACAAAAGAATGGTTACCTAAGTTCTCGTATTTGTAAGAGGTAACAATTATATATGTTTGGGAAGGTGCGCGCGCGCGCATGCGTTTGGGTGAGGTGTGTATGTGTGTGTGTGGGGGGGAGGGGGATGGGTGAGGGGTGTAGATGTGTCTGTACTGAAATGTACGGGTGTTGTTGAACGGTTGATGGGTGGTGCACAATTGAAGTTTACAAGCTATGGGATATATATATATATATATATATATATATATATATATATATATATATATATATATATATATATATATATATATATATATATATATATATATATATATATATATATATGGTAGCTCACTCTGGACGATTATAGTACCCTCTATATCAGGTGTATACTATTTAAGACTTGGTGTTATATCTGACAGAACAGCGTTATTTATAACTCTCTCGCCAGCAGACAGCTCTACCAACGGTTTCTTCCTTTCTACATAATGAACACTTTGCTGTCGCGGCCACGTGCAGGGGATCGTCTCAAAAGAGGTGTTCAAAAACAGCAGAGCAATAAGCGATGGAGATGACATCTGTTTAATGATATGAGAAAGAGAGAGCGAGAGAGAGGGAGAGAGAGAGACGAGAGATGGGTAGAAAGAGAGAGAGACGAGAGATGGAGAGTGAGAGAGGGATAGCGAGAGAAAAGAGGAAGAGAGAGAGAGATAGCGAAAGAGAGAGGGAGAGAGATAGATGATAGAGGGAGAGAGAGAAAGAGAGATAACGTGAGAGAAAGAGAGATAGCGAGTGGACGAGAGAGAGAGAGGGAGAAAAGGTGCGAGAGAGAGAGAGAGAGAGAGTGAGAGAGAGAGAGAGAGAGAAAGAGAGGAGAGAGAGAGAGAATAGAGAGAGAGAGAGGAGAGAGAGAGAGAGATGGATAGAGAGATGAGAGATTCAGATGATAGATTAGAGGATGTGAGAGATAGCGACAATGGCGGAGAGGATAGCATTATTTGGATTATAGAGATCTGCATGGATAGAGATGGATTGGCGCTGTATTCATGTAATAAGTGCGTGTTTGGCGGTATGGATAGAATTGGATTTGGCTCTGTATGGATGGCAGGGATGCATATGCGCTGTATGGATATAATATGGAGTGCTTGGCGGTGTATGGATAGCATATTGGCGCATATGGCTCTGTATGGATAGAATATGGAGTAATATGGCGCTGTATGGATAGAATATGGAGCAATATGGCGCTGTATGGATATGGCTAATGTATAGCAATGTGGCTCTGTAGCGGATGGAGATATATATATGGCTGTAATGGATGGTGCAAATATATATGTATGCAATATGTGTATAATGGATATAATATGTGTTATGGTGGCGCTGTATCGATTGTATGGCTGTATATATGCTGTGGCTATATTGATGTATATGGCTGTGGTTGTCGCTGTATCGATTGAATATGGCTGTATATGGTGGCTACATTGATTAAATATGGCTGTTTATGGTGGCTATGTTTATTGAATATGGCTGTATATGGTGGCTACATTGATTAAATATGGCTGTTTATGGTGGCTATGTTTATTGAATATGGCTATATATGGTGGCTACATTGATTAAATATGGCTGTTTATGGTGGCTATGTTTATTGAATATGGCTGTATATGGTGGCTGTATTTATTGAATATGGCTGTATATTTGCCTCTGTTAGTTCCACATTGTTACACCGAAGGCCAAGCCACAAGTGTGCTGCCTTTCTATCAGCTTACACCACTCGGTATACTGCTACAGTGCGCTAAATGCCCAGCAAGCATGATGGATCATCTTGGCCTTGTAAGTCTACAGACAGATTTTTGTTCTGTTTTGACTGCCAATGGGTCGTTGGGTTAATTTGTGATGGTGATACAAACGCGGGCAGTACGAGCGGGCAAGTCGAGTCGGAGTTCACCACGTGCTGGGAGGAGAGATGAAACACCAGCTTGTCCGACATGTTTTATATCTTCAGCAAATGTTCCTGCTTTATATATACCAACCCCGCTAGATTAATCCCTCCCTCAGCGCCGAGTAACGAGCGCACAGCTCAATCAAGTGAACTCTCTCTTGCTGTTTGTGTCTTTATGAGCATCCATGAAAACCCGTACATAGCTGGTATAAACACTGTATGAGAAGTAGACGGAAGTAGACCAGAGGTAGCGGGGAAGCGCCCTGCTAAGTATGTAGGTAGATGATGAGGGTGGTGATTGACAGGTACCATCAGCTGTTCCATCGGGAGGTGCGTGGGGGGGTCGAGGGGGGAGGGGTCAGTTCAGCGGTACGCTGGCTACAGGGAGAACTCGGTCGTCAAACAGTCTGATTAGCAGGAAGAGAAAGTGGCAAAAATGGGGTCCAGCTGAGACATGGCGGAAAACGGGGGCCATTCCGCGAATCATCCTGACATGTCCTATTTATAGAAATATGAAATCCTATCACCCGCTTCCTCGACACACTCTAATCAACTCGAAGCTTCTCTGACTCGAAGGGGTGATCTCACGAGACATTCTAGCGGTGGCAGAAGAGAACATCGCCGGTGGTAGGCATGAGGAAGTGTGTCATTCACTGAAGGCACATAGTCAACAGAGATTAGAACTCACGACCACCCCTGGAACAACGCAGCACCCGGGCAACAAAGAAGACAAGAGATAGCCAGTTGATTACAGTAGCCGTCCAGGAATGGCAACTAAACGACAAATATCACGTGACTGACTAGCGAGGATCAATCACGTGATATTGCGGTCTGTGACGTGTGCAGTGACGCGCCTGTGATGCGTTCCCGTATTGGATGAGGCCAACTGACAAGATATCAAAAAGCTCAGGTGAACTAGCTTGAATTGACTGTCATTGATGACCTGTGACGTTCACAGATTACCACCGGCGATTCCGGAAATGCATCAGGGAATATTAACGGAAGGAAAGGCAGTTACACATTGACACCAGGTCTTCCACGCGTGGACAGGAAGTCGGCCATCAGCGTGGAAGGCATTACAGGAGCCGAACCCCGCTAAATCGTGTCATTACAGCCTGTTGCGTTTACGTGTAAATAATCATTATGTATGACGATGATCATGCAACATAGCATTTCATTCACACAGCCCCAATCGGACGGTGATGTCACCTTGTTGCTCCAAAACAAACATGATGTCGGAGATGTGAACTTTCAAAGTTTCTCTCGCTATGTTCAATCGCTTTTGATGAAATCTCAGTAAAAATAATTATCTCTCTATGTCTAAATCAGTGCAAAATCGAGTTGTAAATATATATCCGTGTGTGAATTTGTACAAAATCGAGTTCTTAACATATCTCTACGAGTACATTAGTAAAACATCGAGTTCTAAACATATCTCAATGTTTACACCTCTCCACGCCTGCGCTCATTGAAACATCGTTGCTGATCGGTCCTATTTTCAGCGCCCTGATCCGTGGGAATTATACCAAGAGCACACTCGACCAGATCTTACGGCTTTGGATCCTAGCCAAGCTACTTCCACATACCGTGCCTTGACAGTCTATGTGGAAATCCGCCAGAGGGACTTGAGGCCAATCATTATTACGAGCATTATCAACAAATAAACAGAGATTGAAAACAACGGAGGTACCGAAGTAGCGTGTAGGTGATTGGATGGGGGCGGGAAGAGTGGGGTGATTAGGAGGAGAGGGAGATTTAAGAGACGAGCGGCGGGTGGTGCGCCGTGGTGTGACAGGAGGCAGGGAGGGTGGAGGAAGAGAAAGAGCAAGCAAGAGAGTGATAGAGAAAAAGGAAGAGAGAGAGAGAGAGAGAGAGAGAGAGAGAGGGAGAGCGTGGTAGAGCGAGATAGAGTGAGAGAGAGAGAGAGAGAGAGAGAGAGAGAGAGAAAGAGCGAGAGAGAGAATGAAAGGGCAAGAAAGAGAGAGATAGAAAGTGAAAGAGCGAGGGAGAGAAAGAGAGAGAGAGAGAGAGAAATAGAGAATGGGTTGGAGGGAGGGAGAGAAAGAGCGAACGAGAGAGAGAGAGGGGCGGAGAAAGAAAGAAAGTAAAGGCGTGAGAGTAGTAGAGATAGTGAGAGAGAAAGAAAGTGTGTGTGTGATGAGAGGGGGAGAGATGAGGACAGCGAGAGGATCTAGTGAATTCACGTAAGAATGGAGAGAGAAAAGCAGCAAGGAAGGAGAGAAAGGAGGAAAGAAAGGGAGCGACTTAGAGAGAAATGAAGAGGTAGGGGCGTGTGGGATAAGCGTCCACTGGAAACGGCTGTCTTGCCCCCGAAACTCTCCAACTGCTGATAAGAATACGCGCTCCTTGAACCAATTCGTACACCTGCTCTATTCCCCTGTACTCAGCATACGTATATCCACACTCAGCTTATAAGCGCATACTCGCCCCTGTGTTGTGCGCGGTATTCAGTGAATGGTTAGCCGCGGTTGGTTCAATGCGGTTCTAGGCGATTGGAGTGGGTCTGAGGCGACAATATTCGCAGGGACCAAATTCACTGAGGACTAGTTATAAAACGTTTGTTAGCCATTGTACAAAACTCGCGGATAGTTCAATATCAGAATCCAAAAGAATTATAGGACAAGATAGCTGCATTAGACACAAGATGAATCTACGGACTGAAGCTGTTATAGCTTATTACAACATAGAATACACTGGGGTGGGGGGAGTTAACAGACAATACGCTTTACGGCACAGCATATCGAAGAATGCGCGTAGGCATGCTTCGTTATCTGGTTATAAGTACTTCTATATACTTATATATATATATATATATATATATATATATATATATATATATATATATATATATATATATATATATATATATATATATATATATATATATATATATATATATATATATAAATATATGTTACTTGAATGATGTATGTGCCAATTCAGTACAGCAAATTGAGACATAGTGAATTGGACTTGTATACAAGAGGAGTGGCCGTACAGGTTTAAATTCGATCGCATGGTTGCAGCAGCTTACATCGCTCTCTGCTTTGAGATCTACCGTCCAACGTCTAAAGTGAACCATAATCATAGCGCACAAAATGTTACATCATGAATCATTATCCCTTAAGATGCCTTTCAGTGCCTAACAACGGTGACGTACATCCCAGACACAATCCCCCAGACGATAACATAACAGCAAATGACCTCCTTATTATTAAGTATCAGACTTCGTGCAGCGTCGTGTTGATAGAGAGTATTGCAGACAGTGGAATAATATAAGATTTCATGAAGTTAATATGGTTTGCACGAGAGGATCTGGTGATGAAATAACAAGCGGAAACAAGACCAACGACTCCAGCCTTTAACACTCAAACGAATCATGTCGAGGCAATACTGGAAGGGGGTTCAGTTCCGTGGACATAGAGGCTCACAGCCCATATAAGGTTAGCTGGGCAAACAGTTTACTCGCTACACAGGATGTGCATTGTAGCGCCACAATACGACGAGCCAGAGGCGAGTGGCGCTCCCTCGCTCGCTGATAGGGCCTAGTTATGGGAGTCCGTTGCTAATTTTGTACCATTATAAAACCACGGATTGTGATAGGGAAGATGATGAGAATGCCGTGAGGTAACCGTGCAGTGATAAACTGCTTGTCCTCCGGCGTTAACTACTCGCCATTTGGAGCCAGTTGGATCCTCACTGGCTCCGGACAGTCACGCTATCGCTCTCATCGCACTGAGTGACTCTAATGAGCTAGGCGCGTTACCGCTGAACCGGGCCAGTTCCTCTCCTCTTTTAGTACACGCCTTTACAATAAAGCCTGACAGCCTAACAACACGCCCTCATAAGTCACAGACAATACGACCCCCTGGAGGTCATGGGGTCCATACAGGTTATGCCTGGACGGAGGTTCGGAGTTCGCACCCACGGGGGCACTGTAGTCGCCATGGACAGATGAATGGGGCGTTGATGAACCGGGAAGGGTTCGTTTTGGTTCATAGATTGTCATATCAGTGGGTTTTTTTAACTATGGTTTGGTTGGCCCGGTATTGAAAAGATGTTTTGTGGATGTATTTGAGGAGTCATGACTTGATCTCCAGTCGAGGCGTTAAACCACAGGGGTAATCTAGGTCCAGGGGTAGCGTGGGATGGGTTAGCGTGGGGAGGGTGGGGTAGCGTTGGGTGGGGTAGCGTGGAGAGGGGTGGGGTAGCGGCTCAGTGCGATCATCCCCCGGTATAAAGTAAACGTGAACCAAGCGGGAGTGTTATAGAAGCTCAGCTAGCTCATATGACAACATAAAAGAACATGTTGATATACAAATTCGTCAGCGCTTGACGCATAAATTATATAAGATTGCTAGTAGGGAGGTGAGGAGGTTCATCTGTTCATATGAAGGGCGTGGAGTAGGAGGGGCAAATCACGACAAAAGCCAGGTCAGCAGACGACACTTAATCGCGCGTCGAAACGGCACAGGAACCAATAACTACCACCCCATGCAATATGAACTCGCAGCAGTTATTCATTAATGAGAAATACAATACAATAACATACCACAGGATGGGATTTTGAATTTGAAAAGAACTTCATGCTGCCATGACAACCGCGCCCACACACCGGAAAACCAGCAGCTGCTTTCTGTCAGGCACGCGTCACAGCGTCTGTTCTCGTCACGATCTCGTCACACTTCAGTCAACATAGTAATTGTCCACTCCTAGTTCCAAACATGCTCAGTTAAATATCGCTTTGAATCCATATTTGGCAACTCTGATATGTTAACAGTTGCATTATGGTTGTTTTAGAATGACGCCTTCCGTGAAAACTTGGTAGTGTGACGTCACACATGGTAGCTGCCCACTCACCGCTCACACTTGGCAAGGTTCACAACACCACCATATATATCCACAATATGCACAGACGGTAGAACAGAGCAGATGCTTCAACAGCAATCCCATTCCTGCTGAGATAGATCCTGCTTCAATCCTGGCGACATCCAAATGAAATCTAGCAGAAACCCGGATAAAGTCCGACTGAAATCTCGCTGAAATTCTGCTGAAATTCCGTACACATTGAAGATACCAACAGATATCCGAATTTAATCTTGTTGAAATTCACAGTGCTACTCCGTCGCAGCATGAAAGCCACTCAATTTGTTCTACTGAAGACAGAAGAAAGTCTGCCCTCATACTAAACAGACGAAACTGAATATAAACTCCACATTGTATGTAGAACCTTACAACTGCATGTCACCGCGCTAGCTGTCGGTCACGGTTTGCGCATGTCAACACCCCACCAGATTCTGTGGCGGGCCGGGATCACCTGTCTTTCGCCGGCTCACCTAACATTTCAAAACGGAGATTGAAAGCGCATGAATATTTATCAATCCGCGTGACCGCGTCCGAAGACTACTCAACAGGTGTATTTTAATCAGTGACTTTGAAGTACTCAAGAGTACGTCGTTAAAGCCGGATATATGAGGTGTTGGTAAGGTAGGAAGTTCAAAGACCACAGGGGTTGGACAAAGCGCGGTCTGCGGTTAGTCATCCGGGCTCTTGGACGACCAGCCCGTGTCCCAAACAACAGGCGCGGGCTTCAGTTGACATAAAAGCCAAGAGTGTTAATCTGAGCGGTATTCACCCTCGCGTTAGGACGCGAGGGTGTTTTATGGGTATCCTGAAGTGTGATAGACAATACTACGCGTTAGAATTCGGGCGATCTCGTGGAGGTGCCCTCTAGCAGGTGGTTGCCCGCACCCAATGACGTACATCATACCGTCACACGCAGTGACGTACATCATGCTGTCACATGCAGTGACGTACATTATACCGTCACACGCAGTGACGTACATCATATCGCCACACGCAATGACTTACATCATACCGACACAGCAGCGGAAACGGGACATCTTAGCACATATGATGTAGGAGCAGGATACCTCATCAAAAGGCTCTAACCTGAAAAATAAACCATTTTCCCGCTTATTCCGAGAGTGTGAATACCAGACTATTCCTCGCTCATGTTGTGCTACCACTAGATGATGTCATCTCCAGCCTGAACTCTTCTGTGGGCTTCCAGTTTATCCACCGTGTCACGCAACACTGACGAGACAATGTGGTGATCTGAATTGCTTTCTGAAGGGGATGTCTAAGTGGTGCTAGTAGGGGTAATGGATATTGTAGAATATTTCAGATTGTTGGACTAAGCAGATGGCGGCGTGGAGCTCAGTAAACAAGACAAGCGATGCCTTGATCTTAAGGGGAAAAACGAACGTCAGCGTCTGATGGGGCGACAGAGACGCGCAAAACCCCCCACCCCTAACAACCCCCCACCTCTCAAACCCCCACCCCTACATGTCAAGGAGAAACATAAACAAGTATGACAAGCAAGCTGACCGATATGTTAAACAGCATCATAAAGCCGCTCCGTAAACAACTCCAATCCGTTCATAACATATGTTAGCGCACAGCAGCATATCTGGCAATGCCACAGTCAAGTGTTCGAGCAGGTTGAGTTATGGTTATCCATAACACAGTGCGAACAGTATCCGTATGTTCGACCACGATGTGCGAAGCAACTCAGAACTGGCCACAACCCATTATAGAATGATATGGGGAGGAATTATCAACAAAAGTCACAACAGAGGACTACATAGTGACAGAGCCGGGGACTACATAGTGACGGAACCGGGGACTACAGAGTGACAGAGCAGAAGACTGCAGAGTGAGAGAAGGGGACTACCGAGTGACGGAGCCGGGGACTACAGAGTGACGGAGCCGGGGACTACAGATTGACGGAGCCGGGGACTACAGAGTGACGGAGCAGGGGACTACAGAGTGACAGAGCAGGAGACTACAGAGTGATAGAGAAGTGGACTACAGAGGGACGGAGCCGAGGACTACAGAGTGACGGAGCAGGGGACTACAGAGTGACAGAGCAGGAGACTACAGAGTGATAGAGAAGTGGACTACAGAGGGACGGAGCCGAGGGCTACAGGGTGACAGAGCAGAGGACTGCAGAGTGACAGAGAAGGCGACTACCGAGTGACGGAGCAAGGACCACAGAGTGATAGAGAAGTGGACTACAGAGGGACGGAGCCGAGGGCTACAGAGTGACAGAGCAGGAGACTACAGAGAGACGGAGCAGGGGACTGCAGAGTGATAGAGCAGGAGACTAAAGAGTGATAGAGAAGTGGACTACAGAGGGACGGAGCCGGGGGCTACAGAGTGACAGAGAGGGGGCGGGGACAGAGGGACGGAGCAGGGGACTACAGAGTGACGGCACGGGGACTACAGAGGACGGAGCCGGGGGCTACAGGGTGACAGGTAAGTGGACTACAGAGTGACGGAGCAGGAGGCTACATTGTGATGGAGCTGGAGGCTACAGAGGGAGGGAGCAGGGGGCTACAGAGTGATGGAGCAGATTAATACATAGAGCAGGGACTACTGAGTTACGGCCGCGACACATCCAAAAGAGCGAGCTTTGGAATATGGAAATGCCAAGCTGCAGAAATAATTATATGGCCAGGGGCCCAGACGCGCAACGTGATACAGCGATGTGATGATGACAAACTTTACACACGTAATATAACCACGTCAATAATTATGCTATTTTGATCGATCGCTGAGTACAACCGTGATGCATTCGGACGGTCACGAGTTTCCAAAAGCAGAGATATGATAATCCGAGAATAAGTTTTAAAGCAGTCATTGACGGCACAAAGGAACGATGCGCAGCATTACAAATTCTTATTACTCATTTGACGTAGGAATGACCAATACTGAGTATATTTTCTAGATATCTGCTAAGCTGTGTACCCTATGAGTATTGTGTGGTACCGTGTAGAATATAACAAGCAGACGAGTAGAGCTTCACATTTCCCCATCGTTCAATGGTCGCTCAGCCAAAAGCTCAATACGCTGTAAGGTTACAGCAGCAAAGTGAAGGATTGAAACAAAACGAATGCTGTTGAGTAGGGAGGATGGAAACAAAACGAATGCTGGTGAGTAGGGAGGTTGGAAACAAAACGAATAATGGTGAGTAGGGAGGATGGAAACAAAACGAATGCTGGTGAGTGAGGAGGATGGAAACAAAACGAATGCTGGTGCTGGTGAGGGGAGGATGGAAACAAAGCGAATGCGAAGGGAGGTGCAAAACGAATAATGGTGAGTAGGGAGGATGGAAACAAAACGAATGCTGGTGAGTAGGGAGGATGGAAACAAAACGAATGCTGGTGAGTAGGGAGGATGGAAACAAAACGAATGCTGGTGAGTAGGGGGGATGGAAACATACTGTCGATTCATTCTACAAACATCAAAAGAATGGCGTGATCGAAGGATGCCATTCACACATCAAACCACTCTACACGACAGAACCGACCCTTAATGCGTGCATGGTAAGTCTCAATAATGTCTACCCTTTACATTATGCATGCCAGCTCACAGAAACCAATCCTGGCATGTCAGTATTGTGTTGTGTTGTGTTTTAAGGAGAGCAGTGCGTACGTGCTTTAACAAGTCATTGTTGACTATTGTTGTTGCTGCAATCGGAATTAGTGCAAGCTTGTACACTTTAAAGAGTTTACTATTGTACAAATAACTGGAGCATACAATAGTCAGTCAGTCGATAGTTGATCGATAGTCAGCCGATAGTTGATCGATAGTCAGTCGATAGTTGATCGATAGTCAGTCGATAGTTGATCGCACACTATAAGTTGATCACTTACAGTGACATGGCGTGACAAGCGTCAAGTTTAAGAAATGTTATCAATGCTTACCGTGACATGGCGTGACAAACATCGACAAGGTGTGGTAAATATCGACCGCATCAACCTTTATCAACTTTAACATAATAATTTGTAGATTTTGAAAGCAGTCAATAAACGGACGCCAGGGGGCATGACGCGTACGCTCGTCCCGACCAATGAAGCATTGATACACAAGCATACGACGAGCGCTGACATAATTTGCTGATGTGACAGATATGATATGCGCCTTACAAGCCAATTATTACGTCATGTCAGTTAAGCATTCAGAGAACCAATGATGTAATAACAATACACAACATGTCAGTAGTGTTCATGATCATTGACGACCCACGCTCTGCTCACGCTCCACTCCGTGTGTGGCGCAACAGTCGTCGTATCAGTACACAATAGATTTGTGTTTCGCCGACAATCACAGCTTTCGAATCACCATCTGAAAGACGCAATAAATTAACTTCTTCTCAACCATTTTTTATATGATAATAAAATTGATGTCTGATAATTAATCTCAGAATGAAGGCGACAGTCGTAATGTGGCCGATGCTGAAAAGAATTCAGTGGCAATAATCAAACGTTATACTTTACAGTCTAATGGACGATCGGCGTAAAATGAAATGTTAAATGAAGGAGGGCTGACACAAATATCTATGGTAACAAATGCGTGCCAAGATGCTGATGCTGATGTGACGCATGCGCAGCATCAGAGAGTCTGTTGTGATGCCTTTGGAATCCAAGTCATTGAGTTCAAATTCTGTATAAAATCTGTTTGATGTATTGGCACTTCTATAGAAAAAAACTTTGGTTGGTGAGTTGTCATAGGATATGCTCAGACGATGTGTTTACCTTACAGCAAAAGCGCAGCAAGAATATAGCTATCTCTTCACTAAATGAACTATGAATTAAAATAAAATCAGAAAGATAAATGGACCCTACTAATCGTTTCAAGACGCACACACCGGTCCGGCATGATAAGCAGCAATAAACCATTGACTAGCGAGCCTCACTAGCATGTTACTGATCTATCCTCCATCATGCCGGTCCTCGCATCAATTATCATCAATAAAGCCATCTGAATCCTCACGTTTTTGCTGGCACTATTTGTGAAGCATCAGTCCTGTCAGCTTAAGTCGTGGTTATAGACATGTCAGAACATTTGACGTGGGGTGCAGGGCTTGGTGAAAATGTCACTATGTCATTGCTCGTCCGAAATCTCATTCTTCCTCCCGGTCAAACCAATAACACGTGGTTATAAACGGTAATATCTGTCATGCACAGAAGCGTGATAATGAGATTACCCATGGAAAGATGGACGAAGCTCTGCATCAGCATTGAATATTGATGACACGCTCAGCGTATAAAGAATCTTGAGGTGGCCCCTTAGATGGGAGATTATCATAGCAAAAGCATTCATTGCTGTCCTGTGTATTGTCATGGAACACAATGTTGCCGTGGCTGAAAACGGAGCGAACTGATGGTGCGTTCTTTACCATTGTGTTGATGGTGCGTTCTTTACCATTGTGTTGATGGTGCTTTCTTTACCATTGTGTTGATGGTGCGTTCTTTACCATTGTGTTGATGATGCGTTCTTTACCATTGTGTTGATGATGCGTTCTTTACCATTGTGTTGATGATGCGTTCTTTACCATTGTGTTGATGGGGCGTTCTTTACCATTGTGTTGATGATGCGTTCTTTACCATTGTGTTGATGATGCGTTCTTTCTTTACCATTGTGTTGATGATGCGTTCTTTACCATTGTGTTGATGATGCGTTCTTTACCATTGTGTTGATGGGGCGTTCTTTACCATTGTGTTGATGATGCGTTCTTTACCATTGTGTTGATGATGGTTCTTTACCATTGTGTTGATGGGGCGTTCTTTACCATTGTGTTGATGATGCGTTCTTTACCATTGTGTTGATGGGGCATTGTGTGTGATGATGCGTTCTTTACCATTGTGTTGATGATGCGTTCTTTACCGTTGGGTTGATGATGCGTTCTTTACCATTGTGTTGATGGGGCGTTCTTTTCCATTGTGTTGATGATGCGTTCTTTACCACTGTGTTGATGATGCGTTCTTTACCGTTGGGTTGATGGTGCGTTCTTTTCCATTGTGTCGATGGTGCGTTCATTACCATTGTGTTGAAGTATAGATGAAAAATATTCCATACCGGGTCATAATCCCGACCCAGAGCTGTTAAACAGCCTATTTAAGAGACGGGGAATGAAGAGCAAGAGGCCTTTACCGAGCACAGTAATTACCAAGGTCATTCGCTTTTAATATCCGCGAAACGGATCCGACAAGTGCACGTTAGTGACATTTGCAAATATCAGACATCAATAAAGCCCAGGCGTGTGTGATTTAACCACTATGCATTCTTCCTTTCGTTTAATGATTGATTGATTTACTTACCATCATACGAATACATAGACCATCTGGCGTATGGATAAATAAACCAGCTGACCAATGCATTAGCTGACCAGTTTACCCGCTACCATTCAACTGGGTGACTAGTCAGGCTGCTGCCACTTAACCAACTGACTAGTCAACCAGCTAACTCTCAACCAGTTAATCTCCCAGCCGGCTGATCAGTCAAACAACTGTCCCGTCAACCAGTCAACCAAACGACTAGTCAACCAGTCAATCAATTCACCAGTCAACCATCGGAATCGGCCTATGTCAGACTAGGCCTATGTCAAACTAGGCATATGTCAAACTAGACCAATGTCAGACTAAGCCTATGTCAAACTAGACCAATGTCAGACTAAGCCTATGTCAGACTAGGCTTATGCCAGACTAGGCCTATGTCAGACTAGGTAGGCCTATGTCAGACTAGGCATATGTCAAACTAGGCATATGTCAAACTAGGCATATGTCAAACTGGTCCTATGTTAGACTAAGCCTATGTCGTAACAGACCGATCTCTGAACAGGAACCTGGCTATGTCAGACAGGCTAACATTTGTTGACTAATTATTTGCAATTTTGATGGTGCCGAAATTATAAGGAGGGCTGAAGTAGAGTAAAGGAAGATCATTATTACCAGTACGTATTATCGAAAAAGAGTACATTCAACTTCTCGACCCGTTGAACAATTTACCAGCCAATATGGCTTCTGAAAGCTCCTTTTTGATTTTGGCGATATCCCTTATATATCATGACAATATATATTCCATTGACCAGAAAACAAATGGAACAGTGTTTATATTTGCCTCTGTGTAGTGTATGTAAGCAGCATGCGTCATGTGACCCGTACCTGCACACGCTCAGCTCCATTACTGTGTATGTGTCGTGCCATCACCACCGAGAGAGGAGGTAAATCATGCTCATTTACCGTCAAACACGTTCTACTGTAGACATCAGACACCAATTCTGGAGACCAAACAATGTCCGTGTGGTGATGCATGCTACAGCTCTGTGATTGAAAAGCTTCATAATTTTGCCAGAAGTTGAATTAAAGCAGACAACAAGATGTTTCCAGCTGGTGTGTCACTCACCACAGCCTGGCAGCATAAACGGATATTGTTCTTGCACGTCACATATAAGCTAGTCAATAACAGCGTATTTTGTATAGTCTTGGAAACACATGTCACGGAGTTCCTTTTATCGTTAACAAACGTGACTGACTACACGAAGGAACGATGAGGAACGTATTCTGTTTATGGACTGAGCTGGTAGAGCTGATTAGGTCGGCAGGTGGCGCCTTTACATCAGCGAAGGCAGCGGTAACTTAATCGCCATAGACATGGCCTGCTGTGATTAAAGATGTCAAAGGCTCTTCTTCACCGATTTCATCCAAGTCAATCGGCTTTAAGTCAGGCGAGTTGTCACTGTCAGGCTGTTCTTTACCTTCCTCTTCCTCCCCCTGTGTAGTCTTACTTCTCGTCCAAAGCTTGATGCCCTGTCATGTGGCACCAGGAACTTCATCGAACTTCACATACAAAGTTCATATTAGTTCTAATATACAAATAGGATGTGGTTAGCCACAGCACCTACGTTTAAAAGATCCATCTAATGTTAATGATATCCCCATTAAAAAGTAACCAGTTACACCATTGCTTGAAGTGGCATCTAGTTACTGCCAATGAAATAGATGTTAATGACATGTCTGCTGAGGCGCTACTGTTAGCTATCTCTTTCGTTTTCTCAAACAACAAAACAGCAATGACTTTAAATGGGTAACAAAACAATAAACATACGATTTCTAACAGCGATCACTTGAGCCGTAAAAAATCAACATTCAATATTCAGTACAAATTATTTCAAGCATGAATTATTGAAAAAACGATCAACTATATAATTTCTTGTTAAAACCTGGCTTTTATTATGCGAGAGATTTATGCATCATCATTTGATCAAAATTCGTTGCACAAGGTTGCTTAAGATTTTCTTTGTATATTCGAACTGACTCTTCCCTTCTTTCTTTTTGTGTACGCGATTCTCTGCTTCTTTGTAGGAGGGTTTCTGCAACTGGGATCATTTCTATCCATATGACTGTCCATTAAGTTCAAGACGTAATTATGAACTCATTAAAGATTTGTGAGATGTGTTCCAAGAGCGTTGTAGGTTGATACCGTCTGGTATGGAGAGTAATGCCTGATGCGTCTGTACTGTCTGTAGTTAGTGAGGCAAACTATCTGGCGTGGCTCATGGAATGCCTGATGCGTCATTACTGTCTGTAGTTACCGAGGCAAACGATCAGGCGTGGTTCATGGAATGCCTGTTGCGTCAGTACTGTCTGTAGTTACTTTGGGAAACGATCAGGCGTGGTTCATGGAATGCCTGATGCGTCAGTACTGTCTGTAGTTACCGAGGCAAACGATCGGGCGTGGTTCAAGGAATGCCTGATGCGTCAGTACTGTCTGTAGTTACTTTCTGGGAAACCTGATCAGGCGTGTAGTTACTGAGGCATCAGGCGTGGAATGCCTGATGCGTCAGTACTGTCTGTAGTTACTGAGGCAAACGATAGGCGTGGTTCATGGAATGCCTGATACGTCAGTACTGTCTGTAGTTACTGAGGCAAACGATCAGGCGTGGTTCAAGGAATGCCTGATGCGTCAGTACTGTCTGTAGTTACGGACAGAAACGATCAGGCGTTCATGGAATGCAAGGAATGTACTGTCTGATGAGGCGTCAGGCGTACTGTCAGTACTGTCGGTTGTGAGGGAAACCATTAGGCGTGGTTGTCAGACTGGCAATAAGGAATGCGTTATAAAAGATAGAGGAGCACATGGCGCTTATTTCCCTGGAGCATCACATTCAATGCATAGCATAGTGAACAATGAAGCATAGTACCAAGTTATCACCTGCATTAGCATAATCGGATTCACTTATCACTCATCTCACGCTATGGTGCTTAATGCTTGAGAGGCTGTTAACCTCACACTTTAGATATATGGTTGGAATGCACGTGATATGCCTGACCACAACGATTCCCCACATCGCCGTATCCCTGGTTCACCGAGTGCAATTGCGTTAGAATTCTACAACTCAGTTATGCCTTAGACTCTTACATAGAAGGTGTTAACATCAATACAGGGTTATTGACGTTTCAGGGCTCATCGACATCATCTGTGTTGGCGCAAATCGCCCTGTTTGATGAGTTAACTGGTGTGTTCGTTCTCGTTGTTCCCACTGGATGCATTATAACCCTGTTTGATGAGTTAACTGGTGTGTTCGTTCTCGTTATTCCCACTGGAAGCATCATAACCCTGTTTGATGAGTTAACTGGTGTGTTCGTTCTTCTCGTTATTCCCATGGAAGCATCCCCCTGTTTGATGAGTTAAACTGGAAGCATCATAACCCTGTTTGATGAGTTAACTGGTGTGTTCGTTCTCGTTATTCCCACTGGAAGCATCATAACCCTGTTTGATGAGTTAACTGGTGTGTTCGTTCTCGTTATTCCCACTGGAAGCATCATAACCCTGTTTGATTAACTGAGTTAAACTGGTGTGTTTTCGTTCTCGTTATTCCCACTGGAAGCATCATAACCCTGTTTGATGAGTTAACTGGTGTGTTCGTTCTCGTTATTCCCACTGGAAGCATCATAACCCTGTTTGATGAGTTAACTGGTGTGTTCTTTCTCGTTATTCTCACTGGAAGCATCATAACCCTGTTTGATGAGTTAACTGGTGTGTTCGTTCTCGTTATTCCCACTGGAAGCATCATAACCCTGTTTGATGAGTTAACTGGTGTGTTCGTTCTCGTTATTCCCACTGGAAGCATCATAACCCTGTTTGATGAGTTAACTGGTGTGTTCGTTCTTCTCTGGAAGCATGTTTGTTCGTTCTCGTTATTCTCACTGGAAGCATCATAACCCTGTTTGATGAGTTAACTGGTGTGTTCGTTCTCGTTATTCCCACTGGAAGCACTCGTAAGCATCAACTCATAGCACACCAGAGTCGACGGAAGTTATTATACTGCAAGCGGATGTCAAAAAGTTGAGCAGCATACGTTGAGTTGCCTTGGTGTACATGATATCAGAGATACGTTTATTTGTTTAATGCAGATTCCATCGTTTATAAATCTTAACCCATACCATAAATCATACCATTCTGAAAGCAATGTAGCACCAGAATGTGATGTGGTACAGAACACATCGAGCAAATTTCCACTAAGGTCATTTGGAAGGATAAGCGTGCGCTGATTATGCCTGTTAACCTTATCCACGTTGTTGGATTAAACGTGGCAGGTGTTTAGAGGAAGTGCCAATACAATGTGGGGGATGTCACAGTTGTTCCGGGAAAACGACTGGGTGGTTGCTGTATGTTTTAATGTCACTCTAGACGTGAGAGGCTGGTTCCCCAATGTGATTAATGAGAGCATTGTGATGCTTTGGATAGAATTTTTTTTTAGTACCAATGTATGCTTGGCGCAATCGAGCTGTTCCCAGGCGGTGGAGAACTCCAGCTCTTAGACACCGCAATACCATTGAGACTCCAATACATCGGCCGAGAATATGGGGCCGGTTAGATTCAGGCCATTCGTAGTCGACTCTCTGTAGACTAAGTATAAATAATTTACCAGAGAGCGCTACAAAAATCGATATTTGCTGCTATCAATATGTAATCCTCTGTGCAAGAGTCAAAACTAGCCTCAAATGAGGCGTTTTTCCTACGTAGCCTCTTGAGCTATGCATTTTTCTTTTAGATACCGAAGGCGACTGCATGCATGCATCAACATACTTCTATCGTAATAATAAATTCCTTTATAGAATGATGGCAATTGTGTCGATGGTCCCAAGATACACATATCACGACTTTGTTGATACCCAACACGAGTGTGCAGTAATGGCGGTTCTATTTACAGCTGCATTGGATGTTGTGATAAACAGTCAAACATATTTCGTGAACACAATTTATTGTGGCAAGTACTATTGGCATTTTTTAAGGCATTATTAGTCGTGAACTAGTGTTTGGCTCTGTTAAAGCCGTCCACCCACCCGGACTTGAAACATTTCCAGGGCAAAACATTTCCAATTTATAATGAGCAGGGCAAGCAGCTCAGACTGAAAACCTTGTACCTTAGCCTCCGTGTGCGCAAGCAGACATCCACAGACGACCTTAGCCTCCGTGTATTATCGACCACTTACAGTGAATCGACCACTTACAGTGAATACAGTGAACAGTAAACAGTTCCTTGTTGTGACTGGTTTCAACCAATCTCAACGAAGAATTAATTAATAGAGAAAAGGTAGCAATAAGTAAAATGACCTCTGTCATTATGATAAATTCCCTGGTGGGTCTAGATCAAGACGTAGAGCATCAGCTCATCACAGGCAGTATAAAGTCTCTTAACTTCAGTGTGACAGTTCATCTCCCCCTTGCTATGTTGGTCAAGCCAATATGATTTCTTTGGACTGGTATGAATGTTAACTTATATCCGCCTAATAAAGGGCGTACGGCGTCTCGTATTGCCCACAAATAACCCACACTTTAACATTAATGTGTAAAGTGGACGCTTTCTGTTGCAAGGAGTGATATTGGTAATCAACGAAAATGACACCAAACAAACAGCTATTGATTAACGCATGGACTCAATGTACAGGTGGTATACGGCAGCACATACATTATACATCAAAGTCGACAATCATCCGCTATGTTACAGCTCTACTGGGTTAACAATAGCACAATAACAACGAAAGTCCCCTTGTTTCTGAGCTACCTTCCGATAATTGGTACACACAGCCCAAGGTCAATCGAAATACTGAAATGTAACCGCTGATAACAAAAACCGATACACCATCAGACGATTGAAGAACATCTGGCGATTCTATCCTAGACGCAAAGTGTGAAACGGGCCGCATCGGGAGTAGCGTTGCACAGTACTCACTAGTATTACCTGTATCATTACCTCTATTATTACCTCTATCATTACGACCTGATTATGTTAACACTAGCTTTCGTTTATCACTCGCAGTCACGATATGGTTGTAAATAGTAAGAGGAAGAAGTCCAATTATCTTGACCTCCACCGTTTCCTCCCTCGCCAGTTCATCGAGTGCAATTGCCTATTCCGCGATTCCCCAACTCAATCATAGCCAAGGCTTGAATAGTATTACTCAATTATAGCCAAGGCTTTCAATGTTTAATGCTGATACCCAAGCCGGGCGTGTTTGGTCTATTGATCCGTCGCGTGAAAAGCCACCACCAAATTGTGATTGAAGGGTACAAATAGAGTTACAAGAACGCCCGGGGGGGGCACTTGGCCTTATTCTGGATAGGGGTGTGCCGCGGGACCTCGAAAACCCGTACCCGTCGTACAAGGTCAAAATGGCCAAAAACATACCCCGTCGTACATGGTATTATGCAAATGTATAACCCGTCGTACAGATTGAAGCTGAAAAACATACCCCGTCGTACAAGTATGAGGTAAAAAAACCCGTCGTACAAGTCGAGAGGCCGAAAAAGCATACCCCGTCGCGCGGCACATATATACTACCTCTATACACTTAAGTGCCCGGGCAAGAACGTGACTGGTTCACCTTACTAAAATCACTACGGGGTTCAGAGAGGTCATCTGCGAGGGTGCACATCGCCGTGCTTGGTGAGCCTACTGGCACGATACGAATATACTAATTCTACAGCAATAATACTGCGCACGAACTCACAGCACATCGTAGACAAAAGACTTTGCACTGATATAGAGCTGTGCATGGCAGGCAGTGCAGAATAATACGCTGCTCAAGCTCTCAATTATTGGTGTTATTTCCAGTACGTAAATTCCTGTTATTGTTAAGAGATGAGTAGTGTACACCTACCACGACATAGCACGATCATTACATCTACCTTTGGAAGTACACCATTATGGTTATCACAGAAATTTGTACAGGATTCATGTTGTATCATTGTCTTATTGGTTTGTCGTTTTACTCCTATGCCGTTTTCAACATCCACGTATGTAATGTTAAAATAGTAATATTGTGTATGGAAAAAAAGATTAAGATCAACCAATGTAAACTTCTGTACAGGTAGATGTGCCTGAATGAGTACTGCTATTGGTTCGTCGAAAATACCAATGCATAACAGCAACTGTTATGTAAGCAATGTCTGGGAAATTTCAAAACCGAAGGCGGTTTTCTTAAATGACTTAAAAGAAATATTGAATTGTTTTGGAGAATCAGTATTATTGACAGCTGGGTTAAATCACGCATATCTTGTTGTTAGGTGCTACAGCATTGTGGTTTAGGGGAAGATAATCAATGTTCATCTTTTATCAAAGTTGTAATTTCAGCAATCGAAGAATGCAAACAACTAGTAACAAGTGAACAATTAACCAAATGAATACCATGTGATATATCTTGCCCGTATGATATCAATCTGTCTGTAATCGAAGAACATGGCATTAACTGGTTGTTTATTGGAACCGCCACATTCGCCAAGAGGACTTTTTACGGATGGAATCATTAACTGGTTGTTTATTGGAACTGTTTGGAGTGTTTCGACTTACCTCTCTAATCTAAGGAGTCGACTTTGATTAGGGATTCCCTTTTATATTACACCTTGCGTGAATTTGAATAACTAATCATGATGGCCACCTATACCGTAAGCTGATGGGGGCCAGGGCAAAAAGAGCGTTAGGTACATCGGTGCCCTGCCATTGGTCATCAACAATGGATTACAAATTAGATAGGGTAAATACATTGCTTATAACGAGTATCAAGCTGGTTTTAAAAGAATTCTGTGAATTGGCTGAAACTATATTGACTGGTACGCTAGTGACAACGGTCACCATGCGATTGGATAGCTATTTCTTCTCCGTTCAAGGTATGCGAATGTCCCCCAAGTCTTGAGTTCTCAGATCTGCGAAGCTGAAAAACACTAATATTATCCAAACAATTTTACATTTTGTATATGTGTATGAGGTCCCCATGCATACACCGTGTTTTCAGAGAACCCAGTCCTTACAAACGCCATCGTTGTTCCTAGCCTAATTCAGACATAACAGCTACAATCTTCATTCCACGCCTTCGTAACTTGTTGTAATACGCTTATGTCACAATGAATAAAATGGTGACCCCGCATGAAATTCATATTCTAAATACGCCAAACGAGTTCCTAACAAAGTTTGCTAGAAACTTCCTTGGAGCCTGAGTGAACGTCTGTGTGAATACCCCAAGAACTCTGTTGGCCTTTACAGCTGATGCACGGCATTGTGCATTCGATTTCTATGACTGAACAATCACGACACCATAACACCTTTCCTCTGATACATCATCTATAGTAGAATCTTTCCATTTACCTGATCTATGTGCAGTACTCTACATATTTGTAGGTGAAATGCTATTTGCCAATCAGTTCCCCAGTCCAACGCGTCATGTTAACTTTGTCGTAAGTTTTAAACCCGGTTGTAAGTCCGCACTCTGGAGTAAAGTTTGGTGTCATCTGCAAGTATTTATTACTATGTCAACAGCACTATCAAGTTAATTCATGTAGGCTAAGAAGAGAAAAGAACGGGTCCCAGTTCCGACCACCGAGGGACATCACTGATAACCCTCGTCCAATCTGGTTCAATACAATGATCACCACGCTCTGCCTTCTGTGGCTTAGCCTCGCATTGATCCACACTAATACAATATTTCACGCTGATGCTGTGGGCCATAAGCGTACCAGCTAACCGTTGGTGGGGAACTTTATCGAACGTCTCATAATAAATATCGTCTGCTGGGTCGCATGATGCGCCCCAGATTTTCGAATTAGCAGAGGCGAGTATTACTGAGCTTGAAAAATTTATACACGAAGCGTTTTGTGCACAAGCTCGATTCATTCGCTGTGATAAGACTACATAAATGCGAGAAAAATGAAGCGGTTACCCATTGCTTATTCCATGTAAGCTATCTTTTCCTGGCAAATTCATTACCCTGCCACACATTAATCATCATAAAAGGGTTATTTTTCTTATTAGCAAATTCAATAACAATACATTGCAGATGTTACTCGCCCAGCTCTGCTCGTGTTAGACTGACTCATGCATCTGAGTTGTGCCATCATTTTAATCATAATTTTACAGAAGTAAGCGAGTAGCAGATAATTCCATCTGTGCGCACGCTGCATATTTGTGAATGTTTGTTAGTCTTAGAGCTGATTCATATATTGTTTTAGTGCCTAGTTGGTACTATGTATGCTTCACTGATATAACAGGAGCGGGCAAACTCCAGTCTGCTGTTGCAATGGATGGTTCGTTTTGGCATGGCGGGAGGCTAACCGCTCATTTATAGAGTTTGCTGACGTCGGACGTCTTCCAACAGGGACGGTAGAAACTGGATGATGATGTGATTTTGTTCAGTCAATTTAATGCATGACAACTTATCCACTGTGTTTGTGTGAGATAGTATAAATCATCTCTATCCTCTGTATCAGTCCATCTCTATCCTCTGTATCAGTCCATCGCTATCCTCTGTATCAGTCCATCTCTATCCTCTGTATCAGTCCATTTCTATCCTCTGTATCAGTCCATCTCTATCCTCTGTATCAGTCCATCTCTATTCTCTGTATCAGTCCATCTCTATTCTCTGTATCAGTCCATCTCTATCCTCTGTATCAGTCCATCTCTATCCTCTGTATCAGTCCATCTCTATCCTCTGTATCAGTCCATCTCTATCCTCTGTATCAGTCCATCTCTATTCTCTGTATCAGTCCATCTTTATCCTCTGTATCAGTCCATCTCTATCCTCTGTATCAGTCCATTTCTATCCTCTGTATCAGTCCATCTCTATTCTCTGTATCAGTCCATCTCTATTCTCTGTATCAGTCCATCTCTATCCTCTGTATCAGTCCATCGCTATCCTCTGTATCAGTCCATCTCTATCATCTCTATCAGTCCATCTCTATCCTCTGTGTCAGTCCATCTCTATCCTCTGTATCAGTCCATCTCTATTCTCTGTATCAGTCCATCTCTATTTTCTGTATCAGTCCATCTCTATTCTCTGTATCAGTCCATCTCTATCCTCTGTATAAGTCCATCGCTATCCTCTGTAACAGTCCATCCCTATCATCTGTATCAGTCCATCTCTATCCTCTGTATCAGTCCATCGCTATCCTCTGTATCAGTCCATCTCTATCCTCTGTATCAGTCCATCTCTATCCTCTGTATCAGTCCATCTCTATCCTCTGTATCAGTCCATCTCTATTCTCTGTATCAGTCCATCGCTATCCTCTGTATCAGTCCATCTCTATCCTCTGTATCAGTCCATCTCTATCCTCTGTATCAGTCCATCTATATTCTCTGTATCAGTCCATCGCTATCCTCTGTATCAGTCCATCTCTATCCTCTGTATCAGTCTATCTCTATCTTCTGTATCAGTCCATCTCTATTCTCTGTATCAGTCCATCTCTATTCTCTGTATCAGTTCATCTCTATCCTCTGTATCAGTCCATCGCTATCTTCTGTATCAGTCCATCTCTATCCTCTGTATCAGTCCATCTCTATCCTCTGTATCAGTCCATCTCTATCCTCTGTATCAGTCCATCGCTATCCTCTGTATAAGTCCATCTCTATCCTCTGTATCAGTCCATCTCTATCCTCTGTATCAGTCCATCTCTATCTTCTGTATCAGTCTATCTCTATCCTCTGTAACAGTCCATCCCTATCCTCTGTATCAATCCATATCTATCCTCTGGGGTGTAAAGTGTGTGTGAGGCGTGGATAATGTTCTCTGGGATAGATGTACGGTGCACCATTAACCCGCTAGCTAATTGATAACGATTTGATGTTATTGTTTTACAATAGAGATTGCTGGTTGGTTTTATTGTGGCCAGTGAGCAAACAGTATTAAGCTACGTGGGGACATGCTTAGCTATCTGCATAATTCTTGTCCATCACTCTTATTACCCTGGTATAACCCAGTAAGCATTCTCATCAGATGACCCGTACCAGATAAGCCTCCCGTACTATACACTCACTAGAAGAGACATGGACCATAGACCATTAACGACAACAAGAGCACATAGACTGTTTTTAGCGTCACATTCCTGTTTCTTGTTTTGCATTCGAAATAGTACACCTGATACCTCAAAGTGTAATTGAATGTGATAGTCGGGATGTGAACTGCTCATTTATGATTCCCTGTGGTATGATTAGCAGGCTCTAAGACGTGAATGCGGGGATCCATTTTCATCGATCATCATTTGTCAAGTTAGGAAGTCTGTATCGTCATTTTCAATCGCCCAGATAGCTGACTCTGTCTAGTGAGACTTTTGGCTGCTGGGGAGCCTTGTCGATCAGCCAAAGCTAGGAATTTATTTATTTTTCCGATTTGATGTAATGTTTGCATGGTTTTATAACAAAACGAAAGGAAGCACTCGTTGACAAGACATATTTGTAGTTTAAAAGGTATTTGCCAACCTGTTCCCTAGGCTAACGCGTTATGAAAGCCTTGATGTAAGTTATATTCCCGGTTGTTATTTGCGCACAAATTCATCAGCATATCTTGCATATGGCTCAACTCGAATGAACGGCCGACGACTACAGGAGCACATATCTATAGCACATTGCATATAATTCACGCAGCTATTTAGTCTCATTTGATGATGTCCGAAGGATGTTTTCAAGGTGCCATCAGAGATAAATTGGTATTTTTCATATCAAGGAAGTCGACATAGCAATGCTCATAAATGCAATGATGACGTCAGAGTGCTGTTGGGTGAATGATGCGGGGGTCGCATCAAGGACGGAAGCCTCCCTTGACAATTCATGATATGCAGCAAGCAATAAAACATGCCACTTATTATTAAACCTGTTCATTACATTTGTGGTAGATTTGTGCATTTTCACATCAGACACTTAACGTAGCGAATAAATCCTCAGCAGCAACATTGGCAATGTAACGAGCTTATGCTGATAGATGCAAGCAGTTACCGCACCAGTTATCATGAATGCTTTCTGGCTAGTGCGTCTTTGTTCCTTGATTTCCCATGCTGCAAAGGGTCTCATGGAGGACCTGACAATAACAATATCACATGTCAGGGAGTTTGCTGGGAGCCCAAAAACGTACAATGTTCTACTACCTTGTTACAATGCGACATTGTTACGACTAATCCCCATAACCAAGCCTTGACTTCTTTGAAAGAGGAACTCGGACGATGTAAGTGTCAACGTGATTTGGGTATACCGCTATTGACGCTCGTTGGATCATATGGAACGCCATATTTGTCCAGGGCTATCGGCCCTCAAGTCACCATCAATACAACAGGCTCCATTGCACAGTTGGAGGTAGACACTATCCATAACATATCAATTACTATGTGACGCAGAAAGTAACGGTAGGTGCATCATTTGGATATGATAACTCCCCATCTTAGAATATTCTCTGACTGTTCAACTCTGTGAAATTGAATACATTACTTCCAAACATAAAATTTGTCGAGTTGGCGCAACAACTTCACAATACCATAATTTGCATTCAATAATGCATTTTGCCGCATAAACTGATGAAAACAATCTTTAATGCTGACAAAGGTTGACAATGTTCCCTTTCTTATGTGTGAAGTTCCCTAGTCTTTGCTATCTTACATTGTCCCTCTCCCAAGCGGTATCTTTATCTCATATAGGGCATCGGATGATCATATGAGAGAAATAATCAACCATGATAACAATGTTTGAAAACAGAATGTTGTGAAATGCTATAATATTATCATATTGCTAAAAGAATGTACTTGTGTGGAGGTCTATTTGTACCCGCCATATCCAATTCAGCACATTTGTACTAGGTAATATGTCTGATGCAATGCCGCCATGATGTCACGATACCAAATTAATCACTCCAAGCGTAATTGCTATAAACAGTGATACATATTCCTTCCACAAATGTACATTTCTATTAATTATAAATCCATCGACGATTAACTGACCTGGATATTTAGCAACTCTGACTGTGGCACTTTAATTAAAGCGCGTACAGGTTTGGTTAAACTAACGAGAGGAATTATCTATTGTAGATTTATATTTCCGGATCATACTATCAGTATTGCATTTTAGTCATTCCGGATTAATGAACACGACAAGGTCCACCTGCTCCTCGGCCTCTGTGAGCTTCAGCACACATCCACAGAGCAATGAATATCAACAATCACCCTCACTATTGCTATCATACAGTACACAATCGCTGTTGTATTCGTTTCATCTTTGCCACTAATAAGAATTACCAGATGTTTGCGCAGCCTAGCGTCGTAATATCCCTTAATACACATCACGTCCAGGAGCGAAACGTCGCCAATGTATTTTGGTTGAATGATGTCCACTGGTCAGTAATTGGTCTAATGTCCTGCATATTTACGCAACAGTTCGTTGATGTTGGAAAACCGGGCATAATTCAGCGGATCAAATGTGATTTAGCACCCAACTGAAAACTCTGCTTCGCACCCGCACTATGGAGTGTAGTATGTGGTACGTTATGATCACAAATAGCACGCATTTCCTTCTATAGGTCGATGGTTCGAGTTCCGTTGCGTAATTGATGTTGTCAAAATACAAATGACACCAGTCTATAAATCTTTGAAGTACCCATAAGGAAAGAGTATTTGTGCAGTCTACAATTGCAGAGGTTGGAATTGTGAGCAGGCTGAATCAGTAGACAATTGCTATTATCATTAAGGAATCGTCAATTGTGCTGCATTGCTGCCATATTAGAAATAACGCAATCAAAGTGAACATCACCTTGCACTTAAGCCATCTTAAGACATTAGTATGCACAGCCCGAACGAATATACTAATATATTATAGAAAGCGCTAATAATGGCGTAGAATCAGTGATGGCAATTTGTTTACACCTGCAACCGCTAAATAAACGGCAGTGACTAAACATAAGCTATTTTGGTCATGTATATTGTCGTCACGATGTATGTACCACCGCCAATGTTTGGCTGACCTTTATCATTGCCAATACGATTGTAACAATACACCACTCGGTGCAGAAGGGCGAAGCCATGTTTTACTTAGTGATAAGATATCAATATTGTCAACTAACTCCTCTCTTTCAGATGGACATATTGAATACCCGTTCATGTTAAAAAATCCTAAACATCAAGAAATGCATTGGTAATTGTTTGAATACTGTACAGTTAACTTAATGGTCAATGGTAAGTAGAACGGAAATGTTGCCATGCGACTGCGCATGAAAAAATGCTCACATTGCAAAGAATAAACAGCGATATATGCATGAATTTACATTAATGAATATTGATAATTTGATTGTATGTATATAATGTTAACAAATAGCTATGTATAACGCTGTAACAAAGGGGGCTGGGCGAGTTATTGTTTGTGCTGAGTGGAATAACACCAATTCAATTATAGATGCAATATATAGATTCAAACTGTTATATGTTTATGTATCAACACGCGTGGTAGGAGTGGAGATTGTACGACGAATCATTCCAAATTGCTTTTGTCCCGGGCTTTAATGATCGATGTGTGGCAGTGTTGCCAAACATACATATCCCCCGAAACGATACGAGTTGACTAGATAAGGCACCTCGCTATCTGTGGAGATTAGCTCTTTTGAACCAGGTGGAGCTTGGAACAAATATCAAGTGTTCTCCCGGATATTGGCTAAAAAAACTCATAGCAATTAAATTCAGTCAATACTCTAACCGTTGGTGGCTTTAAAATCTTCTCAGTACGTATTTTTAACGTGAAAAGTGATGATAAGTTAAGCATGTTTGTCAATCTACCGATAAAAGTGGGTGTGTCATGTCTATGCACACGCTCAATGTCATAAATGTTAAAGATCGCATGCAGATCATGGAAAAGATCAATGATCAATGTGCATGAGATTTCCTAATGCATGTTCTTTCAACTTGTTGCCCCCGTGGGTCTGGGGTAGAATCGATGATCATATCTGCTACATACCACTCTGGCACAGATCTCACCTAGATGGGAAGCTGGAATGGCTTGGTCCAGTCAATCGGCTGGTGGTGACATGCCCTATGATAAAAAAGATATTTAACGTTCTTTGGTGCGAAGTTGTATTTAGACGCATATGGATGAACCCAGATTCAGCTGCCCAGATCAGCTTCCTTAGAAACCACGTTGTCAACCGTAAATTTATAACTTGTTTAGTCTGGATCAGGCTCGCCGAAGCGCTGCGTGGCCGCGAATCGTTCGAACATTTCTTCAGGAAGCGTTCGATAATTCAGTTTATCTCGGGAGGAGAAATTGTGTAACAATGATACCTCATGTGCGGCGTACAAGGAGAGATTGGCCGGGTCCGACCCCGGGGGTCCGACAACATACTCGCTTTTGTGTTGCGAGCATTTTGAACCTGAATGATTTGACCAGGCTCTCACAGTGAGAGATGCTCTCGGATATGGGCACAAATGTTCCGGGAATATTCTCCCAACTGCTATTCCTACCATATTCATGAGAGGTTGCACGGACTCGCCATGAGTCAGGCAGTGGAGAAAAGAAAACACCAAAAGCTGACTTCTTTTGCAATGTATAAAAAATCATATGGTTTACCCAGCTAGATAATGAGGCCCCCACCAATCCAAGCAGTGAAAATAAGTGGTGTATAAATATATATTTAGAAATCCATTCCTTTTGAAAGCATCAGCAGAATAAGTTCAAGTAAGTTAATCCTCTAATAAAATAAGGCAACATCCAAAATCCCTTGACGAGTATAGCTCATTTAAGTTAAATGTTTACTTTTTTCCCATAACTTTGTTCTATAAAGAAAAACGTTGTTCTGATTTTCAGGTTCTGGGGACATTGTTGTTTGACTAGCCTCTCCATGAAACAGAGAATGACTGTGGTCCTGCTCTGGTGATCCTTGAATATCCTCCATTTGGATGCTTGGTATTTGTTCCAGTCCTGCGTTCATGGACTCTTGACTGGTCGAGAGAGACGCAAAAGGTGGGTAAAGCCAGGTGGTGTAGCACATCATTTTAGAATTTAGACTAAAAAGACCAAGAGTTCCTTCAATTTCCTTGAAACACAAACAAATATCTTAGTTAAATTGCTATTTATGTCCTTAGATACGAGTTGTGCCATGGAATTGGAAAACATTATCACTAACAAGACATTGTGTAGGGACATCATGATGCTTTCAAGCAATGCCCAGGCTTTCCAGTCTTCTGATACATTCGCTCCCAAAACCTTTACTTTTCATTATCCTGGTCTGCTATGCCAATAGATCATTCATCAATCCCATACTGCTTAGCTTAGAAGTTGCTATCTACTGTACTTTTTAGTTTTATGGGACAAGTTTTATCTGGTAGGGGATTCATTAACAAAAACAAAGTGGAATAAACCTGCTTGTTTTATTTCTTCGTGCAATGTATTCTAGTCATGATTGAAATCAATTTACTGCTGAATCCCACTTATTACAAAACATCTGATGAATCAAACATGAATAGCACATACTTATCCTGTTTCAAACTGATAGAAAGGTTCACAACTGATTTCAGATCAATCATTGCAACAATGCTGGAGGAGGTTACACAGTAAATAAAGTGCTAAATGATCCAACTTAGGTAGGAATTGTTTCAAAATTTCACTTTTATATGAAAATTATAATTCATAGTATTTGATCAACAACTAACATATATTTTCAGTATAGGCTTTGTTGGCAACAACAATCAACATATGCAAGGCCAGTGATATAAATGATGAGGAGATGGAAACACTAGAAACCCAACCCATCGATCTGAGTTCCACATTCGATATCCAAGAAAAGCGTCAAACAGTTAGCACGCTCCGTTAAGTGTTCATTTTATCCGCATATCCCACATAATTGTATGTCCCCTCGGGAAATGTGTCCTGTCTAACTGGTCTTAGAACATAAGTTAATTGGATTAAACTAGGCAAGGCACTCGCCCATCGTGTTTTGATGATCTGATGCCACATTCTACAGCGCGGATTTAGTAAAATCGATAAGAATTGCCCAAAGTCAAAAGATGAGATAGATGCGTGCAGTGGGAACCAGCAATCACTATTTTGAAGACGGTCTGTGTACCGATTATCGCTCCTCGGAACACGAGAATCAATCCTGTTACTGTCATATTCGCTTGAGGTGTTTTCGGATACATATGGTTCGAATCTGAACGGCACAATACCAGCTTCATTCTCTGGATTGGAATGCTCAAAGCATCTTCCACCCAAAAACAACCATCGCCAAATCGTCCAACTCAAAGACATCGCTCCCCGAAACTTCAACATTCGCCATTGTTTACAGAGAAAACTGCGGATTTGTCAGTGACGAGTTCATCGTGTGACGTCACGAGATGCCGGGCCGAAAATTTAGAAAAATGGCGGCGGGTGCCGAAAAATCGGCTTCATTCTTCAATTTATGTTATGTTAAGGCGATTGTTCGAAAATTGAACCACAAAAACCGAGTAAATGCAGCCTTATCTTTCTTCGTTTGGTTTCATTAAACATACCATGGACAATTGATGTCATAGGCACTTTAATGAATCATTGATTGGATGATATTTCACCAGCCGCAGCTGCAAAGCAAATGGTTCAAGGCTTCACAAATTCACGTCACCACATCTCCATATTCGTTAATGGATTAACATTGCAATACTGATGGGAAAAAAATGGCTTTACATGCACTGATATATATATACATATATACATAATGCACAAGACCACCACGATCAATGCGATCAATGTTTCAATCATATTGCTCTCGTTCAACAAAGTATGGAGATTAGATAACATAAAGATCGAATAGCAACACATTGTCTGTCTTATTACACTGAATCACCAAGACAATCTTTGTATTTGTCTATTATGTACGTTATGATGTTTGTGAAATATAATATTCAACCTCTGTAGCGTTGTGTCATTTAAACCCAAACAGGTGCCAAATAGTAAAACAAATATGGCGAGATGATCCCGCATTTCCAGTTCTGCTTATGATGGACTATGAGCCTTGATTAATGTTTACCTGGCTGATTCTTCAATGTGTAATTGACAGTAACGGTTGGGGGTGTGAATGCGGGGTTCCATTTTCATCGATCCATCAATTTGTCATGCAAAATTTGTATATTTGCTACTGGACATTCATGTCAATCAGTCAATGCCAGGGACAATGCAAAGTGTATCTTATATGAGTAGTAGTAGCAAATTTAATGTATGGCCCAAATCAATGAATTGGGCCACGAATACAGGAATACAATTCAGCCACACAAGCGTTATGATACATCTAGTTTGGTTGTCGCGTTTGATCATGTTTAAAGGCGGATTGTAACGCGCCAGCATCGGCAAATAATCGCTAATTAACGATTTTATTGAAAATGTATCACTTAAGAATTACTTTTGGCGTTAATGAACAAATGACGACTGCTAGCTCGTGTGTAAATATTGTGTCGACAACACTAGGGAGCATTAATTAGACCTTCTCATATCATTCATGGTGAAACCGGTTCCTTTTCTCGTCTGATATTCTACCATAACTTCAGTGTTTCGAGCAATTGTTAACCCGCTCGCCACCTACATTGATCGTTCTGTACGTCGGCATGTAATGTATGGATTTAATAATTTCATCGATGATGGCAGAAATGATGGCGTTTCAAATTACAGGATAGCGATTAAGGCGATGGTTCTCCAGATGGAGAGTTATCTAATGAAATGGATGGATTATTTGCAGATACCCTGCCTCTCAGCATACTACCACATATTATCAATCATAATCAATTTGGGATGAAACAAAGAACAGTGAACAGTCGTTGTAGTTACTAGTTGAATTTATGACTTATGAATAAGTTCATATGTTACAATGAGTAAATTTTCTTCGATTGTATTTTATAATGTCTCATATAAGTGATACCTTCAAGAGTCGAGAGCCTTATATCCACAGTGTCACGACGCTGAGCCAATGTTTGTTGATTTAACGGTTTATCATTAGATATTGTAAAATATTCCAACGACGTGTAAGGAATCCATATACCGTAGGATGCTGAGCTACTTCCAGCCTTGTATAAATGGAACAGATTCTTTATTCCTGGTGAGTTATATGTGTTGAATTGATATTATCTCCAAGAATCAAAATATGTCATAGAAATCCACGTTTTGTTGCATGAAAACGAGACTCTGAAGATTTCAAGAAGCACACTGCTCTGCATAACATCAAGTATGAGGGACTAGAACAAATAGTTAAATGACTGATGTGCTTTATATTTTGAGTAGCATATGTTGATTTGAATTACTGAAAATACATTTGGACATAAAGGAATCCAAACCAATTCGAACAAACATTCTGGTGTGTATCCTTATTTTTAATAAACAAATTATCTATGGGTCCAAAAACTAAATCACATGTAGGGTATTGCATACCCCTCTTACATAATTAGCCACTCCTTCGCCTCCATCCCCATCCAGGCACACATTCTACCGCTGTCTGCCTCCCTAAACCCCTTCGGCCACCATCCGCATCAATACACCCCTTCTTCCACTATCCGCATTCCTACACCTCTGCCACGTAAATGGACTCACTCCCCAGTCATGCTGGACATTTGCTAGTCACAAATACATGGCTGGGGTCCTATGGCTCCATTAGTGTTCAATGTGTCCGATTCGAAAATATGGTCAAATAGGTGATCATATAAATTACGGTAATCATGGAATGTGTCCAACTATTGCTCGCCGCTCGCATGTCATTGTATTGTTCACCAGACACTGACGTCACGCTCATGTTGGAAACGGTTGGTAGGTGGTCAGTTGTTTCCGCACAATGGTTAATTAGTCACATGGTAAGCGCGCGCAAGACCACAATCAAGCTAGTACAATGAATATGACAATTCCATATCAATTCCCGAGCTACGACCTCTCTTAACGGCTAGAATAATGAGCATAAATCATCAGGGCGGTGGCTGCTCACACACACACACACACACACACACACACACACACACACACACACACACACACACACACACACACACACACACACACACACACACACACACACACACACACACACACACACACACACACACACACACAAACACACACACACTATTGCTCGCCGCTCGCATGTCATTGTATTGTTCACCAGACACTGACGTCACGCTCATGTTGGAAACGGTTGGTAGGTGGTCAGTTGTTTCCGCACAATGGTTAATTAGTCACATGGTAAGCGCGCGCAAGACCACAATCAAGCTAGTACAATGAATATGACAATTCCATATCAATTCCCGAGCTACGACCTCTCTTAACGGCTAGAATAATGAGCATAAATCATCAGGGCGGTGGCTGCTCACACACACACACACACACACACACACACACACACACACACACACACACACACACACACACACACACACACACACACACACACACACACACACACACACACACCACACACACACACACACACACACACACAAATACATATATATATATATATATATATATATATATATATATATATATATATATAAATAATTATATATAAGTATACTGAAAATGGCCACTTCGAGCTAAAAATCATCATTAGGGCATCTTGTACCGTTGTGCTATACTGATAGGATCCGGGGCATAATACATTCACTGGGTCACAGATCAATGTCCTGCATTAGCTGTGAAAATGTATTTGTTATGACTATTTTATTGTCTCATTTGGGTTAGAAATAGGATATTGGCGCAGAGAATTTAATTTTTTCTCGAGGAATGTGTCTGAGGATTAGCAGGAATATCTGCCAAATGGCCTCCTTTTTAAGCCAACCCCGGGCAACTTCCTCAGAAACCCTCGTGGCTGCTGCTGCAAGGTTTTTGATTGCAGCAATACCCTTCACATTGCCCTTGGGGCTCTGCTGGATTGTCGGCTGGGACAGTGATGAACAGCTTTTTATACAGCGAGCCTGTAAGCAATCAGGCCAGTCGCTGCCATGCCCAGGACAATGAACGTTACCTCTAAAACGCGCCAGCCACAGCCACAGCCGTCGTCACCCGTCCTAAGGTCGAATCACAGGGCGTATTTGCTGCTCAGCAACTCTGCCAAAGCCAGGTCTTTTGCAGTCATTGCCCCTCTTGGCTCACATCTGCTTATTGCGGCAAAGGCTCTTTTCTACATATTCCACTGCTAGATGGTGCGCATCCCCTGGGTACACAACTGGTTAGGGACATCCTCAATGGTCACCTCGATTTTTTTTAATCTTCGGGTATCAGAATGTCTTACTACTGGCAAATGAGGCTTTGGTTCTTGCATCAAAGAGCAGCAAGATGCCTTTCATGCTGGGAGCCGATACGTTCAGTTTCTACAGTGTCACTCTTATTGTATGCAGGTATGCGGAGTACGCAGCCGTACATAATTGTGATCCGATATATACAAACATATTTATACATAAATACACACACACACACACACACACACACACACACACACACACACACACACACACACACACACACACACACACACACACACACACACACACACACACATATACATATATATATAAATACTCATACATAGATGTATATATATATATATATATATATATATATATCTCTCATAGATATATATGCATATATATAACCTATATATATGTATATATATATATATATATATATATATATATATATGTATATATCATATATATATATGTTTATATATATACATAAATTATATGCATATACATATGTATATATACCTATGAATATGTATATATACATATATATGTATATATATATATATATGCATGTATATATATATACACGTATATATATATATATATATATATATAATTAAATATATATATAAAACATATATATATATATGTAACTTTGCTTGGATGTATATATGAATATATATATATATATATATATAGACAAACATATAAGATGTATATATATTTATGCATACATATATATATAATTATAACCGTGTATAGCATGATGCATGAACAGGGGTGTTGGCCCATCCCAAACCTTGTCCACGGAAATCTGCGCCCAAATAGGAGTACGTTTGCAGGGAACACCCATCCACATTCTAAATGAAATTGCGAAGATAGAATGCAATGTTTATTGCATGGAAACGAAATATTGTCAATCGGTAAATTACAACTATGTCACCCGGCAGTGTGAGCTGCTGTTCGCATGTGTAACCTCATCAACTCCCCTGGTAAACGCGTCCCTGGATATGAGTTTTGGAGCTCTGCCAATTGCTAAACAGGAGCTGCAAATTATGTATATTTTTTGTGGCACATTGTTCCCATCATCAACCTATAATAGCTCTGAGAGGATGATTTGACTCTCGCCTTTCTGTTTGATGGACGTATTTCTGGTATACACACCCAGCATCTAACGACACTAGACCAGCTATGAAACATCAACTATCTGGCCATTAGGGTCATTTGCAAACATTCGTGTGTTTCTTCTGTTGAGTTGCTATGACTCACTTGATGTCACTCACAAAACATGCGTTAAATCGCGCGCACACAACGCCAGTGTCTATTGTACAGCTATGCACAGAGTGTAGCTAACGACTGACAGTACAATGCCAATAACTATAGCCTCACTAGCGCGATACATTAGCGATTATGTTAGCACAGACATCTTGGTGTCCATTTGATGCCTTGTTAGAATATTAAGTCATTATATTGGCATGACCTATTGTCATTGAAGCGTCACGCTTGAGGAAATACGGGCCAGGCTCGCTGGAAACATGTTATGGTATACATAATAGTGATATGATATATACATACACACACAGACACACAGACACACACACACACACATATATATATATATATAATAGTGAAATAATTATCATTCATGTGGTGATGCAATTCTTGAATAATTACATTATGAGTTCTGTGAAAGTCATATGCAATTATAGCAATGGACACTCCAGCACTTTTGTTATTCATTTCCATAATCCTGTCGCTGATATTCGTACCAGTGATGAACGTTGCGTTTAAAATAGTCAACTAGGATTGAATAAGTTTATGTTACATATGATATCATTGATGAACATGTTACAAATTAAGCTACGGACCTAAATCGATCCTTGTATAATTCCACAAGTGATTCGTCCATATTCCAATTTCTCGTCATTCTATGACACAAATTGAAGCATATCACTCTATTAATTCTTTATCCAGTAAGCAGAAGTTCCTTTCATGCTACATTTATTCAGTTTCTGGATCAGAATATTTTGATTTTCTATTGTCAAAAGCTTTGCTTCGATCAATAAATATTCCTAGTACCAATTCACTATTATTTTGTCCTGTAAATATATTCTTAATTAAATATGTTACCACGATTTGTTCCATGTCCTCGAAACCCAAATAGGTTATCACCTAATGACAGATTTATGAGACAGTGTAGGATTGAGATGTGTCTGTCATTGATTGTGTTGGTAGTTTTGTGTATTGGTGTGATGCGGGGTATAATTAGTTATTTACAAATATCATCTCATGTATGACTTTGCGAACACATCCAGTTGTTCTACCACTAGCCCTAGCTGTGTCACATCAGGAAAAGCAAACCATAAGCAGCATCACTTAGCCATAGCTGTGTCATATTTGCATATGCGAACCTCAATAAGCATGCCTTAGCCCTCGCTGTGTCATGTCAGGACAAGCGAACCTTAATAAGCATCGCTTAGTCCGAGCTGTGTCAGATCAACACAAGCGAACAATGAGAAGCATCGCAAACGTTGTCAGGCATGATGGCTGCTGTCTGCTGTCTGAGTTCCCCTGAGTTACGAACAGATTTGAGGGCCAAACAATATATATATATATTGGTCTGAACGAGGGTTGGTTGATGCTGTATGTTTTGAGATGAGGAGAGGTGCTAAGATGCAATGGCATAGATACTTTTGACTGGAACAAGGGTCATGTTTTGTGGCTGTCAAGCTGTCAATGCTTTGTTAGTGCATTAGCGATGCTGTTTGGGGTCCTTGCGTTGGAGCGCGATTTGTTGTCAAAAGACTTCAAAACTTCCCCGTTCGTGTAGCTAAGCGCAATTATTGAAGTGACTTCAGATATGATTATGGGCCTGGCTTTTTAGCCTTCAACATTCAACATTTGGTGGGGCAAAAGCCAATGCTATAAACTCTGAGAATAATGAGGGCAGTTAACACGAATGGAAATATAAACTTGGGGAATGCAAATGCTGCAGCCGAGTCAAAGTCAGGCTGGTTTTTCAAATAGACTTGCAATATGACTGAAGATAAATATAGCTGACAACATTTTTGATAACCTTTTCCTGATTATACGCTTCAGTACGTCAATCAGCGAGACGTTGGGTCAACAGTCCACCTGACGGCGGGTGTGCTGAAAATGCTCACTGCATATGCCAATCGGAGTGAAACCCTCTTACATACCTATAAGCCCTTTGTTGTATGCTGGGAATTACGTTAACTTTTTGTTGACCTAGAACTTGAACGGACTTGATAAATCACTTAATTGACTCGGATTAGTGAACATAATGTGCACCGCTATCATGAATAGGCGCTGAAAATATGGAAATATTGAATGACTTGATCCCATGGCATGGCACGTAACAGTGCTATAGTCTTTTTCGAACACAAAACAACAATAATATTCGATGACATTAAAGTTAGTCCGAAAACTGTTTGTCAGTTCACTGTATACTTTGAATATAAACGGTCACACTGAAATACGTTTGTAACCACGACGCAAAACTATAAATTGTAGAATTCAACCGCAAGCAGCACCCAAATACTATAATTAACAATAACATATTATCAACTGCTTGATCGATATCCAACAACATACAATACAATGACGATAAGTAAGCTTGGCATATTTGTTAACCTTGATCAACCTAACACGTTGCACGATATCAAAGATCGGAATTCTGAAACAACAGTAGATGATTTAACGAACACCATTAGACAATAGTAAAGAGAGTACTACCATGCATCCACCATAAAACCATATTAAAGAGAATATCACCACGCGTTCACCATAAGACCATTTTGAAGAGAACATTACCACGCAAGCACCATTATACCATATTAAAGAGAGCATAACCACGCATACACAATAAACCACATTATAGGAAGCATTACCACGTATACAATATTATACCATATTAAAGAGAGCATTACAACGCATATACCATATGACCATTGTAAAGAGAGCATTACCACGCGTACACTAAAAGTCCATATTAGAAAGAGCATTACCAAGCATACACATGGGCAGAGAACACAGCACGATGCTGACATGTCTGGAGGAATATCGGCATTGTCACTAATCATCCCGGCATGTTTCAAACAGTATCAATATTGTCGCTGTCGCTCATCAACCAGGCATGTTTCAAACAAATGGCTACATTGCCACTAATACTCACTACATTGCCACTGATAATCACTACATTGCCAACAATAATAACTGAATTGTCGCTAGTCATCAATACATTAAAGAGTACCTGAATTGTCACTAATCATCACTACGGGTTGAACAAGAATCCCTGAATTGTCACTTGTCATCCCGACATTTCACTGGGAATAATCACACTGCAACTTATTTAGAACGCATTTAGTGATCAATACATTTTTTGTGGATTTGTCATAAAAGAACATTTCATTATATTGTATTCCCTTTCAATTTTCACAGACACCCTTCATTATCATAGAGCTAAGTCAAGTCGACTTTATGTGCTTTATCAGAAACATTAGACGACTTGCTCCAACTAAAAGTGGATCTCCATTGCTGCCTGACATCAGCGTTGCGTGCGCAGTGGAATATGAAGATGAACATCCCTTGAAGGTTGATGCATACGATGAACACGATCTGTCGACATAATATTCAAATCAAAACTGTCTCAGTTTTAGTTATAATGTAAATATTGTTATTCCAAACCGAACAGGACCCAGGGACTTAAACAGCAACAGAATGATGTGTATCAGTAGGTCGTTGACAGATTCAAAAAGCAATAAATAATGTGTAACAATCATATAAAATAATGTCAAAAAGAAACAGCTTTCATCTTTTACTTGGAAAACGGCCTCGAGAGTTTTGAGAGAATCATTGGCGTCGTTTGACACAGCTCCAAACGCCGAGAACATCCATGGGACGCCAAGGAGAACCAACATGGCGACCGCGCGGTACACCTGATGCAAACTGACACCAGGTGTCGTCTGCTTACTCTGTCCAGCTGCAGGTAATGTTACAGGAACAAAGCACACTGAATTTAGCATATTACACAGGGGTATCTACTTCACATCTTATTAAATACAACATTTTAAACTAACCTTTTATGGGTGCGCGGCTACTCTTCAGAAGCGCCTTGAAGACCATAACAAAGACAGCGAGGTTGTGGAGGATGATAACACTCATGGGGATAAGGTAGCCGTAATACAGGGTGTTGTCAGGTAACCTACACCTGGAATCATCACAGCTGAGGTGGGGGCGTTTACGCAAGTAGAAGCACGTTTGAGCAACTGCCGTGATTTTTCCAAACTATATAATGGTTCTAAAGGTTGAGGAAAATCATTCAAATGTCACAATATGTTATATACTCTCTATAACACCGTACTGAAAGCTGCATTCGACGTAGAAGCCATGGAATGCACGTTGGTCGACAGCGAGAATCACGGCCACCATAATGGCCGGTAAACCTGATGCATATCCCAGAAATACAATCAGATACGACAAACCAGGTCACAAAAATATCTGACGGAATATTTCTCAGATAGAAATTTTGGGATTCATAATATAACTTTAGATATGATATTGCACCTTTAAACAAACCATATTCTTCATACCAAGCATAACAACGGTGAGTATGTAATATCGACTTGATTGAAAAGCGTTATAGGGAAATAATGACTGACCCCAAGCGACAATGGTTGCCTTGGTGACCAGCCGGTGAGTGTTGTAATGAAACACCTTGACAAGCATGAGGTACATGTTGTAAGCCTCCACTCCGTTCCACAAGAGCGACACTAGGACGAAGTAGTAGCGCAGCACGTTGGCCGCGACACAACCGAGTTTCGTACCGCTGATGATCTGGGCGATGTAGAGCACAATGAGAAGTGCGATGAGGGAGAGACAGAGTTGAATGAGGATGTGTGTGGGTCGTCCTCGTCGGGTCTTCCTGTCCTCACACAAGTGCAAACATGATCCTATGGCAACACCTCTACGTATTGCTGTAAATGACCAATTAACGGTTGATTTACAACAAAACTCACCCAAAAACAGCAAAGTTGAGAATGGTGAGAACGAGGCAGATCAGTGAAACAGCCCGGAACACATGACTAGCAATGTAGAGCTCGTTGACATAAGGAAAGCCCTGGCATAAATACACTGGGGTTAATTCACCTTATCAACCAGACAGCGTGTGATCCGACTTATCAAGCCATACCGAACACCACTTATCGCTATAATACATCAAATCACACATGATTCACCTGGTGCACTGAAATACAAGTTATACATTCATGTCATTATTCATACACAAATAGAGGTTTTACATTCATATCCATGTGCTGAGACAGTTCAACGATCACCAACATCGCGCATGTATGCAGAAATGACGTGCTAAGCAAGAGAGCCTACACATTATTTCGTGAGCAAATATCGAATAAATGAACGTATAAATCACAGGAGTGGCGATACCAATGAATAGATGCTTTCAATAACTTATCAACGAATGATCATCGGTTTTTGATTACAACATCGCCAAAAGCCGATGAGCATCAACGTTTTGCGTGTCAAGCACAATATGGTCAGGATGCGTGTATGCTTCATTTGCTGTCCAAAAACACAATTATGAGCGACAATACGAAAACCAACCGTTCTATAGAGGATGAATGGAAACTTAGTCAATCAGGGACGTTATTGCACAACATTTGCCACCGTGCTAGCACTTATTCACTCACCAGAAATATGTCCACGCTGGTTGGTGGTGCGGTTGGAAAAACTGTATCGCTCTGCAACATATATGGTGGCAATTTACTAATGACCAGCTGAAACAGCACTCACATCAGGCTCTTGCAATACTGAGCGGTGAAACATTCATTTGTTATGTTTTGAGCCAGTGCTATAACACTTATATATCCAAGAATAGTTTGTTACCATATCTATAAAATAACCGAGGAAGCCGTCGACTTGACAGCGACAGGCGGTAATATTGGCACCGAAATTTATTTCTTCACAATACTTGTTGTCTGCGTAAGAATACCAGTTGTTCAGTAGAGCTCCTGAAACACAATGGGTATGTTTATACATTGCGATCTTACCTCGTCATTTCCCATGTAATTAAACATTGTAACTTTCCTGCAACTTCTCACATCGTAAAAATGACATGTGCCCATTTCTTTGTTCTATTGTTTTTAAAAATTAAATCATTTAGTCCAAAGCGATGATTTCACCATTTGTGTCTCGGGCGTCTTCAGATGATTTCGCACATTTGATTTGCGAGATCTGCACACACAACCTTTGAATTGTATTTTCGTTACCATTAATGAATACTACGTGTTCAAGTCAGCAGCATTCAGATGTACACCAAACAAAGCTTTGTAAAACGATCTTATGACTCCTTGTTATTCCTGTCATACGAAAACTTGCAATTGACCCACCCCTGTTTGCATGTGGTAGGTGATGGGTCTGTGGGCGGAGTTATTCGGGCGTGGTGACGAGCTGATGTACATAAATTCTCCGATTACGTCATAGCTGTAAAGTTGAGAGAAGATATATTCAGGGAATGTGCCATTATTAAGGCGTGAAAGATGCTGCGGCAACTGTTGGTCGTATCCGCTGTTGCTGTCAGGTATTGTATTATTCTCTTTTGGGGCAGGTATTCTTTCTCCTTCGAACAATCGGGCCCATAGCGAAGCGTCAAAGTACATCATAGTGACCCAGACGTCGGCCATTTCTCCTGTCAAAATAAGTGTTATAACTGTGAAATATGACGGCTGAAGGTCCTTTAATCGATGGGAATGAAACAAAAAGTATTCTATCGAGCCCTAGCGTTTTAACTCCTGCTAGCATCCGAAAAAGCCCAAGTGGTAAATCCCGTGCCTTAAGCCCTTTCTCCGTCCTTTTGTCCTTAGCGTGAAACAAAAGTATTCTATCGAGCCCTAGCGTTTTAACTCCTGCTAGCATCCGAACAAGCCCAAGTGGTAAATCCCGTGCCTTAAGCAGTAGCCTAGGTGATGTGTTTCTTATTTCGCGCCATAAGAAGAAGCCTACGGGAAGTATAGCTTACACCACGTTATGGGAAGTAGCCTAAGTGGTTTATTACTTACCACACATTATAAGAACTAGCCTAAGTGGTTTATTACTTACCACACATTATAAGAACTAGCCTAAGTGGTTTGAGCTTACCTAACAAGTCATGTATAGCTTACCTCGCATTATAAGAAGTAGCGTGTATTCCTTACCTTGCGGCATCTCAATCGTCACATCATCATGGAATGATTCTTTTTGACCCGCCCGCATTTTCATCATGTTGATGACCACTTTCCCATTGGAGGATGTCATGATGAACTGGTTCCCGTCAGCCTCCTGCTGCAGCAGCTGCTCTAGTTGCGTTAACTGATGGAGCAAGCTGTCAAATACAAACAATATATTCCTTAGCCTAACGTCTGATACTTACGTCTTCATGCTTCGGAATGACTCTGTTAGATTTGACGATACGTGTAGTTCCCACAAAATATGTTAATCCAGGTTTAGTTGTTTTCTGTATTTTGCCCTACTAACCCTTGATAATTTCGCTGGGCAATTAACTTCCAGTGTTCTCGGTGCCACTTTAATTAGGACCAGATTTAGTTCACTGATCCATCGACAACTACTTAATCACAGTCATCCAAGTATTTCAAGTATCTAAGTCGTTAACGAGAACGTAATATGGTGCAAAATAAAAATGTTTGACAAGTTTTAAGCAATTTCATGAAGCGAGCACATAACTGTTTGAGAAATAAGCGACTTTATGTTCCTTCAGGCTACACGAAAATCTCAATCTGGATACTGCAACATCTAGCTTAACATTACATAGGACGTGAGTGGTTATCTTAATTCTTTTTTACTGATGTAATTGGGGTCCGAAAGCCTTGGTACCTGTAGATGGGAGGATATTCTAATCGCACAGACACCCAGCACAAAATCAATCTGACAATAGTAACAGTGCAGAATGTTGTGCCAACATCAAATCACCACTGACCTAGATATAGCTGCGTTGTAGGACGGCAGGAGCACCTTCAAAGTGTCGTAGCCGAGAAGGAACTCGAACATGTTGATGACCTCTTGCAGCTTACCTAAAGCCAAAGAACCCGAAGCGATGTGCTCTATGACAGCGGACGTCAGGATGAAGACGTCGTTGGCTTCGTTCGCATCAGGAGAAAGCATCCCATAGGGAAAACGCTGAATGACGTCATAGACCAATTCAAACTTTCGTATGGTGGTGTTCAACTGAAGCCATAAAGACGCATTGTATGTATGTATGTATGTATGTATGTATGTATGTATGTATGTATGTATGTATGTATGTATGTATGTATGTATGTATGTATGTATTTTCTCTTTCTCCCACTCGTTCTCGCTCTCTCTCCATCCTGTCAGCATGTCCGTCTCTCAGCGTGTCTGTGATTTCTAACATCATCAAGGAAAAGGGGCCTTCTGTCGTCAAAGTTTGTCTTTCTGTGTTAGCACGTCAATGTCTTCGTCTGTGCATCTGTCCATCTGCATGTAAGCATTTCACACAAACATCAGTCTTTTTGCTCACCGTATCACCACGAAAGGAGATGTTTCTGCGTAGAGTCTCCACGGCCTCCCACAGGGGTGGCCCGGGACAGTCGTCAGCCTCTACGTTATACGACCACGTGGCGTTGAAGACCTCGTCAAACGCACAGTCCCTGTAGGCGTATTTAGGCTCGTCAAAGGAGTAAGGACAGCGCAGATGGACTCGGTACGCCATAGGAGTCAGCGGCCAGTACAAGTTTCCGCGCAATGGGACAGCCAAAATATCGGCAGCACACACATCTGTGGACATAGATAACGTTTGATGTATTTTGTATTAAGTCTTTTAGTTGTCATTATCTTGTATCCTCAAAGATGCCAAAAGTATTTTCTCAGACTCATCGACTATTTTAAGAAAACCTTTGTGTTCATTTAGCGTCAATAGCTGTTAGGACTGTAGCTGTACTATCTCAGAAGCTCTCGTACCACAAGGAGGGCATATTGCACTAGCAATGGAACATTTCAGCAACACCTGCTCCTTGTGCACAACGCTACATACACCATGGCTTCCTACAGCAACGCGAGACTCCTGCTAGCGGCATCATGGAGCCATTCAAAGAAAAGCTAGCGCCCCACACATAAGCCAAACGTGAAATGATGGCGCTTGTCTGACAGCATCTCTTTGACAACCTGTCCATATGCAATTGAAAATAGCGATTCTTCACCTTATAATAGATTGAATACTAGTTTTAACTTTACATTAAGTATTCCTACAGTGGCTAGAACTAGATCGTAGATGTTCGACGCTGATCTGACCGCCAGGATAGAATCAAGATACATCCACCATTAGACAGCGACAGTGTGTTGCTCCCTGATATAAATACTCATAGGAATGGTGTCAAATTTGAACCGAATGACTGGTTAAAGTTAATGAATGGGTTGCTAGACACATATTTCCCAAGCAAAGTTATAGGGACAAAATGCTTCAAGTCGTGCTACCTTGTCGACATGAGATTGGCATGTCCTCGGTGTAATAGCGCATCTTCTTGATGCGAGTAACATCCGTCTCGTCGAATGTCAACAGGGCATCGTGCTGAGTGTAATCCCAGCTGAGGTCAGGCATACAGGTCACGTGGGTAGATCCCCACACCATCAGTATCCCCGCCAGCAGCACGGACACTGCCATCACGCTCCTGTACGGCTGATCACAGATCTGTTTGTTGATTACGCTAGAGGCAATGATGAGACCGCGCTCCACAGAGGCAGACAGGACACGAAAACGCAAACTCACACTGATACAAGAGAGAGCGGAGAGCGAATGGTATGTTGCTGCTTTACGGCACTTTTGTATATTTATAGGACTTGGCTGCCTGGGGTCGGAGTGGTGATTAATTGGCATGTACGCTTCTGGATAAAGCATCATGACGAAGTAACCAAGCCTAGTGTCAATTTTGATTGGCGTCTTAGTTTAGTGATTAAAATGCGTACAGGCAAATAATTGTTTAACTATTAGGTAGTAATAGTGTGTAATTAGCCCCGTTACCCGCTCTCGCGTCAGCTCGGCGCCTCTGTTCTCTGCTGGTCAGTTGTGACGTCATTTCCTGTGTCCTCTCTATATACCTCTAACTTGCCAGCTCCCTTTCTCTGGTCACCTCACTCAGGTTCCAGCCTTCCTACAGCGCGCTCGTTTTGTAGTGGTGATTAATTGGCTTGGACGATTCTGATTAAAGCATCATGACGAAGAAACCAAGCAGAGTGTCAATTTTGATAGGCGTCTTAGTTTGGTGATTTAAATGTGAACAAGCAAATAATTGGTTTAGATTTCGTCTCAATACAACATTCATTCGCCCTCCTATTAGTAAGGTGTCACACAGAGAAAGCTTTATTTATCCTGTCACAAGTCGCACTGCGCTAACGGTTCATTGCTAATCGTTGTTGATAGCTGATTCATTTACTGGCTCCGCATTAATTAGTCAGACAAACATTATCCTAATGAATGATGCAGCGGTCAGTCACGCTTTAAATAGTCAGTGCGCATGGGTAGCACAAGCATCATCATCATCATCATCATCATCATCATCATCATCATCATCATCATCATCATCATCATCACCATCGAACCTGACCTTGACTTGCTTCCTGTGTAGGTGAAATATAACTGCCTGGTTTTAGGGAGTAACTCGTTAATTTCTACCCCTTTCATTTTAATTATAAGCTATATCCTTTCTCCAGCACTGGTAATAAACAGTCTGGCCGGTGGCTGCTGAAAATGCTATGCAAGTCTTAAAGCACAGTGTATATACAATTATATTCAATATATATTCAGATCTACTGAAATAGCGATACGAATTGCTTTTGACAAGCGGTGCCATACGCAATGGGTATATGATCAGTTGTATCCCTGGAATCCCCAAATATTCCACAATTGTGGCAGAAAGGAGAAAATGTCATCCAGTTACAAAATAGACGCATTCAATACATAATCAACCAGCACCCAGGCTTTGTAAGGGGAAAACCGGATAAGCCGGTCGTGTATTCCGCCATTAGCATGGGATATACAGTACCCGTAAAGCTTATTAATACCAGTCTCATCTCGACTGATTGATATGTCTGGCACACAACTTATCGTTCTAAAACACGACAATACCAGGGGTCAAAAACTATACAGATGAACAGAATTGGAGGAGATGAAAGGTTGGATGAGGGTTGATGTTGTGAGCTCTGTGACGAAACCCATGGATATTCAGATAGGTAGAATGTGTTGGTGATAGCAGGTCAACAAGGCAGGAACAGCATAGTAGCAGCGTGTCAGCACCATAGTAACGCGCCCACATGACACGTTGGATTTAGGCGATTTGATGTTAAGAGACATAAGTCCCTTTAGAAGGGTAAAAGGTGACTCAAGTAGAACAAAAGTAGATGGTGGGGCTGGGGTCAATAAGGGTTAGGCGGGAGGCTAAGGCGCTGACCGAGGAAGGGAATATATATATAGATTGGTGCTAGACAAACAGGTCGCTGTGTTGGGAAACCTTCCTCGTTGTGACAGTTCTGAGTTAACGAATGAGGAATTAGCCCCTTAATCTTAGGCTCGAGAAAGTCTGCAAAGTAATGGGTGTTGCTTTCACAAATACCTTCTCATAATTTATTGATCATCCGCACTTATTCATTATATCTATTAAGTATGCTGAATCAATAATCGATAATAGCAAAAATGAACAACACAACGGTTGGAGTCTACGAATGGTTGTAATCATTTATATATATATATATATATATATATATATATATATATATATATATATATATATATATATATATATATATATATATATATATATATATACACATATATATATATATTATTTATATAAATATATGCATGGTTGTAATCATTTATATATATATAATATATATATATATATATATATATATATATATATATTTAATTTATATAAATATATGCGTACATATATGTATATATATGTACATAAATATATATATATGCATATATATATATATTTACATATATATATATGTATGAATATATATATAAATATACATATTGATAAATATATATATATATATAGATATATATATATATATATATATTTCTTATATAATATATATATATATATTTATATGCATATACATATGTATCTACATTTATACATATATATATATAATTATATATATATATGTATATATATAATATATATATGTATAAATATATATATATATATATACACACACATTTATATACATATATATATATATATATAGATATTTATATATATACATATATATATATATATACAAATATATGTATATATATGCATTTATATATATACATATATATGTATATATACACATATATGTATGTATATATTTATAAATATGTATATATATATTTATATATATATATAAATATATATATGGCATATATATATATATATATATCTATATATATATATTTATATATATATATTCATATATATATATATATATATATATATATATATATTTATGTATGTATTTATTTATATATATATAAATCTATATATATATATCTATATATATCTATATAAAGTTATATATACACACACATATATATATATATAATATATATATATATATATATATATATATATATATATATATATATATATATATAATATATATATGTTAAATCTCGTAAATTTCTATGTGAAATTTTGTGACTCGCTCGCTGGGTAATTTCTGTATATTTTCTTGCATAATGTACCGTCCTTGCCCTAGATGTTAATGCGTTTTCATTATATATGACAAATCATGCATGAAGTGTTACCATGCGATTAAATGGCATTTACACTAAACAATATAACTGAGGCGCAATGGAACCAGCCTTAACTTTGGACACCATTATCATCCGTCAAATGCAATTCGATCACATCCCACCCAACTAAGTGAATCTCAAAGGCGCCCTTCTGGATTGATATTTTGTCAGGCATGTTAACGAAATATAATGATCATATTGTATCCGCCAATTCTCGTTATAGTGTGAGCAGCCACCGCCCTGGCCGCTCATTACCATGCCAGGCGTTAGGAGAGGGCGTAGCTTGGGAATTGATATGGTCATATTCATTGTACTAGCTTTATTGTGGTCTTTCGTGCGCTCACCATGTGACGAATTAACCATTGTGCGGAAACAACTGACCACTAAACAACCGTTTCCAACATTAGCATGACGTCAGTTCTGGTGAACAATACAATGACATGCGAGCGGCGAGCAATAGTTGGACACATTGCATGATTACCGTAATTTATATGATGACCTGTGTGACTATACTTTAGAATCGGACACATTGAACACTGATGGAGCCATAGGACCCCAGCCATGCATGTGTGATTAGTAAATGTCTACACTCGAAACACGGAAGGTTCTATAAAGAACCTTTAAAGGGTTCTAAGTGCCCTCTATAGATAAGGAACCTCTAAAGGTTCGATTCAGAAACCCTACTATGGGGTTCCATAAATGAATCCTTTTCAAAGGTTCTTTATTTGGAACCTTCAAAGGTTCTATTCTCCCCAAGCATATAGAACCTTTTAGGGTTCTATTCTCCCCCAAGCCTAAAAAACTTTTTATGATTCTTTTTTTATCGCAGTTAGGGTTCCAAATATTGAACCTTGAAAGGTTCTATGTATGCATATGTGGAACCTTTAACATTCTGATTTAAAATAACCCGGATCCATATTACTCATAATCAATAAATACTACACAATATAAATAAAACCATAATTTGTTTTTCAAACCAAAACTTTATTTAAAAAAGAATTGGTGCATATAATACGACGTCATAACTACACAGGAAAGTGTTCTGCTTTGTAGCCGGCATTGACGGTTGAGCAGTAAGCTTGAAAAGAAAAACTTCAGCATAGAACAGTGTGTTTTTAAGATCATTAGGGAAGTGGACCCCACAGGTCCAATACATAGCTTAAGGCAAGGTAGGGGTGCATTTCCGCTGAGACAATCACGACCTCTCTGTACAGCCAAAGATCAGCACTGTCTGGATGAAGAGGGTTGGCGTCAGCTGTGGAGGTTCCTGAAGAGCATGCAACAATTGCAAAAAGTGGTTATTTGCATAAAATATAGTATTTCAAGCAAAATTACATCATAGCAATGTTGATGAAATAGGTTGGAATAGGTTGACAGGAACTATTCTTCATCATCAAATGGAATTATCGGGAAAACATTTCACAAGTGGCTGACATAGATTATTCACTGGAGCACCATTAAATGTTTCAAGCGATTCATTCATTGTTTCGAACCAAGTATGTAAACAAACACAATAAATTTGCCTATATTATTTTAAGAAACAGATACATACCTTTCCTTTCTGCTTCCTCTTAACTTTCACATGCTCGCGCAAAGCTGCGCTTGCATGCAACCAAATCTCAGCTGCAACCATGGCCAAGTTTTCCTGCAATTTTTTGTGTAAAGGACTTTAAATCAACTCAGATGAATGCTCAGTTTCGTGTGATGGGTGATCCTGATTTGTCATTCATATTGCTCATATGGTTGGCCGTGGTGGACATAACGTTCAACTGTTGCGCGCAATGAAATGTGTAGTTGCGCGCAACTAAATCAGCCAATCAGAGAGCACCTTTTCATTGCGCGCAACTTAATTCGACCAATCCTATAACGAATTAGTTGCGCGCAGCTAAATCAGCCACTCACAGAACAGGAATAAGTTGCACGCAACTAAATCAGCCAATCACAGAACATGAATTAGTTGCGTGCAACTAAATCAGCCAATCACAGAACAGGAATTAGTTGCGCGCAACTAAATCAGCCAATCATAGAACAGGAATTAGTAGCGCGCAACTGAATCAGCCAATCACAGCTCTGTCCAATGAACAACATATGCATTTTTTAAACAATTTATTAACCACCCATGTATATCGCCAAACCCGTTACAAAGCGCGCCGTCGATGCTCATATTAATATGTCAATATGTGTGATTTGGTTGTCTTCTTCCCGCTAAGCCCGCCAACGCACTGCTGAGTCCAAAAAAGTATCCATTGCTATACTCGCTGTCAAAAAAAGTACCTATTGGTATACCTGTACATCAATTTTCCATGTTATTTATGAAACCGAATGATAGAAGTTGCGTATACTCCGTTGTTGTGGTTAAATTTTCGAATAAGTCACCGAACATAACGCAAATTGAAATATAAAGTCGATTTTTCGGCACCCGCCAAATTTTCGGCCCAGCATCTTGTGACGTCACTCGATGAACTCGTCACTGACAAATCCGCAGTTTTCACCGTAAACAATGGCGAACGTTGAAGTTTCGGGGAGCGATGCATTTGAGTTGGACGATTTGGCGATGGAGTTTCGGGCGAAAGATTCTCAAATGCTTGAGCTTTCCGATCCAGAGAATGTAGATGTTATTATGCCGTACAGATTCGAACCATATATCAGCGCAAGTGAATCTGACAGTGGCAGGACTAATCCTCGTGTTCCCAGGTGCGATAATCGGAACATAGACTGTCTTCAATACATTGATTGGTGAGTCCCATTGGAATTATTATTATTGCGCGTAATATATCGTTTGATTTTGGGCAATTCTTATCCATCTTACTAAATCAAGCACAATTGACCAAACTTCGCCTCTGACATCGTCCGCGCTTTTTACTATATTCGATCTCTCATATTCAAGTAACTTATGTACTCCGGTTGATCTTAGTCTAAGACAGAGTCTGAAATGTATTAAAAACCTGGTTTCAGGTGCCAATGTGGAAGCTTCTGAGACATGCCAAAAGCCAGGAAAAGTGTCTGCTGCGTGGAGCAGGAACCATTGATGGTCAAAATCGAAAATTTACACAGCATCCAAATGTTGATGCTGTATGTCTACGTTACACTGAATACAGGCCGTTCGTCCGAAAAGTTCGTCTTGGGAAAAGGGACCCATACCGTCCTTTATGATATCAGTTATCCATTTATGTAGGGTATGCGGATGAAACTAACACTAAGAGATGCGTGAGCGGAACTGATAGACTGCTTGGCACTTTTCTTGACATCGAAGTTGGAGTTCAGATTGGGTGGAATTTCTAGTGCTTATTTCTAGTCCTCATTTATATCACTGGCCTTGCATATGTTGATTGTCGTTGTCAAAAGATCTTCTACATAGCCTATATTGTGAATATGTGATGGTTGTTGATTTGAAAGTAACAGTTCATGTAAAAGTTTAGAAACAGTCCCTACCGTAAGTTGGATCATTCAGCACGTTCCTCACTGTGTGGCTACCATTCAACACGTTCCTCACTGTGTGGCCTCCATTCAGCACGTCCCTCACTGTGTGGCCTCCTCGATTGTGTTTGAGATTGAAGAGGCTGTACATGTTCTTACCCTGCGCTTGAAATGCATAGTTGCAATGATTGATCTGGAATAGTTTATGAAACTTTTAATAATATATTTTATGATAAGTGGTATCAGCAGTATATGACTAGAATGGATCGCATGAGGAAAGCTGGTTTATTCCACTTTTTTTTGTAAATGAATCCCCTGCTAGGTACAACTTGTCCCATAAAACTGAAAAACAATCCTACAATTGAAAGAAGGGTAAAATCTAGCTAGATACTAACTTCTACATTTTAAGCAGACTGGAATTGATGTGCAATTTACCGGAAAAACAGACCAGGACAACTGAAAGCATAGGTTTTTGGAGCGAACTGGAAGAGCTCAGGGCATTGCTTGGTAGCATCATGGTGTCCCTAAACAATGTCTTGCAGGGTGGGGGGTGTTCTTGACACTATGCTCCAATACAGGTGGTTTACAATGATTGGTATCAACGCTTGAATATCAGTCATATCTTATTGAAAATCATATGTATATATCAAGCATCCAAATGGATGCACTTCAGTACCATCAGACTGAAAAGTGCTCTGTCCATAACAAGGAATCAAAAGTTCCCTAACATGTTGTTGACTGACACATTAAACGTTGAGCATTTAGATTCACAATCATCGGCCAGTTTGATATCAATATTGCTCCTTAATACTGTTCACCCACTTAATAGGTGAACCGTATAATACCGCTGCGTACTCAGCCAGAAAAAAAGGTTTGCAATAGATATTCCGTCCAGTAGTACTGTCTGCAACAGATGTTATGATTGTTTTTTTTTAGCTCACACCATCAGTCAACATTACTACATTCTTTCTCAGCAAGTTTTGCCTTCTATTTATAAAATTCAGGGGCGGTGCGAACTGTATAAGGATACTTGTGGATTAACAAGTCTACCCAACCCGCGACCCGATCCGAAAAGGTTTCCCTGGCGGGATACATTATTAAGCAGCATGAGTACATCAACCAATAATTTCCTGCATAATGCATCATACGTTGCTTTGTGACTACCATTACGGCACACCTTGTCAGTGCACAATATCTTGCCATTCGGTACATAAACACAATAAAGAGAAGTGTCCAATGTGAACTTGTTAAGTTCAATACCTACTTCAGTACCTTTACCCCACGAGAGCTGATCACCTTGAGAAGAGATCTGAGTGACAGTCATGACGCTTCCATCATTTACATCAAATATGATTGACAAGGAAAATGTGATCATTACATGACATATGATTCAATGCAAAATTTGAGTATGTGTAGTCTTTTAAAGAATGTGGACTATTTCGAGTAGCCCTTAAGCAATTTCTCTCAGCAAATTGTATCAAACACAATTGTCTCCAATGATGTACTGAAGACACCGCATATTTCAACTGAGTGATGCAATTAATTGCTTCAAGATATTTAGTCGTTACAATGTTTCGTAAATTATTACAATTCATGTATGCGCTGATCAATAGAAAAATCGTTCATCGTTATTTGTCTGTGAGGAATATCTTGACCTGGGACATGCTTTGAAAAGGCTTTTCGGTAAAAAAAATTGCGATTCCACCATAAAGGCGCCCCATTTGTGTGTCGGATGTTGAATCAATCCCATATTTCCCAATATATTGCTACTCTTTATGTAAACTATATAACATTGACATATTTTTGTTTAACAACCAAGTTTCCTGAAATGCAACATAGGACAACGGTTATGGTTTATGGAATCAGAAGAAATACACTTATAATTACAAAAAATAAATATGGTTCTTTTTCAAAAAACGCCCTATACTTTCAATAATGGTATTCATATCAATTGCGTTTACTTTGGGGCAACGTATTCCTTTAAAAATGATTTTAAAGTGTATTTTTTCATCCCCCACTAGTTAAACTTCCCACTCGGCAACGTTCGAAATTATTCGGCCCGTGACGTAACGTTCACTGCTCGATGCTTGCGGATCTCGTAGGTCAACAAACTTCGCCTTTTTCGTCACGGTTCGTTGATAGTTTATAGAAAGGTTCTTCACGGTTTGTTACACTCACAGTTTTGACTATGCCTTATTGTTGTGCGGTTGGGTGTAGAAATGACGAGAGGTCGGGTAAGAGGTTTTTTTCGGTTCCCGAAAGACCGAAACATGCATAAGAATTGGATTGTAAAGGTGAAGAGGAAGGATTGAAAGCCGACCAAAACCACTGTCCTTTGCTCAGACCACTTTGAGAGTGACGCCTATGAAACAGACCCCGAGCTGCTCAGAAATCTGGGCTTTTCAAAACAACCTAGGCTTCGCCAAAATGCCATGCCAACGATTTTCAATTACATGGGTGTGAATCAGGATCGAGGTGCCTTTGAGAAAAGACGACGTCAACAGGTAAGATAGATAAGACCATTCAATTTACATTCACAGTCATGGTTGTGCCTTAGTGCTTGATTGACAGCAATGTGTTTCAATAAAGGCATAACTTACTCATTTGTGTTAACATCATCCCCTATAGGTCCATCAATCTGTATGTACTCGAATTTAGATGCAAGAAGGACGTAACGATCCAAGCAGTTCGACTTGAACCCTGGCTGCTCATATATAATATCAGGACGTCTGAATTCTGACAGGGGCCAGATCACAGGCACCCAAGTCAATTCATTGAACGAGCGCGGTCGGCAGTGTTCGGTTTCGTCTGACATATATAAATATGCATATATATATATATATATATATATATATATATATATATATATATATATATATATATATATATATATATATATATATATATATATATATATATATATATATATATATCTATATATATATATATATATATATATATATATATATATATATATATATATATATATATATATTATCATACATGTCACTGTCGCTCGGGGAACGCGCTAGGTGAATTTATTGACTTCGGTGTGTGCGCCAGATGTACCCCATTACGCGGAATTAATAGTTCTACCTGTGCTATACCATTTCGATATTTAGACGAAAAATTTCTACGCACCACACTTACACTGGCCCTGAAAGTCAAAGCGCCTTTTCTGCATTCATTTTCCAAATCGGAATCCGTTTCTGAGCTCCCACCCTCATAATCTGACTCCACGCAATCTTGTGGACTCAAATTAATTTCCACGACATCATAAGTTTTCATTTCACATAATGATGTTTCATAATCTTCCTCTGATGACGACATGTTATTAGATACCAATTAGTAGGAAGGAAAGTTGCAAGGAAAAAATCGCGGATCGCATAATTTTTCTCAGTTTCCGAAATTCCGCCTTAGAATTTGTGTTGGGACGACCAGCAAACGTGACGTCACGCGACCTGCCTCCTAGTGACAAAATGGTGCAAAATGGACTCGGGGAATTCAATCGGAATTAAACCCTAGCAGCACTTTCTAAGCGGGTTTATGTCCACCGTACTAGAAAGAATGATAAATTATCTACCGTGGTTAGATTAAAAGATACATTTTAAAACATACAAATCGGATATGCCAAAAAACGTTAGTTTTGATCTTTAAGTTTTGTGCCATAAACAGAACAGGCAGAGGATCTGTTCCATCACATGTGCAATGAAAATTGTCAGCATAAAGAACAATAAATCACCATTACAACCTCCTGTTACTTATTCCAGTTGATACAATGGACGATACCGTCTTTTACAGCCTAGACCCGCTTGCGAATTTTTTATTCTCGTTGTCTTACCAAAATATGAAGCTATTTTTTTCGGCCAACTTTTTGTCATTCACAAGACAAACACAGATTCCCACAATATATATATAAACGCAGATAACGTATTCTTAGTCTTGATATCAAGCGCAAAATCCCAATCACTAGATACCTTACGTTTGGTTCTGCTTCGGTGAAACTCTCAATGAAATTGCTGAGCATGTGAAGGTCAGCTAGTGGTTGAATAAGAACCGGAAGCTTTTTTCAATTGAGGAATCAAGTTCAGTAGTGTGTGCAGTTTTGATTGAACTTAACATCCAAATCCACTGCTTTATTGGTTTTACTATGCCAACCAGTATATGAATCGAACGACCTAATGTGCGCCACAAATATCAATCAGTCAAGATGAGACTGGTATTGATTACCGTAACGGGTACTGCATATCCCATGTTAATGGAGGTTCGTCAGCATTTCCATACACAAAGCCTGTGTGCTGGGTGATGCATTCAATGCGTGTATTTTGGTACAAGTTAAAATCTTCTACTTTCTGCCACACACGCGGAATATTTGGTGATTCTACCGCACAAACTGTTGATTGCCTCGCCACGCACTGGAGAATGGAATTATTAAGATGAATTGGTATCAGAAATCAACAGTAAAATTATAACTGTACGAGGAGCATTATTTCTGCCCAGCGTCGAATTCTGTAGTGATGATTATGATGGTGATGATGATGACTTAATGTTGTATAATTCATTAGGATACTTTTGTCCGACATTGGGGCGAATTAATGAGCAGTTTATAAATGAATCAGCTATTAACACAATGGATAATGACAGAACGACTTGTGACAGGATTTATACATGCTTCATTAGTGTCCTCTGTGTTCAACCTTCCCAATAACAGGGCGACGACATACGACATTAGCAAATAATAAGTGTAACCATTTGTTCGCGTCTACACATATTAATCAACAAAGTAAGACACATATAAACGTTGACACTTGGCTAGGCTACTTCTCTATCTTATGTCATTTGCAGCAGGAAGTTCTGACGCATCGCGATCACATCAACATGTCTAAGTCGATCAATCACCACATCTTCTCACCCTACCTCAACTACATAAAAGTGTCGTTGAGCAGCAACATACCATTCGCTCTCCGCTCTCTCTTGTATCAGTGTGAGTTTGCGTTTTCGTGTCCTGCCTGCCTCTGTGGAGCGCGGTCCCATCATTGTCTCCAGCGTAATCAACAAACAGATCCGTGATCAGCCGTACAGGAGCGTGATGTCAGTGTCCGTGCTGCTGGCGGGGCTACTGATGGTGTGGGGATCTACCCACGTGACCTGTTTACCTGACCTCAGCTGGGATTACACTCAGCACGATGTCCTGTTGACATTCAACGAGACGGAGGTAATTGAAATCAAGAAGACGCGCTACTTGACGGAGGACATGCCGATCACATGTCGACAAGGTAGCAAGATTTTCACCATTTCATCCATATAAACTTGGCTAGAAAATATAAAATTTCTTGTGTTGAACAACCAAATTGTATTTACAATGATCTGACCTTTCGCAGCATTCCGTTCCAATTCGACACATTTGCAGCGATCTTAGTGTTCATTTCAGGGAGCAATACACAAACGCTGCCCAATTTGACACATTTGCAGCGATCTTAGTGTTCATTTTAGGGAGCAATACACTAACGCTGCCCAATTTGACACATTTGCAGCGATCTTAGTGTTTATTTCAGGGAGCAATACACTAACGCTGCCCAATTTGACACATTTGCAGCGATCTTAGTGTTTATTTCAGGGAGCAATACACTAACGCTGCCCAATTTGACACATTTGCAGCGATCTTAGTGTTTATTTCAGGGAGCAATACACTAACGCTGCCCAATTGCGGAAGTAGCTTGATTTTATGTTGGGGCTCAGATTAGCATCGACGCTCGTGTTTGTTTGAATTGCTCTATGAAGCTGCTAAGGTAACGTACGTTGCTGCTGAATGGATTCATGATGATGCTAGCATAATGTGTCAGGAGTCTAGTGGAGATGAATGACGCTCGCTTATTGTACAGGGGAGTGGTATTTTGTAGTAGATGTCTAGATGAATGACGCTCGCTTATTGTACAGGGGAGTGGTATCTTTGTAGGATATAAAAATGCGTGTAGTGTTGTACCTAGGACGTTAGTGATTCTCTAATATACCATCGTGCTACTAAGTGCAATATTCTCTCCTTGTGCTACGAGAGCTATTGAAATACTAGAACTATCGTCCAGTTTGATTTCCATTTTATCTTGCTTGTTTGACATTGACGCCATTAGAATTCCCAGTATTTCTATATTCTGATATCATCTCCATGTGAATAATTGTTACGGTACAGCAGTCGGTAAGTCTGAGAGAAAATTTTGTTTTTCATTTTTTGCAGTTACATGATATTGGCAACAAATTGATGTTAATATAACTTATATAAGACAATATCTTTCTTCACAGATGTATGTGCAGCCGATTATAACATCGACCCTTTGCGCGGATTATTCAACTGGCCACGGACTCCTATGGCGTACCGAGTCTATCTGCGCTGTCCATACACCTTCGATGAGCCTAAATACGCCTACCGGAAACGTTCTGCGGGTACAACGTACGAGACATCGAATATTATCACCACGCCACGGACTCCTATGTTCGTACCGAGTCTATCTGCGCTGTCCATACTCCTTCGATGAGCCTAAATACGCCTACCGTGAATGTTTGTTCGACACGTTATTCATCGCAGCGTGGTCGCAAAACGTAGTGGCCGACGACTGTGTCCCATGCCGCCCCCGCGTAGAGATGTGCAGACTCTAGAAAGAAACATCTCCTCTACTGTAAGTACAAAACGTAGTGCCTGGCGACTGTCCCATGCCGCCCCCGCGTAGAGATGTGCAGACTGTAAGTACAAAGACTGGCAACAAGGTAGATGGACAGACGCACATACAGAGAGACTGTAGTAGTAAAACAGAAATGCGAACAGTGCCGACACACGGCCCATTTTCCTTGAAGAGTATTAAAATCCCAGACACGCAGAGACCTTCTGAAAAGATAGAGAGAGAGAGAGAGAGAGAGAGAGAGAGAGAGAGAGAGAGAGAGAGAGAGAGAGAGAGAGAGAGAGAGAGAGAGAGAGAGAGAGAGAGAGAGAGAGAGAGAGAGAGAGAGAGAGAGAGAGAGAGAGAGAGAGAGAGAGAGAGAGAGAGAGAGAGAGAGAGAGACAGAGAGAGAGAGAGAGAGAGAGATAGATATAGAGAGAGACAGACATACATACATACATACATACATACATACATACATACATACATACATACATACATACATACATACATACATACATACATACATACATACATACATACATACATACATACATACATACATACATACATACATACATACATACATACAGACATACATACATACATACATACATACATACATACATACATACATACATACATACATACATACATACATACATACATACATACATACATACATACATACATACACAACAGACACAACTCTTATGCGCGAAGTATCATGGATGACTCTTTTGAATACGTATCTATGGCTTCAGATGGACGACAACATACGAAAGTTTGAAGTTATCTATGACATCATTCAGCATTTTCCCTATGACCGGCGTTCACTTGATGGAAACGAAGTCATCAATGTCTTCAATCTGACGTCCTTTATGATTGAGCACATCGCCTCCGGTTCTTTACCTTTAGTAAAGCTACAAGAGGTCATCAATATGATCGAATTTGTCCTCGGTGAAACGATGCTGAGGAGTTACACAGCGGCAATATCTAGGTCAGTCATGATCACATGTTGATACCACTGTCTTCACTGTAACTATTGCCTGATTGTTGTGATTAAAATCTCCCCAAGTTTCTCGGACACTGATTACATAAGTGACACTTAACTAGCGATATTGATATTCTAGTGCAGCCTGAAGCAGCATAAAGGCGTTTAGTTCGTGAACAAATATGTGCTCCATTTTTAAAAATTATTTAAAACTTGCCAAACAGTTTTAGTTTGCACAGTTCCACATTCTCGTTACCCACTTCGATACTTGAGATATTTGGACGACTGTGATTAGTAGTTTCCCGTTGGATCATCACATCAATTAACTGAATTTAATGCATCAGCTACCTAACAGCTAGCCATATGGATAAGATATTCTAGACCCAATTAAAGTGGTATAGAGAGCACTGAAAGTTTATTGCCCAGCAATATTATCAAGGGTTAATTTTCGAAACACAGAAAACCAAATCTGGATTAATATATTTCGTGTCAATTACATGAGTCATAAAAAATTTCAAATATATTAGAGTCATTTCCTAGGCATAATGACTTACATATATGATGTTTGGCTAAGGAAGACATTGTTTATTCTTGACAGCTTGCTCCATCAATTAACACAATTAGAGCAGCTGCTGCAGAAGGAGGCTGACGGGAACCAGTTCATCATGACATCCTCCAATGGGACGGTGGTCATCAACATGATGAAAATGCGGGCGCATCAAATAGATTCATTCCATGATGATGTGACGATTAGGATGCCGCAAGGTAAGGAATACACGCTACTTCTTATAAAGCTAGGTAAGGAGTACACAACCTTTCTTATGCCATGAGGTAACTGATATATCACTTAGGGTACATTATACAACGCGAGGTAAGGAGTGCACCGCTTAGACCACCTCTTAATCCTTGTTGTAAGGAATACATCACTTTGGCTACATCTCATGCTCCGGGGTAAGGGATTCACTATTCAGGCTACTTCTTATGCCCCGGGGTAAGGGATTCACCATTCAGGCTACTTCCTATATCCCGGGGTAAGGGATTCACCATTCAGGCTACTTCCTATATCCCGGGGTAAGGGATTCACTATTCAGGCTACTTCCTATATCCCGGGGTAAGGGATTCACCCCTTGGGCTACTTCCTATATCCCGGGGTAAGGGATTCGCTATTTAGGCTACTTCTTATGCCCAGGGGTAAGGGATTCATCATTCAGGCTACTTCCTATATCCCGGGGTAAGGGATTCCCCATTCAGGCTACTTCCTATATCCCGGGGTAAGGGATTCACTATTTAGGCTACTTCTTATGCCCAGGGGTAAGGGATTCATCATTCAGACTACTTCCTATATCCCGGGGTAAGGGATTCCCCATTCAGGCTACTTCCTATATCCCGGGGTAAGGGATTCACTATTTAGGCTACTTCTTATGCCCCGGGGTAAGGGATTCACCGTTCAGGCTACTTATACCGTTAGGTAAGAGATTTACCACTAGGGCTTGTTCGGGTGCTACAAGGTGACAGATATGTCACTTGGGCATCTAGAGATGGTATGAAGTGGAGTTTTAATGATAGATGCTGTAACGTAAGGGGTGTACATTTAGGGTTCCTCGTGATACCGCAAAGCAACAGACATGTTTATAAGGTTTCGTATGTGTGACCTTTGATTACATGCTATTGGTTTGATTTATAGGTGTTTTATAAAGAAGTGCCCCCATTCAGGGGCTGTAAAAGATCCTTTTGGGACAACGTGCTTCTTGGCAGTGCCAACCCTCAGAGTTTCACAGACACTGTTAGTCTTACATAGTCTAAATGCTAAACAACGACAATAATGCGATAAGCGATCTTTCAAATGTGCGACTATGTTGGTACTCATACGCACTATTCAGAGTTCGTTGTTATGAAAGCGCATTGCAAAAGGTCAGCATAGAAGCATCAGCTATAGTCCCTTGACTCAGGGGAGAGATACAAGGCATTTTCCCATAAAGGCTTCTGTGGGAATAACTCGATACAAATTGTGCAACGAACATTTTTAAGGGGGCTACTAAATATGGAATCTAACACAAGGTCTCTTGAGTGTCCCCCAGATAACCATGAAGGCTTCCCGGAGTGCCAATAGAAAAGAGATCTATTCTGAAGGCTTCCCGTTGTGCCACTAGATAAGAGATCTACCATGAAGGCTTCCCGGGGTGCCACTAGATAACAGTTCGACCATATTCGTGTTCCTGTGGTGCAACTATATAAGGAATATACCATGAAAGCTTCCAGGAGTCCAAGTAGACAACAGATATACCACGCAAGCTTGCTGGGATGTCACTAGATAGTATATATACCATAAAAGAGTTATAGGGTGCCACTAGATAAGAGATAAACTGTAAAGGCTTCCCGGGGTGCAACTAGATAAGAGATAAACCAAGTCGGTATGGGGTTCCACTTGGTACGTTTTATGTAATCGTTAATACCATCCAACATGTAATTTAAAACTCCACTCCAGGGTTGATTGAGATACAACCGTTCACAGAAACATACCATCCGGATTTTCTGAGATACACCATATACATGCCGTACCACTAGAATGTCGTAAGACCACACTAGATCCGAAATATGCTTTTAGGCTTTCTAATAATAAACCACAAGGTAAGTGACGTACTCCTCAGACTTCTCGGTTTACCACATGATAATGAATGCAACGATCCGATATGTGTTCTTTATGTCATAAAGGAAGGATATGTGTTTCTCGATATGCTTCGAAATACAAATCATCAGCAGGCCTTTTTGAAATGGGACAACCTAACGGACACCAGAAGGTTCCACAAACTAATGCACATGTTACTAGAGGTTTTTGGAGATAACACAAGTTGATGTAGCACTTGGTATTCATGAGCAGGCAAAGTGTAAAGAACTTGCAGATGTGTGTGCAGCAATATATGGGTTGAACTTATGAAGATTTTATGTGCCAAAGGGTGGTGGATACTTAAGCTTAGAATCGGGCGTTGAATGAAACATGGTGTAGGCTTCACGTGTTGATTTGTGTACTCGCTGTTATCACCAAATATACAGTTTGTTATTCTGTTGAATTCGCGTTACTCTCAATAGGAGATTTTCGCTTATTTGGCATCGATTAAATATACCCCCAGCAACCAGAATAATGATAACGGCGCCACGAAAACTCTCTGCATTTCCAGTTCGCCTCTCTCATGATATCGCGTTGATCTAAGAAAGTAGACCTAATTCTTATGAATTAGCCTTACATATACACTATCGCGCACCTTTGATTTCTGTGATTTAACGAATCCCTATATTGACAAACGAGTAAAACGGCGGCTCTGAGACATTACCATTTTGTGGAAGTTAATTAAGGAACGAATAATGATGTCGTATTCCCCCATTGAATGACAGAAGTATTATTTGTTTTCACAGGAGAGTTTTCCGACGCCTGGGTTACTATGATGTATTTTAGAGTTCCGCTGTTGGTCTCTCTTTTCGAAGGAGTCTCTGGTCCAGTAGAGAACGCTACAATACCTGACAACAGCGAATACGATCAACAGTTTCAAGAGCATGTTCCGCCATCCTTAATTAATGACACACTCCCTGAATATATTTTCTCAGAGCTTTATAACTATGACATAATCGGAGGATTTATGTACATCAACTCATCAATACGTTCGAATAACTCCGCCCTCAGACCCATCATCATCAACATACGACCAAAAGACGATTCATTGGTGGGTCAATTGCAATGTTTCATGCTGACTTTTGACAAAGCATGTTTTTTTCTGTACATTGGTATACATTGGTTGATGGTAAAGGAAATACAATTCAATGGTTATAGGTGCAGAACGGGCCGGTTAAATGTGCGACATCATCTGAAGACGCCACAGACGCAAATGGTGAAATCATCGCTTTTGGATTAAATAATTAAAGTTTGATTTAACTTTGATCGATTGACAAATTTATTTTTTATACCCAGGGTTTGCTGCAGAGACGAGTCGTTTACCCGATGTGATAATTTATAGGCAATTTGTTAGTGCATTCAGCTTCAATTATCGTTGAATTGTCTTATAAGAGGCAATGTAACGTCAGTAAGTAAGTATGCTGCATTATAAATATGCCCGCTGTGTTTCAGGTGTTCTACTAGGCAATTGGTATTCCTACACTGACAACAAGTACTGTAGAGAATTAGATTACGGAGAATATGCTACCGCCTGTAGTTGTCAAGTCCATGGCTTCATCTCTGTGTTTATAAAACAGGTAATTTCTAATTGTTTTAGCACACAGCTGGTGAAATACTTCAAATCAATGTGCTATATCACACAACATGCGAAATGGTTCAAATCAAAGTGCTTTAGAACACAAATGGTTAAATGCTTCAAATCAAATTGCTATAGCACCGAACTAGTGTTATCTTAAGAATGACATGTTAAGGCACACAACTGGTGAGATGTTTCAAAACAGTGTTACATGACATAACTGGTGTAATGCTTCAAAACAAAGAGTTGTAGCATACAGGTGCAAAGCTGCAAAACAAAGTGCTACAGCACATACATGGTGACGTGCATTAACAAAACATGTTATTGCGCATAAATTATGTATTGCTTCACAATTAATGCTAGAGCTCTGGAGCATTGATTGCATAATGTTGGAGTGTACACTATATCAGTATAATAACCAGGGGTTATTGTCCATCGCCAGTGCATTGTTCTCATCAGGTGAGGGGCATACTGATAACATCAGATGGGGACTCAACGATAATATATTTGAGAGGCTTTTTGGTATTTGTTGTGAAGGGCCTACTGATAGCATCTGTGCAGGGTTTAAAAATAACATCTGAGAGGGGTTCAGCAATAACACTCCTGAGGGGCTTACTTAACATGCGAGGGAGGGAGGGGGTTTCTGTGATTTAACGAATCCCTATATTGACAAACGAGTAAAATGGCGGCTCTGAGACATTACCATTTTGTGGAAGTTAATTAAGGAACGAATAATGATATTTCTCATCAGGTGAGAGGCATACTGATAACATCAGATGGGGGCTTATCGATAATATATTTGAGAGGGGGGGGGCGGTGCTTACTGATAACATCTGTGAGTTGCAATATTTGGCGAATTGAGTGCAAGATATTGCATGAAAAGTCAAATAAATCCTTTCCGAAAGTCCTCAGCAAATGAGTTAACCTAATGATAATTCATTCATTAAGCAAGAGCCGTTAGGGACCTTGCTTCGACTTTGGTGATGCCTGAGCAAAGAAGCAAAGCAACATATTTTTTGACAGGCTGCATTGTATCCGGTAAGAATTTCAAGATACTGCCTTCATGTATATTGCAGGCGGTTCCCGATTATCACAACGCACCATTGTACGATTATCCCAGCGAACCATTGTACGATTATCCCAGCGAACCATTGTACGATTATCCCAGCGAACCATTGTACGATTATCACAGCGAACCATTGTTCGACATAGACGTATTTCTGGTGAGTTTAGTGAAAGCTTCTCACTGGCGAAAGCTATCACGGTGTCAAATGTTGTGCTATATCGTCCCAGTTTGTCTTAGTTTCCCTTCACCCTCTGCCAGAATGTTTGTCTTTCGTGTGGTCATAATTTTGTTTTGGACAGTAAATGAAGCATACACGTGCGCAGATCATTTTGGACGACACGTTGTGCCTTATGTCGATGTTCATTGGCTTTGGGCAATGCTGAGGTCAAAAGTGATGGTCATTCGTTAATAAGTTATTCATATCAATAAGCGATTGGTTGCACCCCTTTCAGTAACGCAGCGCATGATTTCTATGGACATGACTGTAAAACTTGGATTTTGGTGTGCAGTATGAATCGTGCATGATTTGATGCTTAATGGTCCAACAGTGATAAGTGGCTAAGTGTTTTATGTGCCTTGATAAGTCGGATCACACGCTGTTTAGTTGTAATGGCGAATTAACCCCTGTGACTTTCTGACAGGGGTTTCCTTATGTCAACGAGCTCTACGTTGCTAGTCACGTGTTCCGTGCTGTTTCACTGATCTGCCTCGTTCTCACCATTCTCACCTTTGCTGTTTTTGGGTGAGTGTTGTTTTGAAATTACCTGGGTCGTCCACTACTTCACGTAGATATGTAGCCGTATGACCATGTTTACATTTGTGTGATATCAGAAAGACCCGACGAGGACGACCCACACACATCCTCATTCAGCTCTGTCTCTCACTCATCGCACTTCTCATAGTGCTCTACATCGCCGAGATCATCAGCGGTACGAAACTCGGCTGTGTCGCGGCCAACGTGCTGCGCTACTACTTCATCCTAGTGTCGCTCTTGTGGAATGGAGTGGAGGGTTACAACATGTACCTCAAGCTCGTCAAGGTGTTTGACCACAACACTCACCGGCTGGTCACTAAGGCAGCCGTTGTCGCCTGGGGTCAGTCAATATAAAACGCTTTTTCACCAAGACGATAATATATACTCACTGTTCTATGTTTAGTATGAAGGATGTGGTTCGTTTGCAAGCGCAAGTTCATATCTAAAATTATATAATGAATTCCATAATTTCTATCAGAGAAAGTTTGTGACCTGGTTTGTCGTATCTGATGGTATTTTGGGATGTGCGTCAGGTTTACCGGCCCTCATGGTGACCGTGATTGTCGCTGTCGACCAACGGGCATTCCATGGCTTCTACGTGGAATGCAACTTTCAGTGCGGTGCTATTGCGATTATATAACATATTATGACATTTGAATGATTTTCCTCAGCCTTTAGAACCATTATATAGATTGGAAAAATCACGACAGTTGATTAAACGTGCTTCTGCTTGCGTAAGCTTCTTGATCCCAGCTGTGATGATTCCAGGTGTAGGTTACCTGACAACATCCTGTATTACGGCTACCTTATCCCCATGAGTGTTATCATCCTCCACAACCTCGCTGTCTTTGTTCTGGTCATCAAGGCGCTTCTGAAGAGTAGCCGCGCACCCATAAAAGGTTAGTTTAAAATATTGTATTTAATAAGATGTGAAGTAGATACCCCTGTGTAATATGCTAAATTCGTGTGCTTTGTTCCTGTAACATTACCTGCAGCTGAACAGAGTAAGCAGACAATGCCTGGTGTCAGTTGGCAGCAGGTGTACAGCGCCGTCGCCATGTTGGTTCTCCTTGGCGTCCCCTGGATGTTGTCGGCGTTTGGAGCTGCGTCAAACAACGCCATTGATTCTCTCCAAACTCTCGAAGCCGTTTTCCAAGTAAACAATTTTTGAATTTGTCCACGACTTAGTGATAGACATCGATATCGTTTTTGTTGCTGCTTGAGTCCTTATGACTTCAGTCCTGATCGGTTAGGGCTAGCAATATTTACATAAAGACTAAACCTGAGACAGTGATGATCTGAACATTATGTCAACAGATCGTGATCATCGTGTGCATCAACCTACAAGGAATGTTCATCTTCATATTCCACTGCGCGCGCAACGCTGACGTCAGACAGCACTGGAGTTGCACTTTGTGTAGGACCAAGTCGTCTAATGTTTCTGATAACGCATAAGAAGCTGACTTGACTTAGCATACATCCATCTGTTATAATGAAGGGTGTCTCCTATGAAAAGAGGGAATATGAAATAATGAAATCTTCTGTTGTCACCATCCTCATAATGTAGCCAGCAGTAAATCTCACAAGTATTGCCTGGAATGAGCTCTCTTTGCGTAGCTATAAGCTCTTTGCCTACGCTTTACTTTAAAGCACCATCTCCCCTTCCACATGAATATATTGCAGGTTGTTTCACCGCTGTTGTATCATGGCAACCAATCCCTGATCATAGCATTATATATCGTCTTATAAAATTCTCTCAGTGTATTCCTTTAGCCGCAACCTACCCTCTTTCAGACCAATAAATTTATATTTTCGCCCTCAGATCAGCGTCGTGTTCTTCTATCAGGGGAACTTAGTCAGACAGCAGACAGCATGCCTTAAACCGCTTACGGTGGTTTGTTTGTACTGACGACGACGCAACTCAAATTTGCAGCCATTATAAATCATACTCTACGATTTCGTCCAGATTGAGTGATTCTTAGTGTGCTCCGTTGATACAAATACAGTTCATAAGCCATTCGCTCATTAGGGTTTGCATGCATTCGTCGATCATTGAGTTCACATGATTAATAAAAGGTCATCATAGCTGAAACATTTTTATTCACGTGAGTCTTATCATACAACAAGATGAGGACACGGCGAAACATGTACGTATGCATGCCATGACGACTGTTGCTCGTAATCAGTATATTGTAACTGATCATAATTGATTCCTTTTGCGCAACCAGATCGCTGTTATCACCACAAATGAGCTGATTATTTCTTTTATCGCCGCCCTTATTATCATTAAGATTTCATCATGACGCACTGACTGAGAGTATGTATATAACGGTTCCCTGCATTAACGGACTCACAAACCTGTTATATTATCGCAATGAATCATTTATGATAACAACAAATATATTGATTGCCAACTTGCAATAACCCAACCATTTTCGTGAATACCCCGCATCTTATGTGCATCATTCAATACAACTACGATTAGCATCACCATAAAGCGAGGATAGCATATATATATATATACATATATATATATGAAAATATATATACATATATATATATGAAAATATATATATATAAAAATAATATGTATATATATATTTAGATTAACATATATATATACATTTATCTATATATATATACATATATATATATATATATATATATATATATATATATATATATATATATATATACATATACTTGTATATGAATATATATATATATATATATATATATATATATATATATATATATATATATATATATATATATATATATATATATATATATATATATTTATATATATATATATATATATATATATACATATAGCTTATATCGCAAGGTATGCGCAACTGAAATACATCGAGTATATTGTTCATAGCAGACTTAACCAGTGTAACGCACTTAACTATTAACAAGCAAGTGTGCCGCAAGACACGCACGGTGTAACAATACACGTTCTTTATCAACCTGACACCAATCAACGTGTTGTCAGCTTTCCTGGGTTCAGTGTGATTTGAGTGTTTCACTTGTTTCATCCGTCGGAGCATGAATAATTGAGTATGCATTTACATTGCATTCCTGGGGCCACTTTCCACTCAACGTAGCTCAGTGGCGAGTTTGTCTTGTAAATGATAAGAATGAGCCATAATGGCGTTTGTATTTCTGTTTGTAGATGTTTCCTATGTGAATGAACTGTCCTCGCTTTATGGTGATGCTAATCGTAGTTGTATTACAAGTAGTTGTATTGATTGATGCGCATAAGATGCGGGGTATACACAAAAATGGTTGGGTTATGGTTAAGTTACTAAGTTCACCAATTGCCAATCAATATATATTTGAAGTTGATTCATCACGATAATATAAGAGGTTTGTGAGTCTTAATGATAATAAGGGCGGCGATAAAAGAAATAATCAGCTCATTTGTGGTGATTACAGCGACCTGGTTGCGCAAAAGGAACCAACGATGAGCAGTTAAAATATACTGATTACCAGCATCAGTTGTCATGGCATACATATGTCCATGTTTCGCTGTGTCCTCATCTTGCTGTATCGTAAGACGTAAATAGTCAATGTTTTAGCTATAACTATCTTTCATTAATCATGTGACCTCAATGATCGACGAATGCATGCAAACCCTTATGAGTGAATGGCTAATGAACTGTATATGTATCAACTGAGCACACTAAGAATCACTCCTCGGACGATTTCAATCTGGACGGAATCGTAGAGTATGATTTATAATGTTAGCATATTGGAGTTGCCACTTAGCGTCATCGTCAGCACAAGCAAACCATCGCAAGTGGTGTAAGGCATGTTGTCTGCTATCTGACCAAGTTCCCCTGATAGAACAACATGACGCAGATATGAGGGCGTAATTATACATTTAATGGTTGGGTCAACAGTTCAGATAAGGGAGAGCATATTCCCCGTATAGTTAGAGTGAGCCCTCTTAAATGTCTGTACGCTGCTCTTTTTTTGTATGTGAGGAATTACGGAAAACTTCATATTACCTTTACTAATAAACAAAATGTATGCAGGTATCATGAACAGGCACTGAAAAGAAGTTAATGGTGAAAACTGTGTCCCCACTGCAGTTCACGACTGTGTCTTGACGGCTTCTTGATCAACAACATCGAGACAGGCTATCAACAATAAGGCGACGCATTACGTAATAACCACGTGGCATGACATGCAATAGTATTAGAGTCGATTTCGAACACAAACAAACAATAACATTCAATGATGATAATACATAGAATTCAACAAGCTTTCCCTTATTCTAAATTACACAACAGCGTTATCAAATCCTAACAACACACAATACACGGGTGATAACTTGGCTCAGCAATCAACCTTACACGCTGCACGACAGTAAAGATAGGAATTCGGAAATAACAGCGGATGATATAACGAACACCATCAGACTATATAAAAGAGACTTTAAGGCGCATGCACAAGCACCGAGAATACAGCATGACACTGACATGTCTCAAGGAATATCTGCATTATCACCAATCATTCCGGCACGTTTCGAGGATTATCCATAATGTCACTACACCTGCAGAATACCTGCATTATCCTTAGTTGTTACGACATGTCTTAGGGTATGCACACATTGCAACTATTTAAGAACAATATATGAAACATTATATTATCAGTCTATTACTGGCTACATTTTGTGGATTTGTTACAACAGAAGATTTCATTTTATCATATTCTCTCCCAATGTGTCTCATAGGAGACACCCTTCATTTTGATAGATGGATTTAAGCTACGTCAAGTCGGCTTCTTATGCGTTATCAGAAACATTAGACGACTTGGTCCTACTCAAAGTGGAACTCCAATGCTGTCTGACGTCAACGTTGCGTGCGCAGTGGAATATGAAGATGAACACTCCTTGTAGGTTGATGCCCACGATGAACACGATCTGTCGACATAATGTTCAGATCATCACTGTCAAAGGTTTTGTCTTTATTTAAATATTGTTATTTCTAACCGACCAGGACTGAAGTCCTATGTGCTCAAGCAGCAACAAAAAGCGATATCGACGATGTCAGTAAGTCGTAGACAAATTCAAGAAGCATTAATTATGTATAAATGATAAATAAAAAGATTTATTCAAAAAGAAACAGCTTCCATCTTTTACTTGGAAAACGGCTTCGAGAGTTTTGAGAGAATCATTGACGTCGTTTGACACTGCTCCAAACGCCGAGAACATCCAGGGGACGCCAAGGAGAACCAACATGGCGACGGCGCTGTACACCTGCTGCCAACTGACACCAGGCGTTGTCTGCTTACTCTGTTCAGCTGCAGGAAATGTTATGGGAACAAAGCACACCGAATTTAGCATATAACGCAGGGGTACCTACTTAACATGTTATTGAATACGATATTTTAACCTTACCTCTTATGGGTGCGCGGCTACTCTTCAGAAGCGCCTTGATGACCAGAACAAAGACAGCGAGGTTGTGGAGGATGATAACACTCATGGGGATAAGGTAGCCGTAATACAGGGTGTTGTCAGGTAACCTACACCTGGAATCATCACAGCTGAGGTGGGGGCGTTTACGTAAGCAAGAGCACGTTTGATCATTTGTCTGGATTTTACCAATCTATATAATGGTTCTAAAGGCTGAGGATAATCATTCAAATGTCTCAATATGTTATATAATCGCAATAGCATCGCACTGAAAGTTGCATTCGACGTAGAAGCCATGGAATGCCCGTTGGTCGACAGCGACAATCACGGTCACAATGAGGGCCGGTAAACCTGACGCACATCCCAGAGATAAAATCAGATACGATAATGGAGTTCACAGCAAACTTTCTCTGATAGGAATTATGGAATTCAGTATAAACACAAAACGGTGGGTATATAAAATTCGTCTTAGTGTAAAGGCGTTTAAGAGAAATATTGACTGACCCCAGGCGACAACGGCTGCCTTGGTGACCAACCGGTGAGTGTTGTGATCAAACACCTTGACGAGCTTGAGGTACATGTTGTAAGCCTCCACTCCATTCCACAAGAGCGACACTAGGATGAAGTAGTAGCGCAGCACGTTGGCCGCGACACAGCCGAGTTTCGTACCGCTGATGTTCTCGGCGATGTAGAGCACTATGAGAAGTGCGATGAGGGAGAGACAGAGCTGAATGAGGATGTGTGTGGGTCGTCCTCGTCGGGTCTTTCTGATATCACACAAATGTACACATGGTCATACGGCTACATATCTACGTGAAGTAGTGGACGACCCAGGTAATTTCAAAACAACACTCACCCAAAAACAGCAAAGGTGAGAATGGTGAGAACGAGGCAGACCAGTGAAACAGCCCGGAACACGTGACTAGCCACGTAGAGCTCCTTGACATAAGGAAACCCCTGTCAGAAAGTCACAGGGGTTAATTCGCCATTACAACTAAACAGCGTGTGATCCGACTTATCAAGGCACATAAAACACTTAGCCACTTATCACTGTTTGACCATTAAGCATCAAATCATGCACGATTCATACTGTACACTAAAATTAAGTTTTACAGTCATGTCCATAGAAATCATGCGCTGCGTTACTGAAAGGGGCGCAACCAATCGCTTATGGATATCAATAACTTATTAACTAATGAACATAACTCTTGACCTCAGCATTGCTCTAAGCCAATGAACATCGATAAAAGGCACAATGTGTCGTCCAACATCGTCAGCACACGTGTATGCTTCATTTACTGTCCAAAACAAAAGTTTGACCACACGGAAGATAAACCATTCAGTCAGAGGGTGAAGGGAAACTAAGCCAAACTGGGACAATATAGAACAACATGTGACCCTGTGATAGCTTTGAAGGCAATACTTTCGTCCGTGAGAAGCTTAACTCACCAAAAATATATCTAAGATGAACCATGGCTCGTCAAGTACATTGGCAACCGCCTGCAATATACATAAAGGTAGTATATTATTTAAACACCAGTCACAACAGGATCTTGCAATGTTTACCGGATACAAAGCAGTCTGTCAAAATGTATCATGCTTTGCATCTTTGCTCAGACATCACCAAAATCGAAGCAAGGTACCTAACAGCACATGCCTAATGAATGAATCATTGTTAGGTTTACCCATTTGCTGAGAACATACAGAAAGGATTTAGTTTGCTTTGTATGCAATATCTTACACTTACATTGTTATGATATATATCATTAATTGCGTTAATTGTGAAACAATGCATCATTTATGACCTATAACATGCTGTGTTGATGCTATTCACCATTTATGTGCTGTAACACTTTGTATTGCAGCTTGCTCCTGTTGTATGCTACAAATCTTTGTTTTGAAGCATTTCACCAGTTATGGCTGTATAGAAACATCTCACCAGTTGTGTACCTTAACATGTCATTCTTAACATTTCACTAGATATGTGCTATAGCACTTTGATTTGAAGCATTTTATCATTTTTGTTCTATAGCACTTTGATTTGAAGCATTTTATCATATTCGTTCTATAGCACTTTGATTTGAAGCATTTCACCAGTTGTGTTCTATAGCACTTTGATTTGAACCATTTCGCCCGTTGCTTGATATAGCGCTTTAATTTTAAGTATTTCACCAGTTGTGTGCTATAGAAATCAAAGAATAGTTAGTTACCTGTTTTACAAACACAGAGAGGAAGCCATTGCCTTGACAACGACAGGCGACAGCAAAGTCCCCGGAATCAATTTCATCACAGTACCTGTTGTCCGTGTAGGAATACCAATTGCCTAGTAGAACCCCTGAAACACAGCGGGCATATTTATAATGCAGCATACATACTGATGTTACATTGTCTCTTCCAAGACAATTCAACAATAATTGAAGCTGAATATACTATAAATTATCCCATCGGGTAATCGACTCATTCCTGCAACAAACCCTGGGTATAAAAATTAAATTTTGTCAATCTATTCGATCAAAGTTAAATAAAACTTAAATTATTTAGTCCAGAAGCGATGATTTCACCATCTATGTCTTTGGCGTCTTCAGAGGATTTGGCACATTTAACTGACCCGTTCTGCACATACAACCGTGGCATTGTATTTCATTTACCACCAAACAATGTACACCGATGTACACTAAAACGAGCTTTGTAAGAAGTCAGCATGAAACATAGCAATTGACCCACCAATGAATCGCTATATGTTTGCATGTGGTAGATTATGGGTCTGTTGGCGGAGTTATTCAAATGTACTGACGAGTTGATGTACATAAATCCTCCGATAATGTCATAGTTGTAAAGTTCTGAGAAAATATATTCAGGGAGCGTGTCATTAACTAAGGAAGGTGGAACATGCTCTTGAAACTGGTGATCGAAGTCGCTGTTGTCAGGTATTGTAGCGTTCTCTACTGGACCAGAGAATCGTACTCCTTCGAAAAGCGAGGCCCACAGCGAAGCTCCAAAATACATCATAGTAACCCAGGCGTCTGAAAACTCTCCTGTGAAAGCAAATATTACTTCTGCCATTCAATGGGACAATACGACAACATTATCCGTTCATTAATTAACTTCCACAAAATGGTAATGTCTCAGAGCCGCCGTTTTACTCGTTGGTCAATATAGTGATTTGTAAAATCACAGAAGCCAAATGTACGCGATAGTGTATATGTAAGGCTAATTCATAAGAATAATGTCTACTATCTTAGATCAATGCGATATCATGAGAGAAGCAAACTGGAAAAGCAAAGAGTTTTTGTGGCGCCGTTAACATGATTCTGGCAGCTGGGGGTAAATTTAATCAATGCCAGAGAAGCAAACAATCTCCTATCGAGAGTAACGCGAATTTAACAGAATAACAAACTGTACGTTTGGTGATAACAGCGAGTACGCAAAGCAAAGCATGAAGTTTACACCATATTTCATTCAACTATCGATTCGTCGCTACTTGGATTCAACACAAAGGCTTAGGTATCCACCACCCTTGGCACATAATAAAACCTTCATACTTTTGACCCATATATTGCTGCACACACATCTGCAAGTTCTTTACACTTTGCCTGCTCAAGAATATCAAGTGCGACATCAACTTGTGATCTCAAAAAGCCCCAGTAACATGTGCATTAGCTTGTGGAACCTTCTGGTGTACGTTAGGCTGCCCCATTTCAAATAATCCTACTGATGATTTGTATTTCGATACATGTCGAGAAACACATATCCTTCCTTTATGACATAAAAAAACACATATCGGATCGTTGCATTCATTATCATGTGGTAAACCGAGGAGTCTGAGGAGTACGCCCCTTTCCTTGTGGTTTATCATTAGAAAGCCTAGAAGCATATTTCGGATCTAGTGTGGTCTTACGACATTCTAGTGGTACGTCATGTTTAAAGTGTATCTCATGAAATCCGAGTGGTATGTTTCTATGAACGGTGGCATCTCAAGCAACCCTGGAGTGGAGTTTTAAATTAAATGTTGGATGGTATCAACGATTACATAAAACGTACGAAGTGGCACCCCTGAATGCGATCTTTCACTGTATATTCCTTATCTAGTTGCACAAAAGGTACACATATATTGTCTATCTCTTATCTAGTGTCACTCCGAGAAGACTTCATCGTAGATCTCGTATACATTGACATGCCGGGAAGCCTTCATAGTCGTCTGATTATCCTGTGCAAACCTTTTACAATACGCTCTCATAACAACGAACTCCCAATAGCGCGAACGAGTACCATAATGGTCGCACATTTTTAAAGATTATGTGCTGTTAACCGCATTATTGTCTTTTATAAGATTTAGATTATGAACGACTAACAGCATCTGTGAAACTAAGAGGGTTGTCACTGCCAAGAAGCACGTTGTCCCCAGAGGATCTTTTACATCCCGTTTCAGAAATGGGGGCACTACGTTATATGATCATCCGAGTCACAGGTAATCTGTCCGGTTGTGACACCTAGGGATCGAACCAATAGCATGTAATCATAGGTCACACATACGAAACCTTATCAACATTTCTGTTACTTTGCGGTCACGAGAAACCCTAAATGTACACCCCTTACGTTACAGCATCTATCATTAAAACACCTCCACTTCATACCATCTCTAGATGCCCAAGTGGCATATCTCTCACCTGGTAGCACTCGAACAAGCCGTAGTGGTAAATCCCTTACGTGACGGTACAAGTAGCCCAAGTGGGGAATCCCTTACCTCGGGGCATAAGAAGTAGCCTAAATGGTGAATCCCTAAACCCGGGACATAAGAGGTAGCCAAAGTAATGTATTCCTTACAACATGGAATAAGAGGTGATCTAAGTGGTGCATTCCTTATCTCGCGCCATATTAGGTAGTCTAAGTGTTTATCGCCTACCTCGCGTTGCAAGATGTACCCTAATGGTGTATCACTTGCCTCATGGCATAAGAAGGGATGTGTACTCCTTGCCTCGAATTATACGAAGTAGCCTTAGTGACGTATTCCTCATCTAGCAACATAAGGACTACCCTGAGTGGTGCATTCCTTACCTTGCGGCATCTCAATCGCCACATCATCATGGAATGTTTCTTTTTGACCCGCCCGCATTTTCATCATGTTGATGACCACTGTCCCTTTGGAGGATGTCATGATGAACTGGTTCCCTCCAGCCTCCTGCTGCAGCAGCTGCTCTAGTTGTGTTAATTGATGGATCAAGCTGTCGAAAATTAACAATAGCTTCCTTGGAAAAACATCATATACGCAAGTCATTATGTTTAGGAATGACTCTAATATATTTTACATTTCATATGATTCATGTAATTGACACGAAATATATTAATCGAGATTTAGTTTTCTGTGTTTCTAAAATTTACCCTTAATAATTTCGCTGGGCACTGAACTTTCAGTGCTCTCTATACCACTTTATTGGCGTCTAGAATATCTAATTCATATGGTTTGCTGTTAGGTAGCTGATACATTAAATTCAGTCAGTTGATGTGATGATACAACGGCAAACTCCTAAACACAGTCGTCCAAGTATCTCCAGTATCGAAGTAGGTAACGAGAATGTACAATTGTGCAAAATAAAACTGTCTGGCAAGTTTTAAATGATTTCAAAAATGGCGGACATAAGTGTTCACGAACTAAATGCCTTTTTTATGGTGCTTCAGGCTGCACTAGAATATAAATATCGCTACTTCAATATCAATATGTCACTGATGTAATCACTTTCCGAGAAACTTGGGGAGATTTTAATCACAACAATCAGGCAATAGTTACAGTGCAGACTGTGGCATCAACACTGATCATGACTGACCTTGCTTTTGCCGCTGTGTAACTCCTCAGCATCGTTTCACCGAGCACAAACTCGATCATATTGATGACCTCTTGTAGCTTTACTAAAGGCAAAGAACCGGAGGCGATGTGCTCCATCACAAAGGACGTCAGATTGAAGACATTAATGACTTTATTTCCATCAAGTGAACGCCGGTCATAGGGAAAATGCTGAATGATGTCATAGAGAACTTCAAACTTTCGTATTGTATCGTCCATCTGAAGACAAGGAGACGTATTCATAAGAATAATCAATGTTTACTTCGTGCAAAAGAGTTGTGTCTGTTGTGCATGTATGGATGTATATGTAATTATGTATTTATATATGCATGTATGTATGTACGTATGCATGTATGTATGTATGTATGTATGTATGTATGTATGTATGTATGTATGTATGTATGTATGTATGTATGTATGTATGTATGTATGTATGTATGTATGTATGTATGTATGTATGTATGTATGTATGTATGTATGTATGTATGTATGTATGTATGTATGTATGTATGTATGTATGTATGTATGTATGTATGTATGTATGTATGTATGTATGTATGTATGTATGTATGTATGTATGTATGTATGTATGTATGTATGTATGTATGTATGTATGTATGTATGTATGTATGTATGTATGTATGTATGTATGTGTATGTATGTATGTATGTATGTATGTATGTATGTATGTATGTATGTATGTATGTATAGATATGTGTATCTAGTGTGTATGTATACATGTATGCATGCATTCATTAATGTATGTATGTATGTATGTATGTATGTATGTATGTATGTATGTATGTATGTATGTATGTATGTGTATGTATGTATGTATGTATGTATGTATGTATGTATGTATGTATGTATGTGTATGTATGTATGTATGTATGTATGTATGTATGTATGTATGTATGTATGTATGTATGTATGTATGTATGTATGTATGTATGTATGTATGTATGTATGTATGTATGTATGTATGTATGTATGTATGTATGTATGTATGTATGTAGTATGTATGTATGTATGTATGTATGTATGTGTATGTATGTATGTATGTATGTATGTATGTATGTATGTATGTATGTATGTATGTATGTATGTATGTATGTATGTATGTATGTATGTATGTATGTATGTATGTATGTATGTATGTATGTATGTATGTATGTATGTATGTATGTATGTATGTATGTATGTATGTATGTATGTATGTATGTATGTATGTATGTATGTATGTATGTATGTATGTATGTATGTATGTATGTATGTATGTATGTATGTATGTATGTATGTATGTATGTATGTATGTATGTATGTATATGTATGTATGTATGTATGTATGTATGTATGTATGTATGTATGTATGTATGTATGTATGTATGTATGTATGTATGTATGTATGTATGTATGTATGTATGTATGTATGTATGTATGTATGTATGTATGTATGTATGTATTTATGCATGTATGCATGTATGTATTTATGTGTGTATGTAAATATGTATGTATGTATGTATGTATGTATGTATGTATGTATGTATGTATGTATGTATCGTATGTCCCTGTCTGTACTGTATGTCTGTATGTATGTCTGTATGGTCCGTTACTCAGCGTGTCTGGGATTTTAATCCTGATATCTAGAGGAAAATGGGCCGTGTGTCGTCACTGTTGGTATACCTGTTCTTGCACTTCAGTCTCTCCGTCTGCGCGTCTCTCCCCCGATCTTCTAAGCTGGATTTACCACCATTCTGGGATCTTAATCCTTACATCTAGAGGAAAATGCCGTTGTCTCACTTTGTGAAGTCTGCACAACTCTCCGTCGGGGCGTCATTGGATCCACATGTCCGATTTCCACCATGTTGCCCATCTTTGTACTTACAGTAGAGGAGATGTTTCTTTGTGAAGTCTGCACATCTCTACGCGGGGGCGGCATGGGACAGTCGTCGGTCACTACGTTTTGTACTTACAGTAGAGGAGATGTTTCTTTGTGAAGTCTTCACAACTCTACGCGGGGGCGGTATGGGACCGTCGTCGGGCACTACGTTTTGTACTTACAGTAGAGGAGATGTTTCTTTCTAGAGTCTGCACATCCCTACGCGGGGGTGGCATGGGACAGTCGTCGGCCACTACGTTTTGCGACCACGCCGCGATGAATAACGTGTCGAACAAACATTCACGGTAGGCGTATTTAGGCTCATCGAAGGAGTATGGACAGCGCAGATAGACTCGGTACGCCATAGGAGTCCGTGGCCAGTTGAATAATCCGCGCAATGGGTCGATGTTATAATCGGCTGCACATAGATCTGTGAACAAAGATATTATCTTATATAAGTTGTATTAACATCAATTTGTTGCCACTATCATATAACCGCAAAAAATGCCGACTGCTGGACCGTAACAATTATTCAAAATTATTCTTTTGGAGTCAATGTCAAACGAACAAAATGGGGCGTTTACAACTGTCACTATAGACGACTTATATGCATTTCAACACACGATTCTGCGCCTAATGATTAGTTGAATTCTAGTCTTAATTTTAAATCTAGAGTGGCTGGTACTAGATTCCAGAGGTTCGAGGCTAATCTGAGCCCCAACATAATATCAAGTTACTTCCGCATTTGGGCAGCGTTAGTGTATTGCTCCTTGAAATAAATACTAAAAAAACAGGGAATGCTGCGAAAGGTCAGGTTATTGTAAATAGAGTTTGGTTGCTCAACACACGTAATTCAATATTTTCCAACCAAGTTAAATTGAATGAAATGGTGAAAATAGTGCTACCAGATCGACATGTGATTGGCATGTCATCCGTGAAGTAGCGCATCTTCTTGATTCCAGTAACCTCTGTCTCGTTGAATGTCAACAGGACATCGTGCTGAGTGTAATCCCAGCTGAGGTCAGGTATACAAGTCACGTGGGTAGATCCCCATACCATCAGTAGCCCCGCCAGCAGCCTGGACACTGCCATCACGCTCCTGTACGGCTGATCACGGATCTGTTTGTTGATTACGCGAGAGGCAATGATGAGACCGCGCTCCACAGAGGCAGGCAGGACACGGAAAAGCAAACTCACACTGATACAAGAGAGAGCGGAGAGCGAATGGTATGTTGCTTCTTTACGACACTTTTATGTAGTTATGAGACTAGCTAGGAAGGGCGGGTCGAGGTGGTGATTAATCGACTTTGACTTGTTGATGCAGGCTTCACTGATGTGATGTGATCGCGATGCGTCAAAACTGGGTTTTCCTGCAGAAAATGACATAAGAAGTAGCCTAGCCAAGTGTCAACGTTTATATGTGGCTTACTTGGTTGATTTATATGTGTAGACGCGAACAATTGGTTACAATTATGATTTGTCAATGTCGTATGTCGTCGCCCTGTTATTGGTTAGGTTGAAGACAGTGGACACTGATGAAGCATGTATAAAACCTGTCGCAAGTCGTTCTGTCATCATCCATCGTTGTTAATAGCCGATTTATTTACGAAGTGGTCATTAATTTGTCTAAATTCAGGACAAAAGTTATCCAATGAAAAATGCAACAGTCAGTCACGATATAAAGGATCATAACGCATAGATAACATAATCGCAGTCGTGGTCATCATGATCATCACCATCATAATCATCACCACAGAACTTGACGCTGGGCAGAAGTCTAGCGCCTCGTACAGGTGTAATTTTCCTATGTATATATATATATATATATATATATATATATATATATATATATATATATATATATATATATATATATATATATATATATATATATATATATATATATATATATATGTATATATACATATATATATATATATATATATATATATATATATATATGCATGTATGATATATATATATACTTGTATATATACATATATATATATAGATATATATATACATATATAAATATATAATATATATATTCCTATGCATATATATATATATATATATATATATATATATATATATATATATACTATATATATATATATTATAATATTATATATATATATATAATATATATATATATATATCTCATATATATATATATATATCTATATATATATATATAGTATATATATATATATATATCTCTCTATCTCTCTCTTTTATCTCTATATATATCTATATATCTTCTCTATCTCTCTATCTACTCTATATACTCCCTATCTTGCTCTTCCTGTCTATCATATAATCTATCTTTATATAGTATATATATAATAACTTAAATGTATATATCATAGCTATATATTCGTCCTCAGCATATTCACAAGGACAGTGTACGTATTCAGCACAGTATACTTATAACTAAACTAGCATACCTCTAAGTAGTTACCTAAATATAACAAACCCACATTCTAGAACATATCACACCATGCGGCAAGAATGAGAATGAGATAGAGGCATCGCATCCTTCCTTGCCTAGATAGCGCACCTGTTCCGTATCATACCATCATGTGAATGTAATAAAAACCATATGAATTAGCTTTTAACGCTTGAAAATATATCAATGAAAAGCCCCGAGCTTAAATCTTCTGTCTGCATACTCATTCCCAACATTATTCTTCATAGAAACTGAAAGTGTAATTTCCGAACAACCAGGCGTATGCTGTTCTCCGAACATTTATTGACACTTTCAATATCCCCGTATTACACTTACCTGTCAGGTGGCAACCACGGTCGCCCCTTGTTAACTTGTTGAAGTCAAAAGGACCTCACGAAATGGGCAATGATGAGGTTTAATATTGCTTTAGCATATTATATGATATCATCAGAATGTTAAAAATCATGGTTGCCAACTTATCGTCACAAGTAAAACACCGGGTACAGAAAGACGTTATTGCTCATCTATGCCGTATATCAGACGTGCAGGCTACCTGAGCATTGAGGAGTGAAGACAAAGAAGCCTATGACATGCGATGCAATTACTGAGGTAATCACGCATGAGCCGGCGCAAATAATTAGAGAAACGATTCATGCTCATCCGGATCTGTGCCCACTTATCATCTACTGATTATCATTGTATACTACACACCAGAACGACAGTGTACAGATGAATAACACTTTGACTTCTAACGTCACTTAAGTGACGAGAAGTTAGCTTTTGCCATGCAGTGTATTTCTAGCAGTCCTATCAGTTACCTCGAGATAGTGTACTAGAGAGGCGTTCTTTGCATTTCAGTCACTTTTGAGCAGTCAAACTGTGATATGCATATATTGGATTTCACAACCACTGTATCTATGGTTTATAAAATATCATGTGAATAGCCCCATTAGTAATTGTTGGATTTTTCATAGTGATAAATAACAGTGTTTCAGTGAATGGCTCTCCTTACAACAAGTGTTGCATAATATCTGATTATTATGCGTATGGCTCTCTGCAACTGAAATATAACATTTGTGTTTGAACAACTAGGTCATATTGTGACGGTTAAGTTTCGACACAAACAGAATAAATAATATGGAACGAACATGGCAGAAAATATGCTTACATTCAGAATGTTAACTGTGTTATCGTTACATGACAACGACCAAAAAGTACCTAATTGGGACATTGTCAATGCAATATTACATCTGCTGCCTTTACTTGCTGCAAAAAACTTGGACTAAGTGGAAACAAATGATCTCTCAAAAATGAACTACTTTAAACGATGATAATATTAGCGTTGTTATTGATATTTCTCCACATCGCTAATGAAGTTTGTTTCTCCAACTGATGTCCTGATTATATAGGGCCTTTAACGTCATTGATCGATGTCCCGTAAGCAATAAGAACACATATGCCATTGGACGGTTCGAGGATGGAGGAGCTCCAGGTTTGTCTGCCTCGGAATCACGTGCTAGAAGCAGGACGGCGCCTATCATCTCTTGGCCCGATTGCTGAGGCTAAATACCAGTCTGTTCATATTCTTGAATCATGGCTCGGGTAGTCAGAAAACAATCACTTTTTACCAGTCTCTGACAAACGTTCCAAGAGGGGAGTCTGTACAACTGGAAAATCAACGTAAATGATCTATATGTATGCTGCCAGTCCATCACGTAACGGTGGGCTCCAACATACTTAAAACGAATAACACTATTGCATAGCGGGCAGAGAGGGTGTGAAAAGAATAATTTATTCCACTAAAACGAGTCTTTTTGAACATGATATTACTGATTAAGGTCTTAGTTTTTCTCTTTATGCTGTGGATTAGCTCATTATTCACACAAATCCTAATGCATTTTCGATGGATTATTGAATATGTTTGGTTTTGATGATGACATGGGACGGTAAGTGATGGATCTGTGTTGGGAAAACAACACAGACAACATGTCTGTCAATGAACCACGGATTTTATATTGGTAAGCACATGATAATTGTTACTTCAATAGGCAAGTAAAACTATCAAGGGTCCGAATCCCTTTGAGGGATGGCATGCGCCCAGTAGTGCATGGTCCAGCTCCTCCATTGCACTACTTGGATACAAACGACATTGATACACGCTCTTGTTTCGGCGACGAACTGCAGATTGAGCGACGAATTGTTAACAAAGATATCGTGCCATGCTATGTGATTACAGATATAATGCTACGACAGATGCGATAGGGGAATTACTCGCTTTCTCTTCAGGCTCATTGTGATTTGTCATTCATGCAAAACCCAGATCAACAAGCAGACACGAGACCAATGTAGTATTCAGGAGAGGGATTTTATTAGAGCAATGCAAGTCGGAACAATTTGATGCATAATGATGGTCAAGTAACCTTTGAGTAGCTTTATGTAGTTCTGGAATGCAAAATATTACTACTTATTGTTCAAAATAGCGGACCTTTGTTACTGTTTGTTTCGACGAACCATCATCATCGTCAGGATGCAGGACATGCGTGTATGTTGTACATTGATACGTTAAACGTTGGAACTACTAATGAACAGGTAATACAAACATAGCGGCAGCTCAATTATTCCTCAGACTGTTAGGCATGACACTTGCGTGTGATGTTTTAGATAATGTTAGACAAATGACGAAACGGTTACTCGCAAAAATTACACGGATCACACGTATTCTGGTGATCATCCGACATCAAGAAGAACCCTCACAATACTGGAATTGGTATATTTTGGAAGTTCGTTTCATTAACATTACTGAATAAAATGACCAGCTGCCTGAAGAAATCAATAGGCATTACCTCGGTATTCCTTTCCCACTTCATGATCTGTTAAAGTCATACCATAACATATTAAGGTATGCCAAAACCAGTCAACGTGCTCCGCAAACCATGTTGTTTTATTTGAGCTATTTTATATATATTCGCGCTGACGTTTCTCGATTGATCCAGTTGTACACTGGGAAATGTGCGTTACTGGATTGTCAGTTTACGACCACATTAGATAAAGGAACTTCGCCGGGGCCTCGTCTTCGTTAGCGACAATTTTGAAATTATTGTGTGCCAAAAGTATGTGATTCATAAATATTATTCGTTTACTTACAAAACATAAGGGAAAAAGATGTATTTTGTTTTAATCTAAGTTTCATTTATCGATCGAATTTTTGTAGGCATCGTGACAATTCTCGACGTCGGCGTCGAATAAAGTAAATTCGAATATATTTTTTCTGAATTTCAGCTCGTGCCTCTGTCTTTGTGCTACGTCCACCGCTGTCAGCTGACCTGTGCTCTTGATCCAACGAAAAGTCGACCGTCGTCAGATTGATCAATTAGCAGCAATAAAGCGTTGCCACGGGTAACCGTAATAACATGGCTGTAGCTGATGCAACAGCAACAAATGTAGATGTAGGCACATTCGGAATACCTTGGGTGTTTTTAGGCAAAACTGCCAAGCCGAATTGGTTTTAGGTGACATAATACTCTACACTGTTATTTGCCAGACACGTCGTCATATCGCTACAACTAAGTGATGAACACCACGCCGGCCTCAATATAATTACGGCTGTATCAAGTGACAAATTTCGTTACTAAAAGCAGTGCCAATATGTTTAGGGTTCTGTCTTTTATTCTGGTTAAATATGAGTTGCAAGTATAGTTTACATGACATTCGAATAGGGCACAGGTTGATGGCCAGCTTTTAGTATCTGCTGCTTAGGTTTTCTGATGAATGTTGATTACAAATACAGCAGATGGTGAAGGATCATGCATACAAACTGAACTATAATGAGCTGTTCACTAAGGACTCTCTGGGGTAGGTTGCCAACGTTCGTTCAGAATATGGCCATGGTATGCTCAGAATATTGCTATGGGAAGTATAAGCCCCGTTACAGATCGTTACAATGCATACACATGTTACCAACTCAATAATTGATATGTCAAATCGTCTTCACATATCGGGTAGTTCATCTGACGCATCCAGTTGGCTTACAGGAATATCAACATGGGGAGGATTACGGATGTAAACTTGTATCTTGCGTCAAAAGCCTCCTCAGTATTTCCTTATTAGCCGGTCAATTTACCAGACCAATCCAGTATCTGTCAACGCAACAAATCAATGGGCCGTCCCGTAATTTAACAAGATATAGACATAGTCACGACTTATCTATTGATCACCACACAATGCAAAAAGTCAATAAACTTTATGTTTTCTTCATAACAACACAACAAGACAACGGATTCACTGGATGTAACAATTTCAGATTATTAACTTTTCGATTCGCAAGAAAACTAAAAATCCAAACAACCAATTAATTAATGGACTAAATCAATTTCACTTTTCCGGTCACAAATTAACACAATGAGAAGCGGCAAAATATTGAAACTGATGGCACCCTGTTATAGCTCTGCCGGGTTTTAAATGTTGTTGTTTGGAATATTGGTTGATATAATGATACACGCCCTACAACCAAACCAAAACAAACCCTCATTTTCAAGAGGTGTATGAAATCCACATTATAAATAGCAATAACGCTTTCACAAATTTCACTACAAATATATATATATGGTGACGTGCCATGCATGAGAGTATTGCGAACATTTGATAGTGACATGATATGTTTACAATGACTCCTACAGTGCTTAACACAGCTTCGTTTTACTCTGGCAAAATTACTATACAATCGCTAAATGTTGGATGCAAATAGGTATAACTGTAGTTCAGCGCATAAGACATTTGGTCGATTAGTATTTCCATGGACAAAACAACACATAAGACAAAATTGTAGGCACGCTATATTACTCTCGTAGCAAGAACACGAAGTGTTCCAGATTGATTGCGTCTTCACGTACACAATACCGTTGTACATATTTCAACTATGAATAATTGACTACATTAGCGAACCCTGTATCTGTGTTCCTCCATAATCACCGAAGCTTATTCGAGCTGCCTAGTTATCCTCCGTTAAGCTGGTCCATAGATATATCATTCGAATAGGCCCGAGATGGAGGGTTACTGTTACTCAATTGCAAACATTACAGTTCATGTATAGAATTAGAAGATTCCCCGAAAAAATAAACCGTCGCAACCTTGTTGTTGCTGGAGGATAACACTTATTATCGAGTCTCGAGTTAAATACAACATTAATTGGTGTCTGACAAGCATCTCAGTAACGCTTGTTCAGCGTGGACGAAATTTACTCTGTAAAGCAACAAGTGTTATATTGATTTTAGTTCTGAAAGAATCACATATCAATCGTCTTTATTCTTCTTTGCGTACCGTATCATGCAGACTTCGTTACAAATGTTGAACAGCAGCCCCTCTTTGCTTATACCTCGTCGATCAAGCTGCAGTTAGTCGGATAAACAACTGTAGCGCGCATTAATGTAATTTGTATATTGGTAGTAGCAGCAAATGGAGGAAATGAAGCCTGCCCTATTGTGGCCCATGCCACCTACTTAGCGGGCTTCTGACCCTTGCTTATTTTTCGTGCCGAGTGGAGCAGAACGAATTCCGTAGTTATCAGTAAATATTCCGTTTTGTTTTAGATCGACGTGTTGCCTTCGTAACATTCAAAAAAAAATCCATCACCTACCCAGGCCACCTACACCAGCAATCACACACAATACTCAATCGGACATGCTTGGGATTGGATTCAGATTCGTGAGTATAATGAGCATATCCACAGCGCAAACATCCAAACTAAGACCTAAACCTGTAATATCCTGCTGAAATAGACAAAAACGACAGAGGCTAGGTTTTAATCGAATAAATCCCGCTTCTCTTACCCTCTCTACCAACGATGCACTGTACTTAAACATTGTAAGATTTAGCAGTCCACTAAATAGCTGTAATTACAGTACAGACCGCAGTTAATATGTGTACAGGTGAGTTATTCAGAGAGCCTGCATTACGTAACTAGAGTTTATCAACAACAGCGGTGATGTAGTTATTTTGATGTTGCGATGTGTGTACGGTTAAAAGAGCTAGTATTAAAACGGACGACATTTCAGGGAAAAGGTATGAGGATCCTTTACAGTATAACGCATAGAATGGGTTTATTGTATGTGCCATGTATATCAAAGAGTTTTAGTTGTTGATGTGGATCCTTTGGCTTATGGCACTAGGAATATAGTCCGCTCACCTTATAAAAACGTTGGGGCATTTGTATTCCCGCGCAAACAAATACGCATTAAAAAAGCTTATACGCCTCGAGAAAATAATTACCCCAGCCCTTTACAAATGATACATTTAAGTACAATCAGATTGAGAGGTGTTCCAGATTAATTGTTAGATGTACAAAGTGACCGGACATAGATATCATCTTCATAAACATAGACTCCATCAGCATACCTTGCATCTGTGTCCCTCCTAAATCAATGAAGCTTATTTTGGCTGCACAGTGACATAGTTATTAACTTTGAAGCAGGTCCATGGATAAATCATCGTTTAATGGTCAGCTTAGCACAGGTTTGCGCAACAAGGCCTCTCGTTGCTCTGTCCGGTTCGAAGGTCCCTGGTTTTACATAATGCTGTGAATATTGACCGTAGAACAAACATGTTGTTTTTATTATTCCGGCGGTGGTCTCATTAAGTAAATTGTCGCACCTGGATAACACAAATATATACCGAAGAATATGTATTGCGCCTCGAACCAGTACAACATTTAACACCCAAAATAATGTAGTATATTATGGACGAGTGATTGATTCGCTATCACCGGATCAAGTCAGCTTGTTACGGTCTTTCCCAAAGGTAAACAGTATTTCAATATGACGTTGCTTGTGTAGTCATTTGAATCTCATATTCTTCATGTCTAATATATATCGTTCATCCAGAGCGTCGTTTGATGATCTTATAGACGTTACATCAGGCATATAGCACATTGTGGCTAGCAGTGTACTGCCATGTCAAAATCTAATATCAATTCATCATCTTATTAAAGGATTGTTATTATTGCGAGATAATTGCGAGAGGCACCAGATGTAATAATGCTGTCGCAATACATAATTCAGGCACATTTCCACCAGCAAAGGTTCACCTACACATCAGCCACTGTGAGCCACAGTACGCGTTTATAAACGAGTTAAAATTAGCTATAATCGTCAGTGGATGCATGTGTTTGATGACATGGAGAACACAGACAGTCCATTGTTAGTATTGGATTCATACCATTTAAACACGAAAGAGCAAAATATGTAAGAGCGTGAATATTTAGCAATGAGCATCTCTTAAAATAATAAATTCCCTAAATATTGGATGTTTTCGAGTCTTTTGGTTTCGTATAATATATATACTGATTTATATTAGATTCCAACGCACATATAATTAATCAAACTTCAGAGTAACCTTGCTGATGTTTTTTCCCATCCTAGCATAAGCAATGACGTTGTTATCCCTGTGATCTGTCAAGAACCACTCCGGTCGCCCTTGCTGGTGGCGGCATCACAACCCGGGGGGGGGGGGGGGGGGGGCACTTAAGTGTATAGAGGTAGTATATATGTGCCGCGCGACGGGGTATGCTTATTCGGCCTCTCGACTTGTACGACGGGTTTTTTGACCTCATACTTGTACAACGGGGTATGTTTTTTAGCTTCAATCTATACGACGGGTTGCACATTTGCATAATACCTTGTACGACGGGGTATGCTTTTGGCCATTTTGACCTTGTACGACGGGTACGGTTTTTCGAGGTCCCGCAGCACATCCCTATCCAGAATAAGGCAAAGTGCCCCCCCCCCCCCCCCCCCCCGGGCATCACAAGGACATAATTGTCTTGGCAATATGATCTTTCAGGGACATTCAATATGATTTCTCTAGAATAGTGTTACTGACGAGCTCAAATCTAATCGACTCATATAAGAAAAGATTATTGCATTTCACCACGCATTGTACCGTTTCATCAGAGTTTAATGTACCCATATGTGCCTGACGCCAACGCGAACTATACTATCAAAGCAAGAAGAAAGATATCCGCATTGTTATGCACTGTCGTTGCGTGTCATAACGCATTTATCATTATCGTTTTACAGTTCGAGAACTCAAAGATCAATATAAGCCATAAACAGATCGTATGACTAAGCAACTTTGCTAAAAAATTAATAGACAGGACATGAGCGACGAGGGATGTGAATACCGAGACCTGTTTTATACAATGTGATTACAAAAGTAATTATCCGTGGATGTAAATTGAGTTATGATGGCTTTACCGTGCGAGTAAATTAGATTCAAATTGCTAGAGATCACAGTACATGGAAAAGCTTGTTAATACAAAGTGAATCAATATAGTTATATTTTTAATCATGTAGGGTTTACACTGCTAAAGGTAGATATTACTTATATTTGGTCTGTTTAAGATGAAGCATAATTTCAACAATAAATGGCGAACTGTAATTCCGGTTCGAGAGCAACTTCCAATTGACTTGATTTGTGAGCTGCGTGGTGATATTTGAATTGTGATTGGCTTCAACTGAACATTTGTTTGCAATGACCATTGCACAAAATAGCTTTTCGACATTGATGCAAGGCATTGGTCATACACATGGTCATACGGGTAACAATGCTCATCAAACAAGCAACGGATCAGACACTACAATATCATGCTTTATCATAGAAGAAAACAACATAATGGACTCTACAAGGATAGTAAGCTCATACGTTTATCAAACGAAATAGTTACAATAACTGCAATAGTTTGCCTTTTAAAAGAAAGACATTTCATTTACACCCTCTTGGCCCTATACACTACATAAGCTGCTGTCGTCATATAACTAATACCAGAGTTATAACACTATCTGTATCGCCACAACATGGCAGTTATCATAGCACTGTGGCGTTGGCCAAGGTATTACTCAAACCTCGATAAGAGGCTTTTCTATGGCGTCTTTGCTGTGAACCGTCTTTCTTTGCTGGTTAATAAGATGTAAATGTCAGACGGATTTTTACTAATGCACTCATATTCGACAGGCGAAACAGCAGCCATCAGATGAAAATTGTGACACGTAGACGTATTTGCAACTACACGGAGATTAATGATTATTGCCAGTGAGAAAATTATGTAGCATTTGCAGCGACGCATGCCTTATATGGAAATATGCGTTATCAACCACATCCCTCATGTCCTGCAATATCAGGTATAACCTATCTTGCATTGTTAGGAGAGCACCCGTATCAATGGGTCTTGCATCACTTTTTTTTTCACCACTGTCCTTAGCAGTATTCATTGGTTTCAGGCCTTAAAAGAGCATCATCTTTCTATAACACACTATTTCCATTCACACTGACTACCACAGTGCAACGTTTTTGCAGTAGAAATCATATGCTGCTTTGATCATATATTTTTCATTAGTTTTTCTTCCATTCATTCAGCTCATTCCATAGTGTTTGTCTGACCAGCTAACGATTACACGTACAAACATTGTTTTTGTTCCATAAATCATTTTCAATACAAATTCACTGACAACCTCAAAATGCCAAATGAACTAATAATAGGCATAGCAATGCCTCTTCCAAATATGTCATATTGGGAATGAGTAGATGTCTGATGACTGTGTATTGCCGGCAGTCTAAATTATCAAATAAATCGCGTAATCAGGTAATCGTTCATAGTGCTATGGTTCTGCCTGGTAAAAAAAAACACAATTACAATAAAATTGCCCTGGCAAATTAACTACCTCCTGACAAGTGCACGCACAGCCGAAACGAAATATCAACTTGCGTTTACCCCCAGCGGCTAAATGTACGGTATTAAACCATTTAAGACATGAATCAGGTAGCAAAAGCATTGACATCATCGTAATCATTCGCCACCACCATATGGTCTTCAGTGTTGAAGAAGCTATTCATGCAATAATTGTTTGTATGTTTACCGGCAAAGCAGAGCCACACAGCTTTACAAGGTCGCTTTATCGCTAGTTTATCGGGTGCACTTGCGTTAGAATTCCCCAAGTATTGCCTAGGCTCATATATAATTAATAAAAATGTCAATGCTTGGTAGGTTAGGAATATTGATCAGTTGCATCAAAAGCATCGACCTGATGATTGAAGAGTAGCAATAAATGTCAAATTAAGTCTGCCGCGGTGTGCTGGCACTATACTGCTTGGTTCTACCACCATACCACCGAGCTGCTGGCACTATATAATGATTGGTCCTACCACTGTATCACCTGGGGTCCGGCAGACTTGTGCAGTTGCTAGAATCAACCATCTGTTAGACCTTGGTGTTGAAGGGGTGGGCTGGAACCGCTATTACCTATACTACTCCTAGCGATGTTACTTTGTGAAGTAGAGATAGGACAGTTAGCGCTTCGGGAAGCAGAGATGAGCCATACCAAAACAAACCATCAATCGTAAGAGGTGTCTGGGATTCACGTCATTCATTACAGTAGCCTTTTATGATGATCACGTGATGATATCAGAACGGTGGATGAAAGTGTTAAGCTGCTCAGGAACAGAACATAATGCTAGGTTTCTTAGGTGCGACCTGCATCAGATGAAACAGGGCCCACCAAAAATACATTTATGTTGATCAATATGTGGCATGAACAAGGATATTGCAAAGATATGATGCAGACATGATATTTTACAATGAAGCATACCGCGCTTTCACAGAGCTTGCGCTATTATGGCAAAACTAATATTTAGTACCAAGCAGAGAATCTTTTCATATAGGTGCCAATGTAAAGGACGAGTAGATCCATTTGACCTTTGTCATTCAGTTATAACGAAGCTCGGCGAATATAATGATTGATGCATTGGTATTTCGACAGGCAATAAAAAGTATAAGTGAATATGTCGGGAAGTTATGTTACTCTCTCAGCAAGGATGCCGCACTGCATGATTATATCGAGACTTCCTTTCTTGCAATGATATATGAAATAACATTCAGATTGATTGCGTCTAGACATACACAGTGCCGTTGTAGAGATATTCCTCTATGAAAAACTTGACTATATAAGCAAACTCTGTACCTGCGTACCTCCATAATCACCTAGTGACATATTGATGAATACCTACGTTCGGTTGCAGGTATTTTGTTACAAATGCTGAACTGCTTGTAAGTTGGTCGCAATGTGTCCAAAACAACTCACAATGGCTGCAGCAATCCGTATTCATAAGTCAATGCGTCATCGAAGTGTTGTATATAGTTAAATGTACATACATACATACATACATACATACATACATTACATACATACATACATACATACATACATACATACATACATACATACATACATACATACATACATACATACATACATACATACATACATACATACATACATACATACATACATACATACATACATACATACATACATTATTTTGATGTTGCGATGTGTGTACGGTTAAAAGAGCTAGTATTAAAACGGACGACATTTCAGGGAAAAGGTATGAGGATCCTTTACAGTATAACGCATAGAATGGGTTTATTGTATGTGCCATGTATATCAAAGAGTTTTAGTTGTTGATGTGGATCCTTTGGCTTATGGCACTAGGAATATAGTCCGCTCACCTTATAAAAACGTTGGTACAGTTGTATTCCCGTGCAAACAAATACGCATTAAAAAAGATTATACGCCTCGAGAAAATAATTATCCCAGCCCTTTACAGATGATACATTTAAGTACAATCAGATTGAGAGGTGTTCCAGATTAATTGTTTCTAGATGTACAAAGTGACCGGAAATAGATATCATCTACATAAACATAGACTCCATCAGCATACCTTGCACCTGTGTCCCTCCTAAATCAATGAAGCTTATTTTGGCTGCACAGTGACATAGTTATTAACTTTGAAGCAGGTCCATGGATAAATCATCGTTTAATGGTCAGCTTAGCACAGGTTTGCGCAACAAGGCCTCTCGTTGCTCTGTCCGGTTCGAAGGTCCCCTGGTTTTACATTATGCTGTGAATATTGACCGTAGAACAAACATGTTGTTTTTATCATTCCGGCGGTGGTCTCATTAAGTAAATTGTCGCACCTGGATAACACAAATATACCGAAGAATATGTATTGCGCCTCGAATCAGTACAACATTTAACACCCAAAATAGTGTAGTATATTATGGACGAGTGATTGATTCGGTATCACCGGATCAAGTCAGCTTGTTACGGTCTTTCCCAAAGGTAAACAGTATTTCAATATGACGTTGCTTGTGTAGTCATTTGAATCTCATATTCTTCATGTCTAATATATATCGTTCATCCAGAGCGTCGTTTGATGATCTTATAGACGTTACATCAGGCATATAGCACATTGTGGCTAGCAGTGTACTGCCATGTCAAAATCTAATATCAATTCATCATCTTATTAAAGGATTGTTATTATTGCGAGATAATTGCGAGAGGCACCAGATGTTATAATGCTGTCGCAATACATAATTCAGGCACATTTCCACCAGCAAAGGTTCACCTACACATCAGCCACTGTGAGCCACAGTACGCGTTTATAAACGAGTTAAAATTAGCTATAATCGTCAGTGGATGCATGTGTTTGATGACATGGAGAACACAGACAGTCCATTGTTAGTATTAAACACGAAAGAGCAAAATATGTAAGAGCGTGAATATTTAGCAATGAGCATCTCTTAATATAATAAATTCCCTAAATATTGGATGTTTTCGTATAATATATATACTGATTTATATTAGATTCCAACGCACATATAATTAATCAAACTTCAGAGTAACCTTGCTGATGTTTTTTCCCATCCTAGCATAAGCAATGACGTTGTTATCCCTGTGATCTGTCAAGAACCACTCCGGTCGCCCTTGCTGGAGGCGGCATCACAACCCGGGGGGGGGCACTTAAGTGTATAGAGGTAGTATATATGTGCCGCGCGACGGGGTATGCTTATTCGGCCTCTCGACTTGTACGACGGGTTTTTTGACCTCATACTTGTACAACGGGGTATGTTTTTCAGCTTCAATCTATACGACGGGTTGTACATTTGCATAATACCTTGTACGACGGGGTATGCTTTTGGCCATTTTGACCTTGTACGACGGGTACGGGTTTTCGAGGTCCCGCAGCACATCCCTATCCAGAATAAGGCCAAGTGCCCCCCCCCCCCCCCCCCCCCCCGGGCATCACAAGGACATAATTGTCTTGGCAATATGATCTTTCAGGGACATTCAATATGATTTCTCTAGAATAGTGTTACTGACGAGCTCAAATCTAATCGACTCATATAAGAAAAGATTATTGCATTTCACCACGCATTGTACCGTTTCATCAGAGTTTAATGTACCCATATGTGCCTGACGCCAACGCGAACTATACTATCAAAGCAAGAAGAAAGATATCCGCATTGTTATGCACTGTCGTTGCGTGTCATAACGCATTTATCATTATCGTTTTACAGTTCGAGAACTCAAAGATCAATATAAGCCATAAACAGATCGTATGACTAAGCAACTTTGCTAAAAAATTAATAGACAGGACATGAGCGACGAGGGATGTGAATACCGAGACCTGTATTATACAATGTGATTACAAAAGTAATTATCCGTGGATGTAAATTGAGTTATGATGGCTTTACCGTGCGAGTAAATTAGATTCAAATTGCTAGAGATCACAGTACATGGAAAAGCTTCTTAATATAAAGTGAATCAATATATATTTTTAATCATGTAGGGTTTACAGTGCTAAAGGTAGATATTACTTATATTTGGTCTGTTTAAGATGAAGCATAATTTCAACAATAAATGGCGAACTGTAATTCCGGTTCGAGAGCAACTTCCAATTGACTTGATTTGTGAGCTGCGTGGTGATATTTGAATTGTGATTGGCTTCAACTGAACATTTGTTTGCAATGACCATTGCACAAAATAGCTTTTCGACATTGATGCAAGGCATTGGTCATACACATGCTCATACGGGTAACAATGCTCATCAAACAAGCAACGGATCAGACACTACAATATAATGCTTTATCATAGAAGAAAACAACATAATGGACTCTACAAGGATAGTAAGCTCATACGTTTATCAAACGAAATAGTTACAATAACTGCAATAGTTTGCCTTTTAAAAGAAAGACATTTCATTTACACCCTCTTGGCCCTATACACTGCATAAGCTGCTGTCGTCATATAACTAATACCAGAGTTATAACACTATCTGTATCGCCACAAAATGGCAGTTATCATAGCACTGTGGCGTTGGCCAAGGTATTACTCAAACCTCGATAAGAGGCTTATCTATGGCGTCGTTGCTGTGAACCGTCTTTCTTTGCTAGTTAATAAGATGTAAATGTCAGACGGATTTTTACTAATGCTCTCATATTCGACAGGCGAAACAGCAGCCGTCGGATGAAAATTGTGACACGTAGACGTATTTGCAAATACATAGAGATTAATGATTATAGCCAGTGAGAAATTCTGTAGCATTTGCAGCGACGCATGCCTTATATGGAAATATGCGTTATCAACCATATCCCTCATGTCCTGCAATATCAGGTATAACCTACCTTGCATTGTTAGGAGAGCACCCGTATCAATGGGTCTTGCATCACTTGGTTTATTTTTCATATTTTACCACTGTCCTTAGCAGTATTTTTTAATATTATTTTATTTTGGTTTAAGGCCTAAAAAAAGCATCATCTTTTTATAACGCACTATTTCTATTCACACTCACTACCACAGTGCATCGTTTTTGCAGTAGAAATCATATGATGCTTTGATCATATATTTTTCATTAGTTTTTCTTCCATTCATTCAGCTCATTCCATAGTGTTTGTCTGACCAGCTAACAATTACACATACAAACATTGTTTTTGTTCCGTAAATCATTTTCAATACAAATTCACTGACAACCTCAAAATGCCAAATGAACTAATAATAGGCATAGCAATGCCTCTTCCAAATATGTCATATTGGGAATGAGTAGATGTCTGATGACTTTATTGCCGGCAGTCTAAATTATCGAATAAATCGTGTAATCAGGTAATCGTTCATAGTGCTATGGTTCTGCCTGGTAAAAAAAACCACAAATACAATAAAATTACCCTGGCAAATTAACTACCTCCTGACAAGTGCACGCACAGCCGAAACGAAATATCAACTTGCTTTTACCCCCAGCGGCTAAATGTACGGTATTAAACCATTTAAGACATGAATCAGGTAGCAAAAGCATTGACATCATCGTAATCATTCGCCACCACCATATGGTCTTCAGTGTGAAGAAGGTATTCATGCAATAATTGTTTGTATGCTTACCGGCAAAGCAGAGCCACACAGCTTTACAAGGTCGCTTTATCGCTAATTTATCGGGTGCACTTGCGTTAGAATTCCCAAAGTATTGCCTTATATATAATTAATAAAAATGTCAATGCTTGGTAGGTTAGGAATATTGATCAGTTGCATCAAAAGCATCGACCTGATATTGAAGAGTAGCAATAAATGTCAAATTATGCGTCTGAGTGATCTCACGTTTATCACTACGGGATCGAGCGAGGTCATCTGTGTCGTCGCAAACCGCGCTGATTGATTTGCTGATGGGTGTGTTTCAATTAAGCTGTTCCGGCAGGGAGAAATAGGCTAATACACTCACAGCACATCAGCGCCATGATAAGTAATTATGTTGTGATGCTATGTAGATAATGCTATGGAGCTTGTTGTACCCAGACACAAGAGCCATGGATGCATCTTTCTGTTTAACGTATGTTCCTTCATGTATTAGTCAATACGACCGCTGAATAAATAAACGCGAATGTATAGCGATTCATTCACATCTCAAAGCAATATAGCCTCAGTTACCCTCCCCTCCCACATAGAGGATTTTGTCAATGTTGCATCAGTGTTGCTGAGATGCCTGACCGACTCCAATTCTACGTTTAACAACGACCAACATACGAGCAACTAGGGTTGTGCCTTGCTATGTAATTACAGGCCTAATCGTGCATGCTCCGACAGATGATTTCCGTTTAGGCTGATTTGTCATTCACGGAAAATATACAACTAATAAGGCCGATGATTTAGTCTTGCTTAAAACCCGCAGTGAGCGATCATACAAGTCAAACAAAGTCACAACCAGTTTTTTATCCGGTCGCATTGTTCTACATTCGCTTGTCAGGCTGTTACAACATAAGGTGAAGGAACCTCACCTGGACATCCTCTTTGTTAGTCCTAATTTTTAAACCCGGGTTGCATCATAATTATATGAAATTCATAAATATTATTCAATTGCATGTTTGAACAAAAACATACAGGGAAATAATACGCTCACTTAAATCACAGTTTCACTTGTGCTAGATATGCCACCCGTCATATCAATGCACCATCAAATAAAGCAACAACTTATAGCCAGTGTCAAGATATATCTTTAAATAATTACTCGCGGATGGTGCTGGCACTATACTGCTTGGATCTACCACCATACCACCGAGCTGCTGGTACTATATAATGATTGGTCCTACCACTGTATCACCTGGGGTCCGGCAGACTTGTGCAATTGCTAGAATCAACCATCTGTTAGACCTTGGTGTTGAAGGGGTGGACTGGAACCGCTATTACCTATACTACTCCTAGCGATGTTACTTTGTGAAGTAGAGATAGGACAGTTAGCGCTTCGGGAAGCAGAGATGAGCCACACCAAAACAAACCATCAATCGTAAGAGGTGTCTGGGATTCACGTCATTCATTACAGTAGCCTTTTATGATGATCACGTGATGATATCAGAACGGTGGATGAAAGAGTTAAGCTGCTCAGGAACAGAACATAATGCTAGGTTTCTTAGGTGCGACCTGCATCAGATGAAATGATCGATGAAACAGGGCCCACCAAAAATACATTTATGTTGATCAATATGTGGCATGAACAAGGATATTGCAAAGATATGATGCAGACATGATATTTTACAATGAAGCATACCGCGCTTTCACAGAGCTTGCGCTATTATGGCAAAACTAATATTTAGTACCAAGCACAGAATCTTTTCATATAGGTGCCAATGTAAAGGACGAGTAGATCCATTTGGCCTTTGTCATTCAGTTATAACGTAGCTCGGCGAATATAATGATTGATGCATTGGTATTTCGACAGGCAATAAAAAGTATAAGTGAATATGTCGGAAAGTTATGTTACTCTCTCAGCAAGGATGCCGCACTGCATGATTATATCGAGACTTCCTTTCTCGCAATGATATATAAAATAGCATTCAGATTGATTGCGTCTAGACATACACAGTGCCGTTGTAGAGATATTCCTCTATGAAAAACTTGACTATATAAGCAAACTCTGTACCTGCGTACCTCCATAATCACCTAGTGACATATTGATGAATACCTACGTTTGGTTGCAGGTATTTTGTTACAAATGCTGAACTGCTCGTAAGTTGGTCGCAATGTGTCCAAAACAACTCACAATGGCTGCAGCAATCCGTATTCACAAGTCAATGCGTCATCGAAGTGTTGTATATAGTTAAATGTACATACATACATACATACATACATACATACATACATACATACATACATACACATACATACATACATACATACATACATACATACATACATACATACATACATACACATACATACATACATACATACATACATACATACATACATACATACATACATACATACATACATACATACATACATACATACATACATACATACATACATACATACATACATACATACATACATACATACATACATACATACATACATAGCTTACTAACATTGGCAATGCCCTTGACTCCGACGTTAGAATTTATTAGCCTGATTATTCCAGCCGGAACAGCGTGAATGAAACACACCAATAAGCTGATCAATCACCGTCACAGACAACCTCGCTCGACCCCGGAACCATAAACGTGAGATCAATCAGACGCATCGTAAGACATTTTTTGTTACTTTTCAATCATCATTTCCATGCTTTAGATGCAACTGATCAATATTCGCATTTACATTAATAATAAATTAGCCTTGACCCTATTTGGGGAATTCTAACGCAGATGCACTCGATAAACTATTTATATGGCGACCTTGTAAAGCTGGGTGGATCTGATTTGCCAATAGACATGTACACACTTGAATACCAAAGATACAATTATTGCATGAATGACTTATCAAACACTGACAACCGTATGGTGATGACGATGATGTCAATGCTTTTGCTACCTGATACCTGCATATCACTGGTTGCGATGCTATGTATTGATCGCATTGCACCTGTGAAAGAACCGTCCGTTGTTTTAATTAATCAATTGTTTGTCTATCAGGACGCTATTGATGTCATAAATGGTTTTAGATCGGACATTGAGACGTTGGGGGTAAACGCAAGTTGATATTTCGTTTCGGCTGTGCGTGCACTTGTCAGGAGACAGATAATTTGCGAGAGCAGTTCCAATGTTATTGTGTTATTTGTAACAAGGGGGGATGTAAGACCCATTGATCCGGGTGCTCTCTTAACAATCACGAAATGTTATACCAGCTACTGCAGAACACAAGGGATGTAGTTAATGAAGCATTTTTCCGTGTGAGGCATGTGCTGCTGAAATAGAAACTGTTTTTGCCGCAAATGCTGGAGAATTTCTCACTGGCTATAATCATTAATTTCTATGTATTTGCAAATACGTCTACGTGCCACTGTTTTTATCTGACGGCTGCTGTTTTACTTGTTGAATATGAGGGTATTAGTAACAATCCGTCTAACGTTTGTCTTAATATTGTTTCCACTCTTTGGCCATTATTGACCAGCAAAGTGGAAAGGTACACAGCAAAGACGCCATAGATAGCCTCTTATCCAGTTTTGATTAATACCTTGGCAAACGCCGACATTGCTGTGATTACGGTGCTATGATTACTCTCATTTTGTGCTGATACAGCTAGGGTTAACTGAGGTATAAGTTAAATGAAGACAGTAGCTTAGGCAGTGTATAGGGCATACATACATACATACATACAGACATACATACATACATACATACATACAGACATACATACATACATACATACAGACATACAGACAGACATACAGACATACATACAGACAGACATACATACATACATACATACATACATACATACATACATACATACATACATACATACATACATACATACATACAGACATACATACATACATACATACATACATACATACATACATACATACACATACATACATACATACATACATACATACATACATACATACATACATACATACATACATACATACATACATACATACATACATACATACATACATACATACATACATACATACATAGCTTGCTAACATTGGCAATGCTCTTGACTCCGACGTTATAATTTATTAGCCTGATTATTCCAGCCGGAACAGCGTGAATGAAACACACCAATAAGCTGATCAATCACCGCCACAGACAACCTCGCTCGACCCCGGAACCATAAACGTGAGATCAATAAGACGCATCGTAAGACATTTATTGTTACTTTTCAATCATCATTTCCATGCTTTAGATGCAACTGATCAATATTCCTAACCTACCGAGCATTCGCATTTACATTAATAATAAATTAGCCTTGACCCTATTTGGGGAATTCTAACGCAGATGCACTCGATAAACTATTGATATGGCGACCTTGTAAAGCTGGGTGGATCTGCTTTGCCAATAGACATGTACACACTTGAATAGCAAAGATACAATTATTGCATGAATGACTTATCAAACACTGACAACCGTATTGTGATGACGATGATGTCAATGCTTTTGCTACCTGATACCTGCATATCACTGGTCGCGATGCTATGTATTGATCGCATTGCACCTGTGAAAGAACCGTCCGTTGTTTTAATTAATCAATTGTTTGTCTATCAGGACGCCATTGATGTCATAAATGGTTTTAGATCGGACATTGAGACGTTGGGGGTAAACGCAAGTTGATATTTCGTTTCGGCTGTGCGTGCACTTGTCAGGAGACAGATAATTTGCGAGAGCAGTTCCAATGTTATTGTGTTATTTGTAACAAGGGGGGATGTAAGACCCATTGATCCGGGTGCTCTCTTAACAATCACGAAATGTTATACCAGCTACTGCAGAACACAAGGGATGTAGTTAATGAAGCATTTTTCCGTGTGAGGCATGTGCTGCTGAAATAGAAACTGTTTTTGCCGCAAATGCTGGAGAATTTCTCACTGGCTATAATCATTAATCTCTATGTATTTGCAAATACGTCTACGTGCCACTGTTTTTATCTGACGGCTGCTGTTTTACTTGTTGAATATGAGGGTATTAGTAACAATCCGTCTAACGTTTGTCTTAATATTGTTTCCACTCTTTGGCCATTATTGACCAGCAAAGTGGAAAGGTACACAGCAAAGACGCCATAGATAGCCTCTTATCCAGTTTTGATTAATACCTTGGCAAACGCCGACATTGCTGTGATTACGGTGCTATGATTACTCTCATTTTGTGCTGATACAGCTAGGGTTAACTGAGGTATAAGTTAAATGAAGACAGTAGCTTATGCAGTGTATAGGGCCTAGAAGTCTTTCTCAACAGGCTATTGCATTAAATGTAACTATTTTGTTTGATAAACGTATGAGCTACATATCTTGTCGAGTCCATTGTTGTATTTTCTTGTATCTGCATCAGTTGCGCTGCTTGGTCGATGGTCATTGTTACCTATATGACCAATACATTGTAGCGATATCCAAAATGTCATTTGTCACTGCAAACAAATGTTTAACTGAAGCCCATCACCGTCCAGATATCGACACACAACTGATACACCACGTCAGCCAGAAGTTTCTCTCAAGTGTGAACCAGAAGTGGAAGGAGAGTATGCTAATGGTAGTTTAAAGTGTTCCTAATCCATATCATGCCTAAAGAGACATTTCTTTTGCATTTGCCATTACAAACAAATGTTTAGCTGAAACCTGTCCTGTGTATCAAGTATGTTGCAACAATGCTTAGATATACGATCTGTATATAGCTGATATTGATATTAGAGTTCTCGGAGCCATTCAACCGTAAAATCGATATAAAACGATAATGATAAATGCGTTATGACACGCAACGAAAGTGCATATCAATTCGGATATCCTTCTTCTTGCTTTGATGAGATATTTGCGACTTGCGCATATGGTGAACGATACAATGCAAGTTGAAATTCACTAAAACCTTTCGTATCTGAGTCGATTAGATATGAGCTCGTCAGTAACATCATCCTAGTGATATCATATCAAAAAAATACCAACCCTCATTATTGCCTATACAATTATGTCCTTGTGATACCGCGTTGTTAGGGCGACTAGAATAGTTTGCGACAGATCAATGTAATAACGTCAATGACTATGTTTGGAAAACAGCATCAGCCAGGTTACTCTGAAGTCTAATTAAATGTATGTGCATTGGAATCTTAACAATTTAAATCGTTATATGTAAATCATATGAAAGCAAAAGACTCACAAAAAGGAAAACATCAAATTTGTGGGGAATTTTATTATTTTAAGAGATGCTTATTGCTAAATATTCACGACCTTACCTAGGTTGCTGTTCCATATTTTAATGTTATTTATCCAATACTAACAACGGACTCCTTGTGTTCTCCATGTCATGAAACATATGCATTCTATGAAGATTAATTATTTTTTGCATTAGTTCTTGTTTGCGTTCTGTGGCTCAAAGTGGTTAAAGTACTGGTAAAGCTTTGTCGTGATTGGTGGTTAATATCTGGGTTTAACAAAGGCTTATACTGATATGATTGCCTTAGGATATGTACTATGAATCATTATATTCAATCGTTCACCTTACATATATTATCGTTGAAACGCCGCTTAGACGAAATCGAAAGGTGCTCATCCCTGCCTAATATCCGGGTCAATTTATCATCGTTGCGGTGTAGTCATTTGAAACGACGTGTCTAAGTGCTAATAGGATCTACTTTCCTCAAAGCCAAATGCACTTGATTTGATTTGTATGGTACAGCGACTACAAACCCCTACAATACCACATCTGGTGCCACTGAGTGCTTTACATAATGGGTCTCGGCGGAACCGAGTTATCTCTCAATATTAACAATCTTGTAATAAGATAATAATTTGATATAAGTTCTTGTTATTGCAGTACACTGTTAGTCACAATGTGCTATATGCTCGATGTGACTTCTATAAGATCATCAAACGATGCTCTGTATGAATGATACAACTTATTAGACATGGCGAATTTAAGATTGAAATGACTACACAAGCAATGTTATATTGAAATACTTGACTCATTTGTTTACCTGCAGGCAAGACTATAACAAGCTGATGTGATTCGGTGATAGCGAATCAGTCATCTGTCTTTAACATTCTGTATTATACTACAAATCGGTGCTGTCGTCAATTGAGAGACAAATTGAGACATATTTATCGTTGGAAATATTGCTGTCAATCACCTAGAGTAGTGCAGATTGCTGTTAGATGACAATTAAAAACGCACCACATAGTCTACAAAAATTGAGCTACCATGCATGTAACTGTAATACCGATGACGTCATGTGTGATCCGATATTCCCGATTCATATAGCTTGCTACCAAATTAAGTTTTTGCACTAAGAAACCAGTAGAGACCTAACATGTTCACAAGGCCAGGCTTCACCATCGGGGTGATTCATCGGGGCAATTTGTTAGGTTCTGTTAACTATACCTGTCATCTGCGTGTTGAACAACACAATTAGCTCTATGGTGGTCACATTACGCGCAATATTAGGCTCATATTGTACGTTTGCGATCATATTATAAAGCATAGTCAATTGATGATTAATGATATCGACCAAAAAGCTTTTGCATTATGCATGGACGCTCTGTTAGTAAAGTACATGGCAGCATAAATTATAGGCCGCTATTGTGGTCATCTTGAGCATGCCGAACGAATGACCAATCACGGCTTTCTGTCGACACCCGTCTAGTTTGCCATAAACTCGAGAGGTTTTCACCCTTGTTGGATTGTGATAAAATATTAGTATTTCAATGATATACGGTCCGCATAATTCGCCATTATTATAATCGTTCATCATTCGCTGTCTAGAATCCACAATTATATCCCCTCGATATGCCTATATCACTTGCTCCAATCATTAGTTCATTGATGGTAATTGAATTCCTCGCCTCATGTAAATCAACAGCCATTGTCAAAGTATAGCACGATATCAGTGATTGAGTTAACGCGCAAAAACGTTATGTAAATTCATCCTACTATTAATCCTACGGGGTTCAGCCAGGTCATACGAATGGATGAAAATCGCCGTGCTTGATGAGTTAACTATTGCTCCTGCAAGGTGAATCACCCGCATAAACTCCCTGCAGAGCGGAGCCAAGGGACGTTATAATGCATTGTCCGGACAGAGTTACTAGAATCTTTGTTGCAAAAACATTTGCTAAGCTGCTTGTCAGCCTGCAAATTATGCTACATATATGTTTTCTTCCCATCGAAATCGAACAGACAATATCTCAAACATAGATCATTATCATCGTGCCATCACTCATCAAATAACAGACTTAAATTCGACAATGGAGTCAGTGCTGAAAATGTCGAACACACATCGTCCTTTGCAGAACCGATTTAAACAGACAATTATTGGAGAAAATTTCAGCTTTATCATCGCTTGTAAATCGTAGGAGACAGAACCTGTAATATTTCTGTTATAGCAACAAGCAATTTAAAAGCCCATGCTTGCACACAAAATGCCACAGCCTATGAAAATATAATGTGTTCAGATGCGACATTCAATCCATCTTTCCATGCGAAACCGTACACTCTGTGCGTATCATTGGTTATCATTGGTCAGGTCGTTTCGAACGCGACGAGGAATGGAATATTGTCAACATGAGGGCAGAGATAATTATTTTCTCGATGGATTTAAGCCTTTCTGATGCGAATTTGTTTGCACTGAAATAGCAATGCACTCACGCTTTTATACGGTGAGCGGAATGCTTTCATACCCCCATAAGCAAAATGACCAACATCAACTACTTCAAGCTTTAAAGCATACCATGGCATTATTCAAAGCATATCACGACAAGATTTGAATTATGGAAGGTTGACGATATTGTGTTTATGTCATGTCAAGGACTAAATTTCATCTAGTCGATGTCACGGTTTTGTAAGCTCGATTGGCAGATATCCTGTACGTTTGGTATTCAATGATTTACAATGATGGCAACCCAATGCTTTATGGTGAGGGATAACTAAGACAATAAGATCGTTAGGCTCATCGATACCCTTCCAATTAAGTAGAGTTAAATCAATGTCCTAAATATTAATATCAAGTACATATCAAGTTATTTTTATTACGTTCAGTGAAATAGAAGAAGCTGTCTTTGCTGATAAACTAATCAATGGATTTTCAATGCGATTTGCAAAAGATTTGGAATGCATCAGCTGGTTAACATTTTGGATAAACTCATCAAATGAAAACCGAAGTATGTTTATACACCCGATATGAGTACTTTGTGAATTGATCGATATACATTATTGAGCCAGATAAAGAAGCCTAATTAAAAATTGAATCAAGCAATCTTCGTTTATAATGAACGGCGTAATACTTTTACCTTCACATAGTTCAAATACATACAATGCATGTCAGACAGTTACGCATGCTACTTGGTGTCATCTCGGTTCCGGTGGTTCCAAATAGAAAAAGCTTTGACCCTCCGCCAGATACAGATATGGAACTACCCCCTCCCCTGTGGCTGAGACCCGTCTGCGTGGGGCGCACGAGGAAGAGAAAACCGCTATATTTTGTAGGCGGAATCGCTATAGGCTTAGCTGTGCTTTGGTTTGCTACGTAGTAAGTCACGGAGTATCAGGAGGATAACTCCCCCCCCGAGCCACAGCTGCGGCCCATACATGGTCTGCCAATCTAACCAGCCACCTTTGCAGCTGACTTAAGCAGTCATGATACGATGGAGCCTATGATTCCTGAAAGGGCAACTGCTGCCTTACGGCTAGGCCCTTCAGGACGTTTGCTAAGAAGTTCAGTTGTTTTTTAATCCATTCCTTTACACTGGGCTTATCAGCTGACGTTGGTGTTGGTGCAGGGGTTGCACTAGTGCTCCCTCTATCCGTCAAAGCAACTACCAGGGTCGAGATTGCCAATCCAATGGCAGCGAGGATGGAGGTGATTGTTATGCCCTGCTCCCGGAACAGGGTGCGTACACACTCAGCTAGCATTGTGTCCTCGTTAAGAAGTCTGTTGATCGTTTTCCTGATGGGGTTAATTTGGGTTCGCAGACTTTCACGGTTTACAGAAGCAGCCTCAACAGGGACACGCCACAGGTCCTGCAGCTTTGCAAGATCATTTGCTTGAAATCTCCTTGCTCGACTATCACCCCTCCCTTCATCCTCCAGACTTGCCATTTTAGCCTCCCGATGTTTTATATCCCTTTCTATCTCAGTTATCTTAGCTAGGTTATTGACCAGCTCACCTCTCTGGGTCTGCATAGCCTTGTCAAGCCCTATAAGCTCTCTGAGTGGTAGTTCGTTGTCTGTTTGTGTACCTAGGTCTTCTATGGTGTTATGAACACCCTCTATGAAGCTTGTTTCTTCCACACCACCTTGCTCTGTCACGGCTTCGGGGCTGTTCATTTCTAAATTCTCTACAAGTGCAGCTTCTGCTTTAGCAGCAGCAGCAGCTTGGTCATCGCCTTGTAGGGCTTTTGCTGCCTTTGTGGATAGTTCAGTGTTCACTCCAAGAGCCCGAGCAAGCTGTGTACCACTTTTCTGTACTACTAGGAGTGAGGAAGTTGTTGGGATTGTTCTTCCATGTCAGAAGCTTCCAGTTTCGCCCCCACGAAACCCAAAGGTCCCCTCTTTTAGACGATCTAAACTCCAGAGTGGCCTGCAGCCCATGCTTAGACACTGCCTTCTCCCATCTTGTAACTAACACTTTGCTTTCTTCTGGGAATAGCAACTGATCTTCTGTTAACCCAGCAGGCATTTCAGTAATAGCCCATGATGGACTAGTTGTACTCGAAGTATCTAAAGCTTCATCAAAGAGGTTAGTCTCCTCATCATCAAAGTTAGTCTCGTTCCTCTCCCCTCCCATAGCCCCCTCCTTCTCTAGGTCGTCAAATGCTGGGTTATCTTACTCCATGTCTGTGTGTTAAAGATATAAGTGTAATTAACATGACTAATACTTACGGATGCAACTAAACCCACACCGCCGGATACGCAAACCTCTTGGGGTAAAGGGCGTGTGACAGTCTGTAGCGTTACAAACAAATCCAAGCACTATTTACCAGAACCAACAACTGCTGGTTCGCTTCCCCAATCTAGACGCAGACGACGTCATTGTTCAAGAGACAGCACGGCTGGCCTTTACAATCACGCTGACATCGGCTGATGTGCAATTTCTAGGTCGTGCCGTTGTTAAGAAAATGACAATCAAGAGGTCATGTCTATTAATGACAGCAATGTGTATCACTGTTACCACGATTTGTAGCAGACTGCACAGGAGAGACAGGGCCTCCAGTACCAGGGCATTGACACATCAGATGACAGAAACACAACTAAGATACGAATGGGGACAGGAAATAAGGATGAGGCTGTGAAAGAAGACCTGGCCATAGCCGATGTGTATGGTAACAGGCTCTAAGTTCCGCTTGACTTTGAACTCCTTGAGAGCCACATGACATTGTACTAGAGTATGCTTAATGAGAGATTGGAATACGACCTCACGTTCAACGATTACAACTGTGTGATTCACACAATGGGCGACACCGATGCCAGCTATAAAATTGATGGCATCTCACTGGAGTATGACATGGTTACCCAAATAGAGTTGGGCCTCATGATACGCACCCAATACACAGGTCGGCTCTTGATTATGTATGACCGTGTGCTTCGTCACAGGAAGCTTGAATACAATAAAAGAGATACACTGTGTTACATCAACCTGAATGTGCTCACACCATGAAGGGCATCCTACTGCTCTTTGAAGATCCACAGGGTGCCTCATTTTCCAGGAAGACAGAGTCGTTCTACAATCCAAAGATTACAAACAAAAGTTGAGGTGACCATTGAGGGCATCCCCAACCAACTCTATGCCCAGGGCATGCGTGGCTACCAGCAGTGGAGATGAGGTGAAGATGGTCTTTGCAGCAACGAGTAAACGAGACCCCAGTGAAGCAATAGCTGCAAAAGACTTGGCATTGTCAGACTGAGTTAGCATTTCCAGATGGTCCCTGTTCGGCAATTGTTTGTGGGCAGACAGGATGTGGGGAAAACCGCATTCATCCAAGACCTACTTGAAGGGCCCTTCTTCGGTGCCTTCGAGCATACTGTAATCATATGCCCTACCATACGTTTCAACGAGGCCTATCAGACACAGTCATGGGTGTGGGATGATTCAGAGGTCTACGTCGTTGATCCAAGGGAGTGGCTCCATGACCACTTGGGGCTTTCTACCATTGTTTTAAGGGCGAGCCTGCCCTCTACATTATTGATGACTGTTCGGCAACAAAGGCCCTAACCAAGAAGAAAGACATGTTATCCTAACTGGCCTTTAGCGGTCGCCATACGCAGCAAAGTGTCTGGGTCATCACCAAAAAGTACAACTCTGTGCTGAAGGACTTACGTGAGCAGACTCGCTGGATGGTGCTCTTTCACACCAAGGTCCGTGACTCGTTTGAAGACGCCTTACGTGAAAATGATGTAATTCCAACAAAGGAGGATCCTGCCACAGTACGTTAAGTACTAGCAAAGACCAAGGACGCAAAACTGCTGCTGAAGACTGATCCACCTACTGCATATACTGTCGATTGAAGTGATATTGGCGTAGATAGCAGCCGCTGCCTCAGTAACCAATTAAGGTTTCTTAATCTGGGTAGCGGTGCAGTATTTTGAAGCTCAAAGGCGTATATGTATATTCATGGATCATGATACCATTATTGATAAACTCCTTGAACAGGACATGACTAGCTTAGTGGAGACAAAGTCTGGGGTGCGGAACCTAGTTGCACCCTTGGTCTAGATATGCCACTTGTGAGCTATGTCATCGCTGTGGTATGTTTTAAGCTCCATTAAATGCGGCTTTAACAACAATTAAGCACTGTCAATTTAGAAAAACAAGCACCGAAACAACAAGGGCTGGTGGAGAGTAAGACACCACTTGCGTGTTATAGAATGTGTTAAACTCCGCTGTAGCATGAGCTTAACTCCACTATAGCATGAGCTTAACTACGCTATTACAGGTGCTTAACTACGCTATTACAGGTGCTTAACTACGCTATAACAGATGCTTAACTCCGCTATAGCAGGTGCTTACTAAGAGCTGTCAATTGGACAAATAAATTTAGTAAGTAAACATGGAAGAAACGAACACGAAACAAAGGGAGACAACACCGGTGGAGAAAACGTCAGTGACCACTACAAAAAACGCTAAAAGGGTTGCTGCACGACGAAAGGGTGCCGCAGCTCAGAAAGCCAATCAAAATAAACTTCTGAGAGAGCTCTGAGAGGCTAAGGCCGCGCTTACAGATGCAAGAGACGAAGCTGTCAAGCCAATATCAACTAGCAAGCCTCTGGAAAGGTGGGCGTGGCCAACATGGTCTGCGCCTTTGGTTGTTGGGGTGTTTGGACTGGCATTGTATTGCTACAGGCACCAGATGGAAGCCTCACACCCTAAACAGGTTGTGGTACAAAAGCCTCCGGACGCTCATTTAAAGGATCCTTTTTATATGGAATAAGATGACAACACCAATTACTGATGGAAAAATGCTCGTCAATGCTCTGTACCATGGTGCAGTTGTTTCCGGTATTTCAATAGGTTATGCCAAGCTTGCTAAGATGGCTCTGGGTGGTGGGGTGCCATGTCTTGATTTCACCTCATGGGACCTGCCTATGACTGCTGCCGATGTATCACTAGCCATGGCCACAAAGGATATGTTAATTAAACACGGAATCTTACCAGTTGATAAACTGAAGTAATGGCCACACTCACTTTACTTGTTGGAGATGCTCTTGTTAACGCCCTTGCATTCTCTGGGAGCAACTTTTATTCTCTAAATTACGAGGCAGCCAATCTGCTCAGGCAGCATGGGCCAAGAAGAGAAATGAGCGTTTAGACTTTATCAATGAGCAACTGCGCCGCCAGGGACATGCTGAGCATGCTTTTAGGGATGCGGACGAGGCTATGCGTGAGTACTCCCTAATTACGAATTAAACCGTCGACCTGCTGGGCTCTGAGCCGCAGCTTTCAGACTTCTAAGAGCTCTTAGGTGGTCAAAAAGGGCGTGAGGTGGCGTTCATTATACTGGGTATGGCTGTGACTGGGCTGTTTGCATACAGGCTTGCTAAGTAGGTCATTTGGAGGCTCAAGCGTTTACTGTATATGGATCGTCGCATGCAAAAGATCTACTATAGTCCTAAAGGCTATTGGAAATGCATAACAGCTATCGAAGGAGGTCGAAGGTGCGCTCGAAAGGATATACAAGCGATGGCTGCTGCATTGGCCTAAACTAATTCAGGTCGACCCCGGACAGGAGTTTATGGGCGCAGTGAATCAGCTGCTAGCAAAACATGGAATATCAGTCAGGCGTGGCCGTGTGAATATCCATCGAGACCAGGGTATAGTAGAACGCTTAAACCAAACACTGGCTGAGTGACTCTTTGATCACCAGTATGCCGTAGAGTTAAAGGATACTGGAAAACGATCGACTGAGTGGATTTTTTTACTACAGGCTTTAGTCTCTGCAATAGATAATGAGTTGACCCGCTTGACTGGAAAAAAACCTAAAGATGGTATAAAGGCAAAACGAGTTGCACAAAAGCCCTCTGCAGTCGTACCAGGGCGCCCGCTGGGGGTCAAAGAACAAAAGCTTCCCTCTGATGTTGGCATTCACTACCTCTACCAGCCTGGTGAGGCAGAGCAATACCAGCGCCGTCGGGCCACTGACCCTGTGAAGTCACTCGATGTTTACCGGATAGGAAGCTCTGTCACTAAATCTGGTGAGCCTGTACTTTTTACTATTTGTTGGATGGACCTCTCTGTGGCTTTGTAAAGGAGGAGCTGCTTGTGGTGCCGTCTGATACCCAGTTGCCACCAGATGGTATTACCAATTAGACATTAGAGATCTATATATATAACAATGGTATTATATGACAATAAGTGCCCGTGGACATTACTCGGAAAGAAAAACCCCTGTAACAGACCTTGTACGCAAGAGTTTTGCAACTCACACAGATATAAGATAACACATGATGTCGTTAATTGTCTTTGTACGGGTTGTCAGAAGGCTATAAAAATAATAAGGTAGGATTGTGTATGGATTGTGGGTTCGATAAAGTCAACCACAGTCGTCTTCGTCAAAAGAAAAAAATTGCTTCACAACAGATTGCAGCCGACGCCAGTGAACGGGGATTCCCCACTGTATAAAAATAGAAATCCTGTACGGCTGTAAGCAAGGTCAAAGTTCGCTCGCTGTAGAGTTGTTGTCTTTGTGTATCAAAAAACACCCTTTTAGACTGATGGAATACATATGGTATACACATGCAGAGAGAGCAAAGGCTGTACGCAAAGAATTGGAGACAAAGACTGGGATTGATAATGCCAACTATCAGCCATTGAGAGGTGGCTCCTACTTGAAACTGCCGAGAAAGCTGGCGGTAAAGAAGGCAATTATAAACGTAAAGAACTGGGATGACTTCTGCCTTCTATGGTCTATTCTAGCGGCTCTGCACCCGGTTTCTATACACCCAGAGCGACCATCTAACTATAATATTAAGTGGCTGTTAACCTGGTTGGAAGGTAAAGGCATAGAATATCAAACACCTATCTTGCAGATTGAGAAGGTAGAAAAGCATGCTAACGTGGCCTTGAACGTGTTTGGCTGGGAAGGCCACCATCGCTCACCGTATCAGTAAACTGGTACATGCATAAACCTCATATTATTGAGGAGGATGAAAAGTTGCATTACACTCTGATCAAAGATCTGAAGCATTTGCTGTATGAGTAAATACGAACACCGCAAGTTCTTCTGTGAGCGATGCTTGCATGGTTATACTATGGCAAAACTGCTCAACAAGCACAAGCCTGAGTGTGTGGGGATAGGGCAAACTGCCGTCCGAGTACAGAGGCCCACAACGCCTGCAACCTAAAGCTGCGATTGAACCCTAAAACAACGCCCGAACCTGTGGTGTTCCATAATCAGCGGGGCTATGACTCCCATCTCTTGATTCAAGGTATAAGCAAAGTGGAGGGGAACATCAACTGTATCCCAAACAATATGGAGAAATATATGTCCCTGTCGCTTGGACAGTTGGGCTTGATAAGCTGGTGTCTGCTAACAACACAGACGCCTTTGTGCTCATGGCGGAATATGAGCCTGGGCAGATAGGGAAAGGATTCATCGAAATAAAAGCCATTCTCTGCAGATGTTGTCTTTTTCAGCAGGAGAAGACAGTTTCAGATCCTATGTTTATTGTGTATAATTGGATTTGCAGAGGTGATGGATTCTGTTTAAGAAAATTACGCAGGCTACCCGTCTATCAAATAAAACACAAAATATTCACGACAACTACGGAATTCGTGCTGATCCACCTGGCACGTGCGATGATTCAGGGTTAGGGGCCCACCACCTGCCCACTGATGGGATGGCATGGACCTAAGTAGGCCAAACTCCAGTTCTTCCATTGCGGTTACTACTGAGATACAAACGGCATTAATGCACGCTCTTGTTGTTCGTTCGTTCGAAGTATAAAGAAAGAAGTCAGTACCATGCTATGTATTTACAGACGTAATCAATCATGCTCCGACATGCGCTTTCTGTTCAGCCCGACAGTTATTTGTCAGCACACAAAAACCAGATGAATAATACTGACAATATATTGCATCATGGTTTCCAATTAATCTTTGTGTAGCTTTATGCATTGGAATGCAAAGCGTTACTGTTTATTGACAAAATACCAAACGTTTGGTTATTGGCGAACCATCAGCAACTTGACGATGCATGCGGCAGTACATTTGTATATGTTGGACATAGATACAGGCGATACGTTACACATGAAGCATAACACAGAGGTGGCACAAAGAGGATGGCAGCTCAAAGAGAAATGGTCAATTGTACAAACAAAACGCACTCCGTCACAGCCAGCCTGGGAGAGGGGTACTCGAAACAGTTCCGTCCCTGATATTCCCCAGCCTTTGAGGTAACAGCGTCGTAGAATGCTGGACAACGAAACAAAGGTTTACTCACCAGCAATCACGGAGCAATGGTCTACTAGTGATCATCCCACCACAGGTGAGCACCTCAACGACGGTGAAATCGATAGACTGTAATATGTAGGGAATTTTGTTCATTATCGTGGAACGCTGACCTCTCTCGCTATGCTGAACCAACCGTACACCTAGCTTGATTTGTTCTCCTTTCGTTTGTCAGTCTATGTCCACATAAGATTAAACAAACACTCCACCTGGTCATAAATTGCTAACTTTTATCTCCGGGTTGTATAAAAATAATAAGCAATTCATAATTATTCGATCACATATTTCAACAAAACATTTTATGCATTTGCTTTAATCATCGTTTAATAAGTGGCAGGGGTGTCAATGTATCTCTTGAAAGTTTAGTGGTATCAAGACACCTGTTTCACAATTCTATGCACCTAAAAGGGAGCACTCTCACAATATCACTTATGGATGTAGGTGTAAATATTACCAATCAGTCAGGTTGCATCTAAACGAAAGCCGCTCATGATTAAGTACATCCATACGTCATAATAATATTAAGTTAAAGAAGTGGAATTGTCGTTATGCCATACAGCATAAACATGCTAATTGGGACATTGGGAAATTTCAAACAAATCGCTTAACATGGAGCCATCAGATGTTTTCAGTGCGTATAAAGCAAAAAGTATAAGAGAAAATGTACGCACGTTATGTTACTCTCTCAACAAGAACGCCGCCGAATTATATCGATTTTTCCTCTATGATGTATAGGTGACCTGTTACGGATTTCATCTATGAATCATTGACTACACAAGCGAACCCTGCACCTGCTTTTCGCCATAATCACCAAAGTTTATTAGAGCTGACAAGTACTCCCTCAAGCTGGTCCATGAATATCACAGTTTATGGATCATATCATATCTCACTATGTTATTAGCACCATAATGAACCATTATTTATGACGGGTTAAGTCGTATTGTTACGGTCATGTTCTGATAGTTGTAATACACCGAATCTGCACAAGGAGGAGTATTACTGTATACAAATATAATCGCGAAAAAACATGGTTAATGCCTCAAATATTAGTGCAGAAAAAACTAGTTTAGACATAATGTTGTTGTGTCAAAATGCAAAACATCCATAATGTTACACCACGCAGACGCTATATAGTAAATTACTTTGTGGCTCAGGAACAGATCGGTGATGGTATGTAACGCTAAATCAAAATAAGTTATTATATTGCATTGAGAATACACTACGCTACTACTGTGGGAGAATATCTGGCAGTATAAACAAGGAGCACACATGTAAATGATGCCGCTGAGGAATTCTCAGCCGATCGATGGATGGGGACTCAAAATCGTTAGACGATTCCCTACAGACAGTAAAACGCTTTGTTGCCTTGTTGGCTGAGCCATAATCAAGTTGGGAAAATCTAACTTGATGAATTAGCGAAATGGCAACCTGGGAAAGCTATGTGGCTCCGCTTTGTCATTCTTGAATACCATGGATACAATTCTAGTCTGAAGATTGATAGGCTCTAAAACACAAAAGACCGTATGGTGCCAGCGAGTGATAAGTGATAATGATGAAGGTTACACTTGTGATAACTGCAAACTGCACATCACCTCTCATGATTCGATGTATTGATTGCATTGAACCTATAAAGAACTTGTCTGGGGTTTTTCTATCCATCATAGTGTTTATCTTGAAGCTAGTCGCGACGGAATGCTGTCGATGTCGGTAATGGTCTAATACCGGACATTCATTTGCGGCAAGTGAAAGCAAATTAAAATTTCGTTTGGGCTGTGCCTTTACTAGTCAGTAAGTAGCTAATGTGCAAGGGAGATTCTAGTTTAATTGTGTAATTTCTAAACCAGACAAACAATTAGAAGATTGTGTGAAAGATACAACATATTTGACATGTAGATTATAAGATGGATATGACTACAATAACAATGCAATATTGAAATACTGAACTCATTTGTTTACCTTCTGGTACAAGCTATTTTTTCCGGTGAAAGTGAATCGGCCATCTGCCTATACATTATCGCTTGATATAACATTGGTAATTGGTGGTAAATGATATCGGCCAAAAAGTAATTTGATTTTGCATGGCCGTTCTGCAAAAAAAAACATATAGCGGGATACATTCTAGCCACTATGGTGGACATCCTGAGCATGCCGAACACGAGAACAATAGCGGCGTTTTGACGACTACCGTCTTGTTTGCTATAGTTCGGTCTGGTAACAAACTACAAATGAAGCCCCTCTCCATCTGGTCCATCATCGGACAATCGTATGCACAGGCCCAACTAAATAGAAGGATTAAATACTGACATGGAGTCAATGACTGTAATTGTATTCCACACACAACGGCTAAAATGACGGATAACTTATTACGTATTCTAAGACTAGCAATGAAAAATACATTTGGAGCGATGGAACGTCCTCGCGAGGTTCCTCTCAAGGTAGATAGCGACCAATTCATAGTATTGTTATTTTCAATGATACACAGTACTATTAATTAGCCATTATCTTGATCGCTTATCATTCGCTGTTAAGATCCCTTAATTGCATGCATAATACATGTCCATGGTTGATGCAAATGCCAATTTAGGTGGATGTGTAGACGGCAAAAAAAAATAAACAATAATATGATACGTCGATCCTGCTATTTGTCCTACGGGTTTAAGCCGGGTCATATGAGTGGATGCAAATCGCCCTGCTTGATGAGCTAACTGCTGCAGATGATCCTGCATTTGTAGCAAGGTGAATCACTCGCATACACTCCCTGCAGAATGGAGTCAACAAACGTCCCAGTGTTATAATCCATCACGTGTTAGTGGAATAACATTAAACATATTGTCGGTATATTTCTTTAGTCTAGCTGCGTCCATTTACTAAATGAAATTACCGCCGGAATAATAACTGAAAAAGGTTTTTTCTACGGTCAACATTCACAGCATTATGTAAATGCCAATTACCTCCGACCCGGACAGAGTATCTGGTGGCCTTGTTGCGGAAAGCCTTGCTAAGCTTCTGGTTAGCTAGCAAATAGCAGTGAATATCATTGGTTATGGTCGTTTCATTTGTTTGGTCGTTTCATTCGTTGGAACGCGACGCAGAATTGGAAAAACAATGTCAAAATAAACTACACGGCTAGGTCTGGCCCGCGTCAAACGCCCTATTGTGTTCAAGGTAGGACTTGAACTTTAAGATTTGTTGGCTCACCATGATGCAAATAACAGTCAGGACAATCGCAGCCCTCAAACAATGAGTTATCCACGTTCCTGCTTCAATGATTATAACTATGTCACAGTGCAGCTAAAATAAGCTTCATTGATTAAGGAGGGACACAGGTGCAGGGTTCGCTAATGGAGTCTATGTTTTTGTAGATGATATATATTTCCGGGCACTGTGTACATCTAGAAACAATTAATCTGGAACACCTCTCAATCTGTTTGTACTTAAATATATCATTTGTAAAGGGCAGGGATAATTATTTTCCCTATGGGTTTAATTGTTTCTGATGCGCTTTTTGTTTGCGCTAAAACAAAACATACACCAACGTTTTTCTTGCTGCCATAAGCAAAGTGACCCGCAACATACGCTCATACTCTTTGCTATAAATGGCACCTAACATGGACCGATTATATGTGTCATATAGTATTGGTTCCACGTAATTCATCTCTGAAACATCGTTGGTTTTATTTCCAGCTATTTTAACAGTACATCTGTTATGTCAGCATCATACCTTGACTATAAGGGCAACCATTTCACTCATTTATCACGCATTTATCGTTGACAGCGCAAGTGAACTATGCGTAATTTGCCTACCCATCACCTACACCATGCACTGCAATAAATAAGTCTATTGCATATTGGTAAGAGAAGAAGGATTTATCCTATCGAACCCCAGTTTTTGTCGTTTTTCAGCAGGCGATTACGAGTTTTTGTCTTAGTTTGGATGCTTATGCTGCAGATAGGCTCACTATACTAACGAATCCAAATGCAACGGTAAGCATTTCTGATATAGCATCGTGTATGATTGGTGTTGCAGATGGCCTGGGTAGGTTTTTTTTGGAAAGTTACGAGAGAACCTGTCATTCAATAAACCACGGAATATCCACTGATAACCAAGGAATTTGTGCTGCTTCACTAGGCACGTCAAATGAGCTTGGGTCAAAAGTCGGTAAAGCGGGCGGAATGGGCCCCAGTAGGGCATGGTCCAGTTTCTCCATGGAATTAACTACTGGGATACAAATGACATTGACGCACGCTCCTGTTGTTTGTCCGAAAACGTGCAGCTTAAGAGACGAGGTATAAACAAAGAGGCTCGTGCCATGCTATGCAATTACAAATGTAATCATTCACGCTCCGACAGATGCTTTCTATTCTGGCTGATAGTGATTTGTGATTCGCACTAAATCTTATTCAGCAAACAAGAACAAGATCTTGACATTACATGCTGCATTCCATACGTATATGCTGCACATTGAGACAAACGACACGTTACACGTGGGGCATAAAAGACAGGTGACACAAAGAGGGTGGCAGATCATTTACATGCCAAAAAAACGCAGTTCATACTAAGTCAGTTAGTTGCATGTTTGATAAGCCATCGGTGATTCCCACAGGGTGATGTGTACTTTCGACAGCTCCACAGGGAGAGGTGTACTTTCGACAACTCCACAGGGAGAGGTGTACTTTCGGCAGCTCGACAGGGAGATGTGTACTTTCGACAACTCCACAGGGAGAGGTGTACTTTCGACAGCTCGAGAGGGAGAGGTGTACTATCGACAGCTCGACAGGGAGAGGTGTACTTTCGACAACTCCACAGGGAGAGGTGTACTTTCGAATCTTAACAACGACCACACGAATGTCTGCTAATGATGCCGTTTCTTTAAAATGTATGTTATGCACAAAACTCCAGGCCTGGCTCGGCACGCTCCAGGTAGACAGGGATGGCAGCTGCCTGGTATGTCACAGGGGAAATTATCAAAGCTGTATGAAATACCTGATTGTACAAAGGTTGCATTGAGTAATGTGTATAATGCACACTCATCTTAAGAACCGTATCATAACGTACCCTGGCAATGTCGTCTTTAACTCCATCCTTAAGGTGTCATACAGGTCACCAGTGCGATCAACACTTATGTATATACGGGCGTTCTTAAAAGCACCTGCTCCCATTAAGCCTGCAGGCAGTACACACCAGTCATCCGTTATATCAAAATCTCCTCCTGCCAAATAAGCATGGTAAACATTTTTATTAAACCCATGAAGCGTTATAAATACTGAAATGAATTTACCCCAAATAACGCAAATCAAATGGATATCAGCTACTGGGCCTCCTCTTCGATACGAATGGCACTTGCAATGAATCGAAACTAGGCGTGATACATCAGAGCTAATCAGGGTTATTTCGACCGCAGTAATGCAAATATTCGCATGCGCAGTGATCGACATCGTAAACTTATTATGCCAGAATTATATTCAGGCAATAATCTGTATATAGTCACTAACTTTCCTTGTGAACCCTTTTACAGGAACCAATTTAACTCGGATCATCTGTTTAAAACAAAAGATATTTCAGTTGAATAACGATACTACTTGCACCTATCGTTCTCTAGCCTTTAATAAGTCATTGAAGTTAACAATTCCATATAAATATATATATATATATATATATATATATATATATATATATATATATATATATATATATATATATATATATATATATATATATATATATATATATATATATATATATATATATATATAATACACACACACACACAAACACAACACACACACACATGTGCATACACACAAACAAACACACATACGTAACCTCGTATACACTAACGCACACATCCAACACACACAAACAGATGTTTGCTGATTGGATTGAAAATTGCTTCTCTAGTTCGGTGGAATCGCCCATTTTACCATTTGTTTGTGTTAACTATGTGATGAATGTGAGTTCTAGACAGTTCTATATATTAATCATAGGTTTTTGGTATGTCTTTGAGACGCATATTTTATCCACCAATATTTGTGAAAACCACAATTATTGGTCTTATTCTTGTCAGAGACAAGATGAAAAGATTAGCGTCGGTAATGTCGTCATTCACAGTATTCTTAGGACTTCACATGCTCACGTGAATGGTGGTCTGTTGAAGCTTTGTGGGGGAAATGTTACATACATCGATTGTTGGAATGTTTGCCTATGAGGCGCTTACTTCTCTTGGCGGACTGAATTGTTGATAATTCAGTAGTAGGCCGGTAAATTCGTCGTCTGGCTGTGTCGTTGTGGTGACTGGTTGTTTGGTGCAAAGATCAAAAGGTATATCATGAATATCGGTTTATCTTGAAGCAATAGTGGACGGCCCAATGATTTATCGACAAGCATAGACTGGTAAACTGGCTTAACGATGAGTGAATGCAGGATAAACTGGCTTAGGGTTCTCCGCTAATAAATATGCATGCCGTTTTGAATGAATTAGCAGTTACAAATATTCTTAGTTTTCCCATCTCTGAAGACCCACACGGATCTTCATTGTATCATTACATCGATGACATTTCACTGCCACATTGGTGTATCTTATTATGGGCGGGTTTTTTTATTACATTTGCCTCAACCTTCAACCACACAGCGTGAAGTTGATACAGATCATGCAACGCCTCAACCAAGTCTCATATTGTGATAATTGTAGATGTTCATTTTCAAATTCTGGTTCAACCAGTCGTCAAATGACGACAATCGACAGCATGCACATCCATATGTGACATTTTCAATACAGAATAAATATCCGAAGTAACTTTCTTGGATTGGTTATTTCATCCATAAATGTCTGTCATACGGCTACGTCAGAACATTGCACGCCTAACCACATCCGGTTAAGCACCTTAATGTCTTTAAGAATGTCACTAAGTAATCCTTGCTTATCTGTGGTATGTACGTTGTCGATTCTGGATCACTTACCTTTTCCTTAATTTAGGTGCCTATTTATCCCACATACAGCGCTAGACTTGGTCCCAAGCGTGGCAACAATACAATGCCGCTGTAGGAGAATGATCCGAGCATAGAACAAGACTGTTTTACAACAGAGAAAGGTCAGAAAAACCTAGCTAATATAATTTCAAAACAGCTCAAGCAAAATGACCTAACTTGTGGAGTCCTGTGACTTATTCAGGCGTAGTTTTTCCTAGTTAACTTTAGCTCAAGGCTGGTTTGAACTAAATCGTATGCATTATATGCTGTTATATTTATTAAGTTGAGTGATCTAAGCAATTGCTTAATTGATTAACAACAGGAAGCAAATGTTATTTGTTAGTTTAAGATGACAGTTATTTATAATGGCTCAATAATATTGGAACCATATGAAGAGGGTAAACATTATCAAGTGCTAGTCATGTTGTGTTACTTGGAGATCGGGTCAGCTGAAGCACCAGAATTAATGAGTGAGGAGCATCGCTGTTTATCGAAACATCATATAAAATAACGAGGCTGTTCACATGACGTGTCATGCATCTTAGATAACGAGTTTGCCCTCTGAGCTAGACGATAGGGGTTCACTGTATGCTGCTGCAAAACCACAGCAACAACTGAAACTCCACGAATAAAGTAAACTTGGTTGAGAGGCATGGATATCCCTCGTGTGCATTACTCAACCTGTCATGTCAGCAAATTGACTCAAGCAATCAAGTCTGCCACGGAGCACGTAGCGAAATAGTTGTGCAGCATATCTGTGATTTTTATCAACCCAGTTGACACATCTCTAACTAACACTTGAAGCCTTAATGGAGGAATAGCCTCGAACATTATTCATATGCTTCCGTAATCCAATCGGCAATGCCTTCGAGTAGTGACTGATTTAAGGAAACAAAATCTGCCGAACGTCCACCCACACTTCAGCCTTGGCGCACACTGACTTATCTTCACCAAGGACCATATTCGTGTTTAATATAATATCGAAGCAGAACTCAATGTCATCCCTGATCGAAATTTTAGAAATAAGAGACACAGCAACACAAGGTTCTTATTGAATCGATAAGGACAAAACTCAAACAGCATGAACATAAAGAGAGCATTTCCCTGATTGCATCTGTCGGCCGGTGATTGATAACGACGGTAATCATATAGCATGCTACAGGTTTTTTTGTTCTCATTCTTCGTTGCTCAAGCGCCAGTTCTTCTGATAAACAACATGAGGGAACAGCAATGGCAATTGCTTGGCAGTTTATCCCTGTGTCCAATAGCGTTACACTATGATAGCTCTAAGAGGATGCGTAGGGTTCTTACTGTGGTTGAATCGGGCGATTTTTATCGCATAGCGCATCATAAACAGGTAAAGGGACCATTTCACCAAGGATTGTTTTTTCCAATCGGCCCGTTTTGGTCCAGATTGTCCCCGATGAAGCAATTTTCTTGATCGGCCCGATTGTCGTCCAGAATCGCCTCCAAACGTCTCCTTTTTTAATGGACCATGGCGTGGGGACGAATCACGGGCGTTCCTCGCGCGATCGACACGCTTCTGGGACGCAAGTATGCGAAAGTACGCGCAATTACCCGTAAGTACACGGCAAAGGGCGGGTAGAGACCTGCTACTTGCGCGCAAGTGAGCGATCTTCGCGAGTTGTTCGGCCGAGAGGGGCCGAGAGGGGCTGAAAATGGGCGATCCCGGCGCGTGAGAAGACGCTTTCGGCTACTCTGCGGCCGATGTACGCCGTTCTTTCGCCGTTCTTTGCGCGAGAGTGGCCGAATGTAGGCGTATGTTGCCGCAGGGAGTCGCAAGAAGCCGAACGTAAACGGTCTTCGGACGATTTAAACGATCTTCGACGTTGTTCGGCCAACCAAATTTGCTTAGATCGTCCAGAGATCGGTGTTTTTGTGGCCCGACTATATAAATCGAGCCAGTTAGAAGGCTTTCATTACTTTCTCACCAGCCAGGGAAGGTCAGGGACCAACCAGCGGTGCTGAGGCTTGTTGTAGCTCTACAACATTGTTCTGCCATAGCACAGCAATATGTTATTACACCAGAAAATATGCTGAAGAGGCTAAGGACCAAGAGAAATTATGCCAAAAAGTTTTTGTGAAATTTTAAAGGATTTTTAGCTGTGTTTTGTTTCAGTACCTGTTCTGAGAAAAGTGTGCAGTTCTTATTTTATATGTCGTGTATAATTCTCTGCCATTGGGGATTAATGTTTGATGTATTATTATTTATTATACTTTTGAGTAGATATATGCTTGCTGTTGTATTTAGTAACAATTAATTCTTCTTTGTGACATTTTAAAGGATTTTTATATGTGTTTTGTTTAATTACAACATTTGGGTTTTAATTCTCTGGCATTGATATTGTTCTGTATAAATGTCTTTTCATTTACAACACATTTGTTTAAATATTTCCCTTGCTGTTGTATTTAATAATTATTATCACTATGTTCCAGGTGTTGGTGTGTACCCTGGCTGGGTGATGACAGAAGGCTACACTACGGCCACTAAGATGCACTGATGTAAGAGATGAGGGTGGGTGATTCTGCTGCTTTCCAAAACTTTCTGCACATGCCTCCTGTCATGTTTGATGAGATGCTGGCTCGGATTGGTCCACGTATACAGAAGATGGACAGCAACTACAGTGCAAACACTCCGCCGACACTACGCTCAACCCTCGGTGGAAAGCTTCAGAGGGCGGGCGAGACAAGGAGACCATCAGGGGACCCTTGGACGACCAAGACGACCACGGGACGACGGTTTTTGATCGGCTACTGTTTTTCAACATCTTTAAAAACAGTAGCCGATCACTTTTTTGGTACCCAACCCTTGGAGGACTGAGGCGATTGTGCCTGATCTTCCCCCGAAGGTATAGGGCAGTGCTTAACAGTGCTCGACAGTGCTCGCAGGTTCCCGACTTTTATCGCAAAAATGCCGCCGATCGACCAAACAAAGGATCGGGTACTATCGGGACCAAAAAAATCCTTGGGTGAAATGGCCCCTTAACCAACAGAGCGCAGCAAAACGTATCAATATAAGTCGCGCCCATGACTCGAATTCAACGATGTAATGTTCTGCTTCAGTCGATTGCCCCAACCATTGTTATGGCCTTTGAAAGTTCTGACTCCTTATTTTTGACGGGATGTGAATTGTAAACCAATTAGAGAACACGGTCGCTGCTACAATACATAAATTCCTGAAAACGGGCTTAGTTACTGGTCCAGGCCGCTGATCATATGAATATATTTGTACACTGAGTTCGGTGTCTTTTTTCACTGCGCCTTTATCGATTATCATCGATAATTTGGTAATCCAAACATAATGGATGGATTATACACTTTACTAAGTACACAGACATGCAAATAATATCAATATCACAACAAATCTCCGCAAACTGCGTACTTAACACCTAAAATATAAATTACATAAATATCATTTACAGCGGCGACAATAAAGTACGTACTGACTTGCCGATGGTTTGGACAGATACCGTGAACGACCCATCTACTAACGACGCGTCATTGATTACATCCCTACCGTATCGGAAAGGGCAACCACGTCAGTTATCATGAATGCTTTCTGACTTTTACGCCATTATAGCTTAGATTTCTGGGTTCGGATGTGGTCGAAGGTGACCTAGCAATAAAGATATTACTCATAAGATTTGCTTGGAGCTATAAATTGCAATGTGTATTACGTTCTACTTTGTTAGTTGGATTATTATGTAATAATCGGCAGCCAGGCAAAACTTAGAGAGTGTGCGAGAGCAAACGAAATTCATATTGTGGTTTTTTTTGAATTGCTAAAGTTGAGATAATGTGCTAAGGTCAGCTCTCAACACCCCTATCTGATTACATGTTTCGAAAGGCCCCTTTGCCTGCAACATATACCGTCCATGTTTCAGGGGTTTTTGGTGGGGGCGAACTATTCGATCATTCTTTTTTTGTTTAAACAATGGCCTAAGTATTGCTGGGGGGTGACGATATAGAGTGATATATATATATATATATATATATATATATATAGATATAGAGATATATATAGAGATATATATATATATAGAGATATATATATATATAGAGAGATATATATATATAGAGAGATATCTATATATAGATATATATAGAGATATAGATATATATATATATATATATATATATATATATATATATATATATATATATATATATATATATATATATATATATATATATATATATATATATATATATATATATATATATATATATATATATATATATATATATATTATATACAAGGTGGAGCTTTTGGGGTATTATTGAGACCTTCAAGATTTAGAAAGCGCATCATAAAACCCAGCGGGACGCATAGGCAATGAAGCCAGCTGTAATTACGCGCATAAATCCATGCATTATTGTAACATGTCGTCCCAGCCGCAACATATCTGCATGTAATACTTACCTAGCGACGATGATCTAAGTAATTATCAACAGAATTAAGTTCTAGGACGTCCTGTATTGCCACACATCACTCCTTAGGTGAACCCTATATTACACATAAAGTTGCAAAAAATTACTGACGATCTACAATATATGCTGGGTAGGATGCAAATATAACTAAAGAGATCTGCGTATGTATTTAACATTTATCCAACCAAAAATACCGTCGTTTATGGTATTTTACTATTATCTGAAGACATGCGATTCTTCAATGCAATACAAATATAGAAATTGGACATTGTGCATCAAAACTCTATCCTTACCTAATCCTTTAAGGCTGATAAATTGATACTTTCTTTTTTTAGTTTATTGTAATGCGTTGATCCAACCATTGAATATATCATTACAGATTATCCAAACGACCCTCACCTCAATATCATAGCAATAGAAACGCTCGTAGAATATAGCCCCTACATCGCGTATTTAGCAAGGGAAAATCTCTTGAATTGACGACGATGGAATTTTATCGAATATACATTGTGTCTCAACCAAAGACCCGTAAACTGTTATGTCCATGTCTCGTAGGATAACATGCAATTGCAGTATGTTAAAAAATGGAAATATTTAGGACTTATTGTAATTGCAAATTCTGATGATGATATACTGAGGCGAATGCGCATTTTATATGGTCGGTCAAACTGTCTTAAACACAATTTCTCCTAATGCTCATTGTATTTAAAACTTGAAATATGTCAAACTACTGCAGCACACTTTACTGTCCATATCTTTGAATTGATTTTATACAAACGTCGCTTAATAAAGTAAGAGTTGCTCATGGTAACGGGTACCGAAATATTTTGGGTGTATCAAAAAAAGACAGTGCCAGTCATTTGTTCGCCTCAAACAGTGTCGCAGAATTTCAAGCATATATCAGAATATCAACCTACGCGTTTATAAGGGGAATGAAGCCTCCAGTAACATGTTAATACAAAATTTCTAATGATTGTTACATAGTACGGTCTGGTGCCATGTGGACCCATTGCTACAGTATTTTATATGCTCGGCATTAAACACTAACTTATATGCATGTACTATGGACTTGGTGCCTGACATAAACTATCATTATTATAACGTAGATTGCGCTCGAACATATTGAAATAACGCAATTGAGATACGCGCAAATATCGTACAGGTGCTATTTTCCTCATTACCAGTGTATACGTAATTGATATACTGTTATATCTCAATTACCATTATACTGTTATATCTCTATTAACACAAAAAATCGTAAAACCAATACCATCCGCTCATAAACATATGAAATTTGATTCGATCAGCAGTCTAGGAAAGTAATTCATCACATTCCGTGTCGTAGCGGTTGAATGCTTCGTTACACATGTATAACTGCGCGCGACAGCGGCGGTAGCCGCATGCTTTGAATCAGCAAGGGATGAAAATCGAGCGCGCTGATTGATGATGGTCAGCTTACCAGCAAGGATTAAACAGAGGCAGCTGTTTTGCAACGGACGAGATATTTTACAAAAACAATCCAAATAAAGAACTTCCATATTGACCAGCAAACCGTAGTACCCGCTGACTTATGGCGTCTTCTGGCCGGCACCATGGCGACTCGTATCAACGAGGCTGGCACGTTGGCAGACATTTGCAACAACACCATATGAAGATTTTTGTGAACTAAGTTTGGGGATTTTATTCAACGCGCCTTTATCGATTTATCATCGATGATTTTGTGTTCCAAACATCAAAAAAGGAATATAAACGTGCCATACAAGTAAAACAATTTGAATTCACCCAAATCGTCACAATCTGCGTTTTTAGTTTAACGCTTAACAAATAAAGAAATATTTGCATGAGCCACAATAAAGTGTCTAGAACGGCCCATCTACTGACGGCGCGTCATTAATTTGATCCCAGCCTTATTGAAAAAGGAAGCGCATCAGTTATCATGAATGCTTTTTTGGCTTGCGCGCCATTATAGCTTAGAATTCTGGGTTCGGATGTGTTCGCCAGTGAACGGGAAAAAACACTCTCTCCCGTTACGAGGTTGCTTGGAGACATAAATTGCAATGCGTATTATGCTATATTTTTGTCTATTCGTTCTAACCAGAAGAGGCTATGTGCATACTGTTGATGCGGTAGGCATAATGGGGATCTGTTTGATTTTGGTACAATAACTTCATCCCTTACAATCTTTTGCTACAAGTGTGCTCTTTGTAAATATTAGTGATTGAGACGGCGTGGTACATCGACGGCAGCGACGATTTGGTGCTATTATTAGAGACATTCAGTATCATTCATGAGTAGATTCGTTGAGTCGTACCGCATCACACGAAACTTATCAAATGGATAGACAGCGCCTCAGTAGATAATCTGAGAAACGTTACATAATCATGATATCAGCTTCTACAAGCAAATATAGCTTGCAATGTAAAAATAATTGCGCAAATCAAAATATTTGACTATGAAGGAATGTTTTTGTTGAGTACTCAATCGGTGAACGATACCACTTGAATGCAGCTCTTAATGGCAGCAAGTGTAATATTGCAATAACTATGTCGAATTCAGGCACATTTCGACCGTTATAATGTAACAAGTCCGTAAGATTCATCCTAAATGTACACACGGATTATGGCGAGCCATGATACATGGCTGGATATAATTATTCTCTCATGCTTGTATTAATAATTGACATTACTGTTGTTCGTTAGTCTTTATGTATTGATGAAGCAAACAACTGACAGAAAAATGAAAGTCTCACATTACAGCATACTCAAGTATTATGAATTACGGTTAGCTAGAGGATTAGGCCGCCCACGCTTTGGAATTAATCAGTCGGAAGCGTTACGCTTTACGTAAACATCAACTTCATGTTAGAGGGGTTGTTCACATGACGTCTCATATTTCATAGACTAATTGCTTGCACTGCACGTAATGGGTCACAGCGTGGCGCCTGGAGTTTCCCTGCGCAAAGAGCAGTTCAGTTTTGCAAACATATACTCGAACAGGTTTTATTTCAGGCTTCATCACAGGCGATTATGAAGCTGAGGATTATCATGACAGAGAAAGAAAAATATGCCAGGCTGCAACTCATTGATATACTAAGCCTGAACTTTGTATTACTACCGAATTCTCCGTTTATGAAACAAATATGGACGCATCGTTAATGGTTATATGCTGTAGTCGGATGTCATTCCGACTCCTCATGGCAATACAAGTACATTCATCGAAAATGGTACATCACAACCCTACCGTTTAATTAATAATTATGAAATATTAAATTACGCAGCACATACTCTTTGGTGAAACTCGACATAATACAGCAACTCCTGTCCATGTAAATTCTTATTTTGATCACATAGAAAATAAATGATGTTTCCCTACTACTTTAAGGCTACTAACTTAAGCCATAAAATATACCGACCTGAACAAATACTGATCCATTCATATTTTGTTCATTTTGTTCATTATTTTGCCTAGATCCAGCCATTGAATTGACCATTAGCGATTATACTACTAACCCTCCACTCAATCTTCAAACTAGCACAATGATAGAAAAGTTAATGTCTATTGCACTCAACGCGAGAAGATTATGGGTCTTACATCGCGTATTGAGATGGAAAAATTCTACACTACCCGTAGTATGTAATTGTCGCTGCTGTATTCGGGATTTTTTTATAAGTGTCAGGAAGATGCTCGAACATACCAAAATATTGCAAGTTAGATGCGCGCAAATATTATACATATATATTTTCCTCACTACCAATGTATACGATATTTCACATCCAGATAATATCTATACTGTTGTAGATTAATTACAAACCCACACCTAAAATATCATATTATCTATGCGACGGTCACCATCCTCACATAAACTTACGGAATTTTATTAGATCAGCGATCTAGAAATGTAATCCAACACATTCCGTTGCGCAACGGTTGCATTTTTCGGTATTCCTGTGAGCGGTAGGGGCTGGTAGCAGCATGCTTGTTTGAACCAGCAAGGAATGATAATTCAGCGCATTGATTGTTGATGGTCGGAATGACGAGCATGGTTTAAACAGCATTAGTGCTCTGCGACGGAAGATATATCTCCGTCTCTGACAGTAACTCCTCCGTTTCCACATGAGAAATCCATAGCAAAACCAAAAACACAAAATAAAAAAATTGTGGCAGACGCTGACTTCAGGCGTCGTCTGGCATACCGAAAAATTTAACCAGGGGTTATGGACCAGGCACGTGTGGAGTGCTGAGGGCTTTTGGAAGACAAGCACATCAACTGCAATCTTTCTAGCCTGAGATAAGGAATATCGACTCGAACACTGTCTTATTTCAGAACTATATTCACCGTAAAGTGCACGATGAAGTGTTTTTCATTATGTTGTACTACTTTTGTATCACTACCTACACAAACGTAGAAGCAACATTAACATTCCACCAAATCGCCGCCAACTGCGTCTTTAATTTAACATCTTTCAAACACATAAACATTTGCATTAGTGACAGTAAAGGGCGAACTGACTTTCCTATCGTTTGGATAGATGCCAAGTATGACCCAGCTAATGCGCGTCATTAATTTTATCTCTGCCTTATTGGAAAGGGATTCACACCAGTTATCATGAATGCGCCTTTGCTTTTGCGCCATTATGGCTTCGATTTCTGCTTTCTGATGTGTTCGCCGGTGACTGAGCAATAACAATATCACCCGTCATAAGCTTTGCATGGATCCATAAATTGTATTGCATATAATGCTATGCTTTGCCATTCATATTTCCCTCGTTTTTGAGTCGATTCCATCTGCCCAGAAGCGGCCATGTGTATTTTGATCGCCTGGTGATGCATTATGTATTATGGGGGTGTGCTTGATTATCGGTACATAAACTTCATCCCTTATCAAATTTTGCTATAAATGTTCTCTTTGTAAATATAAGTGATTGCGATCGCGTGGTACATCGACCACAGCGACGATTTGGTGCTATTATTAGAGACAATCAGTATCATTTATAAGTAGATTGGTTGAATCGTATTACATAGTTCAGTACGTATCGAATGGATTTATCATGTCCAATAGTCTTGTGTTCCCATATAACGCCTCGGAAGACATTACATAATCATTAAATCAGCTGTATAACCCAGAATAGGAAGCAATATAAAAATAAAATTTCTCAAATTGTAATATTTCGTTAACAGAGATAAACTTTAGGTCCACGATACCTTATGAATGCGGCGCTCAATGGCAGCAAGCGTTATATTGCAGTTACTGTGTTGAATTCAGGCACAGTTCGACCCGTATAATGTAACGATTCTATAAATATCATCCTACATGTACACATGCATTATTACGAGCCACGGTACATGGCTCGTTATAATTATTTTATTATGTCCATGTCAATAATTGAGGTAAGTGTTCGATAATGCTGACGCATTGATAAAGCAAACATCTTGTAGCAAACTGATCAGCAGCAATACGATCGCGTTAGTGTACGTATCATATTTCATTACCACGACAGCTTAATCAATTACCATGAATAAAGTTTTGCTAGGTGAGTGGGCCGCCCACGCAGCGGTTTTTTATAAGCGGGAAGTCTCTCCCTGTATGCAAACATCAAATATAAATTCGAGGGGCTGTTTACGTGACGTCTCATATTTGACTGCAACACTTCATCTCACGTGGCAACCAATTAGTGATGGGTCACAGCGTAGCGGCTAGAGATCCCGGTAAAAGGCAGTTTGCTAACATCTGGTCGAATTAGATTTTTTCCAGGCTTCATCACAGACGACTATGAGGCTGAGGATTATGATGACTGAGATAGAAAAATATGCTGTCAAACACTTGATATCGGGCAATTTATGCATTCAAAATTATTGACAGTTGGATAATGTCCGCGTAATCGCCAGACAGACAAAGCTCTGAGTGTATGCGCGTACATATGTACATATGATATTTTTGAATAGCTATAAGTAAGATAATGTGTTAAAATGACTGTTCTGTTCATCCATATCCGATTACATGTTGCAAAAGGCCCTTTTGTCCGTGACAGTAACCGTCCAAGTCTAAGGGGCTTTTGATGAGCGACATATTCAATCATTCCTCTTTTGTTTAAACAATGGTCGGAGTATTGCTGTTGATTATATTATATATATATATATATATATATATATATATATATATATATATATATATATATATATATATATATATATATATATATATATATATATATATATATATATATATATATATATATCATCATCACATAATACCCATACGTGATGCGAGAGTCAGCTGAGTAGATTGTCATTTTCTTTAGGCGAGTTGCCAGAGGATTGGTGTCGAAATGTATTTTTTTTGTGTATTTTTGGAAGAAAATTGGTCATTTTCAAATAATTGTAATTATTATGGGTCACATACTGAGATAACAAGGTGTAGCTGTGGGGGTATTATTCAATAACGGAATAAATAATTTCAATACTGACCACTATGATTGAGAAGGCATCATAACGCCAAGCGGAACACGCTGGCCATATAGCCAGCTGTAATTGTGCGGAAAAATCCATGCATTATGGTTGCAGGTCGATGATCGGAGTTCAGCGCTAGGTGAAATCGTGTGTCTGGATATCTCAAGCAGGGGACATTTATTGCCACACATCACTCTATGGATGGTTGCAAAATATATGCAAAAATGTACATTAGTATCACTACTTCAGTGGAGTGTATGATTCAGTTTTTTTCATCATACCCGTAACATGCGGTAGAAGTCATGCTAATATTGACTCAGCGCTGCAGAATACGTTTGTAATGAGAAAATCAAATGAGAGCATTCCCTCGATCCCTGCATTGTGCTTGATCAGAGAGTGATTATGGTCTCGCGACAGCATGTCGGTTCCTGCGTGGATATTGCGATGGCAACGATACGTCAGTCTACTCCCCGGCATTCATGTATTTGCTGCTGCAAGCAATCAATGCCTGTCCATGTTAATGATGAATGGCAGCCATACCGGTTGGGGTGTTAAAATTGCCATTGATAATCGTACAATGAGTAGAAATTGTAGTTCGCCTATGGATGTCGTACATGTTATGAAAGCCATTAAAAACCAACACAAGCAAGCAGCAACTCATTTACATAATCAGCTTAAACTTTGAATTACTCCAGAATTGAACGAAAAAATGAACGCATCATCAATGATTATATGATATTAAGTCATGCCGACTCTTCAAAGCAGTGCTAGTACATTCAATGGATATTGATGCATCATAACGTTTCATAGAAACCACGGTCGGTTACTTTGTAACAAGCATTCATTGACAAGTGACGTATTGACAGTGTCAATTTTTTAGCCATTCGTACGATTGGGAATATAGCACCATAGGTTAAGCCTTACATACGGGTCATTGACACTATATAGATTGTACAAATATCGTCCAGTTGATAGTTATATTAAATTTCGAAACACACTATGCAGCAAACCTCGCCCTTATACAGCTACTCGTGTCCATACAAATTCACATTTAGACCACATCAAAAATTAATAATGTTTCACTAATAATTTAAGGTTTATTCATGGCAATAACTAAGGTTTATTGTTGTTCTTTGATCCAACCATTGAATAGATCATTACGGATTATTCGATTGGACCTCAACTCACACATCTAATTAGCATAACACTAGAAAAGTGAATGTCTGCTGCATTCTTTGATTGTAGATTATGGATCCTAAATCGCGTAGTGAGGAATGATAATTCAGCGCATTGATTGTTGATGGTCGGAATGACGAGCATGGTTTAAACAGCATTAGTGCTCTGCGACGGAAGATATATCTCCGTCTCTGACAGTAACTCCTCCGTTTCACATGAGAAAATCCATAGCAAAACCAAAAACACAAAATAAAAAAATTGTGGCATACGCTGACTTCAGGCGTCGTCTGGCATACCGAAAAATTTAACCAGGGGTTATGGACCAGGCACGTGTGGAGTGCTGAGGGCTTTTGGAAGACAAGCACATCAACTGCAATCTTTCTAGCCTGAGATAAGGAATATCGACTCGAACACTGTCTTATTTCAGAACTATATTCACCGTAAAGTGCACGATGAAGTATTTTTCATTATGTTGTACTACTTTTGTATCACTACCTACACAAACGTAGAAGCAAAATTTACATTCCGCCAAATCGCCGCCTACTGCGTCTTTAATGTAACATCTTTCAAACACATAAACATTTGCATTAGTGACAGTAAAGGTCGAACTGACTTTCCTATCGTTTGGATAGATGCCAAGTATGACCCAGCTAATGCGCCTCATTAATTTTATCACTGCCTTATTGGAAAGGGATTCACACCAGTTATCATGAATGCGCCCTGGCTTTTGCGCCATTATGGCTTCGATTTCTGCTTTCTGATGTGTTCGCCGGTGACTGAGCAATAACAATATCACCCGACATAAGGTTTGCATGGATCCATAAATTGTATTGCATATAATTCTATGCTTTGCCATTCATATTTCCCTCGTTTTTGAGTCGATTCCATCTGCCCAGAAGCGGCCATGTGTATTTTGATCGCCTGGTGATGCATTATATATTATGGGGGTGTGCTTGATTATCGGTACATCAACTTCATCCCTTATCAAATTTTTCTATAAATGATCTCTTTGTAAATATAAGTGATTGCGATCGCGTGGTACATCGACCACAGCGACGATTTGGTGCTATTATTAGAAACAATCAGTATCATTTATAAGTAGATTGGTTGATTCGTATTACATAGTTCAGTAGGTATCGAATGAATTTATCATGTCCAATAGTCTTGTGTTCCCATATAACGCCTCGGAAGACATTACATAATCATAACATCAGCTGTATAACCCAGAATAGGAAGCAATATAAAAATAAAATTTCTCAAATTGTAATATTTCGTTAACAGAGACAAACTTTCGGTCCACGATACCTTATGAATGCGGAGCTCAATGACAGCAAGCGTTATATTGCAATTACTGTGTTGAATTCAGGCACAGTTCGACCTGTATAATGTAACGATTATATAAATATCATCCTACATGTACACATGCATTATTACGGTCCACGGTACATGGCTCGTTATAATTATTTTATTATGTCCATGTCAATAATTGAGGTTCGTGTTCGATAATGCTGACGCATTGATAAAGCAAACATCTTGTAGCAAACTGATCAGCAGCAATACGATCGCGTTAGTGTACGTATCATATTTCATTACCACGACAGCTTAATCAATTACCATGAATAAAGTTTTGCTAGGTGAGTGGGCCGCCCACGCAGCGGTTTTTTATAAGCGGGAAGTCTCTCCCTGTATGCAAACATCAAATATTAATTCGAGGGGCTGTTTACGTGACGTCTCATATTTGACTGCAACACTTCATCTCACGTGGCAACCAATTAGTGATGGGTCACAGCGTAGCGGCTAGAGATCCCGGTAAAAGGCAGTTTGCTAACATCTGGTCGAATTAGATTTTTTCCAGGCTTCATCACAGACGACTATGAGGCTGAGGATTATGATGACTGAGAAAATATGCTGTCAAACACTTGATATCGGGCAATTTATGCATTCCAAATTATTGACAGTTGGATAATGTCCGCGTAATCGCCAGACAGACAAAGCTCTGAGTGTATGCGAGTACATATGATATTTTTGAATAGCTATAAGTAAGATAATGTGTTAAAATGACTGTTCTGTTCATCCATATCCGATTACATGTTGCAAAAGGCCCTTTTGTCCGTGACAGTAACCGTCCAAGTCTAAGGGGCTTTTGATGAGCGACATATTCAATCATTCCTCTTTTGTTTAAACAATGGTCGGAGTATTGCTGTTGATTATATTACATATATATATATATATATATATATATATATATATATATATATATATATATATATATATATATATATATATATATATATATATATATATATATATATATATATATATATATTTCATCACATAATACCCATACGTGATGCGAGAGTCAGCTGAGTAGATTGTCATTTTCTTTAGGCGAGTTGCCAGAGGATTGGTGTCGAAATGTATTTATTTGTGTATTTTTGGAAGAAAATTGGTCATTTTCAAATAATTGTAATTATTGTGGGCCACATACTGAGATAACAAGGTGTAGTTTTGGGGGTATTATTCAATAACGGAATAAATAATTTCAATACTGACCACTATGATTGAGAAGGCTTCATAACGCCAAGCGGGACACGCTGGTCATATAGCCAGCTGTAATTGTGCGGAAAAATCCATGCATTATGGTTGCAGGTCGATGATCGGAGTTCAGCGCTAGGTGAAATCGTGTGTCTGGATATCTCAAGCAGGGGACATTTATTGCCACACATCACTCTATGGATGGTGCGTATGATTCATTAGTATCACTACTTCAGTGGAGTGGATAGTTTTCATCATACCGTAACATGCGGTAGAAGTCATGCTAATATTGACTCAGCGCTGCAGAATACGTTTGTAATGAGAAAATCAAATGAGAGCATTCCCTCGATCCCTGCATTGTGCTTGATCAGAGAGTGATTATGGTCTCGCGACAGCATGTCGGTTCCTGCGTGGATATTGCGATGGCAACGATACGTCAGTCTACTCCCCGGCATTCATGTATTTGCTGCTGCAAGCAATCAATGCCTGTCCATGTTAATGATGAATGGCAGCCATACCGGTTGGGGTGTTAAATTGCCATTGATAATCGTACAATGAGTAGAAATTGTAGTTCGCCTATGGATGTCGTACATGTTATGAAAGCCATTAAAAACCAACACAAGCAAGCAGCAACTCATTTACATAATCAGCTTAAACTTTGAATTACTCCAGAATTGAACGAAAATGAACGCATCATCAATGATTATATGATATTAAGTCATGCCGACTCTTCAAAGCAGTGCTAGTACATTCAATGGATATTGATGCATCATAACGTTTCATAGAAACCACGGTCGGTTACTTTGTAACAAGCATTCATTGACAAGTGACGTATTGACAGTGTCAATTTTTTAGCCATTCGTACGATTGGGAATATAGCACCATAGGTTAAGCCTTACATACGGGTCATTGACACTATATAGATTGTACAAATATCGTCCAGTTGATAGTTATATTAAATTTCGAAACACACTATGCAGCAAACCTCGCCCTTATACAGCTACTCCTGTCCATACAAATTCACATTTAGACCACATCAAAAATTAATAATGTTTCACTAATAATTTAAGGTTTATTCATGGCAATAACTAAGGTTTATTGTTGTTCTTTGATCCAACCATTGAATAGATCATTACGGATTATTCGATTGGACCTCAACTCACACATCTAATTAGCATAACACTAGAAAAGTGAATGTCTGCTGCATTCTTTGATTGTAGATTATGGATCCTAAATCGCGTAGTGAGGAATGATAATTCAGCGCATTGATTGTTGATGGTCGGAATGACGAGCATGGTTTAAACAGCATTAGTGCTTCTGCGACGGAAGATATATCTCCGTCTCTGACAGTAACTCCTCCGTTTCACATGAGAAAATCCATAGCAAAACCAAAAACACAAAATAAAAAAATTGTGGCATACGCTGACTTCAGGCGTCGTCTGGCATACCGAAAAATTTAACCAGGGGTTATGGACCAGGCACGTGTGGAGTGCTGAGGGCTTTTGGAAGACAAGCACATCAACTGCAATCTTTCTAGCCTGAGATAAGGAATATCGACTCGAACACTGTCTTATTTCAGAACTATATTCACCGTAAAGTGCACGATGAAGTATTTTTCATTATGTTGTACTACTTTTGTATCACTACCTACACAAACGTAGAAGCAAAATTTACATTCCGCCAAATCGCCGCCTACTGCGTCTTTAATGTAACATCTTTCAAACACATAAACATTTGCATTAGTGACAGTAAAGGTCGAACTGACTTTCCTATCGTTTGGATAGATGCCAAGTATGACCCAGCTAATGCGCCTCATTAATTTTATCACTGCCTTATTGGAAAGGGATTCACACCAGTTATCATGAATGCGCCCTGGCTTTTGCGCCATTATGGCTTCGATTTCTGCTTTCTGATGTGTTCGCCGGTGACTGAGCAATAACAATATCACCCGACATAAGGTTTGCATGGATCCATAAATTGTATTGCATATAATTCTATGCTTTGCCATTCATATTTCCCTCGTTTTTGAGTCGATTCCATCTGCCCAGAAGCGGCCATGTGTATTTTGATCGCCTGGTGATGCATTATATATATATGGGGGGTGTGCTTGATTATCGGTACATCAACTTCATCCCTTATCAAATTTTTCTATAAATGATCTCTTTGTAAATATAAGTGATTGCGATCGCGTGGTACATCGACCACAGCGACGATTTGGTGCTATTATTAGAAACAATCAGTATCATTTATAAGTAGATTGGTTGATTCGTATTACATAGTTCAGTAGGTATCGAATGAATTTATCATGTCCAATAGTCTTGTGTTCCCATATAACGCCTCGGAAGACATTACATAATCATAACATCAGCTGTATAACCCAGAATAGGAAGCAATATAAAAATAAAATTTCTCAAATTGTAATATTTCGTTAACAGAGACAAACTTTCGGTCCACGATACCTTATGAATGCGGAGCTCAATGACAGCAAGCGTTATATTGCAATTACTGTGTTGAATTCAGGCACAGTTCGACCTGTATAATGTAACGATTATATAAATATCATCCTACATGTACACATGCATTATTACGGTCCACGGTACATGGCTCGTTATAATTATTTTATTATGTCCATGTCAATAATTGAGGTTCGTGTTCGATAATGCTGACGCATTGATAAAGCAAACATCTTGTAGCAAACTGATCAGCAGCAATACGATCGCGTTAGTGTACGTATCATATTTCATTACCACGACAGCTTAATCAATTACCATGAATAAAGTTTTGCTAGGTGAGTGGGCCGCCCACGCAGCGGTTTTTTATAAGCGGGAAGTCTCTCCCTGTATGCAAACATCAAATATTAATTCGAGGGGCTGTTTACGTGACGTCTCATATTTGACTGCAACACTTCATCTCACGTGGCAACCAATTAGTGATGGGTCACAGCGTAGCGGCTAGAGATCCCGGTAAAAGGCAGTTTGCTAACATCTGGTCGAATTAGATTTTTTCCAGGCTTCATCACAGACGACTATGAGGCTGAGGATTATGATGACTGAGAAAATATGCTGTCAAACACTTGATATCGGGCAATTTATGCATTCCAAATTATTGACAGTTGGATAATGTCCGCGTAATCGCCAGACAGACAAAGCTCTGAGTGTATGCGAGTACATATGATATTTTTGAATAGCTATAAGTAAGATAATGTGTTAAAATGACTGTTCTGTTCATCCATATCCGATTACATGTTGCAAAAGGCCCTTTTGTCCGTGACAGTAACCGTCCAAGTCTAAGGGGCTTTTGATGAGCGACATATTCAATCATTCCTCTTTTGTTTAAACAATGGTCGGAGTATTGCTGTTGATTATATTACATATATATATATATATATATATATATATATATATATATATATATATATATATATATATATATATATATATATATATATATATATATATATATATATATATATTTTCATCACATAATACCCATACGTGATGCGAGAGTCAGCTGAGTAGATTGTCATTTTCTTTAGGCGAGTTGCCAGAGGATTGGTGTCGAAATGTATTTATTTGTGTATTTTTGGAAGAAAATTGGTCATTTTCAAATAATTGTAATTATTGTGGGCCACATACTGAGATAACAAGGTGTAGTTTTGGGGGTATTATTCAATAACGGAATAAATAATTTCAATACTGACCACTATGATTGAGAAGGCTTCATAACGCCAAGCGGGACACGCTGGTCATATAGCCAGCTGTAATTGTGCGGAAAAATCCATGCATTATGGTTGCAGGTCGATGATCGGAGTTCAGCGCTAGGTGAAATCGTGTGTCTGGATATCTCAAGCAGGGGACATTTATTGCCACACATCACTCTATGGATGGTGCGTATGATTCATTAGTATCACTACTTCAGTGGAGTGGATAGTTTTCATCATACCGTAACATGCGGTAGAAGTCATGCTAATATTGACTCAGCGCTGCAGAATACGTTTGTAATGAGAAAATCAAATGAGAGCATTCCCTCGATCCCTGCATTGTGCTTGATCAGAGAGTGATTATGGTCTCGCGACAGCATGTCGGTTCCTGCGTGGATATTGCGATGGCAACGATACGTCAGTCTACTCCCCGGCATTCATGTATTTGCTGCTGCAAGCAATCAATGCCTGTCCATGTTAATGATGAATGGCAGCCATACCGGTTGGGGTGTTAAATTGCCATTGATAATCGTACAATGAGTAGAAATTGTAGTTCGCCTATGGATGTCGTACATGTTATGAAAGCCATTAAAAACCAACACAAGCAAGCAGCAACTCATTTACATAATCAGCTTAAACTTTGAATTACTCCAGAATTGAACGAAAATGAACGCATCATCAATGATTATATATGATATTAAGTCATGCCGACTCTTCAAAGCAGTGCTAGTACATTCAATGGATATTGATGCATCATAACGTTTCATAGAAACCACGGTCGGTTACTTTGTAACAAGCATTCATTGACAAGTGACGTATTGACAGTGTCAATTTTTTAGCCATTCGTACGATTGGGAATATAGCACCATAGGTTAAGCCTTACATACGGGTCATTGACACTATATAGATTGTACAAATATCGTCCAGTTGATAGTTATATTAAATTTCGAAACACACTATGCAGCAAACCTCGCCCTTATACAGCTACTCGTGTCCATACAAATTCACATTTAGACCACATCAAAAATTAATAATGTTTCACTAATAATTTAAGGTTTATTCATGGCAATAACTAAGGTTTATTGTTGTTCTTTGATCCAACCATTGAATAGATCATTACGGATTATTCGATTGGACCTCAACTCACACATCTAATTAGCATAACACTAGAAAAGTGAATGTCTGCTGCATTCTTTGATTGTAGATTATGGATCCTAAATCGCGTAGTGAGGAATGATAATTCAGCGCATTGATTGTTGATGGTCGGAATGACGAGCATGGTTTAAACAGCATTAGTGCTCTGCGACGGAAGATATATCTCCGTCTCTGACAGTAACTCCTCCGTTTCACATGAGAAAATCCATAGCAAAACCAAAAACACAAAATAAAAAAAATGTGGCATACGCTGACTTCAGGCGTCGTCTGGCATACCGAAAAATTTAACCAGGGGTTATGGACCAGGCACGTGTGGAGTGCTGAGGGCTTTTGGAAGACAAGCACATCAACTGCAATCTTTCTAGCCTGAGATAAGGAATATCGACTCGAACACTGTCTTATTTCAGAACTATATTCACCGTAAAGTGCACGATGAAGTATTTTTCATTATGTTGTACTACTTTTGTATCACTACCTACACAAACGTAGAAGCAAAATTTACATTCCGCCAAATCGCCGCCTACTGCGTCTTTAATGTAACATCTTTCAAACACATAAACATTTGCATTAGTGACAGTAAAGGTCGAACTGACTTTCCTATCGTTTGGATAGATGCCAAGTATGACCCAGCTAATGCGCCTCATTAATTTTATCACTGCCTTATTGGAAAGGGATTCACACCAGTTATCATGAATGCGCCCTGGCTTTTGCGCCATTATGGCTTCGATTTCTGCTTTCTGATGTGTTCGCCGGTGACTGAGCAATAACAATATCACCCGACATAAGGTTTGCATGGATCCATAAATTGTATTGCATATAATTCTATGCTTTGCCATTCATATTTCCCTCGTTTTTGAGTCGATTCCATCTGCCCAGAAGCGGCCATGTGTATTTTGATCGCCTGGTGATGCATTATATATTATGGGGGTGTGCTTGATTATCGGTACATCAACTTCATCCCTTATCAAATTTTTCTATAAATGATCTCTTTGTAAATATAAGTGATTGCGATCGCGTGGTACATCGACCACAGCGACGATTTGGTGCTATTATTAGAAACAATCAGTATCATTTATAAGTAGATTGGTTGATTCGTATTACATAGTTCAGTAGGTATCGAATGAATTTATCATGTCCAATAGTCTTGTGTTCCCATATAACGCCTCGGAAGACATTACATAATCATAACATCAGCTGTATAACCCAGAATAGGAAGCAATATAAAAATAAAATTTCTCAAATTGTAATATTTCGTTAACAGAGACAAACTTTCGGTCCACGATACCTTATGAATGCGGAGCTCAATGACAGCAAGCGTTATATTGCAATTACTGTGTTGAATTCAGGCACAGTTCGACCTGTATAATGTAACGATTATATAAATATCATCCTACATGTACACATGCATTATTACGGTCCACGGTACATGGCTCGTTATAATTATTTTATTATGTCCATGTCAATAATTGAGGTTCGTGTTCGATAATGCTGACGCATTGATAAAGCAAACATCTTGTAGCAAACTGATCAGCAGCAATACGATCGCGTTAGTGTACGTATCATATTTCATTACCACGACAGCTTAATCAATTACCATGAATAAAGTTTTGCTAGGTGAGTGGGCCGCCCCCACGCAGCGGTTTTTTATAAGCGGGAAGTCTCTCCCTGTATGCAAACATCAAATATTAATTCGAGGGGCTGTTTACGTGACGTCTCATATTTGACTGCAACACTTCATCTCACGTGGCAACCAATTAGTGATGGGTCACAGCGTAGCGGCTAGAGATCCCGGTAAAAGGCAGTTTGCTAACATCTGGTCGAATTAGATTTTTTCCAGGCTTCATCACAGACGACTATGAGGCTGAGGATTATGATGACTGAGAAAATATGCTGTCAAACACTTGATATCGGGCAATTTATGCATTCCAAATTATTGACAGTTGGATAATGTCCGCGTAATCGCCAGACAGACAAAGCTCTGAGTGTATGCGAGTACATATGATATTTTTGAATAGCTATAAGTAAGATAATGTGTTAAAATGACTGTTCTGTTCATCCATATCCGATTACATGTTGCAAAAGGCCCTTTTGTCCGTGACAGTAACCGTCCAAGTCTAAGGGGCTTTTGATGAGCGACATATTCAATCATTCCTCTTTTGTTTAAACAATGGTCGGAGTATTGCTGTTGATTATATTACATATATATATATATATATATATATATATATATATATATATATATATATATATATATATATATATATATATATATATATATATATATATATATATATATATATATTTCATCACATAATACCCATACGTGATGCGAGAGTCAGCTGAGTAGATTGTCATTTTCTTTAGGCGAGTTGCCAGAGGATTGGTGTCGAAATGTATTTATTTGTGTATTTTTGGAAGAAAATTGGTCATTTTCAAATAATTGTAATTATTGTGGGCCACATACTGAGATAACAAGGTGTAGTTTTTTTGGGGGTATTATTCAATAACGGAATAAATAATTTCAATACTGACCACTATGATTGAGAAGGCTTCATAACGCCAAGCGGGACACGCTGGTCATATAGCCAGCTGTAATTGTGCGGAAAAATCCATGCATTATGGTTGCAGGTCGATGATCGGAGTTCAGCGCTAGGTGAAATCGTGTGTCTGGATATCTCAAGCAGGGGACATTTATTGCCACACATCACTCTATGGATGGTGCGTATGATTCATTAGTATCACTACTTCAGTGGAGTGGATAGTTTTTCATCATACCGTAACATGCGGTAGAAGTCATGCTAATATTGACTCAGCGCTGCAGAATACGTTTGTAATGAGAAAATCAAATGAGAGCATTCCCTCGATCCCTGCATTGTGCTTGATCAGAGAGTGATTATGGTCTCGCGACAGCATGTCGGTTCCTGCGTGGATATTGCGATGGCAACGATACGTCAGTCTACTCCCCGGCATTCATGTATTTGCTGCTGCAAGCAATCAATGCCTGTCCATGTTAATGATGAATGGCAGCCATACCGGTTGGGGTGTTAAATTGCCATTGATAATCGTACAATGAGTAGAAATTGTAGTTCGCCTATGGATGTCGTACATGTTATGAAAGCCATTAAAAACCAACACAAGCAAGCAGCAACTCATTTACATAATCAGCTTAAACTTTGAATTACTCCAGAATTGAACGAAAATGAACGCATCATCAATGATTATATGATATTAAGTCATGCCGACTCTTCAAAGCAGTGCTAGTACATTCAATGGATATTGATGCATCATAACGTTTCATAGAAACCACGGTCGGTTACTTTGTAACAAGCATTCATTGACAAGTGACGTATTGACAGTGTCAATTTTTTAGCCATTCGTACGATTGGGAATATAGCACCATAGGTTAAGCCTTACATACGGGTCATTGACACTATATAGATTGTACAAATATCGTCCAGTTGATAGTTATATTAAATTTCGAAACACACTATGCAGCAAACCTCGCCCTTATACAGCTACTCGTGTCCATACAAATTCACATTTAGACCACATCAAAAATTAATAATGTTTCACTAATAATTTAAGGTTTATTCATGGCAATAACTAAGGTTTATTGTTGTTCTTTGATCCAACCATTGAATAGATCATTACGGATTATTCGATTGGACCTCAACTCACACATCTAATTAGCATAACACTAGAAAAGTGAATGTCTGCTGCATTCTTTGATTGTAGATTATGGATCCTAAATCGCGTAGTGAGGAATGATAATTCAGCGCATTGATTGTTGATGGTCGGAATGACGAGCATGGTTTAAACAGCATTAGTGCTCTGCGACGGAAGATATATCTCCGTCTCTGACAGTAACTCCTCCGTTTCACATGAGAAAATCCATAGCAAAACCAAAAACACAAAATAAAAAAATTGTGGCATACGCTGACTTC